>JAVANC010000001.1:14634990-15834990 GCA_033319125.1 Parnassius glacialis | reverse complement strand
AAACAACTTTGTAGTTTCATTCTTCTAATGGCTAACAGTGAGAAATAGATTTGTTTCAATATATTCTACAAATGTGGTATGTGTTGACTTTGCTAATTTTTTTTTTCATACCTCACACTGATTCTTTCATAGTTTTAAACAGATTTATATTTTTGTTTAACATATTTTTATATTTATTTATTTATCGATTTACTAAACTTTATTATATTTAGGGATTATTATTAATATATGTTACTTATACCCTTATGCGGATTGATCATATTACTCTTTTTTTTAAAGTGAAGAACGATTGATGGCAGAACCAAATGTAGATAAATAATGAACTGGGACACCCAAATACATAGACGGGTGATGGGGAAGCATTACTATTACGATTGTAGTTATCGGCTCTGCGCTCATCTCACACCGCGCAACAGGCGACCAAAATATTGTAATAGTCTGCTCTATGTCCGGCAGGTTGAGTCGCTGTAGGGGCTAAGCGCTCGCTGTAAATTTCTTAGAACGTATGGAACCCGGGTTCAATCCCCGCCGGCATCAATGAAATTGTTAATTGCTCTAATTTTGTTAATTAATGCGTTGACGCAATTGTAGTGCGAGCAAGAAAGGTTCGAACTCAGACAGGTAGAAGCAGCGTCCACGCACCAAGTTAAAACTACTACGGCTCTCTCTTTGGATTTCTCTTTTCTTCATAAGCTGGCATTATGCTTATGTTTAACATTTTTTTATTAATTTATCCTTTATTCATAGATAGTAAGAAAATGACAAAGTGTGAAATGATCTTTTTTTTTTAATTTATTGGATGAAAAATTTCCAACTTAACTAAATAGGTATATCTTATCATTTCCTTTGTATTGTTATAATAATAAAGATGTGAGATCAATAAGGAAATGAAAAGGACTGAAAATACAAAGAACGACTATGGAAAGCGATTGGGATTAGATCAGGTAGAAAAGGTGTAAGTGGCGCCGCCGGCGCTACCTGCCAATGACGCACGAGTCAAAAACATGAGCGACGTAACATAAAACACAGTTTTGTAAACAACTCTCTTTATTAATATAATAATAATAATAAGAATATTTTAATCTTCATAAATGTAGGTATGTTTCATAATCCCACATATAAAAATACATTCTTATATTTATGCACAAAAATAAGCCGTACCTAATGGTAACGGCATAATGCACTATGGCGGCATGGATTTTAAGGCACGATGATTAAGGGCTACGCCCCAGGCGGCGCCAAGAGGGCGTCGGCGACTAGATCACAGAAGTAGCGGGGCCTGGCCCCGATGGCGGAATTTCATCTGAGTGGCGCAGCAAAGGCCGGAGCACACCAGCGCGGCGCGGGGCACGCTCCAAGCGCTGCGCTTTGCACTGGCACGAATGCAGACACGTGTACACCATTGGCTACCGGTAGCGATGCCACTGCTGGCCTCTTCTCATCTTCATCCTCCAACAGGTAAGGCCGGAATAATTTGAAAGGTTTTTTGGGTGGTTCGAGCACAGGCGGCGCGTAAGTTGGCACTGGCGCTGGGGGAGGTGATAGCCGTCGTAACGAGAGGTCAATAGGCTCTGTCGAAGACGGCGGCGGAATAGGAATCGGTGTCGCTATTGGCGTCGTCACTTGCATCGGCGTAGGTAGCGACACCGGTGTAGGAAGAGCTGCAGGCGGCGGTGGAGGCGGTGATGGCAGGCGAGCGCTCTCCGGCGATCCTGCGCTGTATGGTGGCGGTGATGGCGCCGGCTGCGGTGCTCTTCTTAAAAGTGCAGCTCGTAGAGCTGGTTCTGCTTGAAGCCATTTTTGGATCTGACGACGATGGATACCAAACTTCCTGGCTGTAGCGCGTTGATTGCCACGACACTGCGCGTCGCGCCTGTACGCTTCGAGAACTTGTAGCTTGAATTGTGGTGGGAAAATACGGCGGGATCCAGCGCGGCCCTCCGGACGGCGGTCGGAGGGCGCGGGGGCCGGGTGCGTGTGGGCTGCGGCCATGTCACTAGGTATACGTCTACGCGTGATGGCTGTCGGCGCCGAACTGACTGTCGCTCGCTGGCCGCGGCACGGATGTTGCCGGCGCGAGGCTCGCACCGCCCCGACCGCGCGACGCGAGCCGCGTATGTCTGTTAGTCCTACTTCACACTGGCACATATTTACAAATAAATAAAATGTGATAATATTGAACATGTATAATAACCATAGAATTATTACGTAAAACCGGGTGATAATTCTATGCTAATAACTATTATGAAACTTGACTATATAGACAATAAAAATAGCAAAATTAATACTTAATATTTTAATGTAATTTGTATATTAAAATATTACGTAATTACGTAACCCCATTCTATGAATAAAGCCCGCCACATACATACGGAATTCAGTTTCGGGATTCCGTTTCGGAATTCTTATTATATATTATATGTGGCCGGCCTTAAATAAATTTATTAATAAAATTATTTTGTTTCATAATACTCAAATGTTAGGTGATTTAGTCATTACAGTCTGTCAAAAGTCCACTGCTGAACATTTGCCTATTTGCAAAGCACAGTGTGGCAACTACGATATTTGCCATAGTTGAAACGCTTGGCACGCGGGTTAGCAATTAGCATCCGCAATTATTTATTATTTTGGCCTCTTATTAAGAAGATGCTGATGCCTAACTACGGTTAACGCTTAAAGTTTCCATCTCTAGCCTCTACCGAACATAAAGAAGATGATATTATGTGTGTGCGTGTTTGTGAATTCTCTTTTCTCTTACACTGACACTACTATACGGCAAATATGTTCTAACAACCTATTAGATCACATATATAGCATAAAATTTATTAGGTTTAGGTACCTATGTAATTTTATAAAATAGTTGAGCTAAACTATAGAGACTACAAAACTACAAGTAATATTTTTGCCATAGTTCTAAACACTTTTATCCAAATTTACGAAAAGTATATAATTATGATAAAACTAAAAACGAGAAAAGAAAATGAAGCTAAAAGTTTTCGCTTTTAAATAAAATCCTTACAATATTTCACACTTGTATTGTGCCCATTCATGTGTACTTTGCTTTGGAGTGTAATCTCGCCTCATTCTCGGCGTGAAAAAATGCCGCAAGTGGGAGCCGATAGCACGTAGCGCCACCATTTCTATCTTAGTTTCGCATGCTTAAAACTATACGAACGAGCAAGATAGACAACTTGCCCTGCCTCGGTCGCTGCCACATCCGTTTACGAAACAAGTTTGCATGCGACGTTGCCGATGCGTGCGCGCGGGCGGTTCATGAAATTGTGGGACGCGCGGGCGGGGAGATCGGGCGGACAAGAATGTGCACAGCGCGGCAACGCCGCCGACTGTGGCAGACAGGGTGTCGCCGGCTCGCCGCCGTAGACAGGCCGTCGCTCAGCGGCGCTAGTCCCCTCTACACCCGCTCACACCCGCGTCGCCGCAACGCACATCAACAAGTTATTTCGGCCCGGCGTGCAACACGCACAGAAGAGCTTAATCAATGTGAAACGGTGCGGTAGTTATGATCTTTTGGCACTCACTGGCAGCTTAGCGCCATCGCCGTTTCGAGGAAAGTTGTTTATTTTTTGTGTGAGCGACGGCCGCTATCCGTGCTTGCCTCGCGTCCGGCGACCGTGAAAACAGCGATCCGACTCCGACTCCCTTTTGTGCTCAAATTATAACATCCATGAGCACGTTTAAACTATCATAACTACAAATTGTAATTGTTGTAAATAATATTAATTGCATATTATAATAAAATAAGTCAACATGACTCACGTGACAATTTTTATTTATTGCATAATTGTAACTTCTTCACTTTTGCAGTTAGGTTTACTGAAATTTTTAGATACCTATTAGTTATTTTTCCTTGTAATGCAGCAACCGGAATTATATATTTTTAAGTAGCATAAGAAGTATAGGCAGTAAGATAAAGTTATTCATATGCAATTAAGTTTTAAGCTAATAACATCAATATAGTCCTTGACACAGCAAGTCAACATTTATGTGACTTGTCTCTTGTCAAATATTATGTGTCTCGATTTTCAGGGCCATTTGGAGTCAATCCAATATTCTTACATTATGGCATCAACTCCGGCACAAAGACGTCATAACGCGGTTACTTAATTATCAAACAAAAAATAAAAACCAATACTTACCTCAATCTCTCACAGCTGTCACCCAGAATGGTAAGTAGAGAGAACGGACTTTCATTTGGCATGATCCTGGTCCTGACTCAACTTTCTCGCTTCTTTCACATCTACGCAGTCACACTCGTCAGTTTTGAGTACCTACTCTTAATTTAGTCCATCTTCAATGTATTATCGCCAATAAGTCGATAAATTTACGTCTATTTGAATATTAAAACATACCTTTTTTCTTCATCAATCTATTTAATTTTTATAAAAATAACAATTTATGTTGCAATAAGCATTTTTAATAAATTGATCAGAAAAAATAGTAGGTATGTACCTAGCTGTTTGTCAATCAAACGTAAAGTACCTAATACTTGCCTAAAAATGAGCTGTGATGATCATAGTGAGAATACTAGATCATGGTCATGAAATTATTATATTGTCATCGATTCTTATTAAGAACCGATAACAAATACAACAGGATATTAAAGATGTTGAACATCTTTTCACCAGTTAAAAATTTTAAAAGCTAACAAGTATTTAATATAATTTAAAATTAAAAATTTTGTACAGCCGATTTCAATATAAGTTATTTAAGAATAACTCAAAAATTATTGGTCTGACCTTGATCAACCACCACCATGACCACACGAGAACTATCAGTTTTCATATAAAAAAATAATCATCGAAATCGGTTCACCCAGTTCAAAGTTATGAGGTAACACACATAAAAAAAATACAGTCGAATTGAGTACCGTCTCCTTTTTGGAAGTCGGCAGAAAAGCGTGATAGGTAATTAACCAAAATAAATTTCTGTGTGTATTCATAATATACCTATCATACTACCCCATTACCTATCTTATACAACTGAATTATTTTTATATTACATAATGGCTAATTATTTCGTTTATAGTAAAATATTAATATATTTTATTTATTATCTATATTTAATTTGAAAAAGGTTTTCTTGGGATAAAAGCGTCGAATACCTACCTATCCACATCGGTGAACCACTAAAGCGGCATATCTCTCTCTTGAATGCCGACCAAATGGATACACTCTACACTACAATCCATGCTAATGCTAATAAGGGACCCTTAGAGGCAACTAAACTTCATCTGAGCAGTTAAAGAATTCCAAGATTCGTGTTATTAGTTTTAATTCATTATTATTGTTAGTGATTAAGACGTTTGAAATTATTATCGCTATATTCCTTTCATAAAATTGAAGTGACTAACGAATTTACAATCCACTTTTTTTTATAGAATTAGGGTAACAAACGAGCACACGATCCACCTGATGCTGAGTGGTTGCTGTGGCCCATAGACATCTACATCTATCCTCGATTACGATTCAAAATGCAGAGATGCGTTGTCACTAGGCTTGCCAACCGTCCCGGATTTTCCGGGACGTCCCGCTTCTGGGTCAATTTTGAACCGTCCCGCCGTAACCCCTTGCGGGACGCTTTTTGTCACGGAAATCAGTGATTATATGATATAAGTATCTATCTCGTACCAACTATACCTTAGCCATAGCTTCGATATCACTTTCAAATGCATCAGCAGAGAGAGTTTTCTGTTTTTTTCTCTGTGGAAATGCATGGGCAAACAGCAGAAATAAGCTGTATGTTGACCACGTCAAAGCTGAACTACAAATTAACATTAATTTTGATCAAAAATGCGGTGAATTATATATAACCAATGTGTTTTGTTTTCTAACCAATTTGTATGTGGTGTGTTGTGTCCCGCGTAATATACTCAAGTCCCGGATGTCGAGCTGGGTAATCCCGGAAATGGCTTTTTTGGAGTTGGCAAGCCTAGTTGTCACCCGTGAGGACTAAGATGGAATGCCTCGTTTCCAGTAAAAATGGTTTCCGGTTCTCTACACTCACCATACGAAACACAGCAGCACTAAGTGGTATTTTATAGTATTCTGTGAGAACGTGGTCCTTCCCCGGTCGAGCCGACCCATTCGTGATACAACTATACCAGTAATATAGCTGCAGCATGGCTCTAACACGTTAAAAACTTGACGTTAAGTGGCTACTGTAGTCTATTCGCACTTGTACTTTCATAAAGGAGTCGTACCACCTGGTTAACCATATTGTAGTACAATAAAATTCGACAAGTGGTAAATATGTATATATATATTAAATTTTTATTATTTCAGGTCCTTACATGCGTTAATTAAATTGCATTACAACTTATGTAATGCATTAATTTTTTCAGTAATTTAGTGTAAAATAAGCGATAAGTTTTATTGATGAAGCTTTCAAACTGGTAGGTATTTATGGGGGCACATCATAAAACACAGTTGCGATCAAGTGACAAGCAAGGTCACAGTACACGGTAATTTAACTCGACATGACATCATGGTGTTTGGAAAATATTCCATCCATAGTGAAGTTTTTGTTCGTTGCGATCTCGATGATGGATGATGCAAGACTGTAGAGATAAAATTAATCATATTATAATTTATAAGTTTATAAGTACTATTTAAAACTATGAATTTGTAAAGTAAAATCGTTTTAAGTTATTTATTTGCTGCTGATATGTCAATATATTTTGATCACAATAACGAAATAGGTACTAAATTAAATTAATTAATACTTTTTGGCGATCAAAGCAATTCTTGACGTTCCTAGAAATTTTACAGTGTAGTGTAAGTAATTGCTTACTTTATTATGCTTATATCCTTTTGAAATACCCAAGTTATTATTTTCAACCAACTTCAAAAAATAAGGATGTTCTAAATTCGACTGTATTTTTCTTAATGTTAATTTTATTTGTTGTTTAGTTAAGTTAATGTTAAGTTAATCAGAACTTTTTCTAGGTGAACCGATTTTGATAATTTTAAAAGCTGGTGCTTCTCATGTGATCGCATATAAATTAGATCAAGATCTGACCAGTAGTAGTTTTAAAGTTATCCTCAATAATGCGTATTTAATTGACTACGATTACATTGATGATGTTCTCATTTTATTTATATCGAAGTCTTTTGTACAATTTATTTAATTTTACCACTTGTTGTCTACTTACACATTTTTGTTAGTAGGTACCTAATAGATATATTTATTAATAAACCATGCTACGATTTTCCAGTTCTTAAAGGCTTTTGTGACCTAAAATCTTTACATTTTTATTTCTATAACATACAATACTATTATTATGTTATTCCATATTAGACTTTAAGTCTCATGTTGATGTGGAACTTAAAGCTCCCTAGCTCAGACCATTAAAGTTTTTCTTTAGTGATCTGAGGCTCTGAGGTCCCTAGTTTGTTCTTTGTGTAGGACAAAACAACAAGAATATAATTTAAAATTAAAAATTTTGTACAGCCGACTTCAATATAAGCGACTTCAATACAGGTTATTTAAGAATAACTCAATAAACATTGGTCTGAACTTGATCAAATTCATATGGGACCACACGAGAACTATTAGCTTTCATATAAAAAAAGAATCATCGAAATCGGTTTGCCCAGTACAAAGTTATGAGGTAACACACATAAAAAAAAGCAAAAAAAAAAACATACACTCGAATTGAGTACCGTCTCCTTTTTGGAAGTCGGCAGAAAAAGGATGTGCCAATATTTGTGTTACTTGTCTAGAATGTTGCAACAGGCGATAAATAGTATATTAAGTATAAGTGGTAATAAGTTAGTAGTTAGACCATCGCTTGATTAGGCAAGGCGATGTGTACTAGCCATTTTAATTTTTCATCGATACTTACTCATATTTTAAACATATAAGCAAATAACGTTTTTATTTAATAACTAGGTAATTAAACGTATAAAAATCTTTCTCTAATTGCAATGAGCATAATATAATTAATACGTCCCACAGCTGGGCCCAAGTTCCCTCTCATATCTGAGAGGGTTGTTATAATTGCATTTTAAGAAAGCTACCGTTTTATAATTTCACTTTATCAAAACGATAGTTGATACCCAATTTGACCCAATCCCTGCGTGCGTCGTGTCCGACAGACAAGCGGCCGCCGCTCGTAAAATAAACTAATATGTTTAAGGGCTGCCACCAAAACTAACTTATTTTATACCGCTGGGTCCCAAACACAAATCTTATTATAAAGCTCAACAAAACTCTCGGGAAATAGTCAAATAGATTTATTATACCGCTTTTTTATGCTACTCAGAGAGCAGATAGTACTATTAGCGAGTGGAACAAATTTCAATAAGCACCTGCTTATCAAATGTTATATTTCTCGATATTTTTTAACGTACGAGGAGAAAGCAATGTGAATTATTTATTTTTGTATGCAATTATTACAACCAAATCTGCAATACATAACAAAATCCTATTGTACCAATTTTGTCTACAATTATACGATCTGACAGCCCTGAGTTCAACAGACACATCGACGCCGCCTGTGCGCGCAAGCCGCGCGGCTTGTTCGCCATACCGATGATTCTTACTGCAACACCAAAAGGTCGTAACCATAACATAAGAAAGGAATATACGCTTTACTATCTTGTAGTAAAAGCTAATGTTATAAATCAGAGCTAAATTTAAAAAACAACATTTTAGTCCCAACTATAATTCTATATCAATAATGTCATGAAACAATTCAGACACAAGTAAATTTTATTTGTCTTCCAACGACACAGAGCTTACAATCGAATGTTCATACATAACTGAAGAGGCAATGGAGGCTAGTGTGAAGTACAAACGTGCGTTTTAAACATCACCTAAATGGGGACCAGTTCCAATTCGAACTTACTTGTAGGTATATTATAATATTATCTTTCAACTTTCGAGATCATTGAGTTTGATAACGAAGTGATGATGTAACCCAAAGAGTATTTTTAGTTTTTTTTTTTTACCTCAAATATCCGAATACACAATATTGTTTTATATTTTATAATTATAACTTAGAAGAATTATTTAATTACCTACTTCACTTTAAATTAATTTCTTCACTGGTTTCTGGTTTAGCGGGAAACGATCTCGTGTTTCTCGCGTACAATGTATAGGTAATTGAAAATTAAAATTTTTGTACAGCCGACTTCAATACAAGTTATTAAGAATAACTCAAAAACTATTGTTCTGACCTTGATCAAATTCATATGGGACCACACGAGAAGTACCAGCTTTCAAATAAAAGAAATAATCATCGAAATCGGTTCACCCAGAAGAAAGTCATGAGGTAACACATAAAAAAAACAGTCGAATTGAGTACCGTCTCCCTTTTGGAAGTCGGCAGAAAAGAATGAAAAGACAGTTGAAAACATAAATATTGTGTAGTGATAGGTGTACTTTTATGTAAATAGACAATGAATAGAATAGTTTTTTATTCAATATAGATCACATGTGTAATTCCTATTGAAAGTAATGTTTTACTTTACCACTGCTTCGAAAAAAAAACCCTCTGTCCAGGGAAGAACCAGCAAGAAACCCAGCGGGACTTATTTTAAAAAGTAAATTTTACATTAATGGTTCAAACTATTTACAAAATTTATTTTAGAAATTGCTTGGAAGCCACCACCTCATTCCCAGGGTTTATTATCAACCATGTATTCATTTATATTATAAAATAACCCTTTTTATACAGTTTCAGATTAACAAAACATTTAAACTAGGTAATTGAGAAAGCCTGTACCTGTACATTTTCGTAAATATACTAAGAGGCCAAAGTTAATATATTTATTTCTTTAAGTTTATCTCTAAGAGACTCTCTCGGTTTTAGATTGTAAATAGCTCTAATGGCCCTTTTCTATAAAACAAAAATAGTTTTTGAATCAGCTGCATTTTCCCATAGTAAAATCCCATAAGACATTGTGTTATGGAAATAACTGAAATAAACTAATCTAGCTGACTCGACACTAGTGAGACTTCTAATCCTTTTACAGGATAGGCTGCAGAACTTAGTCTGCTTGCTAGTTTGGGGGCCCCACTGAAGCTTTGCGTCAAAAGTGATCCCAAGAAAAACAGTGGATTCAACAGGGCTCAGTTCTTATCCATTTAAAAACACATTGGTATTCAGATTTTTAACATTCGATGTTGTTTTAATACATTTATTTCCGTTTAAATTTATACTATTAACGTTAAACCAATGCACTAATTTGATATAGCATTATTGACTTCGTCACATTTAAATGATTGACGTTTAAGTTTAAAAATCAAGGAAGTAGCATCAGCAAATAATACTAATACACTAGAAATAGGAATGGGCCAAGAATCGAGCCCTGAGGGACAGACACCCATTAATACAGGTGCCCAGAAGAACTTTTACCATTGATAATAACTTTCTGCATTCTATTACTTAAATATGGAATAATAAGTTTAAGCGCTGTGTTCTAGATAATAAAGTGACCTGATGACGTAAATGATACTAAACCTTTCTATGTATCATATTATGTTCGATCATAATGTTTACGTAGACGACATTCTCCAAAATTTAAAAACTAATAATAAGAAAATTATAGTAGAAACATGGACGTACAATAATGGGAGAAACAGACTGATCCCACCTACGCAACGTATGCGATGCAACGCTCCCACGTTGGTGTGCACACGTGACTTACGTATGCAACGTACGTTTGGCGTCAGATTAGGCATGTCGATTCACTTTTAAAAAAATCGATCTCTGAATCGATTCGAATCGAACATACTAGAATCGATTATCGATTAAATCGAGCATTAAAAGATCGATTTTCGATTAATCGCGACATTTTTAAACATTAAGTTTCGAGAACTTGCAATTTTTTCTTAAATAGAACTTTTATAATTACATTTTACGTTTTAAAATTATGCATTTGTTGCGGTTCATTGCATCTACAGTATATAAATTTTAAGACGCTAATAAAATATGTAAATAAAGATTTGAGGAGCCGAAATAAACTTCCGTTGGGTTTGGATAAAACAATTATATTATGATCACCACTATTTAAAAGGGGGTTCTTCTGTTTTGGAGCTAAAAGATTCTAACACTATAAGATAACCACCACGTGTTCTTTACTGGTTTAGATATAAACAAATAGGCTGAATCCGTTACGTGAAAAATAGCTCCTCATGTTGTGTCAATGTGTTGGTCTTCTACATCAGTATTTTACTAGATGGTAGGATTCCTTTCTGCTTATTAGTCCGGTACGATCCTCTTACCAATTTCATTTATTTTATTTTATTTATCGTCACGCACAATCCCTGACGGGGTAGCCAGAGAGAACAGATCGCCAAGTGTCACGATCCTTACATACCTCTTTCGCTTCTTTCAGATTCATTATCTTCTTCATACATGCACGTCTAGGTATCCGAGTACTATTGACCCTCCCCTCTTCGAGCAATTTGCTCACATGGTCTTCGAAAGTTAGTCTCGGTCTACCTCGACACCTTTTAATATTAACTTTCGCGCTATATATTTTCTTCACCATTCGGTCTTCACTCATTCTCTCAACGTGCCCAAACCATCGAAGCACGCCCTTATCAATTTTTGTGATAAGGTCATCTTTCAAACCTGCCATATTACGAATCTCTTCGTTTCGCTTTCGGTCAGCCATGGTGACGCCGCACATTTTACGAAGAGATCGCATCTCCACTGCATTCAACTTGCTTTTATGCTTCTTCTGGCATACCTAGGTTTCGCTGCCATATAACAAAGTCGGTACCAACACTGCGTTATGTATTGCAAGGCGTGCACTCTTCACTACGCCTTGCCTTTTGACTAACGCAGTCAGGGCACCATTGACTTTGTTCCCGGCAGCGACACGCCTGTCCACATCTAAATCACATCTTCCATCCCGGCTAAAAGCACTCCCCAAGTTAATAATTTCATAAATAATTATTAACTAATTAATAATTTATTATTATTATTATTAACCAATTTCATAAATATTTATTTTATGCGTTCAAATTATGAATCAAGTACGACCGATTGTTTTTGCGTCCGCTAACAAAAAAATTAAAAAAAACCGGCAAAGTGCGAGTCGGACTCGCGCACCGAGGGTTCCGAACAAATCCGTAGGTATATAAGTTTAAAAATTATTAAAAATATTTTTGTTATATGATGTAACTAAAAATTTGTGCTTTTTGCAATTTTTCCTTTATCTGTGCTATAAAACGTTGCTTCGTACCAAATTTCAAGATCCTGAGTTCACGGGAAGTACCCTGTAGGTTTTGATTCCCTTCGAATGTCGAAAATTTGCGGAATAAACGGCTGTATCTTTTGATTGCGTTGGCTTAGAAGTTTGATTTTTTCACAGCTCCAAGGGATAGTAGACTCGAGTATTTGGTATGAATTTCAGCTTGATACCTCCACGCGTTCCTGAGAAAAAGGGTCTTGACAGACAGACAGACAGACGGACAACAAAGTGATCCTATAAGGGTTCCGTTTTTTCCTTTTGAGGTACGGAACCCAAAAACGAAGATACCGCAGCCAGTTTAGGAACTTTATCGCTAATTCTTGAATGAGATGAATCGGTCCGATTCGAGGGGTTTTTGGATCGATTCATCGAATCGATGTGGTGTTCCAAATCGATCTGAAAAATCCATTATTTTACTCTAGAAAATCGATATTTCGATTAATCGATTTTAGATCGACATGCCTACGTCAGACACTCTTGTCACTTCTTAGCGGACGCATGTGTACAAACTTATAGCATGTTTTCCGATTCTGGGAGTGAGTTTGAGAATAATTTTACTTAGTCTGATGTTCATAAAGGAATACATCCACGCCAGAAAAACAGAAAAGTTAAGAAGCGAAGATATTGGGTACATGAAATAAATAAAACAAGAGAGATGTTTCGAGAATACCATACATTAGTTAAGGAACTGGAAAATGAATATGAACGACTTTTTCTGTACTTTCATATGATAAAAGTGCAATTTGACGAGGTTCATAAAATTCTTGAAAGTTATATAACATATAAAATACACATTTACGGAAGTCTTTTGGTAGCAGATAAAGACTCGCAGTGTGTAAAATCATTTAAAGATATTCAGTTTCTTTGTAAAATCATTTAAAGATATTCATATGATATGATATTCAGTAAAAAATTAGGACGCAATGAATTCCTCTGCTTAAATATATGTACTAGTATACTTTAATGGCGCAGGGCAGGATTATGGTTTACGAATGTGTGTGCAAGCACATAATATGCATTTTTTATTCCCTCATTCTCATAGTGAGATGGAACGGTAAACTGACACGAATATATAGTATAGAGATCACACTCGGAACCAACGACTTTATACATTCTTTCTGAAGCACAGGGGTAAAATACTCTGGGTCGCTACTGAGACTTTCTTGATAGAAAACCCATCTGATTTTGGGCACGATCACACCTATTACTCAAAGGTTAAAGAACTGTCCTTGGTTGACTTTAGTTTTATTTTTTTTTTTGTTTGCAGGTACCTTTCCACGCCGATCTAGATAGACATCGTAGATCGACGTTGCGTCGGACGCGTGTGATTGCGTTGCATACGATAATGCTAGGAACAGACTAGTCCCACGTACGCAACGTATGCGATGCAACGCTCCTACGTTAGTGTACACACTTGACGTACGTATGCAACGTACGCAGTATTGCCAATAAGTAAACTAACTCTCCACCAGATTCAACATCTAAAACCAGAAGAAAACCAAAAGCAACCCTACACTCGTAATCCCTAAATTTTCTACTAAATATTTTATCTTTTTTACGAAAAAAAAAATAAGTATACATATTAGTAATTGTTCAATTTTGTTATTACATTATATGTAACAAAATATGCAATTTCTATGTGAATAAACTATAACTCTATATGGTATAATTCATAAATCAACAAGTCAACATCTATTTATTATTTATTCAACTGCTATTTTTAATGAAAAACTATGCATAAGAAACACAATTATGGTAGGGACAGCATACCATAAGTGTGTTTTTTTTTGTTATGCATAGTTTTTCATACAAAATCAAGAGTCCAGAAGTCATAATACGTTGCGTACTTGGGACCAGTCTGTCTCTACCTTTATGCGTCCATGTGTAGAAATTATTAGCAGTTACATAACGATTGATTGGACATGATTGAACATGATGTTATACTGAATTTTATGCAATAGGAAGAGCTATTTTTTATAGAATAAGGGTGATAAACGAGCACACAGTCCACCTGATGCTAAGTGGTTGCTTTGGCCCATAGACATCTACATTTATCCTCGTTTGCGAATCAAAATGCAGATGCGTTGTCACCCCTAAGAACTGAGATGTAACGCCTCGTTTCTAGTAAAAACGATCTCCGGTTAACTAAACTCACCATGCGAAACACAGCTGCATTGAGCTGCTATTTTACACTGGCATTCTGTGAGAGCGTGGTCGTACCCTGCTCGAGCCGACCCATTTGTGCTGCAACCACAATATAGCTGCAGCATGGCTCTACCATGTAAAAAAGCTAGTAAAGTAACCAGCACCACAGATTAAATAGTGTTACTACGTAACCAGCATAGTGAATGATTACCACTTGTACACTTGAAGCAAGCGTTAGTTCGTTTATTCATTCGACTTTTAATTTTACGTTAGATTTTGTCCTTTATTACAGCCTATCACAAGTTCACCGTCGCCGTATGTCTACGATATTAAAACCTTCGGAAACTTGCTTATGCCCTTAGAACTTATGCCAGAGATTGGAAGTTATAGATTCTGCTTACGAAACGGTTCATAATGACCTTCGAAAACATCACGTAAATGCGACTCAGAAGGAAAATCGGCCAAGACCGTTGTCGCCTTTCTTGAAATAAAAGACCACCGCTTTTCTGCTACATGCCTCCGGAGTAGTGCCAGCATGGAGGACGGAATCAAACAGTTTCTGGAGGATTTCAAGTATCGTTTTTCCATTCGCATTTTTAGAAGCTCCGCTGTAATTCCATCTCCTTCGGCGTTATGCCGTTGCCTTGCGTTTTAAAGGTGTTGGAGAGGTATTTTAACTTCGGACAGACTGACCCCCAGAATATCACACATATAACGCGGATATCACCGTACGAAATATTATAATGGTTCAGAAACGATAACCCTACGTCGTTTGTTTTCTTTTGATGGCAGTTTATTACCTTTCTTCTTCGATCAATAATACCAACTAACTAAACGAAATAAGAGCTCACGTCTCCAGTGTGATGTTATTTACTGGGACGTATTTTTTGCGCCGACTCGATATCTAGTTGATATTGTTGATCGAAGCCTTTCTTGAAGAGTAAAACAATACTAGTATATTTACTTCTGCTCCACGCCTCCGTCGTACAACTACCGTGAAGGACGGAATGAATGTAAATGTAACTTCTATATAACTTTCTTTACCCGTTCTCAAAATCCCTACTATAAATCCATCCTCACCCGGCGTTTTGCCGTTAGTAAGTTGCTAGAAAGTAGAAGCCCATTCTTATCTCATTTAGATTAACATCCGCGATATCATCGAAATAGTGTCGAAAGTCGAATGAGACTGATCCTATGGCCACACTCACACTCAACTCACACGAGTTCTATCGACAACAACTGAACTGACGTTGTCACTCAAAATATCGGTATACCTGCGTTGACTTAAAAGCTTGAATTTTTTACACCTTCAAAGGACCTTATTATTTCAAATTTGGTCTTAACAGACAGACAAACAGACTAATGAACGGACGGACGGACAACAAAGTGATCCTATAAGGGCTCCGTTTTTTAATTTTGAGTTGCGGTACTCAAAAAGCCTTTATTTTCTTAAATAGACGAGAATAAGAGGATATATTATCTAAATAGTTTTCTATTTTAGACAACGTTTATATAACTTGTCCTGCGCATAATTAATCTAAAAAATCTAAACTCTACCGTTATACAAGTATCTATGCATAAAAAAGTCAAAATTTATTAATGCATAATACCTATATTATGCATTATGTTTATTCATCTTTATATATAAAAATTACGTGTCACATTGTTTGTCCGCGATGAACTCCTAAACTATTGAACTGATTTCAATGAAATTTTGTACACTGTGTGCAGTTTGGTCCAACTTAGGAGATGGGCTCAGATCATAGAATTGCTATGATCTGAGGAGATGGGATACTTTTTATTCTGATAAGTGACCGTCAATATTTTTTTATTGCGAATTTAAGGATTTTTTATAGGAAGGGTCGTCGGAAAGGGCAGAACGATGTCTGCCTGGCCAGCTAGTAATATTTTAAAAAATGACCGAAAATTTAAATTATTTCAAACTTTTTAAAACTACCTAGCTAATCCTTTCTTTAAACTCGCAAGTTTTAAATTACAATTTTCAAATGTTTTTCACGTTTAAACGTAGTAATTATATTATTATAATTTCTTTATAATTTTATCATTTCATTTCCATACGTCCGTAATAGAAATTATTTGCTTATGTCTTAAAAAGACAGGATGTATTTTTAACAATTTTAAATTTAGCTGTAGGTAGATACAATGAACATTAAATTTTGCAAAGAAGTGCAAAATGAACGTCGTGACGACGAGACGTGAGTAATCTAATATTTTAAATATTTACAATCGCAAATTTGCGAAGCGACATCGCTTCTTACATCATCATCAAATTTTAACGATAATATTACTGCAGTATTATTATCATAATTTATCGATCGTTCGTGGATCATCGTCTTTTCATTGCGGTACCGTTAATATTTTTTAATCAACGCATAAACTAGGTTCTATTTTGAATACAGATATTTCTATTCTTTATTAGATCATAATAAAAAGATAGGTGAAAAAACGTGTTTTAGAGTTTTAAAAGTTCTAATCTATATAATGTCACTTAATATAATTTTATATACGATACTACTTTAGTAAGTAGTATTGTATATCGTATTAAGTATTAAGTAGTTAATACTTAATACGATACTACTTAATACGATAACAAAAGGGACCTTGAATCATATATAATGCGGTAGGTACTTAGGTACCTACTTGTAATATGATTGCGTACATTATAACTCAATGATTGAGATATGGTATTTTCACTAGACAATATTTTCGCTAACATTATAGGTACGTACTTTGTATGAACTTTCAAACAACATGATGATGATGAACATGCAAATTCTCAAAACTTACAACATAAGTTAACACAGGAGATGCACTAAATGTGGCATTCGCATTAGCGAAGAACAACCTCGCTCGGCTCGGGTTCGTTGATCGCTTGTAGTAGCTTGCTACGTTTCATGAATAAACAATACAGGCGAACGCTTGCAATAACTCTATGCTTATGTGTAATATCAATAATATCGTTTGATTTCGTATCTCGTCGCAGCCGGCCGGGCGCCTACGTGCGCCCGCGCGCGTTGTTCATAGCTATCTATATAGGTGTACCTATATAAATTATAAGCGTATAATTGAAGTTAAATAATCATAGATAACTGACAATCCATTTCTCATTTAATCGTTCGTCGCATTCACGTGCGCAATGTACATAAGTATCTGCATAGATATATCTTATCTCTTTATTAACGCTTAGATTGTCCTTTGTGTTAAAATTGTATGATAAATAAGTAAGGCACCTATATAATAAATGTAAATTAAATTTTATTCAGAACTGCATAGCAAACTTTTATCTAATAAATTAATTTAAATAGAATAATAAAAAGATTGTCGACAGTATGACTAGTATTTAATTTCGTGCAACCAGCTTGTGTTCTCTTTTACCATACGGATAAACAATGTTTTTTTTTTCCTTTTAAAATTGTTAACTTTATTTAGTAAAATCAAAATCCACTTAAGTTATTGTTATATTGCATGCTGTGTTTACTAGTAAGTAGTCACTACACTTAGCTTAAGAAACTTTTCTATTATTTAAGATTGTATTGTGTTAGTTGACTGTTAGTAAACCATACGAATAAAAAAAAAAAATTTATATTTAACACCATATACATTATATTGTTAAGTTTATTCACAGTTAATCCTTACTACTGATATAACCAAAAACTTAACAAGAAAAAAACTTAAAATTAATGTACAACAAATAAAGTTACTTTATTTTTTTTTTGAGAAGTTAGGAATAAATAAAATAGTGAGAAAGATAAATCAAGACAAAATAAGCGTTTTTTGATTAAACGTTTAACAAAAAGTAGCGCTTTTAAAGTCGGTGCTAAGACCCTAAGACATAGGATATATGAAAAAAGAAATTAAATTAATATGGCGAATTGTAAAATGGCGTCTATTTAACAGCTCTATATCACTTCAATTAAGTTTGCTGACGTTAACCTCTCCATGAAAAAAAATCTTTAAACGGTAAGCGCCGCTACAAGAGCATTCTCATGTCCATATCACTATCGCTTTTGTATAGTCACCAGTTATCCTTAAGCTTTTTTATACATAAGGCCAATCTGGAGGGATAAAACTACGCTATATTATGCTCTAATTATGAGCGCTATTGTTGCAGTTTAGTTTCACAATGCAGCATCTCCATGGCTTAAATGAAACTTGTCTCTTAAAGTTGTTTGTCCGAACAGCAAAATGCTACTTCGGTAGATGATTGATATTGAACTATTGCACGGAACATGTAAAGAAGAAGGGAATCCACTACCGCATATCATCACGTGGGTGTCAACTAACAAATAACAACTGAAAATAATAAAATTGTGTTGCTAACACGCAAAATCCTCCCAATGCTATAATGGTGATGCAAATAATAGGCATATAATATGCATATGGTGCATACTAAATTGGTGAAGACAATTGACTTTTACGAGCATGTATGCGTAGGTATATGGACGTGAAGGAGGCGAGAGAGGTGTCAGGTTCGTGCCAAATGGAAGTCCGTAGGCTCTGCCTATGCCTCAGAGTGATAGCCGTGATGACTTAAAATCTGCTGTCGTTTGCGCAGTCGAAGGCACAGTAATCTTGCGATAATATCTATCTGATGGATGCTAGGTATTGTGACCACTCAGTTATGAGTTCATCGTATAGATATTTAACTCTATTTATCAAGATCAAACTGTTAAAAAATGTAAACGTAAAAGGCAGACATTGCTAAGTTCTACATTAGGTACTGCATTGTTGTTCCTTAGATGTAAGATGTAAAAAATAATGACTCTCATATTAGGAATGGAAAAATCTATGCGGCAGCATGTTAATTATGTTACATTTACATGCCACTGCATGTGATTCAGAAGCTGTGGACATATAATTATAAATTACATAAAACTTTTTTTATGTTATGTGTATTGAAGTGATCGCCGCGCAAGTCTATATAATACGGTAAAGAATTCATTCAATTTGATAATTTATCAGTTCGTTCAAATAAAATTTGATTAGGCAAAGTTTCTGTGAATTTATTTTTAGGATTATAATAAATTAAATAATCATACTGAGCTTGGTAAGGCCTCGTTGCAGCTCGAATGGGTTGGCAAGACCACTTTAGCAGGGCACTTTAGCAGCTACCTATATATACTTAGCTATAACAGGTAGCATGTGTCTATAGACTACAACATCCACTTACTATAAGGTTAACTCGTATGCTCGTTTGTCAGATTTCAGTCTTACCATTAAAGCCTATCAGGAATCCACTGCTGAACGTAAGCTCCAAAGAGTGCCTCACAGGGGGGATATTTGCCATAGTTGCCACGCTTGGCAGGTGGGTTGGCAACCACAGTTTTAATTAGCATTTTCGGTTTCAGTCCCTCTGCCGCCTCTTACGACATGTACAGAATGATATGAGGTAGTGAATATTCTTACACCGCTACTATAGGGTTAATTTTCTTACTTCAACAAAAATATATCTTCATTCAACTAAAATTGTGGACTCTACAGAAGAAAAGAAAAATATTTTGATGGTGACATACATAACAATCTTAAATACCTCTCTTTTCTCTCATATCTTGGAGAAGGAAACGAGTACGTCACGCTAAATCCAGTGTCCCTCATGTTGTATTCTAGATTTTTTTAATTTCTCAGAATAAACATAAAGTAGTTGTAGAGCTGGGTGCTCTTGGCGAAATTTGACATAATCGGCAACGCTGAAATTATTAGTTGTATTTTTTTATTGTAAGTAATAATTTTAAAGTTCATTAATAATTTTAAAGTATTTATCGATGAAAGAAAACAATGTGAGGAAACGTACACGTACACGTACATAAGTGTATATTTTGGTATATTTTGGTGTATATTATAGTAATAATATCTTGACTGCCTCGTTGGTCGTGTGGTTGTAAAGCGACTGCTGATCATGAGATGTCGGGTTCGAATCCCGGGTCGGGCCAAAAAAAATCAGTTATTGAGTTTATCGGTCAAGAAATACTAAGTAGCTGCCCGAATTCAGGAAGTTAGCGGTGTCTTACCCCCGTGCCTCGGAAAACACGTAAAGCCGTTGGTCCTGGGCCTGACCTCTCTCCGGTTGTATCTCCCGATGGAGTCCGATGACTAAGAGAGTGCACCTGTGCTTGCGCATACACTTGGGCACTATAATCTTGTCCTGCGCTGATGGCTAGTCTCCGTTGAGGCTGGCCGCCGTGAGCGAAATTCGGTCTGGATGATATTATTATAATTATTAATATCTGAATAAATTCCTTAGTTTGATGCTTGTCGTAAGTCTATCTAGAAGATACAGAACTTAGGACCATGTTTTTTGTAGATTTATGCCAGTGGTACCTAATTTTATGGTAGCGCTTTGGATCTTAGATTATGTTTGTAGTCATTGGTCTGTATTATACTTAACAATAATTAAAAATTGATCTCCGACCTGTTTGGATCTCACGAGACGTTATACGTATAGGGAGAGATTTTCTTTGTGTATTTTTTTTTAATTTAAGATAACGTCACCACACTAGGATTTTCTCCTCTATCTTGGGAGCAGTTTACATACATAGATTTCACAAGGACAAACATCCAGACCCACTAGACCCAGAACAAATTTGTAGGTCATAAAAATACTTGTTCCTTGCGGGATTCGAACCCGCGGCCCTTAGCGCTGCAACTCATTGCTAAGCCACTGCGCCACGGGGCCGTCAAATGAAATTAGAATGAGAATGATAAGTAGCGCAGTAGTGTTTGAATAATGTCATTTATGACGACCACGTGACCTAGCTGTGACATTTCCTGGCTACAACGATTCTGATTTCGAATCTTAGCCAGAAATATAGTGTGTGCAAAAAACTATTTTAATCATCATTACAACCACCAAAGAAAAATACTTTTTGTATTAAAGATTATTTACTATTGTACGACATTATAGTAGGTACTTACCGTACTAGTGAATTTTGTATTGCTTATGAAAAGTAAACAAAGGCGTGCTTTAAAAATTATTGAATGATCCCTAATTCTAAAACGAGTTTTTTATTACATTGTGTTTTATATAAATTAATATAAATTGTCAAAAAACAGTCCAACAATTAATAGCAAACAGTCCATCAAGCACAGCTGAACATAAAATAGAGAGTCGGTAAAAATTTATTTATATAATTTGGTCAGTGTAAGTATTGACATTGAATTTGATCTTTAAATGTACAAAAAGGACACTTGAAGTTTGAAGGCATAACACATTGATTAGATAAAAATTCTCGAGCACTAAACTTATGCTAGTTAGCGAAAAATAAATGATTCCCACACATAAGAATAAAGCAAGAGCCAGTTGTGGTGGACAGGTTGATCCGGCCAACGGTATTGTGCAATAGTTAGGTACGCGGGCGGTGCCCGGTGGCGCCTAGCCAGCGGACCATGGCCGTTTATTTGTGACTCTTGGTCTCTTCGTTTACCACACGTAACGTAAGTAAATAATATAAACAAAGAAATAAACATCACTATCACTACGCATGACGCGTTATATAAAGTGAACATTTCGTTAGCACATCCACTCCTTGTTAAATTTAGTATTTTAGGTTAATAGGTAACTACGTTGTTATGTGTTCAAGTTGTTTTCTTTAATTATGGGAATTATTTAATCATTCTAGTCGGCTTGTTTTAAAATTATTTTATCCGATCTTAAAAAAGATGGGGGTTGTCAATTTGACGATGTTTTTTTTTTCTAAGATATCTATAATTCTGGAGTAGTTAGTATCTTAGAAGAAAAATCCTACCTCTATAGTGGGAGGCGTAGCAAAATAAGGGATTAAAGTTTTTGACATGTATATAATTAAAGGTTTTTACAATAGGTAGGTAACTATTTGGACGACACTGAGATTTGTGATACATATTCCTTATCCTTAGTCCATTCAAAAAACCAACTAACAAACAACAAACTTACAAAAAAAATTTTAACTAAAAGTAAATGCAGGCTTTTTTCTTTCGATTCAATTTTGTATTTACATCGCAATATTGAGGTTAAAAAAAAATGTTAATCATGCTACATCAGGTAGGTACCTATTTATCTTTGGCAAATTGAATCAAGATAATATATACCTAACGAACACAACCATCGCATTCTGTATAATCTAATCTAATCAAAATTACCTTTTGAGTGCAGCACACTCCGTGATCATCTACGCGAAATTCACGTTGCGAAACCTACAGATTGAGTTGATGGCATTGTGAAGTACCTACCTACTGCGTCATCGTCATCGGGACCCCACGCCACTGCTCAGGCGGATGTAGATAACATTACGCTACGTTGACATCACTCAAATACCTAGATCCACAGTCGAAACTGAGCAAATCGCACGTAATGCTCGAGATAACGTGGGAAAATTCCGATTTGTGTTATTGCGAAATAGTTCGAAAGCGATATTGCTTTAATACGTAATTACGGGTTCTTCTTATTAATGTTACAAGTGTTGTTGCACTACATTACTATAATGATTATAATATTATTAATGTATTTTGTTATTAAGTGTCGATTCTAATTCAAATGTTAATTTGCATTACAATTTTAGTATTTACCTATACACAAAATATTTCAAAACATTTCTAGTTTAGTTTCTTACGCACTGATTGATATTACAACAAAGTATAGAACTATAGTAGATGGTCTCTAACGAAGTCGGTAGGCGATTTTCACGTGGCTATGGGTCAGGCGGCGTGGTCGTTGGTGAGAGGAAACCTGTTTGTTGGACGCCGCGCCTCGCCTGTGGGCGTCCGCCGCACCTAGCTGACGCGGAACGCGCTACCCGGCGTCCCATCTGTATTCAATTCTCGAAAGCTGGATTTTAAAGTTGGCCATGAATCATCAATGTGAATCTTTAATGTATAACTCAGTTATAAAATCTACTGTTCAACTTTTAAAACTAAATTCAAATTTCTTGACTGATTTGTAATCAAAAATGTATTATCATAGCAAATTTCGACAATACGTCAAATAACCTAGTTTATTTTAAATATACTAATAGGTACCTACTTACCTACTATTTAATTGCTATGTTGTATAGTACTATTTAGAAAACTTTATATTACATAAAATACAACATATGGAGGTATGATCATTGAATTCAATAAGGATTTAATAAACAAATCAAGTGTTTTTGTTTAAAGAATTGTCCCTCGAATCTCACTTCATAATGAGTAGGTGAGAAGGAATCCTTAATGCCGACGGAACAGGTTGAGATTTTATTTATATCTTAGGTAGGTCCATTCGAACCCCGAACAAAAAATAAGGTGCCAATAAAAGGACGGAAACCCATTGTTTGGTGTCATTCTGCTATTAGGAATTTTAAGGGAAAAAAATTGAGGGACTTTTCTATAGAATTGGACGGCAAGGAATACAATGGGCCCTTTGTGTGCGCAGGCGCCGAACGGTCTGGCGGAGCGGCGCGGGCGCCCGAGGCCGCCGCCGCCGCGTCTGGCGCACGATTTACCGTCGAACATTTTTTCGTGTGTTCATTTTCTACTTAACTCTACCAACTCTACATTTCGCTCGCCTGTTTACATTACGAATCAAGGTTGTCGTATTTGGTGTTGGGAACGTATTTACCGTGCATGGTCACGTATTTCTGTGATACCAATATGGCGGGCACGGCGTTCTCTTGCATCTCATCTACATACAATGCGGCGCGTGGACTCCGCCAGCGCCGCTGCGCTCACTTCTTTAAAGAGGGCCATCGATTACAAAATTAATCTCGAACCCAACCCGAACCTATACAAAAGTGTAAACAAACAGCTACTGTTTTGTTATGAATAAGCGAAAATGATATAATAATTACAGATTATTTAGTATGCTCGGGCTAATGCAACATTTATAATATACATAGTTTTATCTTACTTAATGATTAGAGACAGCTAGGAAAAAATTATATTGCTTACAAATGAGAAATGAAATTCTTATAAAAATGTGGCTACATAAAAAGACGTTAAGAATAATCCTTGCGTTATTAATTATTATAATATAGGTATACATTCATCTAGCTCTAGCAAACGAGCAGTCGTAGTTCTATGGTACTTATTAGTCACACATCACGCCACTTCGCCAGTGAACGTCAGTAACTATAATGTTATATAATATAAAATATAACGTGTACGACGATGACGAAGCAAACAACTCTGCATTCCACGTGGTTCCCGACTTCCTTTGATAAGGACATGAATGTTGTTTCTTGCTGCATAAATGGAATAACGTAATGTTTTACAGAAATGTTTATTGTATATACCTCACTGTTTAGTAATTTTTAGTTATTCAAATAAACCACGGGCATCTATTCATTACTAAGAGGGCTAAGCACAAAGAAAAAGTCACCCACGCTTCCCAAATGTGATGATGAATTTCACAAATTCTCAAAATATAGTGCCTTTTTATAGGGTATGGTGACAAACGAGCACACAGTCCACCTGATGGTAAGTGGTTGCTGTGGCCCATAGACATCTACATTTATCCTCAATAAATAATCAAAATGCAAATGCGTCGTCACCAGTGAGGACTAAGATGGAATGCCTCTTTTCCAGTAAAATGGGTCTCCGGTTCTCTACACTCACCATACGAAACACAGCAGTGTCAAGCTGCCATTTTACGCTGGTATTCTATGAGAGCGTGGTCCTTCCCCGGTCGAGCCGACCCATTCGTGCTACAACTATACTACTAATAGGTACATCAGCAGCATGGCTCTACCACGTATAAATATTACCAGACTCGCAACCATGTGAAACATAAGTATTTGTGTATTTGAGTTATTCACAAACGTTGGCCTAAGGCATCCAAATTTAAGACCTCTACCGTAGCAGACAACTTTTGACTTTTATACTTTATAGATTTTAATTTATATGTGTTTAATACTTTAAGCAAAGCGTATCAAATACGACGCTTATTTGCGAAGAGTCACGGAGCAATTAGTTTTAATAACACAAAATAGCATGTCATATTATGTTATGTTTTAATCTTTTCGCTTCTGCTTCTACTCGTATATTCGTAGAATTGTAACTCGATAACGTTGTGGTCGCGACTGATATTTTATACTCAAAGTGGCTTGAACAGCCAGTTTTCTGTTTGCACCGTTTATTGTCTTTATCGGTCGACCGTTGTCGTTCATTGTTGGATATTTGCGTTGATGCTTGGTTGATGCAATGCTGTTTTTTCATCACTTTACAGAGAACGGGGTACATTGCATAAAAGATGTGTTATGTACCTAGTGTTTAAGGTTTGCCGACTGCTAATAAATGTTTTTTTTTAGGTGTACATGCAAACAGATACATATATGCTTAACGTGATACAATGTAAAAGATCAGACAGAAAAACAATCAAGACAGCCGGACTCAAAAATGTACGAGGGTTTCAATAGGCCTGACTAACAAAATATTCGTTCGCCATCGTTGAAGTTATTTTATACAATGACAATAATTTAAATTTAAAAAACCCCGAAACAAAAAGAGCTGATGATCTTCAAACGGCTGAACAGATTTTCCGATTCTGAAATATAGTATTTCTGAAATATAGCTAAGAACACTCTCGGTTAACCGATTCGTTGCGGCACCAATTTTCGACAACTTTTAGCTGTGGCGGCGAACAAATATTTCATGACACGCCTGGCGTGTCAATCGACACAGCCATCCGCCATGTGTAAAAGTAATGTTTTTTTTAATGCTTTTTTTACTGGTTTAGACCGTTTATTTGACATCAAACATAAGTTACAAATGGAAGGATACTTGTTTTTAGTGGGTAACTACGTGTTTTTTACGCGTTTTCTTTGAAATTGAGAGAAAGTGACTTTTTTATGAAGAGATTACAAACCTTTTGTATTATTTTTTGTTGTTTTAAAAAATCATTTATATAAGTAGGTACAGCTAAATCACCCTGGAAACCTTGGTTTTTATTAAATTAAATTTTCACCTAATAATAACATTTGTAAATATCAAACAATGAAGAACCTTAATTTGAAAAAAAAAAGGTATATCATTCATTGATATTTACAATGTTAAATATTATTTAATGTTATACAAATGTAAAAGTAAAGTCGATCTGAAAACGTCTAATTAGTAAGAATAGCAAAACAAGTGTTTTCAAAAGGAAAAAAACGCCGGCGCTATACGGCGGCGGATTGACAAAAGACTATTTATTAGCAAACTTTTTTTATGCATGAACGGTTTCAAGCAAAAATAAACCTTATACCATATCACAAGAGCACGTGGTACTTCGTAGGTCCATTCGGCCAAATTATAGTAATAAGTCGGCACTTCAACCATTTTAAGCAAAAGAGATAAAGGCATTGTTTTTTTTAACAGGAGAGTTGTTTTCTAGAAACTTGTTTACAACTTGAGTTTGTGAGCGATCGCAATGAGTGCTATTATTTGTTCATTTGTTTCTTATTAGAGTATTTTTCCACAACATGTTTTAAAAACCTATAAAGTAAAAACGGCACCATGTACAAGTTAAAAAAGGTTGTCAACTTCTAAAAATTTCAATTTTTCAAAATATCCAGAAACGAAGCCGCAGGCATGAACTACTTGCAAAATAATGAATATTTTGTTCTGGATAAATTTTCCAAAGAAGCATTTTGAGCGAGTTATAACGATTTTTAAATAGACATGCCTCGCGTGTCATACGCCACACACAAAAGTATTCGATGGCACGCCTGGCGTGTCACCCGTTAAGACACCTTTCAAAAACTTAATCAAAATCGGTTCATTCGTTTAGGAGCTATGTCTATGATGCCACAGATACACACACAGGAACACAGCAACACAGCAACACACAGCAGGCACATAGACACACAAATACAAAGATACACAGATCCACAAATACGCAGATACACACTACAAACATATAACACCCCTCTGTCTTCGTCGGTATTTAAAAATATTTAAACTTATGTTTAATTCAAACTAGGAAAAGTTAGATTACCACTACTAATAAGAACTGGTGTGAAATTAATGTTATTTTTATTTCATTCATTCGTACCTTTCAGACTACCAAAGTCCAATGCTGAAGATAGACCTCTCCACAGTTTGCCTCATAAGGTAAATATTTGCCATAGTTATCACGCTTGGCGGGCAGGCTGCCAACTGCAGTTCTTTATTTTCTTTCAGATTTTTTTATTTCCGGGTCGATGGTACAGATGGGCGTGCCTCAAGGCTCAATTCTCGGCCCCTTTCTGTTTCTTGTATACATTAATTACTTACCTTACATAGTAGGAGATAACCATGATATAGTATTATTTGCAGATGACACTTCTTTAATTTTCAAATTAAGTCGACAATTGCTAAAATATGATCAAGTAAATAATGCTATATCTAAATTAGTAAATTGGTTCAATGTTAATAATTTGCATTTAAATGGCACTAAAACGAAATGTATGAAATTTATGACTCCAAATGTCAAACAATTAAATTCTAATGTAATTTTAAATGGGGAGGAACTGAGTCTTGTAGATACCACCATTTTTCTTGGAATCACACTAGACGCGAAGCTTCAATGGAGCCCCCATATATCAAAAGTAGCAAGCAGACTTAGTTCTGCAGCATATGCCGTAAAAAAGATTAGAAGTCGAACTAGTGTTGAAACAGCTAGACTAGTTTACTTTAGCTATTTCCATAGCATAATGTCGTATGGTATTTTGCTATGGGGACACGCAGCTGACACTGAAATTATATTTGTTTTACAGAAGAGGGCTATAATAGCAATTTATGATTTAAAGCCTAAAGAGTCGCTGCGACAAAAATTTAAGGAAATTAATATATTAACTTTGGCCTCTCAATACATTTATGAAAATGTAATGTACGGACACAAAAATAAAAGTAGTTTTACAAAAATAACTGATATTCATTCTGTAAATACTAGGAACAGACACAAACTAGTAGTACCAGTTACTCGACTCCATCGAGTCAGTAATTCATTCTTGGGGTGATGTATACGCTTTTACAATAAAATTCCAGAAAATATACAAAATTTGACCTGCTCAAAGTTCAAAAACTTTATTAAACTAAGTTTGTATAAAGAGGGTTATTATAGTATTAAAGAATTTATAGATGATTATAACCCCTGGAAATGAGGTGATCGCTACCAAGCTATTTCTAATTTGTTGTGTTGTTAATTTGTGTAACATACATGATTGTAAGCTGTTATTTAAAAAAAAAGTCCCGCTGTGTTTCTTGCTGGTTCTTCCCAGGACAGAAGTTTTTTTTCGAACCAATGGTAATTATACAAAAGAGTGACTTTCAATAAGTATTATTTATAATCTATATTGAATAAAAAAGTTTCTGTTTCTGTTTCTTATCAGAAAGGCGTTACTGCCCATCTCCTGGTTTGTCCCCCCTCCTGTAGTTGATGTTCTTGCTATCTTTTTATTAATAATATTATAAACGGCATTCAACTCCATATTGAATGTACTTGTGCTGGTAGATGTTTTATTTTGTGTAGCTAATTCGTTTACGGAGTAAAACTGTACCGATAACCATTTACGGCATGTTGCCGAGAAGCTAGTCCCTGGAGCGGCGCGTCGACCGCTTTCATTACATGCTTTGCCTTCTTACGTCAAGCTCTGTCCTTTTGGCTTATGCTGAGAACAAAAATTATACACAACATGCAACTCTAAGAACAAAGATTAAGTACCTACATGTAGTTCTAATTGGTTATTTATCCAATGATTTCTTATATTTACGCGAACACTACACATTTAAATAAAACTAATTTTACGGATTTTATCGCGTATATTGACTTATTTTATATTCCCGACGTTTCGGGCACTTTTCAGCACCCATGATCACAGGGGGGGGGACTGAGGTGTATGACATTATGACATTCAGTCATACACCTCAGTATGACTGACGTGATACTGAGTCACGTCATCAAATCGATCCATTGACACATCTTCTCATCACTCCTATACTTACCTCAAAACTTGAAGACAAGAGTGTCCAACCAGTGCACGTTGCTAGTGATGACATATGGATTTGGGACGTAGTCCGTCACTGCTGGCCGTGTGAGGATGTTTAGGGCTACTCAAGGAGCTACGGAGAGAGCTAAGCTCAGTTTTTCTGGGGGATACACTTCGTAATAAGGATATACATAAATAAACATTCTGTCCTTTTCTTACGTGGTAGAGCCAAGTTGCAGCTATATTGTGGTTGCAGCACGAATGGGACGGCTCTTCTGGGGAGAGAAGTGGGAACACGCTCTCACAGAATACCGGCATAAAATAGGAGCATAATGCTGCTGTTTGTCGTATGGTGAGTGAGTGTATTACACGGTATGTCAATAATTACCTAAAGATATTGGAGTTTTGGCTTTATGTATATACTCGTATTTTAGATGGATGACGAATACCGTAAATTAAGAAAATAATGTTCTTTTCTACTATACAATAATTACGTACAGTGTAAGCAGTTAAGCACCTATTACTTTTTTCTTTGTCATCGGGAAATGCACAGGTAAGAAAGGGTTATGTCAAAGTTGTACCGATATTCATTGCTATGTGGATGACAGCACTGGTGATGCTCTATACACCGGCCGTGCCAATATTTCTCGGGAAAACGTCGCCGAGTACCGGAACAAACTTGTGTCTGAAGTCGAGTTTTCGCTGAACAAAGTCAGCCGCCAAATTTCACGAAGGCACATAGCGACAAAACTCCCAATATCATCACCACCATCTGGATGCTTGGCGGTCCACCACTGTACGTTTTACTAGGAGTTTTCTTCCTCGTACGACTTCTCTGTGGAATAGTTTACCACCGGCGATTTATCTGGACTGATACCACTTAGGGACCTTCAAGAAAAGAGCTTACTGCTTTGTAAAAGGCCGGCAACGCACCTGCAATTCCCCTAGTGTTGCAGTTGTTCATGGGCGGCGGTAGTCACTTACCATCAGGTGAGTCATATGCTCGTTTGTCCTATAAAAAAAGTCTATAACCCCATGATGAGATGCAGTCTTTATCCACGGCATCAATTCCACCTTCCCAATAGAGCTAACTCTCCTTCCGTTATGCGGAGGACACGGGGTACACTAAGGAAAGCGGCACATCCTAGAACCGAAACTTCTTTTCCCCCGCGGCCGTACCATCACCACATTAGCGGTGCGGCCTCGCTAGAGCCCTATACTACTGGAAATGAGACATTCCATCTTAGGCCTCAAGGGGTGGCAACGCATCTGCGTATTAATTCTTAATTGAAAATAGATCAAGACATCTACGAAGGCGACACTGAATGTTTTTAGAACTAGCCACTTGTAAACGATATAATAAAAAAATAAGTTCAAATTTTAGAAATAGAACTCTTTGCCAATATTATTGTGTATGTATTTTATTATTTTGTCATTTGTTTACGATTTGGCGGCAAATTGAAAATTGTCTGTGTCACGTCAGCATGAATTTAACGCGAGAAAATTTTCGTACTATGATTTTTTATGGCTTTCGATGTCATTTAAGTCAATAAGAAAGTTATGATAGACTTCGATTGGCCTTTCACGATGAAGCCCCTTCTCGTGCCACTGTTTACAACTGGTTTAATGAGTTTAAACGTGGTCGCACTAATCTTACCGATGATCTGCGTGAGGGAGTATTTGATTGTCACACTTGTAATTGCATACCTAGTCAAAACCTGTGAAATACCTAGAATTTCAAATTTCATGAATGGTTTGGTTTGAGTTATTGGGAATTGAAAAGTGCAATTTTTATCATTCACTGAATCACTCATCAAAAACCTAAGCCACTTCTAGGTTACTCAGCCAATCATCAAAGTAGATCATTAGGCATCATTATACTAACGAAATATTCTTAAAATATAAATTAAATTATTGATATAGTGTCGAAAAAGTATCAACAAAATTATTGGTATAGTTATTTCAAAGCCTGTACTTGAAACTATTATTACTTTGAACTATTGTATTTAATTCTTGTAGTTTAAATTAAAAAAGAAAACAGTGAAGCGTAAACGTAAGAAAACATGTTGGTGTTGAAGTATTTATTAATAATTAGATATTAAAAAAAATAATGACATTCCATCATAAACCTCTATGTGAAAAGGGGGCCAAGCCAACAAACGACGTTGGGTGTTGTCAGTTTCGGCGATAAGAGTTGAGATCTGAACGGGTGCCAAGCTCATTCATATTCACACCAAACCTTACTTACTTACTTATACTTATGGTGTAAGCTTCGCATAAGTTTAGTGAAACAGTTTGGTTCAAAACTCTTAACTTATATACTTCTATAAAAAATTGTTTAGCAAAAAGCAGTTCCCCAATACTAATTGGACATTTTGTAACGCTGTGTGTTATTTTTGAGTCGTCTGTTACTAATTTAGCGGTGTCACACAGTTTCCGCTGTCACTAAGGGGAGATGAGAGTTTTTGCTAAGTGTAGATACGACGTTCGCTTGAAACCATGAGTTTTTACCCGACAGCCTTAGAAGAAGGGTAATGTTTTTCAAGTGTACATGTATGTACACTCGTAGAACGTTTTGAAATTGAAGAACTCCAAAAATTAAACGAATTGTTATCATGATAGTTCTAAAATAGTTAAAAAATATTCATATAACATGTTCCTGGGAATATACTGAACCTACCTGCCTTTTGTTGGATTTTAAATCAAATGTAAAAAAATCCCAGATGACTCTACCGATAAACTTAAATAACTCCCCAAGAATCAGATAGGAAAGTTGTATTTTCGAGCTATGATCTTTGGAGAAAAATATTTACTAGGTACTATGGATTGTCCTTGGTATTTCGTTTTTAATATATTGATAATATAAATAGATAGATACGTAACTAAGTATATACCTATTTATATTTGATATATTTTATAAAATGTTTTGATGGGAAAATAAAAACCGGGAACATGGAGTACATAATGACCTTAGAATAAAAACACCTAGAAGCCGAGTCCGCGTCCGTAATGTGAGGCAACTCAAACTAAGTCAGTATGGCTTAGTTCAATGAGTACATGTGTTCTGTGAGTTCAATACTCGGCCCGTTAGTGCTCAAAGTCGTGTCGTGTTGACAACAGCTCCCGAAATTTTAATAAAAAATGACGTTTTATGCAGTAAACGGATGTCAGTAAATCAGAGAAACACAAGAAACATAGTAACATTACATTTCACGAGTAACTAATTCTTTTGAACTTATATTTTTACGTAAAACATTCATCAAAAATAAATATGAATTTTAAAAACTGACATATAACATTATATGGAAATGTTGCCAAAGTGAAAGAAAAATTCTCCCAACTTTTTTAATTAAAACTAAAACACATCAATAGTAATGAGGGCATCCACGACTTTTTCTGCTACCAGGGCGGCGCCACTTTACAGTGAGGTAAAATATTTGACAGATTTCATAGCAGGGATAATAATTTCTTAAGAAAATACAATATTTAAGGTTTCTTACTGTATTATTAGTTATATTTTATATTAACTACATTAGAAATGAATAAACCAAACTATAAAATAAAACTAAAAGCCCATTTTTTTTAAAGAGTTATAAAGTGCAAAAAATTAAAAAATCAAACCTCTGACGCATTGTGATGTGTAATAATATAATATTTTAGATAATGATAAACTATTATTTAAAACTAACTTCTCAATTAACTGACACTATGTTACAAAAAACTTTACCTCAGTCACAACTAGCGACATCTGGTGAGTGGAAAATTATTAGCCCTCATTAAATAGAGTGCGTAACACAACTTCACAACTTATTACTACGAGGGCTGCCAACATTAAAAAAATGCAACGCATTATTTTTATTCTCAGACATCTCCGTGGCGCAGTGGCTTAGCAATGTGTTGTTGCGCTGGGGGCCACGGGTTCGAATCCCGCACGGAATAAGTATTTGTATGCCTTACAAATCATTGTTCCGCGTCTGAATGTTTGTCCTCGTGCAATTTATGTTTGTAAGCTGCCTCCACGATACAGGAGAAAATCCTAGTGTGTGGGTAACGTTTTTCAAAAAAGTAAAAAATATGGATGACGAATTTAAAGGAAACTTTTTAAATGGTCTGATAATAAATGCATGTTTGGTTTTCGTTTTATGTTTCTTTCTGATCCGATCATTGCGGCGTGTGAGACAGAAAACATCAGACACAATCGAAATGAAAGCAGTTGGAAGCCCACTAAAATACAAAAATTTGTTCTTTACATTTTTTTATAGGATACGGTGACATACGAACACACGGTACACCTGATGGTAAGTGGATGCTGTGACCCATATACATCTACAACTATCTTCAATAAAGAGATGCGTTGTCATCCGTGAGGACTGTGTAAAACCTACCAAAATTAAAATTCTCTTGTGTTTTTCGTATTGTAACTTACATTATGCATGCAGTGAGGTGCGGTACACCATTACTCGACGATTATTAAAAAAAATTGTTAAAAACAAACTGAATAATAGATACGGAATACGGTCAATAGTTCGTCGAACAGTCGTGTGTTACGCTTCGGGCGGTTGTATATCGAACTTGCATTAGTCATATAATTATAACGTCTCTATACAGTCACAAAGAAAAATATGATGCAATCACATTTATATGGTCCATAAAAGTATCTCACTTGGCTAGATAGACAAATATCCTATTCAAAAATATTTTGAATTTAGCGGGCTACACTTCGATAATAGAATTCAAACAAACTTATTTTTACATTTGTGTGAGTCATACTTTACGTTGTAACTATTAGTCCAATATAGTTTCAACTTCCTTACTTTTCGGGAAAATTTAATGTATTGGCCACATTATTTCTTCACTTGTGTGTGTTTCGTCTAGCGTAAACACAAGTTGATAACACACACATAGATTTTGTTCTTGCCCCACTTTTGAACGTCCGCTTTGTAGGGAACTATCGTTCTAGGTGTTATTATTCTAAGATAATGACTGCTTTATTTTTCATATAAGTATTCATTTTGATAATTACAAATATTTAACAATAATGAAATCAATTTTAGAAGCTTATTTTAACATTCGACTTGAATATGAAAGTAAACTTAAAATTCAAGTAAGGAAACTTGTAGGAATCAGTTAAATAAGATTGCTCTGTTTAAAGGCCAATTAGTTTATTCGACTTGAATATGAATGTAAACTTAAAATTCAAGTAAGGAAACTTGTAGGAATCAGTTAAATAAGATTGCTCTGTTTAAAGGCCAATTAGTTTATGAGGCTTCATCATGCTTAATGTTTATGTTCTTTCATCTGTCCCAGAAAAGTATAAAGTAATAATAAGCTCATTATCATTTTAGCTGCATGAATTTTAAAAACATAATGATCTTAACAGAGTAAAGTGTACCAAGTGTGTGAGGATACAGATGCACTCTCAATTCTCTCAATATCGGTATGTTAAGAAAATGGTCACTCATTCCTAGACTGACCGCGGCAAGAGCAACTTAATCTCGTAGATCTATTGATCCGCGAAGCTATTACTTAACCACGAGTTCCTCTTCTCTACGACTAACGCTGTAGGCGATGAACCACGCTATTTAAACTCTCGGCACAATGTCGTCGGCCATCAAGCATGAATCGGCCATCGAGCTTTGAGAGTATCAAATACTATGGAATTTATACTATCGCGTCTCATGTGTGGGCGTCTAGTGGTGCTTCAGGAGCATTAGTAAATATCTATACCTAACTACGCTAAAAGATTTTACATTGTGACTTACGAATATAATCCGAAGCTCCGCTCAGCCTCTTGGGGAAAATAGCGTGATGCTATGATTGTACTAGTGTGACCGTGAGGCTGTGCGGTTGGTTAAGTAAGGTTATACATTTACTTTAGTTGATAAATAGATACTTAGTTGAGTTTATAATGGCTTAAAGAGGATAATCTCAAGATTTTTTTTATCTTTAATGTACTACAGTTTTATAATGTACAAACATCTATTTCTATTTGTATTTAAATATTTGAAAGTTAACTTTTTGAAGTCTTATTATAACAATATTATACTTACTGGTACAAATAATGTAGAAATGACTCCTTTTTAATAAAATTGTTTTTATTCTACTTTTTCTTTTTTACTTCTCAAGAAAATGTTTGCTGCAAATTGTTGAGTTCTTTGGATTCCAACCAACCCGTCCAAATAACCTAACCATTTTTTTCTTAATGATAGATTTTGGAGGGAATCTGTGTGACAAACGGCAAAATAAAATTAATTTTAGAACGCAAACCGAGGATTTATTTTCTTGTTGTGTGGGCAAGTCTTACGATTCATTATAAACATTCAAGATAAATATCGACAATAATTTTCATATAGTTGAGTCAATCCCTAGCGTAGATGTAAAATATTTTGTATTAAAATCATCATCATCATTACAGCCCTTCACAAGTCCACTGCTGAACATAGGCCTCCCCAAAGAATGCCACAAAGCACGGTTCTGAGCCACCTTCATCCATCGACTTCCTGCATATCTTACCAGGTCGTCACTCCATTTAGTGGGGGGACGCCCTACACTTCGCCTGCCGGTAAGAAGCTGCCACTCGAGAACCATTCTTCCCCTTCGGTTGTCGGTTCTTCGAGATATATGACCGGCCCATTGCCACTTCAGCTTACTAATCCATTGGGATATGTCGGTCACTCTGGTTCTACTGCGGATATCCTCATTTCTGAGTTTATCACGCAGAGAAACTCCGAGCATAGCCCTCTCCATAACTCGCTGAGCGACCTTGAGCTTCCTCATCCGGCCAGCAGTGAAGAACCACGTCTCAGTTCCGTATGTCATCACTGGCAACACGCACTGGGTGTAAAGTCTCGTTTTCAAGTTTTGAGGTATACCTAACGAGAAGATGTGCCGTAATTTCCCGAACGCTGCCCAACCGAGTTGAATCCGTCGATTGACCTCTCGGTCGAAGTTGGACTTACCTAGACGGACTATTTGTCCCAGGTAAACATACTCGTCAACAACTTCGAGCTTAGTGTTCCCAACAACTACCGGCATAGGTGTGACATGGACATTAAACATGATCTTTGTTTTGTCCATGTTCATCTTAAGACTTATCCGTTGGGAAACACTATTGAAGTCATTGAGCATAGTGCTTAGTTCCTCCAGCGATTCTGCCATAAGGACTATATCGTCGGCAAATCGAAGGTGAGTGATGTACTCGCCATTGATGTTAATTCCGTATCCTTTCCAGTCCAGAAGCTTGAAAACGTCTTCCAATGCAGCGGTGAAGAGTTTCGGGGATATGACGTCACCCTGTCTTACACCTCTCTGCAATTGGATAGGTTTCGTACTCTGGTTCTGTACTCGGATAGCCATCGTAGCCCTACTGTACAAGCACTTCAGCACTTCGATATACCGACAGTCAACTTGGCACCGCTGAAGGAACTGCAGCACCGCCAAAATTTCGACGGAATCAAAGGCTTTCTCATAGTCCACATACGCCAGACATAGTGGCAAATTGTACTCTTCGGACTTCTATACAATTTGCCGAAGGGTATGTATGTGGTCTATGGTGCTAAAGCCTTTTCGGAAACCGGCTTATTCGGGAGGCTGGAAGTCGTCAAGTCTGCGCGTGAGACGATTCGTAATGACTCTCGAAAACAGCACGTAGACGCGGCTCAGAAGGGAAATCGGTCTGTAGTTCTTCAAGAGAGCGTTGTCGCCTTTCTTGAAGAACAAGACCACTGCACTTCTGCTCCACGCCTCCGGTGTAATGCCACCATGGAGGACGGAATTAAAGAGCTTCTGAAGGACTTCAAGTACCGGTCTTCCACCCGCTTTCAGAAGCTCCGCTGTAATTCCATCCTCGCCTGGGGCCTTGCCATTTTTAAGGTGCTGGAGAGCTATTCTAATCTCTCTCAGACTGACTTCCCGAATATCTCCGGAATAGTGTCGGATAAGACTCGCTCTTGGATCGTTACTCACACTTGCGTGTAACTCCAACGATGACGTTTACAGCTGCCCATAGAACCTCTCAATCTCACTCAAAATCTCAGGTGCCCCAGAAACGATGCTGCCACATTCTGTCTTCAGCTTTGACCGTTGGCTCTTTCTGGCAGACAGATCTCTGGCAAAGACTTTGGAGCCTTGGTTCCGCTCGATCGCTTCTTCAATACGAGCTGTATTGAAGTTGCGTAAGTCCCGCCGCATGCATTTGGAGATCTGTCTGTTTAGTTGCCTGTATGCTGTCAAATCTGTTGAAGAATGTAACTTCATCTCCCGTCTAACAGCCATAAGATTAAGAGTGTGATCGGAGAGTTTTTGTGTTCTTCTGCGGCGGGTCTTGCAGAACTTAGCTCCAACCGCATGGACAGTTTCCACGAGCTTGTCATTGAAATCGTCCACTTCATTGCAGTCTTCTAGGCACTGAAAACGGTTTTGTAACTCGAGCTGAAAGGTTTCGGGACTTTGGATTAGAGCACGAGGGGGATGAAGCGTTGACTTCATTAGACGAGACCTCTCCAACTTAACGTTTAGGTTCAGTGTGCCTCTAACCATTCGGTGATCGCTGCCGGTTTTCACCCTAGCGATCACTGAGACATCACTGAACAGTTGTCGTCTGGTCGTCATAATGTAGTCAATCTCATTTTTTGTCGAACCGTCGGGGCTCGACCAGGTCCACTTCCTGTGGGGCCGCTTCTGGAAGAAAGAGTTCATCATAAAGAGTCCCTCTTTCTCCATGAAGTCGGCCTATTCCAAATTTCCCCTCTTTCAGCTCACCGTTCTCTCTTGTGCCTAGCTTTGCATTGAAGTCTCCCATTAACACCGTATATTGGGTTTTGGAGGAATGCATGGCTCTAGAGATATCCTCATACATTTCCTCCACCTCCTCATCGGGGTGTGCCGAGGTTGGTGCGTAAACCTGTATGATCTTCAGCGAATACCGTTTGGTGATTCTGAGTATAAGGTACGCAACCCTCGTCGACACACTCCCGATCTTTACAACGTTGTTAACGAGAGACTTGTGGACGATAAATCCGACACCTCCTTGGGACAGATGGTCGCCCTCCCGGTGATAGAGCAAGTTGCCGGATTCGAGGATTACCGTGTCCTCCCCCTCTCTTCGGACTTCGGATAATCCTATTACATGCCAGCGCAACTTGTCTATCTCTTCTTCCAGCTCCACGATCTTCTCGTCAGTCCTCAGGGTGCGTGCGTTGTACGTTGCCAGGTCGAGTCGTCGTAGGTGGCAACCGAACCTCCACCGGAGATTCTTAGCACCCCCTGCCCCGCCGTTATCATGGTCGCCACCGTAGCCAGGAATAGCGGGGCCGCTGGGGACTGGGGGCCGTCTCTTTGTTACTCTCGTCATTGGGGGGTATTTGCCATAGTTGCCACGCTTGGCGAGCGGGTTGGCGACCGCAGTTTTTTATTGTAATTTTGGCTATTATCAGGAAGATGAATAGAATAGAATAGAATAATTTTTATTCAATATACATTACATGTGTAATTCTTATTGAAAGTCATTTTTTACTTTACCACTGGTTAGAAAAAATACCCTCTGTCCTGGGAAGAACCAGCAAGAAACCCAGCGGGACATTTTTTTTAAATAAATTTTACAATATAAATGATTACTAACTATTTACAAAATTTATTTTAGAAACTGCTTGGAAGCGACCACCTCATTCCCAGGGGTTATTATCAACCATGTATTCATTTATATTATAATAACCCTTTTTATACAGTTTCAGCTTAATAAAACATTTAAACTTGGTAATAGAGAGAACCTGTACACTTTCCGGGACCTTGTTGTAATAGCGTATACATTGCCTCAAGAATGAATTACTGACTCTGTGGAGTCGAGAAACTGGCATCACTAGCTTGTGTTTGTTCCTAGTGTTTACAGAATGTATATCACTTTTTTTACTAAAACTGTCTTTGTTTTTGTGAACATACATTAAATTTTCGTAAATATACTGAGAGGCCAAAGTTAATATATTAATTTCTTTAAATTTATCTCTAAGAGACTCTCTCGGTTTTAGATTGTAAATAGCTCTAATGGCCCTCTTCTGTAAAACAAAAATAGTTTCTGAATCAGCCGCATTTCCCCATAGCAAAATCCCATAAGACATTATGCTATGGAAATAACTAAAATAAACTAATCTAGCTGTCTCGACGCTAGTGAGACCTCTAATCTTTTTTACAGCATAGGCTGCAGAACTTAGTCTGCTTGCTAATTTGGATATATGGGGGCCCCACTGAAGCTTTGCGTCAAGAGTGATGCCAAGAAAAATAGTGGATACAACAGGGCTCAATTCCTCCCCATTTAAAAACACATTGGTATTCAGATTTTTAACATTCGTTGTTGTAAATTTAACACAATTAGTTTTATTTCCGTTCAAATGCAGATTATTAACGTTAAACCAATGCACCAATTTTGATATAGCATTATTCACTTCGTCACATTTAAATGATTGACGTTTAAGTTTAAAAATCAAGGAAGTATCATCAGCAAATAATACTATATCATGACTATTCCCTACAAGGTGAGGTAAGTCATTAATATACACCAGAAACAGGAATGGGCCGAGAATCGAGCCCTGAGGAACACCCATTAGTACAGGTGACCCGGAAGAACTTTTACCATTGATAATAACCTTCTGCTTTCTATTACTTAAATATGAAATAATAAGTTTAAGCGCTGTATTCTTGACACCATAGTACTGTAGCTTCCTGATTAATGTCTCATGGTGAACACAGTCGAAGGCCTTGGAAAGGTCACAAAATATACCCAAAGCATCCTCTGAATTCTCCCATGCACAAAAAATATGTTTAATAAGCTCAACTCCAGCGTCAGTTGTCGAGCGACCCCTTGTAAAACCGAATTGATTTTGATGTAGCAATTTATTAATATTAAAGAAACTTAACATCTGATCTAAAATAATTTTTTCAAAAATTTTACTTAATGTTGGGAGTACAGAAATTGGTCTTAAATTGGCGGGATCTATTGTACTACCAGATTTAAATATAGGTATGACTTTACTATGTTTCATTAAATCAGGAAACACACCAGATTCGACGCTTATATTAAATATAGTGGCTAGATAAGGTGCTAATATATCTGCTGCCCATCTCCCGCCTGTTTCCCTTTGTCGCTTTTTACGACACCCACGGGAGGATATGGGGTAGTGGATATTCTTGACCGCCACTAAACGGCATCTTTAATTATATCATGTGAAAACTAGACAGGATAGCGTTTTCTGTTTGAAGCTTGTCTGCTTTTCTTAGGTACGCAAAGATCAAAAATATTATATAAAACTTCATAAAATTGACCAGTCGCAGATTGCACATCTGAGGCATTAAATACACAACCCCAATCCACTGTAGACATCATCTCATATAAAAGAGAAAAGTTAGCTTTATTAAAACTCCAATCAGAGGTTGAGTCAAAGTTACTAGGCAAATTTTCAAATTCAAATACTTGTAACGAAAATATTAATATTTTCGTTACAAGTATTTGATAAGATGTTAAGAGCAATATCCAAAGGAGGATGGTAGGAGTCCACATTAACAATGCCCCCAGTGTCTGAACTATTTACTTGCACTGCGCAACTAGAGACCTTTATAAGGACAACATCTAATTTACCGCCAAATTTATTATAAACGTTAATCCTGTCAGACAAGGAACAAAATGAGAGGAAATAACCATAATAATTACATACATTTTTGGAAGCACTATTTAAATTAATATCACCAATAATAATAAGTACGGTTCCTTTAAGGTCATTTATAAAACTCTCAACTTTAAAAAACCAATCAAAATATACAGTCTGTAGCGCTGGGAGTTATGTACACTACACACACATAAACACTTCTCTTCCGGTAGGAAAATTTCACCCAGAGATCTTCGCCATTAAGAGTTTCAAACTCACGTACTCGGGTAGGTGTAATACCTTGCTTAGACGCTAATAGGACACCACCTCCGTAGTCGCGTCTGTCTCGGCGTGTGACATTCCATCCGCTGAGGACTAACTCAGAATCCTCAACAGAAGAGTCTAGGAATGTCTCAGTGGCTCCCAAGAGGTCATGTTCCATGAGCGACAAATTAGTTCTCCAGAAATGGAGTTTGGTCTTAATGCCGCGAACATTGTGATAAAAGATGCCTAACGAGGTTATTCATTTCCGACTTTAGAATGGTTAGATGGCTCAGAATGCAGAATGTTGACGTAGGTATAGAAAAAACTGCGAGTTTATCTGTTGCGATTCTTTAGGTAATTCATTTAGGCTTTGATTTTCTAGGGAGCAGTCAACCTCCTGGTGCAAAGTATTCAGGTTGCCTAGATCAAGAATTAGGTCTTGCAAATCTGATACGACAATCTTTAAACCATATTTATTTAAAGAGCCATAGCGTTTGTTGTACGTACCATGGTCATATGGTAGGTTAAGGTTTGAATCTAGGATGTGCGCGTAATTAAATGAGTTTACATCTAAATAAAGAAGGTTGTTAAAAGTTTCTATGCGACTGTTAAACATTATGTTAACATTCTTCATATACTTAAAAGTGGGTAAGCAAATTATAAAGTTTGTGTGTATAAGGTTTAACAATTTTCCTCTGAGAAACATGACAACCTCTATGTAGTTATGGGTTGCACGAAAATCTTCCTCGCCAATAAAAATAATGCAATAGTCCAAAATATTAAAATATTTCACTTTTCCCTCAATTCCGTCTAAAGATTGACGTAGGCCACATTTAGGTTTCCGATAATGACAGATATCATAATTATTTAAACTGGTTGATTCGGCCATAGTATATAGTCTGTTAGAGGTTTCACTGCTTATGAGGCATATTTTCTGTTTTCTGGACTGATATTCTGTTGTTTGCCTTGTTTTTCCTTGCGTGTTTCGATCTACGTTAGTTAAACTTGTATCTGTGTTATTGACTATTATAGTTTTATTGACATTCGAAGACATAGTGTTCTTTTTGTCTCGATACGGTTTTCCAGCCTTCCTTATCATACTCGTTTGGATCAAATGCACCTTCTATGTTTACTGCACTGTGGCACTCGACTCTTTCCTCAGTTGTTATTATACAGTTATCGGCGCTCTGCCCAACCGACGACGCTGCAGGTAGCAGTGATGTCACCTCGGCTCGCCGCCCCATATCGCTCAACATTGTATTCTCGCATCCATTCAATGTCGACGACCGTTGTCTCAGCCCCGCTGATTTACGTACATTTTGTTTTAAGTTTACCCTCAACATTTCTCGGTATTCTTGTATATGATCACCGGAATTGTTTTTCTGGTTATTTACCGGTTCAATTAACGTAGAATCGTTTATATCATGCGAGAGATCAACTGGCCCATTTTCATACAGTTGCAATTCTCCACGCCTTACATTCATGTTCTGTGGAGATACATGCAGTATTGAGTCATTACTCAGATCTGCACTCACTCAGTAGTTGCTCTTTTGTAACATAGTTAGCTTTAACTACATCTAGTTCACTTTGCACTTTTAGTAAGTCTTTAAGTAATTTCGTGCAATCAAGATGATCAAAAAGAATAGGGGGTAATTTCTCTAACTCGCGAGCTACAAAAATAGGTATAATGTTGGGTTAAGTCGATTTAAAAAGGATCAGTATATCGATAAGGTCTCTTCCTTCCTTTCCTTTGTTCTTACGATTTATCTTCATTTTGTCCGTAGGAATAGCTTCAAACAATAACGACTTAGCTTGTTTAATTTCTTCGCTCGTAAATGACGTTGAACATATCCTCACCAGAGTTTTCTCGTCTGTTATCGATATTTTGTTCTGAATGGATAAAACGCAGCAACGAGAACCTGCAGCAGTGGGCCCTTGAGGTGGAGAAGCTGGTTCGAAAAGCATATCAGTCTGTACCTGCGCTCATTGTAGGCAACCTGGTGCAGACATTCATCGACGGCATCCGCGACCTGGAAGTCAGAGCTGCTGTGAGGCTCGGGCACCACTAGACGCTTAAGAAAGCGTTGGCCCATGCACTGGAGGTGGAAGCCGTGCGACATGATCATCATTCCTATCGCGTCAGGGAGGTTGCAGCAGTTATAGTTCGCGACCGCAATAAAGGATACAGCCCTAAGTTCTACGCCTGTGGGGAAAGGCGCCATCTTCGATCCAGCTGCCCTAAGCGAACTGTAGAAAGGGAAGGTGATCGATCTCGAGAGGGTAGTGCGGTTAACAGCACCGCCCAGCTGCAGCAGGGTAACGAGTATAAGCCAGGACTGCGGGGCAGGTGCTGGCTGATGTTAAAAGAGCCCCAAGGATTTCGATCTCACAAACCCGTGATAGAAACAGCCTAATCATCAAGAGCGAGGTCAACGGAACGCCAGGTAAATTGACCATAGACACTGGAGCCACTCGCACGGTTGTCAGTTCCCAACTTATAAGTCAGTTCCTTGGGGACTCTGCATACAACCGAGAACGCATTAATTTGGTGCCAGCCATCGGTCAACACATACCCGTCCGTGGTGAGAAGGAGATGGAGTTGAAGCTAGGCAACATGATCTACCTACATAATGTCATCGTGGCTGATATAATGGACGACTGCATCCTGGGCCTAGACTTTATGAGGAAGAATTGTTGTGCGATCGACGTTAAGCAAGGTGTTTTGAAATATGGACAAGAGGAACTTTTCGTAGAAGGGGCGTTACCAGGGAATAAGTACAGCCTTAAGAAGATTGTTCTTCCGCCGAGGTCGGAAACGATTGTGCCGGTTAGTCTTCCTCGGAATCCTGGGCAAACTCTTCGTTGTGTACTCGTGGAAAGGGTAGACAATGACCTTCCATGGAAAGTGGCTCGAACCTTGGTCAGAACCGCCGACATCTCAGGAGTACGTGTGCTGAACCTTTGTAATCAGGAACAGGTTATAGAAAAAGGCGCATTGGTGGTACTAGTGAGAAAGTGGATTGGTTGCGTCGATACCAACATCTATCGACTGGGACCCCCAGCAAGGATGGACAAACGAGAGTGACCACACTTTTAGAAGACTGTCGCAGCGTTCTCTCCCCAAATAAAATGGTCAAGGCGAAGAAGTTGTTACTCAAGTACGCCGATGTTTTCTCGTCAAACAATGCTGACAAAGGAAAGACGGGCTTAGTTCAACACAAAATAAACACAGGAGAAGAATTGCCTATCCGTCAGCGGCCAAGAAGATTGCCTGTAGCACGTGAAAAGAAAGCGGAGACCATGATTTTGGGAATGGTGAAGGATGGTGTTATTGAACCTTCACTTAGTCCATGGTGTTCACCTGTGCTGCTGGTAAAGAAGAAGGACGGCAGCATGCGGTTTTGTGTTGACTACCGCCGTCTGAACGACGTTACGAAGAAGGATAGCTATCCCTTGCCAAGAATTGATGACACGCTGGACATGCTTACAGGCGTAAAGTGGTTTAATACGCTGGACCAGAAAAGTGGCTACTGGCAGGTCGAAATTGACCCTAAGAATAAGGAGAAAACTGCATTCTCCACAGGAAAGGGTCTGTGCCAAATTAAAGTCATGCCGTTTGGATTGTGCAATGCTCCAGCAACGTTTGAAAGATTGATGGAGCTTGTACTTACCGGGCTAATTGGCGATGCCTGACTGGTCTACTTGGATGACATCATCATCGTAGGCCGTAGGTTTGAGGAACACCTTCAAAATCTGAAACGCGTGCTCATGAATATCCAGAGTGCCAACCTCAAGTTGAGTCCGAAGAAATGCTCACTATTCTAACGGAAAGTTAGCTTATTGGGGTATGTAGTGTCGGTAGAAAGTATCCGCACGGATCTAGAAAAAATTGCCGCTGTCAAGGATTAGCCGGTTTCAAAAGACAAGACACAGGTTAGAGCATTTTTGGGTTTGTGTTCCTATTATCGGCGATTTGTGAAGAACTTTGCAGATATAGCCAAAGCTCTGCACAAGCTAAACAAGGAGAAGCGACATTTCTGCTGGGATGAAAGCTCAAGGACCGTCTGTGCAAAACACCTATTTTGGGGTACCCTGATGCGGGCAAGGAATTTATAGTTAACACAGACGCAAATGATATAGGACTTGGCGGTGTGTTCTCTCAACGGAATGGTGATCAAGAGGTTGTGATAGCGTACTTCAGCAAGTCGTTGTCAAAGCCGGAAAGGAACTATTGTGTCACAAGACGGGAATTGCTTGCTATGGTGAAGTTCTTGCAGCATTTCAGCAAATATCTTCTGGGGCAGAAATTTCACTTACGACCCTACCATGCTGCACTGAAATGGCTATTGCAGTTCAAAAATCCGGAAAAACAAGTTACAAGATGGATTGAACTACTGCAGGAATACGACTTTGTGATCGAAGAAAGCCGATTCTGGAATGGCTGAAGGCCAGTGTTCCTAAGCCCAAGTGGGGCGACGTCTCAGAGATGAGTTCGACCACGAAATGCTATTGTGCCCAATGGGACAGCTTGCTGATTCAGGATGGAGTCCTGTAGCGTAAATGGGAAAATAGTCGGGGAGACAGTTGTCATTTGCAAATGGTTGTCCCTAAGGCTAAAGTACTGGATGTTCTACAGCTGTACCATAATGGTTGTTCAGGAGGCCACCTCGGAGTTAAACGAACTTTACTGAAGATCCGAGAACGGTTTTACTGAGTCCACTGTTGTGATGATGTCGAGGACTGGTGCTGCAAATGTACAAGTTTTGCGGCTGTAAAGGGACCTCAGACTCGTAGTAGAGACGCATTGTAATTGTACAATGTTGGTGCACCATGGGGGAGGATAGCCATTGACGTTGCGGGACCGTTTCCGGAAAGTGAAAGTGGTAACAAGTATTTCACGATTGTGATGGATTACTTCACTAACTTCAACAGTTGCAGATAAACTAGTTCATGAAGTCTTCTGTCGTTTTGGAGTACCTTCAGAGATTCACAGCGATAAAGGAAGGAATTTTGAGTCTCAAATATTCAAGGAAACTTGCCGAGTTATGGATACTCATAAAACAAGAACAACTTTTGCCAGCCACAATCTGATGGAATGGTAGAACTATCTAATCAGGCACTGAAGATGTACCTAGCAAAAGTTGTGGAAAAACGGTAACGAGACTGAGACAGGCAGATACAACCGTTTTGGTTGTCATATCGAGGCGCTGTTCACGAAAGTACATCAGTGACACCCGCTTTCACTTAATTAAATTACGGCTGCCTGCAGATATGATCACCGGAATACCACCTGATGCCCCACGCAATATAACCGATTATGCAAATGACTTGCGGAACAAAATGTATTATATTTCTGAGCACGTCAGACAGTTGGGCCAGCAAACGTCTGAGAAGATGAAAACACGGTATGATCGCAAAATGAACAACAAGGGGTTTGACGAAAGTTCACTAGTGTGGTTACACAATCCAGTTCGCAGCAAAGGGAAATCTCCTAAGCTTCAAGCTAAATGGGACGGACCGTACCGGATCTTGACAAGGATCAATAACGTAATCTACCGAATACAGAAAGGTGCCAGAGGTTCTCCTAAGATCGTCCATGTGGATCGACTGGCGCGTTATTGGCATGTCTTAGGAGTGGGCAGTGTTGCGCGCCATTATTAATGTCTTGTACATGTCAACACTAGTTACCACTAGCGCCCTCTAGTATTGAGTAGTAGAACTAGGAGAGTCAAGATCCTTCTAGAAATTTCGGGACCAATAGGTACTCGAACATTCTAGATGTTTCTACAGTAGAAGGTTCTGGAAACTATCTGAGGCCCTATATAAGGCCGGTATAGACCACGACCGAGTCAGTATTGAATTGGCGATACAAGCGAATACTTCGAAGCGAAATAACTGCGAACTAAAGTGATCAGTGGTACAATTGTGTTTTATTATTAGTGTGGTTTTAAATTGTAATTAGTTTTCTGTAATTAAAGTGTTAATTTTGGTAATCCAAACAGCAGTTTTTAATTGTCTCGAACCCCAAGCCTGTAACAGTATCATAGCTATATACTGCATTGTAATACTCAAATATAAAGGTTCTAGATGTGTTAAAAACAATTAATTCGCTTTAACATGTTCAATGCGTATGAACTTCCATAATGTGGTAACTAAAAGAAGGTTATACCTATCCATTTGTATTCGTTTTACAAAATATTCAGCATTAAACAAAAACTTTAAACAAGAACATAATAAAAAAGGTGGTTGGTTTTATATTTCTATATGTATATGGTGCCATCAATTAATCAAAACGATTGTCTCAACAGTAATCTCGAAAGAAACAATTATCTCGCGGTAGTAATTTGCAGTTCTTTCAACGCGATCGCATGTGGCACGTTTCATTAACTGAAACCAATTATATCCGTCTTTTTTGGAACTCTCTTCTTGTCGCATAGCTATGATCTGTTTATCTCTTGTATCTATCAATATCCAGATGACAGCACCGTTGAGGAAAGTAGTAGTACTAGTAAACTATATAATATATATAGTCGGGATCAAATCTAGTCCGAAAGAAAGTTTTAAATCTGTTAGGTACTGCAAACATTTTACGAATGGAGCGATGCCAATCTTGTAACCCTACGTTTGCACCGAAAACATCCAACATGTAATGTTTTGAAACATATTAGTTGCTAAACATCACAAAACACTATTACTCTTTACTCCTATCGTAGAAGAACGATAACTTCATATAAAATAAAATAAATGTGATTTATACCCACTAACTCCATATATAGTCAGACTACCTGCAATTCTCATGTGTGACGGAAAATGAGAGCATCCACGACTTTTTCTGCCACCAGGGCGGCGCTACTTAAAAATGAGGTGAATGATGATTCCACACGATGATATTTGACAAATATTATAGCGTGGAAGTTAATTTGTCCGGAAAATGTAAAGGTTAATGTTTCTTTCTGTGGTATTAGCTACATTTTATATTAATACGAGGGTGGATTGAAAAGTACTCGGCCTAACACAGATCCATTCAATTCTAAAAATCAAATCTACCCACATTATTTAGTTCAGTTCAGACTAGTTCATTGTGTGAAGTTCGAAACGTGTGCGATAATTAGTTGTGATTTTATAAATTTATTAACCAAGTAATCGGACATAATTTCCGCGAATGGAGCAAATCGAGCAGCGTGCCGTCATTAAGTACCTCCATAAGAAGGGGCTATCATCAAAAGCCATCCATGATGACATGGTCAGTACATTAGGCGATTGTGCTCTGTCATATTCATCCGTCAAAAAATGGATAGCAGAATTTAAGCGTGGTAGAGAGAGTGTGAAAGATGAACCCCGCTCTGGAAGGCCTTCGACGTCAACTACTGACGAAAATATTAAAAAAGTACTTGATTTAATAATGGGAGACCGCAGATTAAAAATTAGAGAGATAGCCGAGATTATAGGCATCTCTTATGAACGAACTCAAAACATCATTGTCAACGAGTTGGGTTTCCACAAGGTGTCTGCGAGGTGGGTTCCGCGACTGCTTTCAGTTGAACAAAAAAGGACGCGATTGACTATTTCACGCGACTGTTTGGAGTTATTTGAAGCCGATGCAGATGATTTTTTGAATCGTTTTGTTACTATAGACGAAACATGGGTTCATTACTGTACACCGGAAACAAAACAACAATCAAAACAGTGGAGAAGACCTGGTTCACCACCCCCTAAAAAGGCTAAGTCGATTTTGTCGGCAAATAAGGTGATGGCTTCAGTATTCTGGGACTCGAAAGGTGTGATTATGATTGATTATCTTGGAAGGGGTCAGACTATAAACTCTGATTACTACTGCACCTTACTACGTCGTTTACGAGAGGAAATAAAAGAAAAACGTCGAGGAATGATCAGAAGAAAAGTCCTGTTTCATCAAGATAACGCCCGTGTTCACACGTCAGTACAGTCAATGGCTGAAATTCACAACTGTGGCTTTGAACTGTTACCGCATCCGCCGTATTCACCTGATCTGGCACCATCAGACTTCTTTCTGTTCCCTAACCTAAAAAAGCACTTGGGAGGTCAAAGATTTTCGACAAACGACGAGGTCAAAGCAGCTGTAGACGCATATTTTGACTCTAAGGAAGAATCATTTTTTTTCAACGGTCTAAATGCTGGGAAGGGGAGGTGGCAAAAGTGTATTGAACTTGATGGTGATTATGTAGAAAAATAAAAATATAACTGCTTTAGTATGTGTTTATTTTCTTGGTTAGGCCGAGTACTTTTCAATCCACCCTCGTAATATTAAAAATAAATAAACCAAACCACAGATATACAGATATTCACAAAAGGAGAAAATTAAAAAAAAGATAAAAATGTGCAAAAAATTACAGAGTAAACCACTGAGGTATTGTTTTGTGTATTAATAGAATAGTTTTGAAACTGATAAACTTTTATTAAAAACTAACTTCTCAATTAAATGACATTGTAACAAAAAAAATTACCTGTGTTAACTAGCGACATCTGGTGAGCAGAAAATTATTAGCCCCTATGTATTAATACATCAGGGGTCTAATATCATAGGCGGCAAAGTTCAGTAATTTTATGTCATTTACAAAAAACTAACAACGTTAAAAGATTTTACACATTGTTATAATGTATAAGTGATATTTTGATACCTTTTATTTTAAGCTGCATTTTAATGGTAAAGCAAGTCATATAACTAAGAAACAGTGCCGGATTAAGCAAACGCGGGGCCCGTAGCAAATTCTATCGAGGGGCCCTTGTTCTGCTATGCTGCTATTCTTAAATACAAAGTGGTAAAAAACAATTTAATAATCAATGCGTTTTTTTGCCATCTCTAGGTTACAATTTTGTTGGTGTTTCATAGTACAGTAGATTACTACGGCCCTGGTAGACTCTGACCAAAGACATTTAAGTAGATATGTATTAAATCTCTTTGACTCTGACAAATACAAAATGTCAGAAATGAGATTGTCCTGGCAATTTAAAAGTGACGATAACACACAATTAATTGTAAATCTTTTTGGAGTTAACACACAATTAATTGTGAACCAACGGGACTCTATTATTAAGCCTCCGCTGTCCGTCTGTCTGTCAGCGGGCTGTATCTCATGATCCGTAATAGGTAGACAGTTGAAATTTTCACAGAATGTGTATTTCATACATTCGATGCATTGCTTGCTTGATATTATTAATTTGATAACCGCCTCGCATGTTGTTTTAGATAAAAATATAACGTATGTTCTTTTCCTTTATGGATTTGGTTTATCGTATCGGTTCGGAAAAATCACTGGCGACATTAAATTCCACAGTTTGGTCGTGCGAAGCAGAAAATTCCGCGTAAATCGCACAGTAGTGGACCGCCAGCCATCGAGATAATGAGGATGGAATTTCGAGTTCTATCGCTGGGAACGATGATGAAATTCAGCAGCTGGAATTAATCCGAATAATTCCTCTGAGTAAATCTCCGTGGTATATGCGGTAAAATATGCATAGAGATGCAACGTCTCTTTGCAAGGTCAGTGGACAGTGATAACTTGATCGTTGAGGATCCGAGCCACTCTTCGTTGAGTATGGTCTAGTGGAAGGAGTTGATACAGGGGTGTTCAGGCAAAGAGACGAGACAAATATTCCATATGAGGCCGACCCTGCTCTTGGTAAAGATGCAGGCGGTGGTCCGGCATGAAATACCGTCTTGATCTACTGAACACACCAAGCTTTTTTGATGTCAGTTTAGCCTTCCCTTCTAAGTGAATGCGGAATTGTACGTTTCTCGAAATGTCGACGCTAAGGATTCCGATGCTGGCTGAGGTAACGAGGAGAGTGTCCTGAAATTGAAGAGATACGACAAAGGAGTTCTTTTTTGCGGTAAACGCGCAAACCTGTGCCTACTGGAATAGATTTTGGATTGGATGGATTTAGTCGCCCCCAATCCGAGACTTTGTTCAACAAAGACTCGACTTCAGACAAGAGTTTGTTCCAGCACTCGACGGCAGATTTCCGAGAAATATTAGTACCGCCGTGGTGTATAAAGCATCGCCAGTGCTGTTGTCTGCATAACAATAAATGTTACTATTATGCAACATCATCATTGACATGCAGAAGAAACGAGGTAGGCAATAGCACGCAGCCTTGTGGAACACCAGCATTCACAGCTTTGTAGTCGGAGCATGCACCATTGACTACCTTTATAGTTCGATCTGTAAGAAAACTAGTGACCCAATTGCATAATTTCTCGGGAAGTCCATGAGAGGGAAGCTTCGAAAGAAGCGCTTTGTGCCAAACTCCATCGAAAAACTTCGTCCAAACTAAACGTCTTTGATCTCGACTGCCTCCGCCCATCGGAAAGTCAAGCAAACAAGAAGACCATCAGCTGAGCGACGTCAACGGAAACCGTATTGACGATCACTAATCAGCTAATGATCTTGCATGGTTCCAGCTCATTCAGATGCATCTCTGCTCAGACAGTTAATAATGGATTCCATTATTTTGGAGAATAAGGAGGTGACGGAATTATTTTAAAGAATATAGTCAAAGGCTTGTAGTTGGAAGGGTTCGTGCGGTCACGTTTTTTAGGGATCAGAAGCACTAAGGCTGTCTTCATGAGCCTGGAACGTGGCCTAAAGAGTAAGAGAACCAGAAAAGATGTGTAAAAATCAGTACCAACTCTTGAGCACACGTTTTTGCACAATTTGGGGGATTCCATCAGGCCCACTCGACTTGTTGACATCCAGGGACAGTGTCCAGGGAGCTGTGTAAACAGCACATTGCATGGAGCACTCACAGGTATGTTAATGGTATGTTCTCCCGTCGACGAGAGTCGAGTTAGACGCAAAAAGAAAACCTAAAAGATCTGCTTTCGTCTTTGTGGCGTGGGCCAGCGAGTTATCCTCCCTATTCAAAAATTGTAATGATGGCTTACAAAAATTCCAGGATCAGAAAGCACGAGTTCCCGAAGGAAGGCGAACTAAATTCTCCCAATATGCTCCGACTTTGCCCTCGTGATAACTCTTTTGGAGGACCTAGAGGCAGATTTGTACTTCTTTTTGTGTTCATTAGTGTTTGCATCCCGAGACACCGATGCACATCAGTCTAAGCCTTGTAACACTCTGCTTTTGCTTTTTCCGCGACGCAAATTTTGCAGGAGTGCCCAAAATAAGGCTGGGATCTGCTGCCGATGAAAAATCCATCAAGCACCACATCAGCGACAGACTCACCAAGTATTTTTATTGGATTATCCAGCGAAAAGCAAATCCGCCCACATCGAATCCCAATCCGCTGAGCTAAGCGGATTGGGATTACAGCCTATAGATCGTGCCTGCAATGAGCAAGTGATGGGCGCTGTACTCCGGATCAGGTAATGATCCGAAGAGCCAAGAGGGTCATCGACGGAGACCCGATATCCGTTCAGATGATTCTCCACATCTTGTATCCGCATGAGCGAAGTGATCAGTTGCGTCAGACCATATGTCAAGGCAAAGTCGTAAGCAAATCTTCCTGCATGATCAGTAGAACGAGTACCAAGCCATTTGTCGTGGTGGGCGTTGAAACTTGTATGTTTACCGTATGAAATTTTGTTTTATTTTCGCCAATGAAATTATCGGTTACTGATTGTCTGCCATGGATTGTCTTACTCGACAAAGGTGTAACATTTCACGTTTTTGTGACATCAAGTAAATTCACTGAAAAAATTACAATTAGGCAGTGATAAGCGGGTTTGGATACGCGGGGCCCGTAGCAATTAGCAGCTATTCTTGCTACGTGGTTAATCCGGCACGGCTAGAAGCTTAAATAATGTGATGGATTTTGCCACATTTGTTAGTAAAGTAAGGACTTTACCGTTATGGACTTCGCCATATTTTTTAGGATATAGGTAATAAAAACACTAAGCTCTCAAGGTTGTCAAAAAATATATTTAATTGAAATCAAGATCTGAAAGAAGCTGAGATCTGCCTCCGATGGGTACCACAGATGATGGAATAAATAGTTCCATTCCCTGTAGCACCACATCAGTGACAGAGTCAGCAACAGCGCTGGCAATCCGGCGAGAAGCAAACCCGCCCCCATGGTGACGGGTGACTGAGGCGATTGACGTCCCGATGTCAGAGTTAACCCGGAGTACCTTCAGCTTTTTTAATGATCAATTTTGGTCCGATCTACGCAGAATGAACTTACTGTGTCTTGAAGTCTTGCAGTGGTATGCTTGGGTTTAGTTTTAATTTTATTAATTACAGGATCCCAAGCAGGTGGTAGTACCCAGCCTCCCTCTCTATTGAAATTAGGATGTTTTTTCATTTCCATAGCCTCACGTATCATTCTTGGCAGGAATCGATGTTCTTTCGTGAGAATTTGTGGTTTATCAAATCTAATGTAATGGCGGGGGCCGTCTAGGATATGATCACAAACTGCAAACTTCCTTTCCAATAAGAAAATAGCTGACGTGAAGCACCAACGTTCCGGGAAACGTCGGGAATTATAGTAAATTAAAGGCGATAAAATTCATAAATAATAGTTTTATTTGATTAATTAAACGCGATAGAATCCGTAAAAGTAGTTTTATTCAATGTGTAGTGTTCGCGTAAATACGAGGGTGGATTGAAAAGTACTCGGCCTAACCAAGAAAATAAACACATACTAAATCAGTTATATTTTTATTTTTCTACATAATCACCATCAAGTTCAATACACTTTTGCCACCTCCCCTTCCAAGCATTTAGACCGTTGAAAAAAAATGATTCTTCCTTAGAGTCAAAATATGCGTCTACAGCTGCTTTGACCTCGTCGTTTGTCGAAAATCTTTGACCTCCCAAGTGCTTTTTTAGGTTAGGGAACAGAAAGAAGTCTGATGGTGCCAGATCAGGTGAATACGGCGGATACGGTAACAGTTCAAAGCCACAGTTGTGAATTTCAGCCATTGACTGTACTGACGTGTGAACACGGGCGTTATCTTGATGAAACAGGACTTTTCTTCTGAGCATTCCTCGACGTTTTTCTTTTATTTCCTCTCGTAAACGACGTAGTAAGGTGCAGTAGTAATCAGAGTTTATAGTCTGACCCCTTTCAAGATAATCAATCATAATCACACCTTTCGAGTCCCAGAATACTGAAGCCATCACCTTATTTGCCGACAAAATCGACTTAGCCTTTTTAGGGGGTGGTGAACCAGGTCTTCTCCACTGTTTTGATTGTTGTTTTGTTTCCGGTGTACAGTAATGAACCCATGTTTCGTCTATAGTAACAAAACGATTCAAAAAATCATCTGCATCGGCTTCAAATAACTCCAAACAGTCGCGTGAAATAGTCAATCGCGTCCTTTTTTGTTCAACTGAAAGCAGTCGCGGAACCCACCTCGCAGACACCTTGTGGAAACCCAACTCGTTGACAATGATGTTTTGAGTTCGTTCATAAGAGATGCCTATAATCTCGGCTATCTCTCTAATTTTTAATCTGCGGTCTCCCATTATTAAATCAAGTACATTTTTAATATTTTCGTCAGTAGTTGACGTCGAAGGCCTTCCAGAGCGGGGTTCATCTTTCACACTCTCTCTACCACGCTTAAATTCTGCTATCCATTTTTTGACGGATGAATATGACAGAGCACAATCGCCTAATGTACTGACCATGTCATCATGGATGGCTTTTGATGATAGCCCCTTCTTATGGAGGTACTTAATGACGGCACGCTGCTCGATTTGCTCCATTCGCGGAAATTATGTCCGATTACTTTGTTAATAAATTTATAAAATCACAACTAATTATCGCACACGTTTCGAACTTCACAGAATGAACTAGTCTGAACTGAACTAAATAATGTGGGTAGATTTGATTTTTAGAATTGAATGGATCTGTGTTAGGCCGAGTACTTTTCAATCCACCCTCGTATAAGAAATTATTATATATATTTCTATTTTTTTTTAATATTCGGACCTAGAAGTAGCCACTTACAACAAATTCCAATAAGAATTGAATTTATATTTTGACCTCCACAGCCGTCAGAAATCAATCTGTGTGGATGATCGTTAAAATTGTAGCATTAAACGAGGATATATGTAGATACCTATGGACCACAACATCTACTTACCATTAGATGGAGTGCGTGCTCGTTTGTTACTCTTATTTTATAAAAAAAAAACAAATGCTCGGTAACTTTTCACAGGTGATGCACCGGTTCTCTCAAATTAATCGCCTGACAGTATCCACATTTTCGGGGTATTCACAGTAGTCTTACTAGTAAAACTACTAAGAAATTTTCTTCCCAGTAGTCTTACAAGTGAGACTAACCTTCAAGGTGTGATGCATTCTCAATAGTCTTTCGAGTAAGATTACTGGGAATTTTCTTACCAAGTCGGCCTTTAGTCAATACATTACATAATTTACATGATAAGAAGTTATTGAGGCATAGACAGATAGTCTGATATTATGAAAGACGAAACAATTGAGAGAATAATTAAAAATTTTGTACAACCGAATGGTACTACCAACAATATAAATATAACTCTATAACTATTGGTCAGACCTTGATTAAATTTATATGGGACCACATGAGAAGCACCAGCTTTCAAATAAAAAAGAATCATCGAAATCGGTTCACCTAGGAAAAAGTTATGAGGTAAGATACATAAAAAAAGAACATACAGTCGAATTGACTACCTAATCCTTTTTGAAGTCGGTAGAAAACAATTGACAATCTAAGTTTTTTGTATTTAAAAAAATATATAACATTCGTAATTCAAACATTTATGAGTAGCCAGGGGCGCAGAACATTCAGTATCAACGAACGCCTGGTGTAGAATGCTGGCTACTAGATTCTGTCTGTGCAAATATGCAGTTAGAAACCGCCGAACAACCAGAGATGACCATGCCTAACTGACTCACCGGGTTGGCGACAAGCTCGACAGATGTCGACGGTGCCATTCTTAAGGATGTGTCTCCGATAGTTGTTGGATTTAATAACCTGATCCTGTATTGCACAGACAAAACGCTCGGTTTTTTCAAAACAGTTACCGAACCGTAGCCAGTGGAGGGAGGCGACTGTTCTTACGAAAGGCTCGTGTAGCACCTTGTAGAATTTCTCTTTCTATACCGTCCGGGAGCCGGTATGGAAAAAGAAAGCTCTACTCTGTACTGCCGAGCCTCTCCATTGCTCATTGGCTAATAGCAAGCCCTTAATCACACACAATGACGTCCTTGTTAAATGACATATTCAACTACATCAAGAAGTACTTACGGAGACTGCAAGCTTCGTGATTGTGCATGGTGAGGGCGTATAAAAAGCCACGCCCATCATGCCTTTATGGCAAGTACGGCCTCGATACTGACGATCTCAGATGACGCATCGGATTAAGGGGAAATATTATTATTATTTATTATACCTATCTTATTGAAAAGAAGTGATTTACATAATTTTGCTGATGATTTATCACCATGTTCCAGGAGAATGGTGATAACACCCCTTCTTGTGGACAGCCTTTCATTATTTGGGTTGTCTGTAACTCCCCAGCAACTTTTTAGTTTATCATGCAGTGGTATGTTCTTTAACGCTGATTCCCTATGTTTCCTTTCAAACTCCCTCTCTATTGTTTTCAGAAAAGGAATGTGAGGCTAATGACCTATATAGGATTTGGGATCAGTATAAACGCTCTGGTTTGGGTATGAACCTTACTAACACTTCCCTCTATCCATTTGGAACATATCTTAGTATCAAACACGCTCTGAACACTAGTATAATTATTTAGTAATGCATTACCTCCCCACTGCATTTGTGCAGGGAAGATGACGTCACACCCTGGTTTTAAAAGGCGATGTTGAGTCGCTTCCATTGGGTTGGTTTTTCTGTGTTAGAATTTTCCTATCATAGTCTGCTTTCTTTCCTACCCCACTTTCCTATGTTTACTGTAGTTCTTTTTTTTTCATAGAATATGGATGACAGACGAGTACACGGTCCGCCTGATAGTAACTGGATGCTGTGGGACAAAGACATCTATCCTCGATTAGGAGTCATTATGCAATTCTTTGCTCCACCATCGTTATTTGCCATTGATACATGTTGAAATATTTTCTGGGCATGCCGCACGGTAACTTTTAATCAAGGCCTTATTAATTATTACTGCCTGTTCTTACACAAGCGATTGGAGTATTAGTTCTCTTTTTTTAGGATATTGTGACTTGTCTGTTTTACGGGGATTCCTCCTCCTAGACAATAAGTTAAGCCGTTTCTTATGTTGCAAATATTAGTAGATCCATTAATGTTTGGTTGCATTTGTTAATAAAAGTTGGTTCTTAAAAAAACAGTATTTAAAAAGTTAAGTAAAACATATAAGTAGCAGTATTTTGATAGATGTAGAATATTAAGTATATATACAATAGTGACGTATTAAATTATCTGAGCGAACAAGTTAAAACACTTACGACGCAACTACAGAGTGCTCATCAAGAGATTGAGAATCTAAATAGCGAAAACTTTCGTCTCAAATCTGACCTTCAAAACATAATAAAGACTAACAACGCGTACAAAAAAATATACTCAACGCCTGAGAGAAAAAGCATAACACCAGTTTCAAAACGTAAGTGCAAAACATTGCATAACAATAACGTGCCAACTTTTGAACATAATATTAAAAACAATATTAAAAACAATGACGAACTATCTCAACCATCAGGAGAACACACCAAAAGCTCGTCCCAGATGCATAATAAAGAAACTCAAACGTGTTTCGTCTATACGCATACAGCAAATAAATCAAAAGAAATATCTACATCCTTTTCTTATAATAACAAAAAACCTCAACTTAATGAAGAGCTGTCAAGAATGATAGCAAATCGTAAACAAAAGCATAAATTATGCATTCTAAGCAGTAACAAAACAGGGCCCCTATCCATAATTGAAGACGTGTTTTCAAATTACTTTGATTTCTGCCATTATGTAATCCCGAATGGTACTATTAAGGAACTTTTATGCAACATAGAAAATAAATTAAAAGACTTTACCTTAAGTGATTATTGTATTGTTTGTATTGGAGAAAACGACATTAAAGCAGAGGGGAGTCAAATTAACACAATAAATATGATAAAAGATTCCCTAAAAAAAATAACCCACACTAATAAGATAATTTGTGTACCGACATATATAACAGGAGCACCTATATATAATTTTAAAGTTGAAATGTTTATCAATCTCCTTCATCTTGACATACAGAATAATGAATACGCATACCTATTTGACTGCAACCGTGATCTATCACTAGACATGTTTTCTTATAAAACAGGAAAAATTAATAAACACGGAATAAAAAATATATATGACCGTATTATGGACAATATTTTAATTGATTTGTGTTCATTTGAACAGATCGACATCCAAAAAAATTATAGCATAAAACACAGTACTCCTGATATTTCGACAAGGTCTTTACAAATTGACGAAAAAGAAACCGACACTCAGTTTTTTCTCTGAAAAATATATACATATCTTACATCAAAATATTGCAGGACTACTTAACAAATCGGATGCATTATGTATAAATTTGGAAGAACTCAAAGACATTAACAAATTTATAGACGCTATATGTATAACAGAGCATTTTATGATGGCAGGTCACGAATTAAACCTAAATGTACCAAATTACATTTTGGCTTCGTCTTACAGCCGAAGCAACAGCAAAAGAGGAGGAACATGCATCTTACTAAAAAAAGAACATAAATTCAGGGAATTTTCAGAAATTAGTAAATATTGTCTTGACTATGTATTTGAGTGCTGTGCAATTGAACTTATTGATTTTAAAATTGTCATTATATGTATTTACAGAATACCCAATCAAAATAATTTGTATACATTCTTTCAGAGGTTGGAAAAACTTTTGACTTATTTTGCCAATCTTAATTTAAAGAATATTTTAATTGCTGGTGATTTTAATATAGATGTTTTAAAAAGCAATAATGTTACCTTAGACTTTGAATGTTTATTATTAAGTTATAATCTTAAGCTAGCACTACATGAACCGACGAGACTAGCCAGTCGAACATGTATTGATAATTTTTCACATAATTTCAAAAAGGGTTGTAAAACTGAAATTTTAGAATTTGGTTCTCTCAGACCATACTGCTCAGTTAATCAAAGTACCTGTTAAAAAAATACCGACATTAAATTATTGGCGTACCAGAAAACGTGATTATAGCTCTGAAAACATTGAAAAATTTAAAATGTGTATTAAAAGTTTGTCTTTTTTAAATATTTACCATACTAACGACCCAAACATAGCCTATAAATGCTTTATTGATGATTTCAAACTTTTCTATGACCTTTGTTTTCCGCAAGTACAAGTTTTGATAAAAGTCAATAGTAAGCCAAAATGGGTATCCCATGGAGTTAAGATTTGCAGTAGAAAGAAAAAAGATTTGCTTTGGAAATTCAGATTGAATTCAAATAAAGAGAACAAATTAAAATATGTAAAATATAGTAAATTATTAAAAAAAATTATAACCTTAACGAAACGTGCACAAAATAATTATAAAATAAAAATCTCAAATAATAAAAGTAAAACAGCGTGGCAAATTATAAACAAAACAAGACTTAATATACCTAAAGAAACTATTGTCAACATAAAAATTAATGATCGAATTTGCATAGATAATCCTAAAAAAATAGCTAACGCGTTTAATAATTATTTTATTGAAAAAGTCAATCCCCTTCCGGATGCCGGGAAAAAGGTAAATACTACAATTAAATACCAATTAAATTCAATGTTTCTTGCACCAAGTTCACCATACCAAATAAATAAGATTATAAAAACATTGAAAAACACGAACAGTGTAGGATACGATAGTATTTCTACAAAAATAATTAAAGCAGTAAGTGAGGATATATGCCACCATCTGAGTCACATCATTAACTTATGTATTTCAACAGGAACATTTCCAAAAGACCTTAAATTATCAATTATAAAACCATTATTCAAAAAAGGAAATAAACAGTTAATGGAGAATTATAGACCTGTAGCATTATTATCCATATTTTCGAAAATTTTTGAAAAATATCTTTATGGTGAAATTAATTCCTATCTAGAAAAACACAAAATTTTGTGCAATGAACAAAAAGGGTTTCGACAAAATAAAACCATAAACATGGCCATTTATGAATTCATAGAAAATATTATATGCCACGTTGACAAAAGATCTCCCGTTTGTGCTATTTACTGCGATATGTCACAGGCATTTGACTATGTAGACCATAATATACTTATTAATAAACTTGACGCTTGCGGTATTAGAGGAAATGTCTTAGATTTAATTCGGTCCTACTTAAATAATCGACAACAAATAACAGAAATAACTAGAGTGAATCTTGAAACCAAAAATGAAGAAACATACACGTCTAAGAAGCGCTATGTATCATATGGCGTGCCCCAAGGCAGTGTACTGGGGCCACTTTTATTTATTATATATGTTAACGACTTGCCAAATGCAACGACACAGCCTATTACATTATTTGCTGATGACAGTACTGTTACAATTGCATGTAAGGACATTAATCATTATAAGTTTGACATCAATAACGCACTGACATCTATCATTTCATGGCTAAACAATAATAATTTAAAAATCAATTTAAAGAAGACAAATATAATGCATTTTGGACAAAGATCACAAAATCCATTCAATGTAAATTTGGTTTATGATAATTACACTGTAAATGAAGTTACTTCTACCCGTTTTCTTGGCTTAATTATAGACAGTAAATTAAATTGGAAAGAACACATTAACTTATTATGTAAAAAAATCAGCAATCTTTCATACGCCCTTCATAAACTTGCTCCAACTATCAACACTGATACGCTTTTTTCGGTATACTATGGTCTTGTTGAATCTGTTCTCAGGTATGGCATAATTTTTTGGGCCAACTCAACTAACACAGATATGGTATTTAAAATGCAAAAGCGATGCATACGCGCCATGTTTGGTATTCAAAGTACGGAGAGCTGTAAGCCATTATTTATCAAACACAAAATTCTTACACTTCCGTCACTATATATATTGGAAATAGCTTTATTTGTTAGAAGCAACCCACACTTGTTTTCTCGCCTATCAGACAATGTAAGACGTAATCGCCGAGACAACAATAGACTATGTGCTCACCCTGCTAAAACAGCGCTTCTGCGTAAAAGTGTAGTATGCAAAGCTCCATTAATATATAACAAAATTTCAAATGACATTAAACAATTGAATACAGGATTATTTAAGAAAACATTTAAAAAAATATTGACTGCAAAATGCTATTATAATGTTAATGACTTCCTTAATGACAAATCTTTATGAATGTAACAAGCCTATTTAATTACTATTTATTATATACATTGTTAATATCATTGTATTATTAATGCCATTGTATAATTATTTTTGATAGGAAATATAATTGACATTTATTACATTAAATTATTTCATGTTCTGATACATTATTTAGTAGATATTATATCTTTTGTCATAACTTATTAATTATCTGTTACAGCATTTTTCTTTTTTATTTTTTCATATTTGTACACCAACTATGGTCAAACATGTTGATTCAAAATTATAACTTTCAGACCAATAATAAACATCAAATGTATTATTATCTACACATGTTTTTGCAAATAAATATATCTTTATCTTTATCTTTATCTTTATCTTTAAGTCATTACAGGAAGCATGAGAGGTATAAGAAGTAAGGTATTGAAATCACCTCCACCTGTCAAGTATGATAATTAAAAAAAATGCTTAATCCTCTTTACCATGAGAAGCTCACTAATACAGCATTTTTTTTCAGTAAAAACATTAGGATTTTTAACACTAGGATTTTCTCTTATGTTGTAAAGGCAGTTAACTTGCATAATTTGCTCAAGTACAAAGATCCAGAGCTGAAGCAAGTATTTGCTGCATACGAATAGTTGTTCGATGTGATATTTGAGCATGCAGCCCTCAGCACTGCAAATTATTGCTAGCACGGCGCCGTCTGATTACCACTGCGCCATGACGCCGTCGGATTGCCAATGCCATAGGATTGTTTATGAGCTGATGAGACAAAGGTTTAAGATCCAGCAGGGTGGGTTTGGCAGGAACTCAAATATTTTAACTTACACTTAATAAACTTTCTTCATTATTTTTAAATCTTGTTTATAAAATTATTCAAAACAAAAATCTATTATGAGATAATATCCTTTAATATCATACAACACCCCAAACTTCTTCAAATGCCGTACACAACTTTGCACAAGTTAATGCTGCTGACAATGGATAGTTGCTTATTGAAATAACATCTTCTGAATAGTCAACTTCCACCTTACCATGTGCCATTGCTCCAATTATAAGGACTATTGGTTCATCTTTAGGAACCAAATCACGACATGTTTTAACCATTTTTGAGCTAAAGGACATAGTTACTTTTCTGACTCCTACAGGCAAATGAGATGTTACCGGATTCTTTATAACTTTTAACAACTTCATAGGACCGTCTGAAGCTCTGATAGCAAATTTATGTAGAAGTTGCACTGGAAAAAAATAGTGGTATATTCTGAATCAAACATAAAAAAACAATTATAAGATATTGGTTACATAATATAATAAATACAATTACTGTGTCACTATTATTATCACTACAGCTCATCACATGTCCACTGCTGAACATATGCCTCCCCCATAGATTGCCCTAAACTTTAGGGCCTAAAGTACTGCAGTGATAAACCTGCATCCATCGACTAATTACATGCTTCATCAGGTTGTTACTCCACAAGTGGGGGGTGCGCCCAAAACTGGACTTGTCAGTATAAAGCTGCCACTCAATTTATTCTTCCCCTTTGATTGTCGGTTCTTTAAGTTATATTGCTGGCCCATTGCTACTTCAGCTTACTGATCCCTTGGGCTATATCAGTTACAGCAGGGCTAGCATAGGCCGGAGACAATTTTATCCCCGGGGAAAGGAGAAAATATTTATCCCCTCGCTTAGTTTTATCCACCCTTCGAGCATGGGCACACCGGTGGATATAATATCCACAGTAGATCAAATGGGAGATAGACTTAGACTTAGATATATTTTTTGTATGAACATAAACTTAAACCCACGTCCAATGAACTAAGATAGAATTGTCCCTTTCAAAACTCAAAAAATCATAATTTTTTTGTCTTTAATTTGGCTCCATGCTACGGTCGGGAGATATATGTCTACTCGTTATGTCAAACGGGGATATACTTCTCCCGGTTGCCATGCTTTGGCATAGGGACAAGATAATTTTATCTCTTGTCAGTGGATATAATCGGTGGATAAAATTTTTATCCCCAGCCCATGCTAACCGTGCTGTAGTTCTTTTGCAGATATCCTAAATATGTACTTTATCCTGAAGTGAAACTCCTAGCACAGCCCTTATCATCGCAAATTTAATTGAGAGTATTTGAGTTTCCTCCTATGGGCAGCAGTGAATGTCCACATTTCAGTTTACAATTACTCCATTCTCATATCGTTCATTGAAATGTTTAAATCAGGGATGTAACAAAACATATGTGATACTGGTATCTAACAATTTGCAAAATTTGCTCATTGCCATTTCTGTTGCAGCCAACTAGTTTAATTAACCTTTCAGTTAACAGCCTAGCCTTTCTACCAAACGGCGCCGTTCAATTAGCGTCTTGAATTATATTTAGCCGATGCATCTAATACATCATTGTATCTTCTAATATTAGCAACAGTGGCCAATCAGGCTAGCGGTAAGTCACATGCATTCATAAAATATAGCAAATAACACATAATTAAACACAGACCAGTGACTTTACATAGCATGGTCACCCTACTAATTTCATTAAACAAGATTGTAGTTGAATAGCACCGTTTAGTAAAAAGGATAGGCTGTTAACTGTAGAGCTAATTAAGCTAGTTGGCTGCTGAATTTCCATCACATTCAGGATGGGAGAAGATCTTCACATCATAGTGATGTTGCCATGTTTACTAAGCATTGAAACATTTGGCGAAAAATTGCTTGTAAGAAGGTATTCTACTAATCAAGATGTTAGTTCAAGTGTCCACAGAATGTCTATTTTCCACTGCAGGACTCATACAAAATCATTAACACAACAGAATGTCTGCAAATATATTATTTGCAGACATTCTGTTCATTCTGAATAAACTTTGCTTTCTAAACAAAAATCTGCCAAAAGAGAACTTCAATTATTGATATGCTTAAACCATTTAATATTTTGTTAAATAATAAACAATTACTTATTTAATTTGCTTACTTAATGATAATTTTAATGAATAAGAAAAGAGAAATAGAATCCCTATTTCAAAAGTATTATTTATATTTTTGGAATGGGGATTCTAATAAAAATTAAATATCTAACACTTTTCATTATAAATAAGTTATTATTGGTGGTATTGTGCATAATAGAGACACATAAAACATTAACATGTTGGTATCAGTATCAGCAAATATTTACATAAATAATAAGTATCGGTATCATATTGACAAAATTATGTATTGTACTCTCCCTAGTTTAAATATAATTCATTTTTAACATACCCATTAATCCAGCAAATCTTTTAAAAGTTCTTGGTATTCTTGTTTGTGGATTTATTTCAATAAGAACATTTTTTTCTGTATGGATATAAACTTGCAAAAGTCCAGCTCTATTTAAAGGTGAATCCATTAACATAAGTAAAGACTGATGAGTGATGTCTGGACGACAGGATCCTGGCTCCCTATCATTTCTACGCAAAATACCTGCGTGATCATCACAGTTTAAAAGTTCAAAACTATTACCATTCTGGAAACAGATAAAAGCATGTTATAAATTTACTAACAGAATAATTAAGCCATCAAAAACATAACTTGTAAAAAAAGCCAAGTCTTGCAACTCAGTTCTACCGTAAAAAGTTGTGAGATCCATGTAATACCAAGTCGGTTAATTTATTCAGTCCCTTCTGTGTTAAGTTATTATGTAATTAGCTAACCTAACAACATTTTATAGTGACCACATCAATACTAAAAATCTTTTATATTTTAAATAAATAAATTGACTTGGCAATTGACTACAGATAAGATAGAGCGAATCTGTACTAAAACTGAATCAGCACGCCCTGACTCCACATAGTCTTAGCTGCCTTAACCCTTAGAGTGTATTTGTAAAACCTTAAGCATTGCAGAAAGTGCAGCCGCCGCCCGCGGTCGCATATTGCAGGCACCCTTACGAGCCTCCGCAGCATTGGCTTACTGACTTACTCTTACCAGGGTAAAACTACAGACATCTGGTGCCTGTGAACGGGGGTGCGAGAATGGTGTCGGTGGGGTGGGTGCAGGGGAAGACCCCTCTACCCTTCCTGCTTGATGTTTTTGTATAACTAAAACCTCACTTTTTTACACAGGAATATTAACTTAAAAGATTCGACCTATCTTATCTATAAAGTCACATTAGCCTAAACTCTGCTATGATAGTGGTAAATGAAACAATGTAATGTGAATTGTTATAATTTTGTTTTCTGATAAACCTCTTTGACTGCTCTCCACTGGGACTCAATTCATTATGTATAAGTCCCATCTTCAGCCACAAATAGATTGTCTGGATCCGAGTAATTTACTTTTTAATGGGTGACCCGTATGGTTATATGCAATTTTTTTTTAGTGAAATTTATTTTTATCATAATTAATTCCAAACACATTTCCATAATTCAAAAACAGTATAAAAGGTTCTAGCTTATCCCTAACAAACCTCCAAAACTGAAAACATAATTAAAATCAAGTACTTGACATTACTTCATAATACTTGAGCAAATTGATATATTTGCGTTTCGTTATATGCAATTTTAAGTGTAATTATTTTTATCGTAATTAATTCAAAACTCATTTCTGACATCCAAAAACAGTGTAAAAGGTTCAAGCTTAACCCTAACAAGCCTCCTAAACTGAAAACATAATTGAAATCAAGTACCGAATATCTATAGCCAATCCAGTTACCATTCAGTGCGTAATATTTGCTTACACATATCTTCACATTACACTCCATGCATTCAATTACTTATCCATGTCGCGATTTTTGATCAAACATATTTCTACACAAGCTTAGGCAACAAAAATTAATATAACCTTACCTTCACAGTTTCTAACTGTGCATTTTCCAATATTACAATTAAACGTTTTTCTTGTTTTTTTATATGAGATGTAACTAAATGTTTGGGTACAGGGTCATATTCAAAATCGTCTTTGTTAGAAACTAACTTTCTTTTTTTTCCCATGTTCAATGCAAATCAATATCAATATTAATGTGTGGTAAAATATAATATTTGTAATTTAAATTTTTTATGAACATTAAGTTCATAACACATAAAATATTGCATAAACTATTTTATACTTTAAAACGTTTTATTACAAAAATATACTCATGGGCTTTAATATTTTTATTATGCCTCGCCATGCACTAACTACTAACACATGGTTTACAATTTACATTCAATTCAAAACAATATTTTTATTTTGACATTGACAGCTCGATATCATTTTTCTATTAAGATTTTTGGCTTAGATGCTTGTCTTTGAAGCCATGTCTTCATTTATCTCAGTATCAAGTTGTAGTACATTGCAGTATATTGCTTCGCAATATGTTGATGCGTCACATTGCGTAGCTTTTGGGAGAACAAATATTTGTATTTCGCTGAATGACCAAATCAGTTGAATTTTCAAAATAGCATAGCAACGTGAAATGAAAGAGTTTAGAAATAAATTGTACCTCTTTTAAAATAACATATTCTATTCTTTACTTTAGTCATATATATCTTGGCGGTAAAGTAGGAAATTTTTGAGAAAAAGAATTTTCATTTCATAAAATATTATCAGGAGACATTGTAAAATATTTCAAAACGATTGCTATTTAAAACTTAGCAGATCTATAGGGGATTTCCGTTAAAGTTATTGCGTCTATAATAGACGAAATCGCACCCCAACTTGCTATTATTTTTAATAAGTAGTTGTATCGAATCTGGTGTGTTTCCTGGTTTAATGAAACACAGTAAAATTATACTTTTATTTAAATCTTAGGGCTTCATTCTTGGCCCTTCCTGTTCTTAGTTAATATTAATGACTTACCTTACTTGGTACGAAATAACCATGAATTTATTTTCTGATGATACTTCATAAATTTTCTGACTTAAAAGGCAATTATTAAAATATTACGAAGTGAATACTTCTAAATCAAAAGTAGTACACTGGTTTAAAGTCAATGATTTATTTTTAAACAGTAATAAAACCAGATATATTAAATTTACAACACTAAATGTTAAACAGAATACCAATATGCTTTTAAATGGTGAGGAGTTGAGTCTTGTTTTTTTTTTTGTGTAACATACATGATTGTAAGCTGTTATTTAAAAAAAAAAGTCCCGCTGGGTTTCTTGCTGGTTCTTCCCAGGACAGAGGTTTTTTTCGAACCAGTGGTAATTATACAAAAGAGTGACTTTCAATAAGTATTATTTATAATCTATATTGAATAAAAAAGTTTCTGTTTCTGTTTCTGTTTCTGTTGAATCCACTGTTTTCCCGAAATTACAGTTGACGCGAAGCTTCTATGAGGCCCTCATATATCAAACTTAGTTCTGCAGCATATGCAGTAAAAATATTAGATGACTTACATGTGTTGAAATTGCTAAATTAGTTTATTTTAGTTATTGTTTCCATAGCATAATATCATATGAAATATGGCTATGGGGTAATGCTGCTGACATTGAAACTATTTTTCTTTTCCAGAAGAGAGTCATACGAGCAATTTATAACCTAGGTCCGAAGGAATCTTTAGAGAAAAATTAAAGAAATAAATATATTAACTTTGGCCCCTCAATATATTTACGAAAATTTACATACACAAAACCAAAATAGTTTTATCAATATTAGTGAGGTACATTCTGTAAATACTTAGTAATAAGCACAAGTTAGTTATACCAGTTACTCGACTCCATTTACCGAATTATCAGTAATTTCTTCATCGAGCAGTAAACATTGCTTTCACAACAAATTCTCAGAAAATATGCAGACTTTATCTATCAAAAAGTTTTTTTATAAAGCAAAAATTGTTAAGTAAGAATACTTACATATCTAATAATAACCTCTGAGAACGAGGTGATCGCTACCATGTTGTTTCTAATGTCTTCATACCAATCTTATAATAAAATTTATTTGTAAATTAATTTTATTGCAAAAAAAGTCCCGCTGGGTTTAGAAGAGGTTATTTCCGGGCCAGTGGTAAAAGTAAAAAAAAATATTTTCAATAAGTATTCTTGTAATATATATTGAATAAAAATGATTCTATTCTAGTTTTTCGCCATGGTTGACGCGTATGTATTAATATACTTAAGTGATTAGTTTAATAAGGTAAGTATTTAGTGAATAATACGTCGGTAGGAGTAAATAATACGCCAGTAGGTAAAGAAGGTTATGCAGATCAGTAAAACTCAGGTATAAAAGAGAATGGGATTTTTGGGCCTGAAGTTAACTAATTGGTATATACTTTAAAAATTTGCCCATATTTTTCTTAAGTAAAATACAAAAAAGTAGCTCTTTTTACAATCTAGATTTCGAAAAATCAATAAAATAAGAAATAAGTAACAAAATCAACTGTAGTGTATTATTTATGGCAATAAATCGCTTACCATAAAGAATATACTAGTGAAATTCTCATTTCTGAACGTTATCTTCCAATAGAGGACTTCTCATTTTGAAACGTAGATTGAGGATTGACTACTGATAAAATACTAGGATTGACTGATAAAATCATAGATATAAGAAAAATAGGGGATATGGCATGTGGTCACGTGACCTGAAGTCAAGTGTTTCTCAAATATGGCGACGACTCCACCCACAAGAAATAGCGTTGTTTTTGTCGATATTTTCAGTATCGATGCTATATAAATTATGACGTACCATCGTTCTCATAGGTATATATTAAATAAACAAATATTAGATCACTACACTATTGAATTAGGTTAATCCTGTAATAGTAGTTGTATTGAGATCATAAATAAATAAATCTTACGTTCAACTCAGAATAGGAAAGTTTTGAAACTGTAATTGCTTTAAAATATGGTGAAGCAACAGTCAAAAGTGAGCGAAGAGACCAAGGAAAAAGCACTTGATTGGAGCTTTAACTCCTTTCTTTTCAGAAGACATGTACGACGTGCACCAGAATATTATACTGAGTTCGTGCAACGAGCTAACGTTTTTTCGTAACGACGGCAATCTGCACATAAGCACTCCATCCGTGCGTCCCAGGGTCGACGCATGCATTTTTTTTCTCCTCTGCAGAGATTAACGAAACCACCACTACAGGCAATGTATTAGGCTCCGTATGATTTTTTTGTCCAGCCCATGCTGTCCCACTACTAGGCAGAAGTTTTTCCCAGTGGTTTTGTCGTGCACCATATCGAACCAGCCCCAACGTATGCGTCCAGGTTGCGTGAATTATATCATATACTATAAAGACTTTATAGCGGCTGGGAAGTTAGTTGCGAGCGCAAGTCCTGTACCTTCACGCTTCGCTTTACGTACTGTGATCTGAGACACCATCAAGTTTTCTTTCAACTATATCTGCACGGACTAGCGCTCGCTCTTAACTTCCAAGCCGCCATAAAGATTCGACAACACCTTTCTTTCGTGGTAATGGTCGGTTACCAGTTCAAGTCACCATGAACGTGCAGTGGACTGACCTTTTTCTTGATTTATTTAAAGTTTGTGGAGCATGTGTTCTTTCATACATAGTTACTAGCCGTCATCTCTCTTTTTTTTTATAATAAAGATTATTTATTTATTTATCTCAGTAATCTAATCGAGTTGAGCAGCCCCTTTCTAACCATACCACCGTTCACACAATCCATTAATCATTTAACTATCCTAACGTATTCCTCAATCTTCAGCATCCCAAGTTCATACCATACGACAACCAATTTCCATGCAACATTTCGATCAATAGGGGTGGCTGCGCCACTTCAGACTTCCACTTCCATACTCATTTCTCATTATATCCCATTTGTGTAATACCACAAAATATCAATTTTATAGTGTTTACAACCTGCAAATTGTAATGACTTCCACCAGTAGCGTAATTAGTGGTGGATACTGGAGGTAAACGAGAGAGTAAGGATTAAAAATAAATAAAATAACAATAATGTATACTGATTAAAATCATTTATTCGTGACGAAATAATATTATTTACCTTTAAGCCGAACTACATCCAGCGTTCTATTTATACATTCTTTTTCAAAATGCAAGGAGCATATTCTTCTTACTACTGCAGGTTTTATGTTTTCCCGGCCTATATTTTCAATCCACAATTTTTGAAGGCCTTCATTTTTTGGCAACCTAAAATAAATATTATGCATCCTTAAGTACCAATCAAAAATAATCTTAACATCATCAAATCTTGTGATGAAAAAAACTATTTTAGAAAATTTACGATTTACACTATTTTCAAGTTCTTTTCTTAAACGAAAGGCTCCCAATCGATCGTTTAATTAAATATACAGTTTACGTATCTAAAACGTTATTTAATCATGACTACATTAATATTATTGTTAAACAGGCTCAGAAGGGCTAGAACCCAGAGCCGTAAAGCCAGTTTAATAAAAAAATATTGTTAAAATTTATATCGATAATTTCAAAACATGACAACACGTAAGGACAACACTATGTAAAAATGTAAACAATCAAAATGTTTACTTGTTTAAATTTACATGATAATAGTCATTGGAAATTCTAGATAATAGCGGGAAACACGATTTAGAACCCATAACATGAACACGAAACGCAATTCACACGAAAAAATATACAATTAAGGAAAAAAGTTACAACTAACCTGAAAAATGACAATCCTTCTACATTTTTACGAGAATTTGAATTACATCCATTGATTCAACACTTTGTCATGTTGTTTTTGCTCAACTACCCTTTACTAATGAACAAAAAAAACTCCAAAATAGTCAAAACACTGCAAAATAACTCCGAACAAGGATTAGATGACAGACGAACTACCACAAATGAACGTCATCCTAAAATGGCGTCATGCTTCAAGGTGGAGCTTGGTGACATTTATGAAAACTGGCAACAGAAAATTGAAGTCTAAGATATGTACTTATCTCTTTTTACATTTCAAAATCATAACGTGTGAGAATGAGACAGGTATATTTTTGTTGGCAAGGTTCATATCTGCATGATATTTGTATAACCAAAAAATATATATGCAATTTACAGCTTATCCTCTACTCTTCTTATATCAATGGATAAAATACTAGGTCTATGTTTTGAAACTTGACTTGACAGTTCAAACGTCAATTTACTTTTTGATTGATTTTTGATTTGAAACTAGCGCAATATAATCGATTCTCGATAAAATTGAGCATTTTAATATCTATTTTAGATTATTTTTCTATGTTAACTAGGGAGATAAAAAAAATTGCGTACATATCTACAAAATAATAATAAAAAATACAAAATATCGAAATTCTAACAAGTAACAGTTACAACAACATTTCAAGTAATCTCATCGATATGCCTAATATTCATTTCACTTAGTTGTTGTTGTTTTAACTTTCGTTAATCGTTTCACCATTTATTATATATGTTTTATTATTAACCACAACTTTTTTGGTGATTTTATACTGACCCTGCTTTTATATATTTAAGTAATTATAGTGAAAAATAGCCTTTTACAGTGTAATAACAGTGAAAAATCACCTGTTACAGTGTAGGTAATAGATAATCTAACTTTTGCTTATTCTACAATAACTTAGTTCCTGGATTGACAAATCTTACCAGATTTTCAGCTATGAATTGTTTATATATACGCTTTCAAATGATCCTACTTTCATCTTGTTAACACTTGGGCCCAAAAATGTATGGAGACGTCTCCTTCTCCTTTATAAAATTATGTTTATTAAACCAAACACAAAAATCGAATTAACTTACTACCCCTTAAAAGATTAACTTTTTATGTAATGAACCTCACCAGTAGGTAAAAATTTGGTATTCAAATATATCTATATAAAAGTCTATTTTACGTAAATATCCCTAGTTTTTTTGGTTACTACCACGAGAAGTTCGGAGCGTTTTTTGAAATTCCCGAGATTAATTTTAATAATTTTACATGAAAATCGGCTAAGAAAAAGGTCTACCTGATAATATTTCTTAAAAAATAGTGACTATGGTAGCCAAAATGCGTGAAATAAAAATGCATTACAGTAGTAGAAGGTTCAATAGGAATATTACGTCATGTCATATCTAAAGAAGGGCTGTTGCAACAGAGCTAGTTTTTTTTTTAAAAAGGGAGAAAACAGAAAGAGAGCTAACAGGACCGCAATAGACAAAAAGATTAGTAAGAACTAAACTTGTATGAATGTGAAATAGATGCAACATCTCCACTCACATCTTCACTCAAAGCTTTCTATTCAGAGTTTTTTCTGCAACGGACCGTACATGTTTTCATTTAACTGTTTTGACAAGCATTTTGTAAGCCATTTTCTTAAGTTTCAGCAATACTCGTTCTCGTATATACCTACTTGCCACAAAAATATCGTGTCATTTTCAACTTGAAAACAAAAATTAATTTATTTTATAACCCGGAGCCCCTGATAATGAGTAATCCAGATCCGAATTCCAGAACTGGAAATCGAACACAGGGTGGATTTCCAATTCTGTATAGATTTGTTATTGCACGAATAATATTTTTTATTTTTTAACCCCCATTTTCATTTGGAGACATTTGTCCTGCGACCTTGTCGCCCAAGACGAATCTACGTGTTGGGAAACATTGCGGGTGACATCACTCCACATTGCAACTATCGTTATATTTATTGATGAAACGCCAGCCACACTGTGCCGCAAATACGTACAACGCAAAAGGTGGGCGCCTCATAATTTGCCATGTGATTTATAGAAAATACAACAAATACACACGGGATGTCTGCGTCAAAGTGATGGATAAAATAAAGAAAATTGTTATAGATGACTAGACATAGATGAAATAGATATTTATTTTGAATGTATTATAAACAATCTAATAAAATGGATTCTGTTGTCAGAGTGGTTGAAAGTCGTGTTTCAGCAATTTTCGAATATATTTTTGTGTTGAGCTTCGTTAATATCTTTGCCGTCTTCTGTGTTTGTTATTATATAAATTTGTGTTGTGTTGTTCATTACTTATTTGTTGGTAAGTAGCGATAGTTAATCAATTTATGTATTCTTAACTAACACGATGGACGTTGACGGGGTGGATTCGGAACCACCGGATAAAGACAATCCATCTGGTTTCGGTCCCTCTAAACGAAAATGTACGGATATAACATCAAGCATTCATAAAAAAAAAGTTAGTCATGATGACACGCCTTCAGCGTCATATCAAAACATTTACACCTACTCTGATTTTTTAAAAAAGAAAAAAATACACAGATAGTGATAAAGGGCCTTTTACAATTCACCTTAAGCGTATAGAACCTGATCCTTCATCTGGTTATACAATCCGACCTGTCAAGATCGGCCATATCCTATCCCAAAACAAGGTTTCCAATATTGAAAAACAAAGCATAACAAATTTAGGTCGTAACAGGGTCTCAATAGCTTTTAAAACTGCTACAGATGCCAATAATTTTATTGAAACACACACATCATTGAGTAGGCGTACAGAGCAGACGTGTTGTACAATTTCTAAATAAATTCAATTACGCTCAACGATCTAAATTAATACCTTATTACTTAAAGTTTAAGTTATAAAGTTAATTAAGTCACCAGTGCACCGGTTACGCGATACAGTGTGCAGAATAACCTCTTGGCTCGGCGCATAGGCAAGGTAACCGCTCTTCACCCCCTCGGGGAAAAGAGACGAATTATATATTTTTTTTTTTTTTTACCTTTACACTCCGTAGCGATTACTACGCTTAGCGTGATAGACGCTGTGTCACAGATCTATGATGAACGTACTACGCTCGCCTACTGGAAGTGGCCTAAGTGGGTCGGAACCAAATTTGTCCACAACACCTGAGTCTACAGATATATCAAAGGTTACCATGCGCAATAAGAGAAAGCGTTTTGATGATAGCGAAGATATCAAGGAAGAATTAAGCGAGATTCGTAAACAAATGTCACAAATGATGGCGATGCTCACAAATTTGAGCATTAGTCAGCAAGAATTTAACAATAAAATGAATGATGATGTTTCAGCTATTAAAGAACAGATGGCTGATATAAAAACTAATATTCAGAATCTTACAATGGAACAAAATATAATAAAATCTGATATCTTAAATATAAAGTCCAATAACAATACTACTAATAAGAACATTGAAGGCTTGCAGTCTGAAGTAAAACTGCTTAAAAATACGTCGGCCAATCAAGTAACTCAGCTTGCAGATGCTTCTTACGTGTCTATCATATCTGAAATAACAGAACGAAACATTAGAAGCAAAAACGTAATCATAGATGGACTACCGGAACCCGTATCGAACAATAAAGACGAAAGGAAAGACATCGACATTAAACAAGTGACTAAATTAGTAAAGACAATAGATGAGAGCTTCCAGCCCAAAGTAGTATACCGTCTTGGGAAATATAGCCCCGGCAAAAATCGTCTCATAAAAGTATGTTTTTCGTCTTCAGAGACAGCTGTAACTGTGCTACGCAATAGAAGAAATGAGAATTTAGGCAATTTCAAAATATACGCAGATCAGACCCCTCTACAGCAAAAATACTATAAAGATCTTAAAGAAGAAGTAAAACGCCAATCAAATAATAACAATAAAAACTTAATTATAAAATATGTTAAAGGTGTGCCAAAGATCGTAGAACGCTCGTCAAAAAACTAAAATACAATGACACAACTCACCTCCAAACTTATTCGTGCAACACAGACCCAATTACTTATAAAATTGTAGACAGCTACGAAGATATTTCTTCTACCAAAAATTCTCTACGATTTCTATATGCCAACGTAAGAAGTATAGTGAAACCAGGGAAATTGGATGAATTAAAATGCGTAGTAGAATCGTTTCAGAATAGGGTTCATATAATCATCCTCTCAGAGACATGGATTAAGTCAGACGAAGAAGCTATAAGTCTTCAGATTCCCGGCTATTTTCACTATTCTAACTACAGGCGTAACATGAGAGGCGGAGGAGTGTCAATATTCATTTGCAACAGCCTAAAACACCACGTGACAGAAAATCAGTCTCAAGGTGACAATCACTACCTTTGGATTCATCTTGACCACTATTGTCTTGATATCGGTGCAGTATATCGGAAACCAGACGCTTCAAATTTAAAAAACTTCTTGGACTTTTATTCCATGCAATTGCATAAAAGAAACAGAGCTGTTGTGATTGGAGACTTCAACATTAATTTACTGAGTCAACAACAGGCAACTAATCACTACAAAGATGTGTTAGAGGAGAATGGTTACGATATAATAAATAAAATAGACGAAAAATTCTGTACACGTGAAACAATTTCAACAAAATCAATAATAGATCATGTTTGCTCAAACCTTAAAAAACACAGATTCAATTTCATCATAATTGAAACCCCCATGTCTGACCATAAGCAAATATACTTCGAAGTACAGAAATACCGGCCTGAACCACTGCGAAGAGTAAGATATGAAGCTATCAATTACGAACAACTATATAAAACTGTGGGAAACTGCACAAATACTGGTAATAAATCATATGAACTACTTGAAGAGAAGCTGAATTCTTGCGTCAGCAATAGTAGACTCACAAAGACTAAAATTCTTAACCCACCCCGCCAAGACTGGATCAACAGGAAAATTATAGATAGCATAAACATTCGAAATAAAATATGGAACAAATTTAAGAAGAATCGAGAAGACAAATTATTAGAAGAAGCATTCACCAAAGAAAGAAACGAAGTATCAAGAACCATTCATAAAACTAAAACTAAATATTATTCAAAAGCTTTCAACGACTGCAAGAGCAACCCTAAAAAGATGTGGAAACTAATAAATAACCTTTCTAACAACAAAGTAAGAGACCCATCATTCCCGAGTAAACTTTTAACACCCAATGGTTACATAACGGATCAAAATACTATCTGTGAACAATTCAATGACTTTTTTTCTAATGTGGGCTTGATCTTAAATAGTCAAATACCAGCAAATTTTTATAATAATTTAACGTATACAATTGGAGCAAATACTGCTGACACAATCGCGCTAACACAGTTACAGCCATGTACAACGGAAGAAATTGCCAAGTTAATAGATAGCTTAAGCACAAATACTAGTTCTGGATTAGATGGGGTTAATAGCAAATCAATAAAATGCGTGAAACACGTCATCCTTCCTGAACTTACAAATTGCATAAATAATAATCTGGAAAATGGCACTTTCCCCGATAGTCTAAAGATGGCTAAAGTTACACCTATATTTAAATCTGGGACTAAGTCGGAACCTGGCAATTACCGCCCAATATCTGTTCTTCCCGTAATGTCAAAAATTTATGAAAAACTATTATATAAACGTCTTGAAGCCTATCTATCTGCACAGAACTTCTTTTACAAGCAGCAGTATGGATTCAAACCGAAATCTAACACACTGTCAGCTACAATAGACCTCATAACTAAAGTGAAACTCAACATTGATAAAAAACAAATAGCACTAGGAGTCTTCATAGATTTAAAGAAGGCCTTTGATACAATTAGTCACGACATATTATTAAAGAAACTATCAGACATTGGCATTACGGGAACCGCTAATGAGATACTCAGATCTTACCTCACTAATCGTCGGCAAGTGGTTAAGATCGGTGAAACACAGAGTGGGCCCAGGGTTGTGCCTTGTGGTATACCTCAGGGTTCGATTCTGGGGCCTCTCTTGTTTCTTATATATATCAATAATATTAAAGATCTCGGGCTTAAGGGAGACATAACGTTATACGCCGATGACACCACTCTATTCTACTTTGGCCATTCTATGGACTCTGTCATTAAAGACGCACAAAATGACTTAGATCTTCTAAATATCTGGTTCCAATGCAATCGGCTAACTATAAATATATCAAAAACAAACTATATAATATTTACAGCAAAAAACAAAAAAATATCACATTATACACCATTGAAAATAAATAATCAAATTATAAATAAAGTTGATGAACAGAAATATCTTGGACTGATCTTAGACTCGCATTTAACATGGAAACCACATATTTCTAAAATTAAAACAAAATTAACTTCTCTTTCTGGAGCCCTACGGGGTATGATTACATGTTTACCGCACCGAATTCGATATAATATATATAACTCTCTCATAAAACCGCATTTAGAATACTTGACTGAAATTTGGGGCACTGCTGCAAAAACAAATCTAGAACCACTACAAAGGTCACAAAATAAAATAATTAAAACATTGTTTAAATATGATTTCCTCACACCAACAAATCTACTATATAAAGAAACAAAATTATTAAATATAACTCAAACCTATATATATAAAACTTGTATATTAATAAGAAAAATATTAAATAAAGACATACATACTCAAATAACTTTCACAAAGAAACAACAAATACAAAAAATTAGACTAAGACGTGCAAACGACCTTTGCCTCTTAACCCCAAGAACTAATTATGGTAAAAAAAATTTAATGTACGAAGGTGCGAAATTGTATAACCAATTACCGAAAAATATTAAAGAAGCAAAATCAATGCCAACTTTTAGAAAGCACTTAAAATATTATTTAATATCTAATCTGAGCGCACCTTAGTTTCACTATTTCACACGTCACTTCTAGCTACGCTCGATCTGTGTAAGGTGCGCGTCCAAGCATTATTTGCTCCTTGTTTATGTTAGTTTTTTTTTTACAAGTACCCTGTTAATCTACATTTTATTTTGTTTATACTTAGAAATAAAGATTATTTAAAATGTATACTTACGATTTGAACGTATTTGAATGAAATGATTTCGATATATTAGTGTACGCCTAGGATAAGATTATTATTTGTTTGCAAGTATTTAAACTTTCTCATGTAAGTGAATTGTTGTAAATTCTTATGAGAAATAAAGATATCTCAAACCTTTTTTGAAACATCCTTTCTTGCTAAATATAAACTATCAGCAGTCATTCAAACCTTCAATGTTACCAGAATGGGTGTCGTTAGAGGCATACCAACCGATATTTCCATGGAGGAGTTGGTGTGTGAGTCCGAACTTCCCCCAGGTAGAGGAGAAATTATAAAGGCTAGGAGATTACACCGAAAAGTAAAGAAAGGCGATGATATTGAGTGGGTCGCCACCCAAACCGTTGTCCTCACATTTTCAGGCCAAGAGCTTCCTTCTCACTTATACTGCTTTTAAACCTCAATTCCTGTCGAAACCTATATACTCCCTTCCATACAGTGTCTGAAGTGTTGTCGCTTTGGACATGTAAAGGCTCAGTGCAGATCAAAGCCACGCTGTTTCAAATGCTCAAAAGAACACACTGGAGATAATTGCGTTACAGATATCCCAACATGCCTGTTCTGCTCTGCTAATCATTTGGCAACTGATAAAAGTTGCCCTGAACATACTAGACAAAAAGGCATTAAACTGGTCATGTCCCAAGAAAATATTTCATATTTAGAGGCATCTGCTCGATTTCCTGCAGTTAGAAGACCTTACGCTGATGCAGCTGCATCTTTAGGGATTCCTTCCCCACCCACTTCATCACAACAGTTATCAAGTATTCACCCTGCTCCTCATGCTTCTCAATCTTATAGAAAGACTGTTTGTCTGACTGACTGTTTTCAGAATTAACCCAACTAGACCTGTTCCAAATTCGGTAGGCTATGATAAGGTAGCACACACCAATATTGTAAGAACCCCTACCTCTTCCCTTCCAAATGGTCATGCTCTTCAAGCTAATTTATCCCCTAATGATAATCTCCTGGAAAACCTTGTGTCCTCCATCTCTGATATAATTGGCAAATTTGACGACATACGCCTACCGTTTAACGTGAGAAATAAACTTGACATGCTCTTCCAAAAAATGTATAAAATTCAATCGCCTCCACATCCTCCAGTGGAACTGCCGGAGCATCAAGAACAAGAAATATGAACTAACTAATTTGATAAATATTCATAACCCTTAAACTTCATCTAACCCGTTTCGAAGTAAATCGAAATTCCCAATTATTTCTGAAATAAAAGATGCACTGTATAGGTGTTTTTGTCAAGGTCTTAACCTGAAACTTGCTTGGCTTCCAAGTCATAGTGGCATACGTGACAACGAAATTGTCGATTCCTTAGCAAAGCAAGCATCTACTTCTGGTACCCTCATGCATCTTATAACATATACTCATGTCCTTATTTCTCTTGCGAAAATCCATCAGATCTCAGATTGGAACTCTCTTTGGAAAAAAACTCAGAAGTCTATCGGTAAATATTATGCAGAACTCCAACCTGACATCCCCTCCAAACCATGGTTTTTTAAATTTAGAAATGGCTCCAAACATAGCACATCAGTCATATGTAGAATTAGATTAGCACACACTTGTTCACCTGTATTTTTGGCAAAACTTAAGATTAAAGATAGCTTAATTTGTGAGTGTGGATTAGACGAAGGTACGATTGATCATAAATTTTTTCTGCCGACTTCCAAAAAGGAGACGGTACTCAATTCGAGTGTATGTTTTTTTTTTATTTTTTTATGTGTGTTACCTCATAACTTTGTACTGGGCGAACCGATTTCGATGATTCTTTTTTTATATGAAAGCTGATAGTTCTCGTGTGGTCCCATATGAATTTGATCAAGGTCAGACCAATGGTTATTGAGTTATTCTCAAATAACCTATATTGAAGTCGGCTGTACAAAATTTTTAATTTTAAATTATAACTGCCCTAACCTCTCCGTTTCATTATACGATTTTCTTCCTAATAATATCCCTCTTCCTGTAAGTCTTAAGTCTTTGTTAAATTTAGTTTACACTCCTTTTGTACAAACTTTATTAGACTTCATATCCATTAATAACATTAAACTATAGTACCTTTGCCACTTACCTATATCCATATCATTATTTTAGCAATAATTTTGTAAAAATATTATAATGTTAATTCATTCGAAAATAACTACATAAGTAAGTTCGTAACATAAAGCTAAGTAAGCGCATCTACGGTAACGGAAACTAGTAAACACCATAGATATAAGAAAAATAGGGGATATGGCATGTGGTCACGTGACCTGAAGTCAAGTGTTTCTCAAATATGGCGACGGCTCCGCCCACAAGAAATAGCGTTGTTTTTGTCGATATTTTCAGTATCGATGCTATATAGATTATGACTTACCATCCATCTCATAGGTATATATTAAATAAACAAATATTAGATCACTACACTATTGAATTGGGTTAATCCTGTAATAATAGTTGTATTGAGATGATAAATAAATAAATCTTACGTTCAACTCAGAAAAGGAAAGTTTTGAAACTGTAATTGCTTTAAGATATGGTGAAGCAACAGTCAAAAGTGAGCGAAGAGACCAAGGAAAAAGCACTTGATTGGAGCTTTAACTCCTTTCTTTTCAGAAGACGTATACGACGTGCACCAGAATATTATACTGAGTTCGTGCAACGGGCTAACGTTTTTTCGTAACGACGGCAATCTGCACATAAGCACTCCATCTGTGCGTCCCTGGGTCGACGTATGATTTTTTTTTCTCCTCTGCAGAGATTAACGAAACCACCACTATAGGCAATGTATTAGGCTTCGTATGATTTTTTTGTCCAGCCCATGGTGTCCCACTACTAGGCAGAAGTCTCCCCTAAGTTTTTTCCAGTGGTTTTGTCGTGCACCATATCGAACCAGCCCCAACGGTATGCGTCCAGGTTGCGTGAATTATATCATATATATATATAGACTTTATAGCGGCTGGGAAGTTAGTTGCGAGCGCAAGTCCTGTACCTTCACGCTTCGCTTTACGTACTGTGATCCGAGACACCATCAAGTTTTCTTTCAACTGTATCTGCACGGACTAGCGCTCGCTCTTAACTTCCAAGCCGCCATAAAGATTCGACAACACCTTTCTTTCGTGGTAATGGTCGGTTACCAGTTGAAGTCACCATGAACGTGCAGTGGACTGACCTTTTTCTTGATTTATTTAAAGTTTGTGGAGCATGTGTTCTTTCATACATAGTTACTAGCCATCATCTCTCTTTTTTTTTATAATAAAGATTATTTATTTATTTATCTCAGTAATTTAATCGAGTTGAGCACCCCCTTTCTAACCATACCACCGTTCACACAATCCATTAATCATTTAACTATCCTAACGTATTCCTCAATCTTCAGCATCCCAAGTTCATACCATACGACAACCAATTTCCATGCAACATTTCGATTAATAGGGGTGGCTGCGCCACTTCAGACTTCCACTTCCATACTCATTTCTCATTATATCCCATTTGTGTAACACCACAAAATATCAATTTTATAGTGTTTACAACCTGCAAGTTGTAATGACTTCCACCAGTAGCGTAATTAGTGGTGGATACTGGAGGTAAACGAGAGAGTAAGGATTAAAAATAAATAAAATAACAATAATGTATACTGATTAAAATCATTTATTCGTGACGAAATAATATTATTTACCTTTAAGCCGAACTACATCCAGCGTTCTATTTATACATTCTTTTTCAAAATGCAAGGAGCATATTCTTCTTACTACTGCAGGTTTTATGTTTTCCCGGCCTATATTTTCAATCCACAATTTTTGAAGGCCTTCATTTTTTGGCAACCTAAAATAAATATTATGCATCCTTAAGTACCAATCAAAAATAATCTTAACATCATCAAATCTTGTGATGAAAAAAACTATTTTAGAAAATTTACGATTTACACTATTTTCAAGTTCTTTTCTTAAACGAAAGGCTCCCAATCGATCGTTTAATTAAATATACAGTTTACGTATCTAAAACGTTATTTAATCATGACTACATTAATATTATTGTTAAACAGGCTCAGAAGGGCTAGAACCCAGAGCCGTAAAGCCAGTTTAATAAAAAAATATTGTTAAAATTTATATCGATAATTTCAAAACATGACAACACGTAAGGACAACACTATGTAAAAATGTAAACAATCAAAATGTTTACTTGTTTAAATTTACATGATAATAGTCATTGGAAATTCTAGATAATAGCGGGAAACACGATTTAGAACCCATAACATGAACACGAAACGCAATTCACACGAAAAAATATACAATTAAGGAAAAAAGTTACAACTAACCTGAAAAATGACAATCCTTCTACATTTTTACGAGAATTTGAATTACATCCATTGATTCAACACTTTGTCATGTTGTTTTTGCTCAACTACCCTTTACTAATGAACAAAAAAACTCCAAAATAGTCAAAACACTGCAAAATAACTCCGAACAAGGATTAGATGACAGACGAACTACCACAAATGAACGTCATCCTAAAATGGCGTCATGCTTCAAGGTGGAGCTTGGTGACATTTATGAAAACTGGCAACAGAAAATTGAAGTCTAAGATATGTACTTATCTCTTTTTACATTTCAAAATCATAACGTGTGAGAATGAGACAGGTATATTTTTGTTGGCAAGGTTCATGTCTGCATGATATTTGTATAACCAAAAAATATATATGCAATTTACAGCTTATCCTCTACTTTTCTTATATCAATGGTAAACACTCTGTGTGACTCTCATGAAATACTTGACGTTGGCAGAATCCATTGGAAGTTGCCAAACTAGGAAAAAAAGTATATACAGGTAGGGATGGGCAAAGGGAAAAAATATATCGAATCTATATTTTTAAACAATATCGATATATATCGCGTGATAAATATCGATATATCGTCACCTTTTGAATGATGTAAAGATAAGGTCCAAAATTTGATCTACTGACGATTGGACGACGAACAAAACGATACAACATTTTAAAATATATCGAAATTGATACGAATTCAATACTCTAATATAAATATCGATTTTTCGATATATCGCGATTTAAAATATCGACGATATATTTATTAAAATTATCGATATTTTTTAGTCATGCCTATATACAGGACTTTTTGATAATTTTGGTTTGGTGGAGTAGTTTGTGATCATTTGTAATTAATACATTAATTGTATTTTGTAAACAGGATCAATAGATAGTTTTAGGGGCAAAAGGAAAGGAATTGTAGGAAAGGTGTTTGTATTATGGCAAATGACAGAGAAGTTCTACGTGAAATATGGGATGGAAAATTGCCAATTTGTTTTCAATTAGATCAAGAGGAAATCATGGAAATCCAACAACCGGATCCCTTTTATGTTATGGTGCCCAGGCTAAGTTACTTTCCTTTGGTAACAGATAAAGTAAGAATATTTCTTTGTTATGATTAAGTAAATTCTTCAACCGTTACCATTAAGTCTTAATCTTTCAAAAGTTCACTGTTGGACATAGGCTTCCTCATAGATTTCGTTTGCCTCATAGGGGGAATATTTGCCAAAGTTGCCACGCTTGCTTGGCAAACTGCAGCTTTTATTTTATTTTTAAAGTTGTTATTATGAAGACGCTGCTGCCTATCTTCTGGTTTGTTTCCATCTGTGGCTCTTATGTCACCCACGGGACGATATAGGTAGATAATATAGCTACTACATGTCAGAAATTCCTCAATAAATGCAATCAATTGTTGACAGGCGAACAATAACAGCTACTTAAAGATTGAAAACATTAACATTGATATTACTAAAAAAAATAACTATAAATTTAAACACTTTTATATTAGCATCCTTAGAACATAGTGATTATATTCCCTTGAAGCTTCCTATTCCTGAGTGCTAAAGTCTGTGTGTAGACATGTCTATATTTTATTCTGATATCTCTCAATCTTCCTTTCTACAATATTCCATACATTTTGTGGCATTGTTCGCACCACAGAAATCTATTCTCATCAAATAACCTACTACTACTACATCTCTGTTCTGTCTGTTCTTTGAAACTCACCTGTCTCTCTCTTAAAATGTGAAAGTTATAAATTGTTGCATTTTTATTGTCAGCTATGATGAGTTGTTTTTAAACAATTTTTAATAAATTGGATCTCAGGAATAGCACAGAATAAATAATAGTTCTATGTACAGAAGTTGCACTTCTTTAATATTGACTAGTTGCCAATGTTTTAATAGCCTACATACTATTAATTACATAAATAACATACATGCCTACATAATTACCATTAGTTAGACAAATCAGCATGCAAGCTAAATTAAACATTATTGCTGTGTGTCCATATGGCTTTACATCTATTTGTTTTAATTATTTTTGTAACAACTTTGCTTGGCATTAAAAAAAATCTCAAGTATGAAAAATATATCTAGATGAACTTATGAAGTATAAAACATTTTTTTATTACAAAATTTCATCCAAATTCTGTTTATTATATTTTGGTTTAATAATTATGATGCAATTTATAGACTAGATATAAACTCATTGGTTTATTTTATAACATTAAATGTAAACACTAAGTATAATAGTAAAAAATATCAGATTAAGGGATCATTCATTATAAATTAACAAGAATACTTTTTTATTTTAGTTTTGGTTAACTTACCTACTTACTAATAAAGGTATTTTTTAATTTTAAATTTTAAACATTAAATTCTAGTTTTGTTTGTTTAGATGAAAAGACATTTTCTTCGCTACATATCTCAAGAAAGTGCTGATAATGAAATGTGGCTTGATTATAATGGACAACCACTAAAATGGCATTATCCAATAGGTTTTTTGTATGATCTATATTGTGGCAGTGACCCACAGTTGCCATGGACATTGACGGTACATTTTACAAAATTCCCAGAGAATATACTTCTGCACTGTACAAATAAGTAAGTCTTTACATATTATCTTATATTTATTCGAATGAAATGTATGGACCAAGTCTTTTCCATGCACATGATTGCGGAGAAGTTTTTGGCCAAAAACCAGAAAGTTTTTGTGCGTTCATAGACTTGGAAAAGGCTTATGACAGAGTGGACAGGAATGTGTTATGGCAAACACTGAACTCATTTGGGTTGAGCGCTGGTTTGATACAGGCATTGAGGTCCCTTTATAGGGACTCTAGTGATTGTGTCAGGATCAACGGGGTCTACTCGGACTGGTTTGGCATACATAAAGGTGTCAGACAGGGATGTGTAGCTTCCCCGTGGCTGTTTAACCTATTTATGGACAGTTGTTTGCAAACTTTGAAAGTTGAAGAATGTGGGTTGAGAATGGGTGAGTTAACCGTCAAATGCCTTTTGTACACCGATGATCAAGTCATATTTGCATCGTCGGCGGTCGAGTTGCAAATGATGGTTACTTTAATGAACTTGTCATTGAAAGAAAGGGGTATGAAGTGAACGCAAGTAAGACAAAAGTGATGGTTTTTGAAAGAGAAGAGAGTAAAACGTTATGCGAAATAAGAATAGAAGGGGAGTTGATTGAGCAAGTGGATGAGTTTGTATATATGGGATGTTTATTTAGCAGGGGTGGTAGATATGATAAGGATATAGAACGACGAGTGAACGCAGGAAATAGAATGAATGGGGCTCTACACGTTATTATGAGGAGTCAGAATGTGTCAAATAAGGCACGTATGGCAATTCATAGTGCTGTGTTAGTCCCTACTCTAATGTATGGTAGTGAAAGTTGGGTCTGGCAGAAGAAGCATGAGAGTAGAATAAACACTGTAGAAATGCGGTCCTTAAGGAGTATGCTAGGGCTGAATCTAAATGACAGGGTGAGAAATAGTGTGATAAGAGAAAAGTGTGGTTTGCAAGATGACGTTGTGACGAGGATTAAAAAAGGAATGCTTCGGTGGTTTGTTCATGTAGAAAGAATGAAAGAGGAAAGAGTGACAAAGCAAATTTATGTTGCAGAAGTGAACGGCAGGGTTGGGAAGGGACGCCCTAGACGAAAGTTTATCGACCAAATCGGCGATACATTAAAAATGGGCCAGATTAGGAGTACCCTTAACCGACGATCGTGTATGCATAGGTATATGGATGTGGAGGAAGCGAGAGAGGTGTGTCAGGATCGTGCCAAATGGAAGTCCGTAGTCTGTGCCTACCCCTGTGTGACAGGTGTGAGTGTTGATGTATGTATGTTATGAAATAATGTGCGCCGCGTATGGGCAAGGGCAATGCAGAAGCAGAATGTGGGTCGGGGCTGCGGGTTCAGTACTGTCAACTCATGTATGCTCACTCGCTGACTTTCAAATGCCTAGAAGACACTGAGCATGTTAGAAAAAGCACAGATAATACTGTCAATTCTTGCAGGATTGCAAAAATCGTGTTATTTAACAAAAACTTGTTTTAAGTTAATTGCACCAAATATCTTTTTTTGCTATTATTTATTAATAGTCTTTTATTAACTTTACCTGTATTTATATTATATGGAACATTTTACATGAAATCGGAAGTTTTGAAAATTTTTAATTCAAATAAAAAATAAAATTATTCATATCATACAATTTAATGTAGATCTCAATATAATGGAATCTTTCAGTTCAAGTCTTGAACTGCTGAAGTATGTGAATTTTCATACATGAGATACAAATGATTACAATACATAGGATAACTAAAATAGACCAATATTAAAATTCACTTTACTTTAGTGTATGATTAGTGTGTTTTTTTGTCGTTTTTATACTGTATTTTTTTAACTAGCCCCTATGTGCGATATCATGTTATATAAATTTATTCATAATTTTCTCTGAGTCTTCAACCGTCCCCTGAAAGCCACAAGGGGGCGTTATCGCCCACATTGAGAACCTATGGTATATTCATCTACACAATATTTTTTTTTAAATTTAAACTCTGCATATTGAACAGAGAATACTTTTTTTAGGGATGTTGTAGAAGCACACTTTATGTCAACAATAAAAGAAGCTGATGTGCTTAAGCATAGAGGACAAGTAATGTCTACAATGCAAAAAAAGGACCACAACCAATTGTGGCTAGGATTACAGAACGGTAGAGTATTAAAAAAATAACTAATTATGGTTCATTTATTGTTTAAAACATAATACAATTTTGTAAAACAAACGGGCACCTAAACAAACAACCAATTTTATTGTTACTATTAGATGAAATTGTTTGTTCATTTTAGACAGTCTTATACTTAGAATTTTTTAAATTACTGAGAAATAATGTTAAAGGTCAAAGCACTAGTAGCCTTCACTAAGTATAAATGAAATAAAAGTTTAGTATGAGCCATAATTTAAAAGAAGAAAAAGGAGTTTATTATGAAGTGTGACCTCCTCTTGCTGAAATTACAGCTTGCATTCGTCTGGGCATGCTAGCGTAATACATTCACACTCCGCAGTAATCACATTCTTTACCTCTCTGATTTTCTGTGGAGTCAGCTGCACTGATCTCACTCGTTGCTTCAGAACAACATAGACATTCTCTATGGGATTTAGGTCGGGACTTCAAGCTGGCCAATCCAAATGATGAATTCCAACCTCTAGCATATATACTTTCACATAGGCAGCAAGTAGCCTCCTCCTGACCATCCATAGACTAATTTATACATTTCCTACTTCTTTGATGTTGTACTTGAGGTCCACATACGAAGATTTGCGATTATTCAACGCTTGACTTACTAGAAAACGATCATCCCATGGTTTGGTACATGACTTTCCTCCAGAACCAAGCCTTCTCTTGACGGAACCGGTCTCCAGATAGCGTTGCCATGTCTTTTGGACTCATGAGTCAAGAGGCATTGGCTGCAATCCTCCTCCAGCAGCGCAACTATTTTGCTGCCTTTTATCAACCATTAGATACCATTTTTAAGACGGTTAAACAGCAATAACAATACTTTAAAATTTCAAGGAAATGAGACAATACAATATAAATTGACTAAAAGCTTTTTAAGACTCAATATTAAATTACGGTAGTTCGCGTCACAAAACGTAGTAAAAAGTTGTTTTCTTTAAAAACCAGTCTCAGGCAGTATTTGAATTTGGAATGTTTTTTAAATCACCACGGCACTTTTAAAACCGCTCGGGGTTTTTTTTGCAAACTAATGTATATAGTCTTCAACCAACTCTAAAATAATAAAAAAACTGCAGTTGCCAACCCACCTGCCAAGAGTGGCAATTATATTTTTAACTATTATAAGCCAACAAAAGCCTATTCACTCTTGCCTTACTGGCAAATTATTCCACTCTGTGAATTGTTGTGAAATGTTTGGTTGATCTGGTAATAAAACATAATGTTTTGTATGGCTTAGAAACAATGTGATCAATGATTTCTGAAAGTAAGTTTTTCGTCGAAGTAAACACGTAAGTCTTTTGTCACTGAATTGCGCTTAAGAATTTGACCTTCAAGTATATAATCGTGATTTATTTTATTACGTTTGTTGGTAAAAGAAATAACGTAGCATTTATTTATTTAGTCGTAAGGATGAAGAATGGGATTAGAAATGGCGGTTAGCGGCTCATCGTACCTGTACCGACAACTTGCACAGTACCAATAGTGACCACCGCCTAATAACAGTATATCGTTATAACGTTATATTTTTAACAGTGGTAGAGCCAGGCGGCAGCTTTTGCTGTCGCATGGATGGGCCAGCTCGAACCGGGGTGGTACCACGACCTCATAGAATACCAGCGTGAAGTAGAGGTTTACATCTGCGTTTCGCTTGGTGAGTGCCCGGAGCGGCCGGAGGCACTTTTTCTTTGATTATATACATGTCTAGATGCCACATTGACCGTACCAAACGGCCCAAATAAAGTCTACTAAAATTGGTAGACTCGCTTCTCACTTACGTCAGTGTCATTTGAATCACTTAAGGATAACGTGCTCAAGAAAAATAATTAATTATGCCGGTTTGTGCTGTCAAATTGTATCGTAATTATGTGGGAAAACCGTATAATAACACCAAGATCACTTTTCATCAGCATGTTTTGTTATTTAACCGCTATATTTTAAGAAAACACGATATTTTAATTCGTTATTTTGTAGGTTTGTTTCATTAGCCGGTGTTGTCAGCTTATTACTAGGGAGATTTGGCGAAACTATGGGAAACAAAATACAAATATCATTACATCATCTTTTGATCAAGAGAACATTATTATTTTAAAAATTACATTATTTATTTGTTCAGGACATGATAATTTACCTACAAAAAATAAATGAAATCCGTGACGTTATGCACTAAATAGTACTTTTCTTAGTTCTTTCTAATATTTTCGGTTTCAGCTTTCCTTATTAAACAAGTATATAATAAAAGCCTCGGCCGTTTCGTCTACCCTGCCGAGGGTTCCCATCTGGTTGGGTTTTATTTATTTATTTTTGTATTTTATTTTATTGATATTTATGTATATTTAAAAATTTCATTTATATATTTACAAAACTACAACTAAAATATATAAAAACCAAAAGTAATCATATAAATACCAAAAAATGATTAGTTATTTATTCGCTAAAAATGGTACCTACATCAAAGATGACAAATAGTTGTACATATTACACATGCGAAAACTATTTAACATAATATATTAAATCATTATTTTCATAAGTGAGCAAGTCAAAATGTATATATTATATTGACTAATACTGTTAATTAAAATTAAATTAAATTAAAATTCATCATTTTTATTTTATAACTAGGCAAATCAAATTAAGTATAGGTATATAGAAAAAAAATTAAAAAGTCAAATGAGTATGTACTTAATCTAATGGGAAATATTCAAGAGCTGGTATCACTCAGATCGCCCCCGATGACGCAGCACGCTTGTTAAACAATAGTAGTAACGCATACTTGTGTACGTAATATGCACACAAGCGCTTCAAAACGGGCCGGTCGTTTATGTTGCGATTGCAGCGCAGCGCTCTATCTAGACATGTATATAATCAAAGCCCTTTTTACTGGAAATGTGGCATTCCATCCTAGTCCTCACGGGTGAAAACGCATCTGCATTTTGATCTGTAACAGAGGATAGATGTAGATGTCTATGGCCCGCAGCAACCACTTACCATCAGGTGGACTGTGGCTCGTTTTTCACCCTTATCCTATAAAAAAAAATATTATTCGGTTAATTAGAAATTTTCTATTATTGGGAAATATTTGAAAATAATTGTTAATGCAAGTAGGTACATTAATTTTAAAATAACATTTATAACTAGTGACCTGTTCCGCCTTAGTCTGGGTAGGATTTTTTAATGTGGCGTTTTTTAGACTATCTTATCAATATTTCTGTTGTAACAAAATTTCTAAATTCTTCGGATAAAATTTAGTCTAGGTCACTCCTCCTATTACTCTCTATTTGTTTGTAAAGTTTTATTTGTTATTGTGATTAGCTCGGACAGACAGACAAACGAAAATTTAAAAAGTGGTTACTCATGTCTCAATAGTATGCAAATATTTTATACAAAAATATTAATAAACAATAATCATAAAGAAAATTCTTAAAACGTGTCGTAGCTTAGAAACTAGTGAATCAGGATTAAATATTTTTTTCGTAGTTTATGGCATTTTGATAACATTGATTCCGATATGAGATGACAAGTTGGACTGAAGTTATAGAACGTACTCAAAAACGCATATCACTATAACGTTATACGTAGTTTTGTTGCAGTGAGTATAGATAGCGATTAGCGACAGTATGCTAGCGAGAGGTAAATAGAGGCGACGCCATTTTCAATCCCATTCTTTAACCGCACAGGTAGTAAGTACATTTGTGTCAGTCAGCAATTGTGTTAGCATCAATTTGCAAATTTATACAATCATTAAGGTCATTAATTTTTTTGAAAACTTTAAGGTCATCTGCGTATATTAGACAAGGATAAGCTAGTTTTGGGATCACGTCGTCTATAAAAATAAGAAAAAACTAGAGGGCCCACATTGGATCCTTGTGGGACACCTAATTTAATGGTGACAGCAGTTGATTTAAACCCCTTTACATTAAGAAATTGGCTACGGTTTTCCAAGTAAGACTGTATCCATCGGAATAAATTGCCATTGATACCGTACCTCTTGAGTTTCTTTAAAAGCAATGCGTGGTTCACCGAATGTCTTGCAGAAATCAGTATATATTGTGTCAACTTGACCACTTACTGCAAAAGGGGAATAAAGATATGCGTTCTATTCCAACAAATTTGATATTGTGGACTTTCCCTTGACAAAACTACGCTGTTGCTCGAAAATAGCTGGTCATACATGATAATAATTTCGATCATAAATTACCGATTCAAAACTTACGCGATACAAGAAATTATACTGATAGGTCTAGTTTTCGCATGGTCTGATTTGGGTATTGGAACAACATGTACTAGTTTCCACGCTGATGGAAACAACCCTGCGTTTAAAAACTTGTTAAAGAGATTTGACAAAAGTAGACTTAGTTCAGTAGTATATTTTTTTAGGAATGTAGGTGATATTTGGTCTGGTCCTGCGCCTTTTTTAAGATTAAGTTGCTTTAATTTAAGAGTTACATAATATTCCGATACAGTGAATTCCAAAAGGACATTTTCACACATTTGAAGTGATGGCAGCACTGCCTGGGTGAAAATTTCTGAAATAAAGTAATGCGATAATAAATCGCAAATTCTTACTGCATCTGAAGCTCTGGCACTATAAAGCGTCATTGAGCTTGGGATACCTTTTTTAGCTTTTCTGTTATTAACAAAACTCCAAAAAGCTTTGTATTTGTTTTGATAGCATTTTCAGTTATGGTAACAAAGGCAAAATAACATTCCTCCAACAGGGACTTAAGATCTAGCACGTAACAATGAAAATGTATCGTAATCTCGGGGATTTTTTCTTTTTCTATGCTCGACAGTGGACTTTTGATAGCCCGTTCTGATGATGATAATGATTATTTTCAGATAAGTTTGATCAATTTTGGGCAATAAATAGAAGACTAATGGAATCACATGGAGAAAATGAAGGCTTCAAACACATTCCTATCAGAATATATTCAGATGATGGGACATGTAATCAGCGTCTAGTCAGCCCCAAAAATAATGATGGCAGCAGAAAAATTCTACAGCAATTAATTTCAGAAATATTTCCTGAAAAATCCGAAGGTATGTTTAATTGTTAGTAGTATATACATACATATATTATGTTACATCAAGAGCTCGTTCTTAAATATGGTCTTGTAAAACATCATCGTTTCTTGATCTATCAGCAAACAGATGAAGACTTCCGTTCTGACTATTACAATTTGAACCACAATTCGATTGTATGCTAGCTACGGTTTCAGTAGTACAAAATTACCTTGGGTTTGAATAAAACTGGATTGGTTCAGAACTTATTCTGGCAGGAATATGCCAGTAGTACCTACCTTATATTCCATAGTAGCCCAATATGTTTTCTATATCTAAATGATATACAAAATTAATTAATTTCATTCATATTTGCCATAACTACCACACTTGTAGGCAGACTAGGTGGAGAGCGTAAGCTTTTACATTTTCTAATAATTGGTAAGACGCTGCAGTCCATCTCCAATTTCAGTTTCCCAAGGTTTATCAGTATGGTAGATAGTTTACGTCACTACATGATATTTAATTATTTCAATAATAATAAAACAGGCAGGAGATGGGCAGCAGCATCTTCCTGATAACAGCAATATTACAATAAAAAAACTGCGGTTGCCATACCGCTCGCCAAGCGTGGCAACCATGGTAACCATGGTAACGGCGGGGCAGGGGGTGCTAAGAATCTCCTAGAGGTTCAGGTGCCACCTAAGACGACTCGACCTGGCAACATACAACGCACGCATCCTGAGGACAGACGAGAAGATCCTGGAGCTGGAAGAAGATATAGACAAGTTAGGCTGGCATATTATAGGATTATCCGAGGTCCGAAAAGAGGGGGAGGACACGGTAATCGTCGAATCCGGTAACTTGTTCTATCACTGTGGAGGGGGGGGGGGGGGCGATCATCTGTCCATATTATTATGTCTGATATTTTTAACTGCTGGCTTAATGTGCAGCCTATTCCAAAAAAAAGGCAGCCGTGCCAACCCCAGCAATACATTTCGGAGAGTGTGTGCAGAAATTGCATAAATTAATTTATCCCTCTCCCTTCCACCATCAGACAACCAGACGCTCGGCTAGTCTCCACTCTTTCGTTATCTCCTAACTCACATTTGAACCAAAAGTTTTGCTTTCATCGTTCATCATGCATACAACAAAGGAGTGGAATAAGTTGCCGGCATCAGTATTTCCGTCCAATTACAATGTGGGTGTGTGAATTCAAGGCAAGAGTGAATACGCTATTGTCAGTGCGAGTTTTCAGCTGCATCACCACTTACCATGAAGTGTGGGAGTAGTCAAGCACTAGCTTCAAATAGTTAAAAAAACCTATTCGTTCTATTCATATTTGGGTTCTGTCCTTGAACTAGGTTTTCACGCTTACTATGAATTTTGACCGGCACGGCATTAAAATTAATTGCATTTTTAAGTTCAAAAGGATGCAATATATTACAGTATATACAATATTAAAAACTATAATAATAAAAAAGAACTAAAACTAGAAACATAGTATATCATATCATATAGTCCTACTCTCCGCGGTATCGTGCCAAGAACGCTGGCTGCATTTCCCCGCTGAATGGCTATACTTAGCCTTTGAGCGAGAAAAGAACCAGCCCTCTTATCACCAGCAGCAACGACCAGCCGCGGATGGACTTCCTTTAGGAACTTCACCGCACGTGGACCCCACGGACCGATAGTCTCTACAGTAAATGGCACAAATATGTAGTTATCTCTCAGAGACTCATACTTGCGCCACTTACTTAGTTCACTGCCTCTGATGCCGCCCCGGCTCTAAACGAGGTAAACCCCTGAGATGAGAGGCCGCCAGAGTGTCTATGCAAGTAGCATCCCACACTAGGGCTTTACCTCTCTCCCAAGGGACCAATGTCATACCGTCGGGTCTCCTGCCATCGTCTCTAAATATTCCACAAGGCTCTAAAACCGAGGGAACATTTATAGAGACAAGAGCCCTTCGGATGACATCGTTCAAAGAACTGTTGTGAAAACCTAAGAACAAAAACCTAAAACTTAACCTACCTAAAACCTATTTTTAAGTATACTTACGTTAAGTATAATTTTAAGCATGTCTAAATATAAATATTTAGAGGACATGTGAAGTCTATCTACCAACACGCATTAAGGTGGCACAAGTCGCGGGCTCGAACGCGCTGGTGGGCGCGGCCAAAAAGCACGCTGTCTCACCTGGCATCGTGCCCGACAGAGATAGTATCAGTGATGAGCATATCGACACTAGTATTCACGCAGTTCTTGTTCGTACGGCGTTCCGAACCGTTTCAACAAAAACGAAGTTACACGAACACGATGCAACATCTATACTAATATAATAAAGCAGAAGAGCAGAAGTTTTTGTTACGTGCTAATCTCTGGAACTACCAGTCCGATTTGAAAAATCTTTTTGGATATTATAGCCAGATTCATGTTGAATGGTATAGGCTATAATCTCAGCTAGCCTATATTTATTAAGCAACTCGGAAGAAAAAGCGCTCCCAAAATGATAAATATATATAGAAAAATATAGATCTTTACTCCGTCTAAAAAAAAGTCCACGATATCATATGTCTATTTCTTATATATAAGCCACAATTAGGCATTTTGTGACAAAAAAATTAAAATTTAATTATTAGGCATGGCATATTTATCCTTACGAACGAAAGTTACTTCATTATCAAGACAATTTTATGAAGATAAACTTCTATCTTTATACCATGTTAATATGGTACATAGTTTAATAGATAATGTAAAATTAAAATAATTCAATAGGTACCTGGCTTGACGCGCAAACAACGCATAACCCCTAGCCCGGTGCGAACTGAGAAGCCAGTATTGAAAGCTTCTATGAGCGAGGTTAGGTTAGCCGTTAGTTCAATCATTATCTATATCTACATATATAATAACAGCTTTTTACTAATTGCATATGAAAAAATATACGGTACTTATAACATTAACACAATTTTTAACATTTTTGTATGTCTGTCAGTCTGTTTGTTCCGGTTAATTTCCAAAACGGCTGGTTCGATTTTGACAGGACTTTCACTAGTAGATAGCTCATGTTATAAGAAGTAACTTAGACTGCTTAAAATTTTAGAGAAATTATTAGGTGTCCGTGCAACAAAGTTACCGCCCTAAACTAAACGCGGACCAAGTCGCGGGGAACAGCTAGTAGCTAAAATAAATTCAAAATTAATTGAGTACTTTTATCTATCTCCCGGGCGAGCGTAACAATGATTAGTTACATCTTTATTTCTAAACTCTTTCATTTCACGTTGCTACGGTATTTTGAAAGTTTAATTGATTAATAAGTATAAGAGGTTGATAGCAAATTTATCAAGAATCATTTCTTGCCTACACACTTTTCGTGTATCGTGTACGTTTTTCTTTAAAACTGAAAAAAAAACCGCGCATATATGCCTACAGATAAAATATAAGCACTCCATTAATTATCGTCACGCACAAACCCTGACGGGGTAGCCAGAGAGAACAGATCGCCAAGTGTCACGATCCTTACATACCTCTTTCGCTTCTTTCAGATTCATTATCTTCTTCATACATGCACGTCTAGGTATCCGAGTACTCTTGCCCCTCCCCTCTTCGAGCAGTTTGCTCACATGGTCTTCGAAAGTTAGTCTCGGTCTACCTCGACACCTTTTAATATTAATATATATATATTATATATTTTCTTCACCATTCGGTCTTCACTCATTCTCTCAACGTGCCCAAACCATCGAAGCACGCTCTTATCAATTTTTGTGATAAGGTCATCTTTCAAACCTGCCATATTGCGAATCTCTTCGTTTCGCTTCCGGTCGGCCATGGTAACGCCGCACATTTTACGAAGAGATCGCATCTCCACTGCATTCAACTTGCTTTTATGCTTCTTCTGGCATACCCAGGTTTCGCTGCCATATAACAAAGTCGGTACCAACACTGCGTTATGTATTGCAAGGCGTGCACTCTTCACTACGCCTTGCCTTTTGACTAACGCAGTCAGGGCACCATTGACTTTGTTCCCGGCAGCGACACGCCTGTCCACATCTAAATCACATCTTCCATCCCGGCTAAAAGCACTCCCCAAGTATACAATTTCATTTACTTGTTCTAGATATTCCTGATTTACCCATATTTCACACTTCGTTCTCTCTTCGTCCCTTTCAAATACCAGAACCTTAGTTTTATTAGCATTCAAGTGGAGACCTTTAATTTCACATTCCTCTTTCATACACGTGACTAATGCCTGCAGTTCTGCCTCTGATGGTGCAATAAGCACTGCATCATCAGCATACAGCAGACAATTTACTTTAATGTCACCCAATTTCACACCCAAACAGCTATCTTTCAGCTTCTGTAAACAGCTGTCGAGATACAGTATGAACAGCCAGGAAAACATGACACAACCCTGTTTTACGCCCGTTTGGACGCTAAACATGGGTGACAGGTCATGCCCTACCCGCACACAGGCTTTACAGTCACAGTAAAGTGATTGCACAGCCCTTAGCAATCGACCATCCACACCATACCCCGGCAACAGTTCCCACATTTTCTTCCTTACAACCTTATCAAATGCTTTCTCAAGATCCACAAAAGCACAGAAAATCCTCTGGTTAGCAGCCAGAAGCTTTTCCGTGATCATGCGGAGAGAAAACATAATATCATCCGTGCATCCGCATTGTGCCTCCCATAGAAATCTTTCCGATTTCTCTTGCATCCTACGTGTCAAAACCTTCGAGTAAACTTTACTTGCTAAACTGGTCAAGCTGATCGCCCGATAGCACCCGCAGTCAAAATGTGAACCTTTACCTTTATATAAAAGGCACAATGACTGCGGATCGCCAATCATCCGGGACATCCCCCGTCCGCCAGCACAAATTGCACAGCAGATGAAAGCTGTCCCAGACGCGAGGCCCACCATACTTGACCATTTCAGCAGTAACTCTGTCTAGTCCCGCAGCCTTACCACATTTCAAACTTCGAATCGCACGTTCAATCTCTTTCATACTGATGACCTCAGTGTCATCGAGGTCCGGGTCTGGCGTACCAGTCTCGGCGTCATCCCCGGATCCTTCACTAAGATCATCACACGCATACATTTCTCTATAAAATTCGCTCCATCGCTGCATGACGTCCGATTTGTCTGAGAGGACGTCATTAGTTCTCGAAAGCACTTTGTTCATTCTTAAGGCCGTCGCACCACTTCGGGTCCTTCCAACCTCTTTCCAGAAGAGTTTGGAGTTCTCCTTAAAGTTGTGCGACAACCTTTCGTCCGCTTCCATTCTACACCTTTCACGCACTTCCTCAATCAATGCTTTCGTGTGAACTTTTTGCAGCTTATATCTTTCTTCCATCTTCTCTCTCATATCCTTATCATTACTAGAGGCCAAGTAGTCTAACCATGTCCATTAATTATGAGAATTTTTCCATACATTACTATCAAATAAAATATTTGATTGCAATTATAAAATGTTTGAACTAGGTGTCATGTCATGCCACGCATCTCGGATACGTGATGACGCGGGTGAAACCGCGAAATTATTAGGCGCTGTGGCTCTATATACCTAACTAGCTGTGCCCCGCGGTTTCACCCGCATCATCACGTGTCCGAGGTGCGCGACATAACCTTGTTCAAGCATTTTATAACGGCATATAAATTTTATAAGCGTCGTTCGCGCGCCCAGCCAAGTACTGAATTATTTTAATTTTACATTATCTCTTAAACTATGCGTCCAAATAACATGGTATAAGGAACAAAGTTTATCTGCATAAAATTGTCTTGATGATGAAGTAACTTTCGTTCGTAAGGATAAATAGGCCATGCCTAATAACGCTCATAAATCACTTTTAAATTTTCAACATTTTTTTTTTGTCACAAAATACCAAATTATGGCTTATGTATAAGAAATAGACATATGGTATCGCGGACTTTTTTTTAGACGGAGTAAAGGTCTATATTTTTCTAAAACATTGTATTTACGTATCCCTAACGATAACACCAGCGTACGCGGATAAATCATTTCGGGAGTGATTTTTCTTCTCACTTGCTTAACAAATATCCATATTTAAGGCTAGCTGAGTAATATAGCTTAATGCTAGATAGCCTATACTATTCCACATGACTCTGGCTATAATATACAAAAAGATTTTTTCAAATCGGACTGGTAGTTCCAGAGATTAGCGCGTTTAAACAAACAAAAAAACTCTTCCGCTTTATTATATTAGTATAAATATAGATTGCTTATTTTATTATGTTTGGTTTTCTTCGAGTGGTCATGCAGCGATCACTCAAGAGTTCGGCTTCGAACATGTGTATTTCGAAAATTATCCCACGGGAACGAAATACCTGAATAAACGGTATCTAATAAACGGAATAACGGTTATTTGACAGCTCCGTGGCGCAGTGGCTTAGCAATGAATTGTTGCACTGGGAGCCGCGGGTTCGAATCCCGCACGGAATAAGTATTTGTATGGCCTACAAATAACTATTCCGGGTCTGGATGTTTGTAAACTGCCTCCACGATACAGGAGAAAATCCTAGTGTGGGGGTAACGTTATTTTAAAAAATGAAAAAATTCGATCCCCGTCGACACCAATGAAATTGTTGCAATTTTATATAATAGTAATCGTATACAGACTTTACTTTTATAATTATATTATATTACAGACGAAAATTTTAAAATTTTGTCTGTCGTCCAAAACGCATCACCTCTTTCAATTATATGAATTTCCATGCCGTCTTTTGTCTTTGGCGTCCAAATTACAAAATAGCAAAACTTTTCGTTTCGAATAAAACACGAATAAGCGCGCGTCACCGCCCGTGCATGTGTGTGTAAGCGTCGTCCTCCCGTACCGCACCGGGGGAAACATTATTCAGTGAGATGCACGATAATTCATAGTAACATGCGCGCGTAAAAAAATACGAAAAGGCCTTTGGAAGAAGGGGTTTTATGAACAAACCACTACACATAAATCAATTACAAATAAAATTTATTGAATTGTTCGATAATTGAGCTGTGTCGGTACCGACTTTGTTTTGGAAATTTTACATTTCTTTTATTACTAATTTACGCCCAAAGTTGTGTTAAAATTGGCAATAAAAACGAATTTTTGGTAGCTCGTAACTTTTTGATAACATTTTATTTTCCTATTCTGTGTCCGTACAGACAAATTTAATAATGAGACAAAACGATATCATGTTTAACTTTGGATGTACACTGTCAAATAGCGGAGTAAAACCCTCCGTAATTTCTATGGAAATAATGTCAACTAGTGTCACCTTAAGGCAGCTCGGCGAACTACTTTGAGCTTAACAACTCACAGTGATGAGCATGAATTTTTTCCTTTATAATATTGATGGTCTACAAATCAAGTCAAGTATATTTAAACTTTTTGTTGCAGTTAAGTTAAGAACTCATGGGATTATGATTCCACCAGACACACCATTGCAGTGGCTATCGGAACACATGAGTTATCCAGATAATTTTCTCCATCTTTGTGTATGTTGAATTAGTATAATATTATTTATTATAATTTAAAAATATATCTATCCTGTAATGAATAAAATAAATAAAAATATCAGAATACAATAAAGACTGTTTTTTCTACCCCACTTATCATATTACGTTTGTTTCATATGTAATACGATATTTTATTTAGGATTATGATCTGCTACCGTAGCCCTACACCTCGCTAATCAAAGATACCGTGAGCCATAAGTGACTTAGAATAATAAAATAACAAATGACGCATTTTATCTTGTTACACATACAAAATTATTTTTATTGCAAAAAATTAAAGAGCAAACCACTGAGACATTGTTTTGTGTATTAATATAATACTTTTGAAACTGATAAACTTTTATTTAAAACTAACTTTTCAATTAAATGACATTGTGTAACAAAAAACTTTACCTTAGTATCAACTAGCGACATTTGGTGAGCAAAAAATTATTAGCCCTCATTAAGATAAAAATGCGCTCTATTGCCCGAAGTTTTTTGACAAAACCATGCGGACGCTCAATCATAGTAAGGTGTGGTCCATGAAGCAAATACAAAGAGGAGACGGCATAACCAACTGTGCACTGTGATTCTAAGTAGGTCCTGACGTCCGTCATCATAGTGGGCGTGGCTTTAGTTAGTATACTGTCAGCATTCGTCCTGTGCGCTTATGTGTTGAAAATCGCAAATCTGTGTATTTTCGTAGTACGAGGGTGGATTGAAAAGTACTCGGCCTAACACAGATCCATTCAATTCTAAAAATCAAATCTACCCACATTATTTAGTTCAGTTCAGACTAGTTCATTGTGTGAAGTTCGAAACGTGTGCGATAATTAGTTGGGATTTTATAAATTTATTAACAAAGTAATCGGACATAATTTCCGCGAATGGAGCAAATCGAGCAGCGTGCCGTCATTAAGTACCTCCATAAGAAGGGGCTATCATCAAAAGCCATCCATGATGACATGGTCATTACATTAGGCGATTTTGCTCTGTCATATTCATCCGTTAAAAAATGGATAGCAGAATTTAAGCGTGGTAGAGAGAGTGTGAAAGATGAACCCCGCTCTGGAAGGCCTTCGACGTCAACTACTGACGAAAATATTTAAAAAGTACTTGATTTAATAATGGGAGACCGCAGATTAAAAATTAGAGAGATAGCCGAGATTATAGGCATCTCTTATGAACGAACTCAAAACATCATTGTCAACGAGTTGGGTTTCCACAAGGTGTCTGCGAGGTGGGTTCCGCGACTGCTTTCAGTTGAACAAAAAAGGAAGCGATTGACTATTTCACGCGACTGTTTGGAGTTATTTGAAGCCGATGCAGATGATTTTTTGAATCGTTTTGTTACTATAGACGAAACATGGGTTCATTACTGTACACCGGAAACAAAACAACAATCAAAACAGTGGAGAAGACCTGGTTCACCACCCCCTAAAAAGGCTAAGTCGATTTTGTCGGCAAATAAGGTGATGGCTTCAGTATTCTGGGACTCGAAAGGTGTGATTATGATTGATTATCTTGAAAGGGGTCAGACTATAAACTCTGATTACTACTGCACCTTACTACGTCGTTTACGAGAGGAAATAAAAGAAAAACGTCGAGGAATGCTCAGAAGAAAAGTCCTGTTTCATCAAGATAACGCCCGTGTTCACACGTCAGTACAGTCAATGGCTGAAATTCACAACTGGCTTTGAACTGTTACCGCATCCGCCGTATTCACCTGATCTGGCACCATCAGACTTATTTCTGTTCCCTAACCTAAAAAAAGCACTTGGGAGGTCAAAGATTTTTGACAAACGACGAGGTCAAAGCAGCTGTAGACGCATATTTTGACTCTAAGGAAGAATCATTTTTTTTCAACGGTCTAAATGCTTGGAAGGGGAGGTGGCAAAAGTGTATTGAACTTGATGGTGATTATGTAGAAAAATAAAAATATAACTGATTTAGTATGTGTTTATTTTCTTGGTTAGGCCGAGTACTTTTCAATCCACCCTCGTATTAAGAAGAAAAGGATGAAGTGTTGCGTTTTATCGTGTAAAAACTAGTCAGATAGACGCTCTGATGCTATGGATGGCATCACATTTAATTTATAAGTGGTTTTACAACTAATTTATAAAATAGGTCTAGAAACATCTCTTTACGTCGGCTTTCAAACATAATTAAATATATTCGACACTAGATGGCGACACTTTGTGTCATATGAACTAAAAATATAAACGTACGTAGTCCTCAGTATTGGTAAAATAATCATACGAAGGTGCTGAAATCTGTTTTGCATTCAGACAATTCCACTTGTGTCACGTGTATATTTTCCCAGCTCTATCCAAGTTATTACAAGGAAATTGAACTTATTTCGGTCGAAAAATGTTTCGCACCAAACTGACCACAAAAATATGTATGTTTACACAAAATGAAATATTTGAAACTCCTAAAATAAGCGTAGTCTGTTCAGTCAATAAAATTAATTAGTCACTGCACACACTGTACACACACACTGTACAGTCAATAAAAAGTTAGTCGCAAGTGGCTGCGCATATAGCTTTTAGGAAGCAAAATGGTGACAAGAAACGGGAAGTAATGCCAAAACGTATATTCATCATCATCATCATAGAACATCAAACTTTTTAACGTAATTCTTTAAAATATACTATTGTTTCATCGAAAAACATAGATATCTTCATAATAAACAATTTTCAATTTATTCTATAATCGATAAAGACAAAACGACTCTATTTTCCTAAGCAATCTTAAGAGCGAATATGAAGTGGCACATCTATATTGACGTTTCGCCAGGTCGCTATGATCGGATTTCGTACATGCACGAATGTCTTTGAGAGCCAACTTCAATCCAGCTAAGATAGCGCGGACCTTAACATGTGTGTTCATATACAAACCTCATGTTTAACACACGTATTGCAACGACTATAAATAAGTTTATCGTTCTCGTAAAGTGAAGACGTTTGTTTTTTATTAAAAAAAAATTATTAAATTTTTGACGTGTGTTTTTATTAAAATTTTAAACGTCATGAAAGTAAAAAAGGAATGCTTTCAAATGTTATTTTATTTAAGTAATTTAACAAAATATAATGATAGTTTTTTGTCCGCCTAGCTGAATTTAACTTAATAAGTATTAAACTTTTTTTTTTTATAGGATAAGGGTGACAAACGAGCACACAGTCCACCTGATGGTAAATGGTTGCTGCGGCCCATAGACATCTACATCTATCCTCTATTACAAATCAAAATGTAGATGCGTTGTCAGCCGTGAGGACTAAGATGGAATGCCTCATTTCCAGTAAAAAGGGCCTCCGGCCACCTGCACTCACCAAGCGAAACGCAGAGGTAAACCTCTACTTCACGCTGGTTTTCTGTGAGGTCGTGGTACCACCCCGGTTCGAGCCGGCCCATCCGTACGACAGCAAAAGCTGCCGCGTGGCTCTACCAACCTTACTCGTGGCTCTACTTAACCATGAAATACATTATACATAATTTGCACAAATATATTTAAACTCGAGTGTATAACTTAAATTGTCATGCTAATTTAGGGTTTCATAGTGAAACAACATTCATCCTTAAATTTCCATTTTTCTACCGACTTGAAAAAGGAGGAGGTACTCAATTTGACTGTATATTTTTTTTGTTATGTGTGTTACCTCATAACTTTTTTCTAGGTGAACCAATTTCGATAATTATTTTTTTTATTTGAAAGCTGGTTCTTATATAAATTTGATCAAGGTGTGACCAATAGTTTTGATTTATCCTTAAAACTTATATTGAAGTCGGCTGTACAAAATTTTAAATTTTAAATTATTCTCTCAATTGCTTCGTCATGATACATAATATCAGACTATCTGTCTATGCCTCAAAAACTTCTTATAATATAAATTATGTAATGTATTGAGTAATAAAAAGTTGATACATCATCAATAAACTTTTTAAGTAATAATAGTAGTAAGATTAATAATTATTGATTAGGATCCTCAATCTTTAACAATATTTTGAAAAATTTACAACCAACAATTACGAAATATTCAGTAAGAGATAACCTATATTGACATCTGTAGTGACAAAACGTAAAATAACGGTGTATGCAACACATTCCTTCTATCTCGTGGCTTTCCTTATTTTCGTAGTTTTGTGGCACAGAACCGTACCGTGTAGTGGCAATGTAAGAGTATCCACCATTTCGTCCCGAGGGTGTCGTAAGAGGCGACAGGGGGAAACAAACCAGGAAATGGACGGCAGCGTCTTTCCAATAATAACAATAAAACAAACTGCTCTTGCCAACCCGCCCGCCAAGCGTGGCAACTAAGGAAAGTATCTCCTTATGAGGTAATCTCTTGGAAGGCCTATTTTCAGCAGTGAACTTTAATAGGCTGTAATGATGTAGCTTAAAACATTTACGGAACTTTACATTATAACTATTCATAATCCCATGAATAAGGCCATAAGATTTAATTTTAGAGGAAAATCATTATTAAGAGTTTTTATAATCAGGTACCTATTAATTTAAAAAAAGATAGCTTGTAGCTGCTCTTCGTACATTAGCTTTAAGCTATGTTTTTATTTTATACAAAACAATATCACAAAATATTTCCAAGACATCGGCGGGTCTTTCATCCCTCATTCCTTTTTCGTTTAAATAGCTTTTCAGAAAGAAAAGCTTGCCTGCAGCTAAAAGTCGGAGTGAGACATTTGCGGGCTCTTACTTTAAATATCACACAAAAACAACTTTGTATCCTTTTGTTTTCTTATAATTCTTCTTTAGGTTTATGTTTTTGTATAACATACGGAATGTGTTTGGTAAATCGTTTGCATCCATTGTTTGCGAAGATAGGCTGGTCTTCAGTCGGACCATACGTGATGATTGATAGAGCATCCCTGCAATGTAAAACAAAAAGTAAGATATAATATACTTTTTAAATGTTATAAATATATTATGTAGTAGTAAAATAGGTCGACTTGTGGCGAACTGCTGGTGAAATGCAGTACCACGAGTCATAACCGAGTTGCCCAGGAGAAATTGTTATTCTCCACCTTTGGCTGGCCTTGGTCTTGGACTTAGCCTAAAGCTTGAAGAGTGGAAGTGTAAAATGTTATAACGCCGGGAGAATGCTGACTATGTAAGGATCTTTGGGCCTTGTGGTCAGTTAAGACTGCGGTAGCTGCGCACCCATGCCTACGAGGGTTAGGGCGTCGCCCCAAGGCGACACACAACAGCTAGTCCCCGTTGGTGGGGAATGCAGCGCGCAAAGCGGCGATGGGGACCGCCACCCGTCACGCACACTCCGACACGGCGGAAGGTGGAGAACAGAGTGCAGAGTTGGCACGTGGTATGTTAGAGGAGGCATGAGAGATAAAACGAATGAGTTGATCGAAATAATGAAAGAAAGAGAATTAGATGTCGTGTGTATGTCGGAGACCAAACGGAAGGGCAGTGGTACTGAAGAGCTCCCTGGCGGGGCATTAGCTCTATGGTCCGGAATCCTGGAGAGCGAGAACGCCTGCCAGGGAGTGGGGGTGCTGCTGTCGTCTCGGTTGATCGATGTTATGACTGAATATAAGGTTGTGAACTCAAGACTTCTCTGGGTTCGCTTTAAATTGGAACTGACGAAGTTATTCCTTTTGGCTGTTTATGCGCCGGTAGCTTCGTCGTCCAGGGCTGAGCTGGAGGAGTTTTGGGAGAATGTAAGAGAAGTTCTAGATTTGGCTAGGGGAAACGAAAGAATTGTTGTATGTGGTGATTTGAATGGATGGGTTGGTACCGCTCGACCAGGGTACGAGTCGGTGCTTGGAAAGTTTGGCGATAAAAGGGTTAATGATGCTGACAAGTTTATACTGGCGGTATGCAAGGAAAAGGTTCTTTTTTTTTATAGGATAAGGGTGACAAACGAGCACACAATCCACCTGATGGTAAGTGGTTGCTGCGGCCCATAGACATCCACATCTATCCTCGTTTACGAATCAAAATGCAGATGCGTTGCCACCCGTGAGGACTAAGATGGAATGCCTCATTTCCAGTAAAAAGGGCCTCCGGCCACCTGCACTCACCAAGCGAAACGCAGAGGTAAACCTCTACTTCACGCTGGTATTGTGAGGTCGTGGTACCACCCCGGTTCGAGCCGGCTCATCCGTGCGACAGCAAAAGCTGCCGCGTGGCTCTACCACTGTTTATATATATATATTCTTGTGACAAACAAGGTTAATAACAAGAAAATCCATATGTATACTAGAGAAAGAAAGAATGAGAGAAGTATGATCGATTTGTTCCTGGTGGATGACCGACTGCGAAAACAGGTGATGGATACGCGAGTGTTCAGCGGTGCTGACCTGGGAACGGATCACTATCTAGTGATTACTAGATTTAGGGGTCTGTTCGCGGGTTGGCTCTACCGGACGGCAGTAACAGAACCACAGTCGGTCTGTCGCATCCGAAGCTGGAAGATTCAGGAAGCGGATACTAGGGACAAATATCATGCAAGGGTAGCCGAAAAGCTTGACACCATCGATGGCAGAAAAGAATGTGTGGAAAGAACATGGCAGAACCTTAGGGATGGAATGGTAAGTGCAGCGGAAGAAGTGTGTGGAACAATAAAAAGAGGCAGTAGTAGAAGAAGAGATGCATGGTGGAATGATGAAGTGAAAGAAGAAGAAGAAAGCATGGTTAGACTACTTGGCCTCTAGTAATGATAAGGATATGAGAGAGAAGTTGAAAGAAAGATATAAGCTGCAGAAAGTTCACACGAAAGCATTGATTGAAGAAGTGCGTGAAAGGTGTAGAATGGAAGCGGACGAAAGGTTGTCGCACAACTTTAAGGAGAACTCCAAATTCTTCTGGAAAGAGGTTGGAAGGACCCGAAGTGGTGCGACGGCCTTAAGAATGAACAAAGTGCTTTCGAGAACTAATGACGTCCTCTCAGACAAATCGGACGTCATGCAGCGATGGAGCGAATTTTATAGAGAAATGTATGCGTGTGATGATCTTAGTGAAGGATCTGGGGATGACGCCGAGACTGGTACGCCAGACCCGGACCTCGATGACACCGAGGTCATCAGTATGAAAGAGATTGAACGTGCGATTCGAAGTTTGAAATGTGGTAAGGCTGCGGGACTAGACAGAGTTACTGCTGAAATGGTCAAGTATTGTGGGCCTTTTTTTTTATATGATAAGGGTGACAAACGAGCACACAGTCCACCTGATGGTAAGTGGTTGCTGCGGCCCATAGACATCTACATCTATCCTCTATTACAAATCAAAATGTAGATGCGTTGTCACCCGTGAGGACTAAGATGGAATGCCTCATTTCCAGTAAAAAGGGCCTCTGGCCACCTGCACTCACCAAGCGAAACGCAGAGGTAAACCTCTACTTCATGCTGCTGTGCAATTTGTGCTGGCGGACGGGGGATGTCCCGGATGATTGGCGATCCGCAGTCATTGTGACTTTATATAAAGGTAAAGGTTCACATTTTGACTGCGGGTGCTATCGGGCGATCAGCTTGACCAGTTTAGCAAGTAAAGTTTACTCGAAGGTTTTGACACGTAGGATGCAAGAGAAATCGGAAAGATTTCTATGGGGGGCACAATGCGGATTTAGACCTGGAAGAGGATGCACGGATCAAATGTTTTCTCTCCGCATGATCACGGAAACGCTTCTGGCTGCTAACCAGAAGATTTTCTGTGCTTTTGTGGATCTTAAGAAAGCATTTGATAAGGTTGTAAGGAAGAAAATGTGGGAACTGTTGCCGGGGTATGGTGTGGATGGTCGATTGCTAAGGGCTGTGCAGTCACTTTACTGTGACTGTAAAGCCTGTGTGCGGGTAGGGCATGGGTTGTGTCATGTCTTCTGGCTGTTCATACTGTATCTCGACAGCTGTTTACAGAAGCTGAAAGATATCTGTTTGGGTGTGAAATTGGGTGACATAAAAGTAAATTGTCTGCTGTATGCTGATGATGCAGTGCTTATTGCACCATCAGAGGCAGAACTGCAGGCATTAGTCACGTGTATGAAAGAGGAATATGAAATTAAATGTCTCCGTGTGAATGCTAATAAAACTAAGGTTCTGGTATTTGAAAGGGACGAAGAGAGAACGAAGTGTGAAATATGGGTAAATCAGGAATGTCTAGAACAGGTAAATGAAATTGTATACTTGGAGAGTGCTTTTAGCCGGGATGGAAGATGTGATTTAGATGTGGACAGGCGTGTCGCTGCCGGGAACAAAGTCAATGGTGCCCGCGTTAGTCAAAAGGCAAGGCGTAGTGAAGAGTGCACGCAGCGAAACTGGGTGTGCCAGAAGAAGCATAAAAGCAAGTTGAATGCAGTGGAGATGCGATCTCTTCGTAAAATGTGCGGCGTTACCATGGCCGACCGAAAGCGAAACGAAGAGATTCGCAATATGGCAGGTTTGAAAGATGACCTTATCACAAAAATTGATAAGGGCGTGCTTCGATGGTTTGGGCACGTTGAGCGAATGAGTGAAGACCGAATGGTGAAGAAAATATATAGCGCGAAAGTTAATATTAAAAGGTGTCGAGGTAGACCGAGACTAACTTTCGAAGACCATGTGAGCAAATTGCTCGAAGAGGGGAGGGTCAAGAGTACTCGGATACCTAGACGTGCATGTATGAAGAAAATAATGAAGGTATGTAAGGATCGTGACACTGATCTGTTCTCTCTGGCTACCCCGTCAGGGATTGTGCGTGAAGATAAGTAAGTTCAATCTATTGAGAGGTGATTACTGCAGGTGCCGTATGAGGAAGATCAAGGTCGCTCTGCGAGCTATGGAGAGGGCTATGCTCGGGGTTTCCCTGCGTGATAAACTTAGAAATGAGTATATCCGCAGTAGAACCAGAGTAACCGACATAGCCCAACGGATTAGAGTAAGAAAAAAGCTTACACCTTTCTAAGAGGTCGGCAACGCATCTGCAATTCCCCTGGTGTTGCGGTTGTTCATGGGCGGCGGTAGTCACTTACCATCAGGTGAGCCGCATGCTCGTTTGCCCCCTATTCTATATAAAAAAAGCTGAAGTGGCAATGGGCCGGCCATATAGCTCGAAGAACCGACACCGATGGGGGAAAAAAGGTTCTCGTGTGACGGCCCTCCCCACTAGATGGAGTGACGACCTGGTACGACATGCAGGAAGTCGATGGATGCAGATGACTCAGGACCGTGCCAATTTGTTAAAGCGTGTTGGCAAAAATTAAAAAAATAGTAATTACGCACTGTTTAAGGTATGTGTGTACTCGTAAAATTTTTATGGAACAAGTTAATCAAGATTTACGGGATACATTAGGTGTAGTCAGAAATTCAATAATTGTTTTATTTTCACGCTCATGATTTTGGTAATACAGCATATATTGTGACGTAAAATAAAAATTAGTGTAATGTTTATAATATAATATTTATTTATTTTTTTATAGGAGAGGGGGCAAACGAGCATGCGGCTCACTTGATGGTAAGTGACTACCGCCCCCATGAACAACTGCAAAACCAGGGAGGGAATTATCTAATTAATTTTACATATCTGGTATGTTCTAATGTTATATTATAACACAACTAAATGAGCAATTTTAGTTTGTCACTTGAGGGGAGAATGCAAGGCTTTGACTTATGTGTCGTGGTTACCTATCTACAAAACAATTCTTATCTGATTTTTAACGGCAATTTGAAGTTTAGTTTTTAACAAATAACAATATGAAATCAACTTCATAAATAAGCAAACACAGTTTACCTTTAGTGAATAGTAAAATATAAGTGACAGAAGAGTTTTATTTAGTGACTGTGAAAACTACATTAAAATATACATATTTAATACCTTTACTAATAATTTTAAATAATAAATGACTAGGTGGTAGGACTTCTTTTTTGCTTTGGAGTCTGGACCTTCTTATTTATTTCTGATACCAAATTGCAATACTTGCGTTGCTGCGGTCGGGTCTAAAAAGTAAAGAAAGCCATTGTAATTACAGGCTAGCAGGAGTTCCATCTTAGTCCTCAAAGGTTAACTCCCGTTACCATCTACACCATCTGGATGATTGGCGGTCCACCACTGTGAGATTTAAAAGATGTTTTCTTCCTCGCACAACTTCCTTGTGGAATAGTTTACCACCAGCGATTTTTCCGGACCGATACGACTTAGGGATCTTCAAGAAAAGAGCCTACTCCTTTTTAAAAGGCCGGCAACGCATCTGCAATTCCCCTGGCGTTGCGGTTGTTCATGGGCGGCGGTAGTCACTTACCATCAGGTGAGCCGCATGCTCGTTTGCCCCCTCTCCTACAAAAAAAGGTGACAACGCATCTGTACTCTTCTTTCTGTATCCATTTCTTTGTAAACAATGATAATCATTGCACATAATTTTCTCTCAACACGTAGTGCTTATAAAAATCGTTGTTTCATAAAACTTTAATAACTTAATATTAAATGAAGATATTACTATTTTTTTTAGATAAGTGCCATGTGTCTAAGAAATAAAACTTAGAAAGCCTAATGGAAATATATCCAGTAGTTTTTCCGTGATGCACACACAACTGCAAACCACTATCACTTTATTTATATAGAAGATAAAGCTCATGGTAATTAAATTACTCACATCATCATCTCCTCGGTAGGATGGTAAACACCAAGTGAACGAAATTCTGCCAATGCACACATCTCAACATGATGCTGTTCTAGAGGTAAAAATGGTATGTAGTGATCGATTAAATGCTGGGCGATTGTAGATGATTTCTGAAATCCACCTGGAAGTAATTTAATGGTAAAAAATTAAGTATAAATGAAATCTTTATTATCAGGTAATTATATATTAGAACTGAAAATATTTTTTTCATATTGTATCTTACTGAACAGTTTAATAAAGTCTCACGGGGTAAGTGCGTTTTTCTTGGTTGTCATTACCACATTTGACAAGCGAGCTTACGACGACAATAGCAGAAGGCTCCCATCTATCTCTCTCAAAGACTCTGCTACTCATCACCAGACTGTATTTAGTTATGCAATTTTTTCAGAAGGTTATTCCGCCGTATACCTGAAGCCAAAATTCCTTTGGCATATCTCTTAGTCAACTTCTACGACAGTCATGAAATGGGCGATATTTAATTAAATTTTCTTACGTCACATAGGGATAGGACTGCCATCTATCATGGTTTCCCTAAATTTTTCCTAGTTTTAGGGTATCCGGAGCCCTTTCCTGCGGGGGATTTCACTAAATGTCTGGGTAAAATACAAACACACTTTGTGCCCGGGGTAGACCACATCTATTAAATAATCAGTCCATTTAAGCACAAAAAGGGCAGAATGAATAATAATACGACTTAATGATTTCTTACACGAGGGCGGCACTGAAAATTTCGGGAATCAAGGAAGTGACACAACATTACTATTTAAAAATGTATTTATTGCTTTTTGAAGTATTCTCCGCGAAATTGGACACATTTTTCCATACGATGGAACCAATCATTGAAGCAACCATTCCATTCGGAAGTTGGGGTCTCCAAAATGGCCGTTTTGTAGGCGTCCACAGCTTCTTCAGGTGATGAAAATCTCTGTCCACGCAATTTATTCTTTATTTTAGGGAACGTATAGAAATCATTAGGGCTTAGGTCGGGGCTGTACGGCGGATGGTCTAATAATTCTATGTTTTCTTGCTCTAAAAACTCTTTTGTTCTGTGTGCGGTGTGAGAACTCGCATTGTCGTGATGGAGGATGATGCGGCGGTTGCAGTTCTCTTTACGGAGTTCAGAAACGACCTGTGGCAAACAAATGCTAGCATACCATTCTGCATTAACCGTTCTTTGTTCCTCAAGAGGAATAGTCGTAACATGGCCGGTTTTGGAGACAAACGTGGCCACGATTTTTTTTGCAACACTCCGTGAACGATCAATTTTTGTTGGCTTTAACTCATTTTCGAACACCCAAACTCGTGACTGGTTTTTTGTTTCCGGTTCGTACGCATATATCCAGGATTCGTCACCTGATACGATGTTGTATACAGCATTTGAGGATCCTGCGTGGAATCTTTCGAGAGTTCTGACGCACCAAGTAACGCGAGCCGCTTTTTGCTCTTCACAGAGCGAATGCGGTATCCATCGGGAAAACTACTTTTTTATACCTAATTATTCATGCAAGATTATTTGTATTTGACTCATGCCAATGTTTAAAGTTGCCTAAATTTCGCGGTATGTCACATGTCGATCTTCCTCAATCAGCTTTTTTTTATAGGAGAGGGGGCAAACGAGCATGCGGCTCACCTGATGGTAAGTGACTACCGCCGCCCATGAACAACTGCAACACCAGGGGAATCGCAGATGCGTTGCCGGCCTTTAAAAGCTTACGCACAGCATCAACGTTTTCTTGGGTGACTGCAGTGTTTGGACGACCTTGACGGGGATCATCACTGAGCTTGACACGTCCACGTTGAAATTCAGCAAACCAGCGATAAATTGTGGTTTTGGATGGGGCTTCATCAACAAATGCAGAAATCATCCGGTCAACACACTGTTTTTGTGTTAAACCACTTCGAAAGTCATAATAAATCATCGCTCTTGAATTTTCTCGAGTCAATTCCATTTTCTCAACGACTAAACAAGTTTGACAAAACCTTGTGACAAGACCGAGAATCTTTTTTTTAATAAATAAATGGTATTCAATTTTTAAAACCAAGGAGTTTTCAATTAAAAAGATTTTAATATGACAGGAACAGTGGAAATATTCCATTCCCGATACTTTTAGTGTAGCCCTCGTACTATGAAAATCCATCAGATAATTGCTACAGACGATAAACGTATTATCAAGTACAAATCATTGAGTTGTTTTTGCGCGAGAGGAGCCTGCGATTGTTTTTCACCTAAAGTTCATAATTTTAAACAAAAACCAATAAAAGTTTCCTGTACGACAAGTGACTCGAGAACTAAAAAAAAAAATAAGATAAAGAAGGAGATAAAATCAAGTAAAAGAGCTAGGAAGATAAATAAGGAATCAGACACAACTTCTGAAGATACTGATGAGATTCAATACGCTAAAACTGACGATGATTACACAAGTTTTGATGACGAGATGACTATAGGAGAAATTGAGACAGAAATAGTGTACGAGACAAATCGAAACAATAAAGTGAAAGTTTTATCTGAGGTACGATTCACACCTGAAAATCAAGCTTATTTTAACTTAAGTAATTACGGTCCACTAACGCTTACCCCAATAGACTGTACCAATTTTAATTTGTGTTCTCAAAATGAGAAAGAAAATATCACTACACATGCTAATCCGGATTCATGTAGTTTAAAAGATAAAGACACAGATGTGTCGGAACTATATAAAATAAGTGACAGTATATTAGTAAGATACTACAAAAGAAAGAGCTGGAAGTATTACGTAGGCTGGATTGATAAGTTTAAAATCAAAGATGATGACACTTTTTATGAAGTTCATTTTCTAAAGACAATTAATGAACAAGATCGTAATATAAAATTCATAAAAATACTGAAAAACAAAGATTTTGATACTGTTACCAACGTTTCAATTGTTAAAAAAGTTAAATTAACTGCACTTGAGAAATTAGGAGAGTACAGTTTAACTGAAGATTGTGACGAAATATATTTTTAAGATTTAAGAGTATACAACTCTCAATATATTACATTTTTCGATAATGTTAGTGACATCTTGTATCATCTCATCTATACTGTTTTTTAATAAATATTTTTGATTTTTGCATATTATTTTAGTTTTATTTAATAGTATACCCCAATAATCTTGTAGGTAATTAAGTAATTACGTCCAGGGTATGCCCGGATCACAGGATCAGGTCCGCCATATCGCACTATGCAATCGTAATGGGCTAAGACTATGTAATTGATCTTCCTCACTATTTGGATTGGTATATTATTCTAGGTAGCCGTTACCCGTTAGTAGTGACGTAAGTATACTTAATTATTAATATTGATTTATAAATAAAATTAAAACAAACAGTTAATGTACAAAAACATTTTACAATCCATGTGCACTACACTTTACAAATTCCGTTGTACAACGTTTTTCTCTTAGTGACACATTCCGTTGTAATTTCCATTGTGCGACTGCGCAAAAAATTTGAGCCTTACCCATATATACATACATACATATATATATACTACAAACATATATACATGCAAAAACTAAAATAAATATATAATGAATTATCTAATCAAATGTAATCATTATCATCATTACAGCCCTTCACAAGTCCACTGCTGAACATAGGCCTCCCCCAAGGAATGCCACAAAGCACGGTCCCGAGCCACCTGCATCCATCGACTTCCTGCATGTCTTACCAGGTCGTCACTCCATCTTGTGGGGGGACGCCCTACACTTCGCCTACCGGTACGAGGCTGCCACTCAAGAACCTTTCTTCCCCATCGGTTGTCGGTTCTTCGAGCTATATGGCCGGCCCACTGCCACTTCAGCTTACTAATCCGTTGGGCTATGTCGGTTACTCTGGTTCTACTGCGGATATCCTTATTCCTAAGTTTATCACGCAGAGAAACTCCGAGCATAGCCCTCTCCATAGCTCGCTGAGCGACCTTGAGCTTCCTCATACGGCCTAGCAGTAACGGTAATCATTATACTACATACTATATTATATTTAATGGCTAGTGTGGAAAGTATGTATACTAACAAACATAAATGCCCAAAATGTAAATAATTATAACTAAACTTATGATCATATTATAAATTATTTTAGTGTTCACCGCGACTCCATAACTTTTGTAGCTAAATTCGAAGAAGCAAACTGAAACGAAACAAAACGACGTAGTTTGCAAAGTAATAACGGAAAAAAATACTTGATGGTTGATTTCACACTAAATGTTATATTTAACCTATGTCTTTTCATATCCAAGTGACAGAGTAATGCATTGAATTGTTCTTTTTGTAACTAATGATCGTAGGATTTGTGACTTTATTACTAGGTGCCATGGTTGTAATTGGGTTGAACATAAAACTGTTTTAATTTTTTGTCTCAGTTCTTTAGTAAACAAATGTAGCTGTATAAGTATATATTCACGCGGACAGCATTTAGCTATGATTTTGTACGTGACCCGTTATCTAGTTGGTATTGTTGATCGAAGATCACACGCGACAAATCGACACGTCAAGCAATTACGATCGCCAATAACGAACTGTGGTGCACGAGCACGAGTCAGGTGAGGAAAGGCGGTACGGGGCGGGAACCGCAGGTGATGCGGGTCCGACGGAGTCGTGATTACTCGTGATCGCTAGCATGTCGTCTTGTCGCAAAACTCATTTTTAGGCATTTCACAGAGCTGCTGATCCATCTTACATAAAATAATGAAGATATGGATAAATTTATTTAATGTCTTGTGAAATATGGATTTATACTTAAAATATGGAAAAATAAGAAAAATAGAAATTGCATTTTCTTGATCAAAATATCATAATTTATGTAGAAAATATATTTAAAAACAAAATTCATTTGAAATAAAAATATGGATTGACATATTAAGGGGCTACTCCATGAAGCAAATACAAAGGGGAGACGGCATAAGCAACTGTGCACTGTGATTCTAAGTAGGTCCTGACGTCATCATAGTGGGCGTGGCTTTAGTTAGTATACTATCAGCATTCGTCCTGTGCGCTTATGTGTTGAAAAAATCGCAAATCGGTGTATTTTTTCAACTTACATTTTTTCGTAGTATTAAGAAGAAAAGGATGAAGTGTTGTGTTTTATTGTGTAAAAACTACTCAGATAGACAACAACAACAAGGTGCTGAAATTTGTTTTGCATTCAGACATAAAGAAATTTTAATCGCAAAATATTATTTTTATAGTTTATAATCATTATGTGAACAGGGCGTATTCTATCGTCAAGTAAACCTCATAAAGATAGCAAAAAGACAGTGCCGTAATTAGAATTCAATTATTTTATTCAGTAATCCAATTTTCAATATTAAAATGAAGGAAATTGTACTTAGGCTGATTTTTACGAAATGTTTAAATTATATTTAAGTGACATTCTATATGCAAATAATCACTTAAATAAAATTTAATGTTCTTAGATTGGAATTCAAAAAGTGCATTCGTATGTCTAATTTGGAATAAAATATTTATATTTTAATTGATTTGTAAATAAAATTATATTAATTATAATAATTTGCCTATTATTTGTTCTTCCTCAGAGATATTAAGTAGTATAACCCACACATAAATAATAGTCCAATCGTTTCTGCGTGAAAAAATTACACATACACAGTACATACTTAGTGTGGAATAAGCTCATGGAGACAGAAAGAACACACAAAATTTCGCCTATATACTCGTAATATTAGTGAGATAAGTAGGATATTTAGTTCCAAATTAAATATCCTACTTATTATTGAACATAGAATATTTAGTTTCAAAGAGACTTTATTTTATGGATAAAATAAATATTTTTTGAAGGTTGACTTTCACGAAATGATAAACATATTTAAATTGTATTTAAGTGATTCTTTGCATATAGAATGTCACTTAAATATAACTTAAACATTTCGTAAAAATCAACCAAGTACAATTTCCTTCATTTTAATATTGAATGTTGGGTTACTGGGTAAAATAATTGAATTCTAATTGCGGCCCTGTCTTTTTGTTATTTATTATGAGGTTTACTTGCCGATAGTGAGAATGAGATTGACTTCATTATGACGACCAGACGACAACTGTTCAGTGATGTTTCCGTGATCGCGAGGGTGAAAACTGGTAGCGATCACCGAATGGTTAGAGGCACACTGAACCTAAACTTTAAGTTGGAGAGGTCTCGTCTAATGAAGTCAACGCTCCGTCCCCCTTGTGCTCTGTTCCAAAGTCCCGAAACCTTTCAGCTAAAGTTACAAAACCGTTTTCAGTGCCTAGAAGACTGCAATGAAGTGGACGATATGAATGACAAGCTCGTGGAAACTGTCCATGCGGTCGGAGCTAAGTTCTGCAAGACCCGCCGCAGAAGAACACAAAAACTCTCCGATCACACACTTAATCTCATGGCTGTTAGACGGGAGATGAAGCTACATTCTTCAACAGACTTGACAGCATACAGGCAACTGAACAGACAGATCTCCAAATGCATGCGGCGGGACTTACGCAACTTCAATACAGCTCGTATTGAAGAAGCGATCGAGCGGAACCAAGGCTCCAAAGTCTTTGCCAGAGATCTGTCTGCCAGAAAGAGCCAACTGTCAAAGCTGAAGACAGAGTGTGGCAACATCGTTTCCGGGACACCTGAGATTTTGAGTGTGATTGAGAGGTTCTGAATAGTGGTAGAGCCACGCGGCAGCTTTCTGCTGTCGCACGGATGGGCCGGCTCGAACCGGAGTGGTACCACGACCTCACAGAATACCAGCGTGAAGTAGAGGTTTACCTCTGCGTTTCGCTTGGTGAGTGCAGGTGGCCGGAGGCCCTTTTTACTGGAAATGAGGCATTCCATCTTAGTCCTCACGGGTGACAACGCATATGCATTTTGATTCGCAAACGAGGATAAATGTAGATGTCTATGGGCCGCAGCAACCACTTACCATCAGGTAGACTGTGTGCTCGTTTGTCACCCTTATCCTATAAAAAAAAAAGTTCTATGGGCAGCTGTACACGTCATCGTTGGAGCCATACACAAGTGTGAGTAACGATCCAAGAGCGAGTCTCATCCGACACTATTCCGAAGATATCCCGGACGTCAGTCTGAGCGAGATTAGAATGGCTCTCCAGCACCTTAAAAACGGTAAGGCCCCAGGCGAGGATGGAATTACAGCGGAGCTTCTGAAAGCGGGTGGAAGACCGGTACTTGAAGTCCTACAGAAGCTCTTTAATTCCGTCCTCCATGGTGGCATTACACCGGAGGCGTGGAGCAGAAGTGCGGTGGTCTTGTTCTTCAAGAAAGGTGACAACGCTCTCTTGAAGAACTACAGACCGATTTCCCTTCTGAGCCGCGTCTACGTGCTGTTTTCGAGAGTCATTATGAATCGTCTCGCGCACAGACTTGACGACTTCCAGCCTCCCGAACAAGCCGGTTTCCGAAAGGGCTTTAGCACCATAGAACACATACATACCCTTCGGCAAATTGTACAGAAGTCCGAAGAGTACAATTTGCCGCTATGTCTGGCGAATGTGGACTATGAGAAAGCCTTTGATTCCGTCGAAATTTGGGCGGTGCTGCAGTCCCTTCAGCGGTGCCAAGTTGACTGTCGGTATATCGAAGTGCTGAAGTGTTTGTACAGTAGAGCTACGATGGCTATCCGAGTACAGAACCAGAGTACGAAACCTATCCAACAGGGTGACGTCATATCCCCGAAACCCTTCACCGCTGCATTGGAAGACGTTTTCAAGCTTCTGGACTGGAAAGGATACGGTATCAACATCAATGGCGAGTACATCACTCACCTTCGATTTGCCGACGATATAGTCCTTATGGTAGAATCGCTGGAGGACCTAAGCACTATGCTCAATGACCTCAATAGTGTCTCCCAACGGATAGGTCTTAAGATGAACAAGGACAAAACAAATATTATGTTTAATGTCCATGTCACACCTATGCCGGTAGTTGTTGGGAGCACTAAGCTCGAAGTTGTTGACGAGTATGTTTACCTGGGACAAATAGTCCGACTAGGTAAGTCCAACTTCGTCCGAGAGGTCAATCGGCGGATTCAACTCGGCTGGGCAGCGTTCGGGAAGCTACGACACATCTTCGCGTCAGACATACCTCAAAATCTTAAAACGAAATTGTACAACCAGTGCGTGTTGCCAGTGATGACTTACGGAACTGAGACGTGGTCCTTCACAGCTGGCCGTATGAGGAAGCTCAAGGTCGCTCAGCGAGCTATGGAGAGGGCTATGCTCGGAGTTTCTCTGCGAGATAAACTTAGGAATGAGGATATCCGCAGTAGAACTAGAGTAACCGACATAGCCCAACGGATTAGTAAGCTGAAGTGGCAGTGGGCCGGCCATATAGCTCGAAGAACCGACAACCGATGGGGAAGAAAGGTTTTCGAGTGGCAGCCTCGTACCTGTAGGCGAAGTGTAGGGCGACCCCCCCACGAGATGGAGTGACGACCTGGTAAGACATGCAGGAAGTCGATGGATGCAGGTGGCTCGGGACCGTGCTTTGTGGCATTCCTTGGGGGAGGCCTATGTTCAGCAGTGGACTTGTGAATGGCTGTAATGATGACTTGACGATAGATGGCGGCCTGTTCCCAAAATTATTATGAAAACTATAAAAATATTATTTTGGCGATTAAAATTTTTTTGTCTGAATGTATTTGTTTCATGAGATAGACGCTCCGATGCTATGGATGGCATCACATTTCATTTGTAAGTAATTTTACACCAAATTTATTAAAATGATGAAAAATCTCTGCGTCGGCTTTCAAATATAATTAAATATATTCCACACTAGATGGCGACACTTTGTGTCCTGCGAACTAAAAATATAAAGGTACGTAGAGCTCAGTAATGATAAAGTAATCATACGAAGGTGCTGAAATTTGTTTTGCACTCAAACATAAATAAATTTTAGTCGACAAAATATTATTTTTTAGTTTATAACATTTTGTGGAAATGCCGCCATCTACCGTCAAGGTAGCTAAGCTACATTGCAACATCGATATGAAAAGATTCGAGTAGTTTTACTATTTATCCGTAGATGTAGATAGTGTAAAGTGGGCGGGGCTTTGCATCCCCTCACCCCGCAAATTGTCACGCGTTGTTACATAGTGAAATTTAATTACAACATCTCCTCTTTGTATTAGCTTCATGGGCTACTCCATGCGAACGACCTTGAGCATTTTGTGTGCCTGGCGGCCTGGCCGCGCCGACGCGCTATAATATAGGATCGCGTAAGAAGTAATAATATGTAAAACGCCACCTACTGTACGGACGTTACGTTGTAGTATTTTTTCAACATCAATAAACTATTTTATGGGAATACACACAGCGTACAACGATAAATGTATTTTAATTTTTTTATTCGGTATATTAGTTGCATTATATTAGAATTATGTATCCTCATATACTATCTAATTATGAAATTTTATAATTAATTATATATTAAAAATGAAGCATTGAAAATTGTGAGTTTAAAAGATACCTACTCACTATAGGTAAATAGATAGATAGCTCGCCTTTTGTACAAATATTTGGTGCAATAAAGAATAAACAAATAAATAGGATGTTTCGCAGAGTGAGAGTAATATAGAATGAGAGTCGTGGAGGCAGTTTACAAACATAAATTGCACAAGGACAAACATCCAGACCCGGAACAATTATTTGTAGGCCTTACAAATATGTGTTCCGTGCGGGATTCGAACCCGCGGCCCCCAGCGCGACAACTGATTGCTAAGCCACTGCGCCACGGAGCCGTCGCCGGGTTATAGGTAAAGTGACCATACGTCCCGTTTTGAACGGGACTGTCCCTTTTCTCGGTCACCTGTCCCATTGTCCCCAAATAAAGCTCCGGGACACAAAATTGTCCCGTAACTCGTTGGATGGAAGTATTCAAAGCCAACAATCTTCAACATAATTTTTTTAATCGAATGTATTTTATGTCTACCTGGTACAAATGCTCCGGTAGAAAGAGTATTTTTTTTATTTTGAATAAATTGTGGACGTCTGAAAGAAACACTTACGGTTCCAGTTCTAAAGGCGATGTTGTTGACAAAGATAACAATAAAAAAAACTTGAGCAGAATTTTATTCTTATTTAAAATCATCACCAACTTTATTAAAGCAAATTTAATCCACTAACAAATGTAATTAATAATTTTAAAAAAATATGTTGCATTTAATAATTACCGTCTATACCGAATATAATTTTTTAGTGAACACTAATTGTATAAAGTTATAGTTTTTAGAGTATAAATAAACCCATGTCCTGTTTTGAGTTAAAAAATAAATGGTCAGTTTAGTATTTTTAGTTAAATTTAGTTTTAACAATTTTTAGTTTATAGTAAAAAGTAGGTATATTAGTACCTACTTAGATACTTTTTACCGAATTATAAGTATAGAACACCTTATGTACTCAATTATTTCTTGAAAAAGAAGAAAAAACAAGCAATAAATAATATACTATATTTTAGCAAAAAACTATAACTTAGTAATACTAATTATAACTTAGAACATAAATGAAAAACTCATAACTGACTTTTTGGCCCGACCCAGGATTCGAACCCGGGACCTCATGATCAGCAGTCGCACTACTACAACCACTAGACCAACGAGGCAGTGCTACACCTGATAAGATATTGTAGTTGGTTATTACGATTATTTTTAATTGTATACTATACTGATAATATTGAATTAGCCTTTTATAGTGTAAATTATAATATTTGTCAAAATGTTAATTATGGATTCGAACCTTACATGCTAATGGTGCTTCATTTTTTTATTTGCATTTACTTCAAAGAAAATACACGCAAAAAGGTTAATCGCGCAGTAAAAACACAACAAATATATGTATAACTAATACGAAAAATTATACCCAAAACAAACAAATAATACTACCTATAAATAACCTAATAAGTAATAATATTATCGACTGATAAGACGTGAGCGTGTGCGCAGGCCGATGCTCTGACGAACGACACGGGTTCCACGTTCAAGAGCTCAACGCTCAATGATCCAGCAAGCCCGTGGGCAGTGACTACGCCCAGATTTTAAAATAATTTCTTAATAAAATCAAATTTTGGTCTTTTGAAAAAAATTTTACAATAGAAATGTTCATTAATAAATTGCTTGGTGTAAATCGCAAAATAAAATAATACTTACTTTACGAGGAGATGCATGTTATCAATAATTATTTTACATTTATATGGTTTCGTTGTAAGGAGATTATATAAATATTTATACCTTAAAATTGGAAAAAATTTTTATTAATTAATTTAAAAAAAAATTGGATACAGCTCTTATGGAATCAAGATTATGTAGAAATATAATGTGTTTTTATTTGTTGATATATCTTTTAAATAAAAAGTAGATAGCTCCTAAAAACCGCACAAATAACGACTAGCGCGACATTTTGCTCAACCCGCGCCTTAATCCAGGCCCTGATTATCACTGTAGGACTTTTTGAAAATGGGTGTAATATCCTATTATCGCGAATATAATTAAACTAAAAATTAAAATGAAAACTATAATTATATTTTTTGGAGACAATTTTTTTCAAAGGACTCTGGAAAAATCTAGTTTTTAAGTTTTTGTCCAGCATCGGCAATTGAAATTATGGCAGCCCACTACATAGTTAATAAACAAAATACAAAATTAAATCATGTTCATCTTAATTGGTCTTAAGAATTCACAGCTTTATAAAAAAAACCGGCAAAGTGCGAGTCGGACTTGCGCACCGAGGGTTCCGAACAAATCTGTAGGTATATAAGTTTAAAATTATTAAAAATATTTTTATTATATGATGTAACTAAAAATTTATGCTTTTCGCAATTTTTCCTTTATCTGTACTATAAAACGTTGCTTCGTACCAAATTTCAAGATTCTGAGTTCACGGGAAGTACCCTGTAGGTTTTGATTCCCCTGCGAATGTCGAAAATTTGCAGCATAAATGGCTGTATCTTTTGATTGTGTTGGCTTAGAAGTTTGATTTTTTCACAGATCTAAGGGACAGTAGACTTGAGTATTTAATATGAATTTGAGCTTGATATCTCTACGCGTTCCTGAGAAAAAGGGTCTTGACAGACAGACAGACGGACAACAAAGTGATCCTATAAGGGTTCCGTTTTTTCTTTTAAGGTATAGAACCCTAAAAAGTAAAAAAAGTTAAGGTTACAGCCTAAACACGTTCCACAGCTGGGCACAGGCCTCCTCTTAATTTCTGAAAGGGTTGTAGGGCAAGAAAATGTCTGCCGCGCTGCCCCAATGCGTGTTGGCGAACCTAACATGTCTTCCAAATATTTTTTTTATTTCTCAGACATGCAGGTTTCCTTATGATGTGGCACGCGTGTAAATCCGAGCACAGGTACACAGGTAAATCAGTACTTAAAATTGCAATTAACAATTTCATTGGTGCCTGTGGGAATCGAACATGGATTGCTTGCGTACTATGAAACTTACAGTGAGCGCTAACCATCTGAGCTACCATGGCTCTGATAGCTTGACAGCTTGATACATGCCTTTAAAATAATTCACTAATTGACACAATTTTACCTATGACTCAACACAGTAGATTGGGCAGCTCCTTATGATCAAATTGAATGATTTGTTTATTAAAAATTAAAAAAAATAGTAAATGGATTTTTATATTTACCTGAATAATAAGCTGTACGTCTTATAATTGGTTCAAAATGGTGAAATTCTACTTGATTCCTTTTAACACCTTGACTATATAAATCTAAAAGATTTGATGCTATTTCTGGGCCTCCAATATTTGATATAAATATGAATATACTATCCCTGTAATCGGTAAAAGCTCTGTGTAATATAAACCATATCTTAAATATATGCAACAGAAACAGAGAAGAATAAGAATGATTGCTAATTCATTTAATTGAACACTTAAAAGTTATTATAAGTTGTTAATATAAGTTGAAACTTAAACCGTCTTATTGCAAAACTTTATTAATAGTCTCAGAGTTAAACGGGTTTGATTCCCACCAGTACCAATGAAATTGTTAATTGCAATTATAAGTACTGATTTACCACATGCTGCTTTTAGATGTTATTACGTCCTGCTCATGTCACCTTTTACAACAGTTATTTTTAGTTTAGATTAGTTGATATTCTTACATTAACACTACCTGGTAAAGTAAATAATGGCTATTTACCTGTAATCAATTCCATCAACTGCATGGTGGTGGTCAAGCATTGGCTTTATGGCATCCAAAACTGATGGACACATATCATGTATTTCATCGAATATAATCAAAGATGTAGGACACTTCCGTACAATTGCATTCACTTCCATAATTAGATATTTCTGAAACCAATATCACTTAATTTTATTTAAATAACAGATTTTGTTTGAACTACGGACCACATAATTAGCAGTCGCATTTATAATCTCTAGAACAATAAGGCAGTCAGCAATAATATAAAATAATTATATCTATACACATATGCATAAATTTTAAGTGTTTTTTATTGAACTGAGGGAGTTATTTGTTTATGAATAACTATTTTGAAAAAAAAAAATTTTGCCTATCTGTCTACCGAACTAAACTTCAGAATGGCTGAATCAAATGTAATAAAACTGTATGAACAGATAGTTTAATGTCAGGAGTATTCAAGGCTATATGTTATCTGAAATGCTTGAAGATTAATATACTTTTTTGAGAAAAAAAACTATAAAATTAAATTGGTCTTTCATTACATTTTTCTTTTTATAAGAGAGGTGGCAAACAAGCATACGGCTCACCTGATGGTAAGTTACTACCGCCGCCCATGAACAACTGCAACACCAGGGAGGAATTGCAGATGCGTTGCTGGCCTTTTAAAAAGGAGTACGCTCTTTTCATACTATTATTTCATATAATACATATCTTAGCTATAGACAGAGATTTTTAACGTGGTAGAGCCATGCTGCTGCTATATTACTGGTATAGTTGTAGCACGAATGGGTCGGCTCGACTGGGTAAGGACCACACTCTCACAGAATACCAGCTTAAAATAGCAGAGTAACACTGCTGTGTTTTCTATGGTGAGTGTAGAGAACTGGAGACCCTTTTACTGAAAACGAGGCATTCCATCTTAGTCTTCATGGGTGATGACTAGTGATGCAACAAATACTACTTTTACAAATATCAAATCTACTATTCGGCGAATACTTTTTTTTTAATAGTAATGCTATTAAACATTACTAATATTCCCTTTAACCACTTCTGGTAAGCTTAAAATGTTTGTGTTAGAAGTGGTTCACGACAGTAGTTGAATGGCGGATTCGAACCCACAACCTTTCGAGTTCGCGGTCTGCACCCTGCCATTAGGCTACTGACGCTTAAACGAATACAAATATCTCGCCATGGTAATAAAAAACTAATTTATTTGATGATTTTCTATTGTTGAAAAATATTTTTAGGAGTCCCCCGTCATTAAGGCTAAAGGCCAAATCACACGTATTTTTTACGCACTAACGACACGCGTTATCCAGCCAGTAATTAGAGTTGCGTACATGATCAGTATTTGTTGCATCACTAGTGATGACTCATCTGCATTTTGATTCACAAACGAAGATAAATGTAGATGTCTATGGACCACAGCAACCACTTAACATCAGGTGGACTGTGTGCTCGTTTGTCACCCTTATTCTATATATATACATATAAAAAGATTCTACCCAGGCAAAGCCAGTGCGGGTTGCTCATGTATAATATAAGTAACTATGGAAATAATGTACGTAAATAAATTACATATTTTTTTCTTTGTTATAAATAAAGCAATCTATGAAAGCATAAAATACCTATTACAATATATTTATGTTTAGTTACTACTTACTTTGGCATTTTCCATGTCAGTACAATCAAAGTCTTTTTTTCCCATAAATAACTTTACGAACTGGCTTTGCATACCTTTAGTATACATCGCTTCTGCTATCATAGATGCTGCATAATTTTTACCAACACCAGACCATCCATGTAAGCTAATAACAAGTGCTTTTTTGTTTTTCCGACTTTTATCTTGGATTGTATCTTTGTGTGCTAATAATATATTAACTAACTCATTTACTAGTGGTTGACCAAACAATTTTTGTGAAAGGTTAACTTTTAGCTCTGAAAATTGATTATTAATTATAATAATTGGGACAGGTAAAATTATAAAGCGAAAAAAGATTATATTATTAATAATTAATACTTACTATTTAAATCATAAGGCACATATTTTGGATGACAACATTCTATGTAACGGCAGACAGTATTAGTTTTTAACGTATCCCAACCGAACCAACTGCCTGCTATTACTGCAGCACTACTGATAATAGTTGCAGTAATCAGTTCAGAAAGAGCGTAGTTAATATTTATCAGCAATAATACAAAAATGTAAGACAAGAACTTAAGCTTAAAAAACAACATTGTAACACAATAACTGCCCTTAGGTTTTCTGATGTAAGTGATGTATTACTTTATACTTTTCTCTATGCCTTATGTATATGATTATTGATGTATATTATTATTATCTATGACAACCAGTGACAACATGGTGACAACTAAGCACAGAACATATATATGGGCCTAAAGGTCTAGATACCAGGCCATAAACTCCACAGAAAAAAGAACATACATAGGGGCAACTTCCTTTAAGGTGGAAGCTCCAGGGTGGCCTGCGAAATTCAAATTTTCTTGCGTTTTTTGGAATATTTATATAGCGATTATGTGTTTACAGAATTATTATCATTAAAATCACCAATACAACCCCTGTAAGTTCATATTAGCCCTTTGAATGAGTTTTTCTGGAAATAGCCATACAAAGGGCTAATATGAACTTACAGGGTTGTATTGGTGATTTTAATGATAATAATTCTGTAAACACATAATCGCTACGGTCGCGAATCATATTTTGTTAAATATACAACCTAACCCTGACCTGCAAATTCTAAAAAACGCAAGAAAATTTGAATTTCGCGGGCCACCCTGGAGCTTCCACATTAAAGGACAGTTACTATACTCTTTGGGGGCAACTAAGATTATGGAGTGTAGAGTAGAAGGAGAACCATCTTATAAGGTGCGAAAGTTGAAAAAGTGTCCCACTCGTAGAGGAACTATAGAGTAGTCATTGCCGTATACCTAAGCGGGATAGCAATAGTTTAAGGTTAGTGTTGCCGATGATTCTCTATTTTTATTTTCTTGATTATTGGGAAAAGTAAATTCTGTTTACTAATTATAGGTAGAATCAATACACAGTGTTTCAAAAATATGTAAGTAATTCATTAACCTCCTAAGATATACCTTATCAGGTTAATAGTAGTTCATTAACTTTCTAAGATATATATTAAAAGGTTAATGTACTAAATTGAAAAATAAAACGAATTTTTTTACAAGAAAAATAACACTTACATTTGGCAAATAAATTAAGACGCATGCACATTTTTTTCCAAAATCAAAAAGAAAATATATTGAAAATAAAGATTTAATATTTACATTTCTCGACACAGTGGCAATTTATCTAAAAAATTTAAAACTCATCGACGGACAAACAGTGGTGAAGTCTATTAAAAAAACTGGATTTGTCGGATTTATAGTTTGCATCCAAAGCTTTAAGGGGCGTATTACAAAAAATCGCGAAATTACAAGGTTTCCTCGTTGAAATTTTATGTTTATCGTTCATTGCTTGAAATAACAATTACTTGGTAAAAATAGTTCGTTTTCTCTCCTCAAATAAGCTCGGAATGGATTTTAGATAACTTAATTATTTAATCAGTAATAATCATTCTCCCAAAGCATGTTTAGGCAAAAACTCTCGAAGACATGATTTGGGAGCTCTAATTTGTAGATTCTATTGAATATCGACCATCAAAAAAAATATTTTTATCTCCCACATATCCTACACTTTAATAATAATGGAATACATTTTCGTTATATGCTTTTCACGCTAGGAAAAAAATACGACATAATTCAAAAAACGACCAAAAAAGCTTCGATACAAGCCCCTATATTTCCGAAGTTCTACATCATTTAGAAGTAAAATTTATACCAAAATAATCATCAACATTTGCTTACACTATGCTATTATTTTTACTTTTTAAATCGTTACTATTATATTTTAATTAATTAAATAAAAGTACTATATATTTCACTGTGCCGGCCAGCCATCTGCGATCATTAACGCGCGAGCGCTTGCCGAGGGTGGACCTGCGTCAGTTTATTTCGGGCGCTGCATCGTTTCGATACTACCGTAGTGTGCGTCGATTGCTATCGTAGTGTGCGTCGATTACCTGCATACTAGAAAATCGTCAACTACGAGCGCAATTTTTGATCGATCGGTTTAAAACTATTTTATATAGTTATAATTTAGATTACGTCTCTTCAAAAATGTGGTCTATTCATTGACTTAGATCATTGTTATTTGAGGGCTTCACCTAATGGTTTATACAGCAACGGTCTTATTGAAGTTAAATGTCCTATTTCAGTTTTCGGAATAGATTTTGATACGGCCTTTCGACAAAAAAAAGTTAAAGGTTATAAATTCAGTGATTCAAGTGTAACATTAAATCAAAATAATGACTGGTTTTACCAAATCGAAGTCCAGCTTCATTTAGCAAATAAAAATGTCTGAATACTTGCCATAATATGTATTGGCCCAGATTAATGCATTAAAAGTACTAAAAATTTACAAATACGACCAATTTTAGATTTTCAATATGTTACCCAAGTTACAAGTTTTTATGAAAAGTGTGTACTGCCTGAAATTATCGAATCGAGAAAAGTTCGGTCAATGCCGTCGCAGCAAATATTTTTCTTATAAAAAATATAGTAATTGACTGTAAGTACCGATTAAAAATATTAGTTACATTTGATTGTTATATTTATTAAAACAGGTTGCAACCGTTTATTCATTTATACCACTATTCTACCGGTAGTAGACATAATCGATTATTAACATTCGATTACAGCGTAACAATTAAAATATTTATGTGTACTTATTTTGACACTAAATTTCATAAATAATGAATAATATATCAAAATGGTATATAATAATAAATAATAAATTATATAATTATATAATAATTATATAATTTATTATTTATTATTAACCAAAGTTAGTCGTCTATGGAACACACAAGCCATTGTTATTCCCATATACTATAAATAGGAGCATTACTATTAATAGGAGCAACGGGAGTAGTAGCTAAAAGTATCAAGAAATACATAGATAAATTGGATAGCCATATAAACATAAGTATCCTTCAAAAACAAGCAGCTATTCACACATCAACTATACTCTCCAAAGTGCTAGGTGACACTGTATTCGTTCATAATAAACAAGACCATCTACATATACTGAACACCCAACAGTCATCAAATACGCAGCAGTCACCAAACACAACGCATTCAATAAACCCCGCAGACGCATCGAATATACAACATTCACTAAACATCCAAGATAAACACATACAAACCATGCAACAATCATCAGATACAACGGACACACAACAATCATCAAACGCACCGGAATCATCTTACACAAATCATACTCCGAATACACAACAGTTACTAAATTCTCGCCAAAAAAGAGGAAGAGGGAGGAAAAGAATGAGAACTGCCGAACAACACACACAAAATATATCTTGAGTGACACTTTGAACTTACATAATATTTTTAATTAAATAAAATTATAATATTGCAAAAAGTATCATACAAAACAAAAATATTCTATACATTTAAAACAAAAATGGGGATATATAAATGCCTTTCTTCCTGTGGGTTGCAGGATGGGGTATTTATTAAAACCGACGTTAGTCGTGAATGGATCATAATAATAAATTAATAAGATAACATTAAAATGACACACCAAAAAATATTCCATCCACTGAAGTCCATCCTAAGAAAACTTTGTATTATGGAAGATCAAGATCGTTTAGTCGCCATACTCACAGTATTATAGTGCGAGCGAGTGAATAGATATGAAAGAAAGTATCGGTCGCGTAACTTACCGCCCGCTCGGTGCGTAAAATACCTAAATTTGCGAAACGCCGAAATGTAAGAGGGCTCTTAAACAGATTTACATAAAGTTTGTAGTTAATGAAAAAAAAAACTAAAGTATTTGTTTGCATATAAATTTTCACAAGACCACTTAGAGATTACTTTGGTCACATAAGAGCACACGGTGACTGTAATAATAACCCTACAGCTCGCCAGTTTATGTCAATATATAAAAAACTTATTGCACACATTGAGCTAAAAGACTTTAAAAGTGGTAATTGCATGGCCCTTGAAAACATTTCAATTCTGACTTGTGCGTCAGTAATTGACAAAATAAATATGACAACATAGACGCCATTTCTTGATAGTGAAGACTGCAATGATGTTATTGGCGATGAGGATGGACGTTGTGATATCAGTAATATGTCTGATTTCACTTCAGAAGTTGTAACATATGTAGCAAGATCGGTTGTCCGTTACTTCATAAAAAAAATTAAATGTGAAACTTGTGTTTCTGCGTTGATGAATCCGGATAGTTTCAATGAAAATGCAAAATTCATTAAACTTAAAGACAACGCTTCTTATACCGAGCTAAGACGTGATGTGATAACCATTTGTAAAAAGACTGAGGTATTAATGAAAAGTATTTTCTTTGACAGCAAGGTAATCTATACATATTATAATAAATCTGTAGAAAAGTCGTGTCTGTAATTCTAATATTTTCTGGAAAAACAATTTCAGGGGGCTAAATAAAGAGCACTGAGGCCAAATTAGTGGTTTCTAGAATGTTTGTGTCTCTCTGTCTGTGTTTTACCGATTTACGCAAAAACTACAGAACAGGCACTCCCCTTGCTTCCTCAGCCAGTATCGGAATCCTTGGCGTCGACATATCGAATAGTGTGCAGTTTCGTGGTCACTTGGAAGGGAAGGCCGAATTGGCCTCTAAAAAGCTTGGCGTGCTCAGCAGAGCGAGACAGTATTTCATGCTGGCACATCGCTTCCAACTTTACAAAGTGCAAGTTCAGCCCCACATAGAATACTGTTCTCATCTCTGGGCCGGGGCACCCCAGTGCCAGCTCCTTCGACTTGACCGCATCCAGCGCAGAGCGGTTCGAATCGTCCACGACCGAGTTCTTTCTGATGGGCTTGATGCACTGGCACTGCGTAGAGATGTTGCATCTCTTTGCGTATTTTATCGCATCTATCGCGGGGAGTGCTCTGAGGCATTGTTCGGACTAATTCCAGCCGCTCAATTTCACCATCGCACATCGCGACAAAACTCGCGTTATCATCCTCACCATCTGGATGATTGGCGATCCACCACTGTGCGATTTAGAAGAAGTTTTCTCCCTCGCACAACTTCCTTGTGGAATCAATTACCACCAGCGAATTTTCCGGACCGATACGACTTAGGAACCTTCCAAGAAAAGAGCTTACACCTTTCTAAAAGGCCGACGATGCATCTGCAATTCCCCTGGTGTTGCGGTTGTTTATGGGCGGCGGTAGTCACTTACCGTCAGGTGAGCCGCATGTTCGTTTGCCCCCAGTTCTATAAAAAAAAAACAGATTTCCGTGAAATTTTGTGTGTAGATAGTTAGGAACCCTCTTTTGATGTTGACTGCTTGCCGACGATTTAATAGCCTACATAGTTATTATTATTCAGATAAATCGAGCACGCAAGCTAAATAAAACTTTATCTGTATTACTTTGCATCTTTTCTCCTTATTACGTCACAACGGACTTTCCGTGGTTGCTAAGGGCTGTGAGTAAAAAAATACATTGTGAAATGGCAAGTTACTTAGGTAACAGTGGTAGAGCCACGCGGCAGCTTTTGCTGTCGCACAGATGGGCCGGCTCGAACCGGGGTGGTACCACGACCTCACAGAATACCAGCGTGAAGTAGAGGTTTACCTCTGCGTTTCGCTTGGTGAGTGCAGGTGGCCGGAGGCCCTTTTTACTGGAAATGAGGCATTCCATCTTAGTCCTCACGGGTGACAACGCATCTGCATTTTGATTCGCAAACGAGGATAGATCTAGATGTCTATGGGCCGCAGCAACCACTTACCATCAGGTGGACTGTGTGCTCGTTTGTCACCCTTATCCTATAAAAAAAAGGCAAAGTACCTATGCTGACTATAATCGACCTTATTATCTACTATGTGAGTTCTGTGATGCCCAACGTATGCAATATTGCAATGCCATTCGCCGGGAATCGCGATGCTTGGTTCGTATAGGTAGATAGCGTAAACCAACATAAGTAATAAACCCGAAATACGATTCCTAACCGAAATATGATCGTAATCTACTTAGTTGAAAATCTTGTAAACAAAGTTTTAATTTCAGTATTTTGTGCTATTATAATTTAAAATATTTTAATTACAAAGACCAGTATAGGTATGTAAGTAGGTACCTAATTGGGTAGTAAAGTAAATTTCAACTAAGTTTTGTAATAAAATACATAAGTAATACTTCTGTAGTTAAATTATTACTTAACTATTTTTTCGCTATAAGTACCTAGCTATGTAACACAAAAATTAAATAAATTTACCTTTCATTATCCTTCGGTAACTCAAAAAAAAAATCGGTTGTCTGTAAAGTCGGTTTACTGACGATAGTTGAACGTGACAACGTCATAAGAAATATTTAATATCGAAAGAATCATTACCTTTATTGCCGCAATTATCGTTGCTATAAACAATTGACACCACATTCGCTCGCACAGTCGCTCGTTCCGCGCTCTCGCTTGCACTTTAAATGGAACGCCTAGGTAACGCCGCATGAGTCATGTTTTTTCGTTCGTGCAGCGAGCTTCATCGATTTATAAGACGTTGTCACGTCAAAAATGATATACGTGAATCCTTTTAATTGCTCATTAAGCATCCATCCCCGCAACAATTATAATAGGAACGACGTTTTGCCATTATAATTTATCAAATAGATAGTTAATATACATATAGATAATTCTTAAATTACATTAAAACTTTTTCAACTACAATTAAATATACTAAACACTAAACAAAAACTATTTCAACGAGTATTTCAACAAGTATTTACAAAAAATTGTTTACGTAAACAGCGTTAAAAAACTTTAACATTCAATCGCCTAGAGCGCGCTAGCCCCGGCTGCGATCTACCCCTGGGGCAGCCACAAATTATAAAGTTAGGCCCCCCGCGCACTAGGCAGCGTGGCTGCGGCAGCCAGTCGAACATATGACGGTGTATGCGAGCCCGCGCACCTAAGCAGCCACGAACTCTCGGCTGCGGCAGCCATAAAAGCGCGCCCGATTGCACGGCAGCCCGTTGGCTGCGCGCAGCCAGAATGAGTAGGGCAAATGTATGTGGCTGCCGTCAGTCACCACGCACTTGTCGTAGCAGCCAGGCGTATTTTGTGTTCCGAAACCACAAAATGACGTAGAAAGAGTCACAACTGGCCGCCCATTGGCTGCTTAGAAGTGGCTGCTCAAATATTTCGGCCGCCGCAGCCTGGCTGCGCAGCCAGGCTGTCTAGTGCGCGGGAGGTCTTATAAAGTACAAGACAGCAACTCGCGATTGTAGGTAATTAATTCACGCAGGTAGCAAGTGACAGAGGCCTGCTATAGGGTACAGTTTTTGTTTTTATAGTTTTAATCTCATAATACCGCCATCTACTTACTGCTAAATAAACTAATAATAATTAACTGATGAAATTAATGAGAATTCTATTGAATACTTTTTCTTCCAGCATCATAAATTGTCAGACTTAAAATATCCAAACCGGTGTCGGGATGATTTATCGTTATTGTCAAAATGAATAACAGAACTATGTTCACAAAACTGTGATTATTACAGAATGTCTATAGTTGAATATGTTGGGTGTCTATCAGCGTAGCAATATTTCACCAACTTCTTTTTGTTTCAAAACCAATGTAAGTACTTTAAAATTAAGTGGACTGTAAGATTTTCATATCTAAATGATGGAATAGTTTGATTGACTAATTACAATGCAGATGGGGTCCACAATAGTGCAAAAGCTTATTTTCAGTGTTTATGTGTTTACTTAAGCAAATACGAGAGCTGTGTAGCCCGCCGTAAGATTTCAAAGCACAGGAACAAAAGAGTTCGATTCCCCAATGAAACTAGTACTACTACCTACCTATTGAGATTTTTGCGACAGTCTCGGTTTCATAGCTGACATGAGTAAATGAACAGGCTCTTGCGAAAAGTACTAAATATTAAAGAAAGCAAATTTTAAACGCATGTTTATTTTAATTTTAACTATTAGTAAAACTACATTGATAGAATCTTGAAAGTTATCCGGTATTCGAAACGATCGTAAGCAACCCAAATTCGATCCGCACCGACACCAATCATATTTAAATTGCAATTTGAAGTTTCAAAATATCGCGAGAAAACCTACATATTTAAGAAGTTAAAAAATATTTCGGAAATAATTTTTAGGTATACTTATGTGAAGTCAGTCAACCCGCGTTGGAGTCAACTCAATCAACTCTTTTTTGTCCAGAAGTGGAATGTATGTAGGCTGCTACTTTTTTACTTTTAATAGGCCTATCCACTGTTCATCATAGGCTTTCCCATTGTTTGTCAAATAGGCCGGATATTTGCAAGCTTGGTAATAAAAAGCTGCGGATGCCAATCCACTCGGGGTTGGCATCCGCAGCTTTTTATTACTCTGCACTGTTATCAGGAAGATGCTGCCATCCATCTTCTGTTTCAGTTTCCCTTCTGTCGCCTCTTACGACACCCACGAGACGAAATGAGGTATTAGTTTCCATTTCACCACCTCTACATTGCTAATATATTTCTACTCCCATTCATCATTTCGCTTCCCTTCATAGATTACGAAATATTATCCGTTGTTGCCACGCTTGGCATGCGGGTTGCTAACTGCATCTTTTTATTATTTTAAGCTGTAATCAGAAAGACGCTGCTGCCCATCTTCTTTATATTTCTACTCCCGTTCATGAATAAAGTCCCTGTCACACGTGTATCGTGAATAGAACTAAATTTATGAAATTTTAACTTTAATTGAATTTTTTTATAGAATAGGGGGAAAACGAGCATGCGGCTCACCTTATGGTAAGTGACTACCACCGCCTATGAACAACCGCAACAGCAGGGGAATTGCAGATGCGTTGCCGGCCTCTTAGAAAGGTGTAAGCTCTTTTCTTGAAGGTTATTTAGTTAGTTATATGGTTATTTAGTTGGAACTTACTTAAGGTCCACAATGAGCCAGGCGCGACTAACCAATATTTCCATTTTATCTGTCGAAAATGACAAGAAAGTAAACTGATAATACATATATTAGAATATTTTGCATGTATAGCATTTTTTGTTTTATTTTATAGAAAACCGCCCTGGGCGTCACCCACGCTAAGTCGCCACTAGTTACCGTAAGATTTAATACTGTAGCGAAGCAATAATGTAATCAAAATATTAAACGGAGTTTAATTATAACACTATTCAGCACTTTCCATATTGAAAAAAATACACATTTCGTTTTCCGTGATGCCTGTATACACTATTAATATCCTCAAAATATTGTACCATGGACACTCTATTAGAAAGAAATGCAACGCCTAACTCGGTGCCTTTCATTCATTTCAAGGTCACTGATTTAGGAACGTTTCTTTAGTATGAAGTGCGCACTAGCTATATTTTACAATCTCCTTGGCTTAGACCAAAAGCGTCTATTACTCAGACAATTTCAATTAATTAGTTATATCTTAATAGAAAGTTATCAAAACGTGCGTTGCTCTGCACTATGCTCAAGTGAGAGTGAGCGCGCAATGTCATTCTCTATTTATCGCACACGTTAATATTGGCCCGAGTGTCAACGCCTCTTGAGATTTTGCGATTTTAAAAATATTCCTTAACGCGATAGTTAATAGTTTAATCTTTGTGGCATGAATTCTAGAAATATCTGTAGGCGTAACTGTGTATTTATTGTTTGTGTATGTATGATAGCTTCGAACCGGCTATGGAGTGTAGAGTAGAAGGAGAACCATCTTATAATGTGCGAAAGCTTTTTTTTGCGCCCAGAAGCAATTGGAAAGGGCTACCCCGATATGCGAGGAAGTAGAGAATGCTTTATGCATACCACGACAGCCGGTCTGTCGTGTTTATGCGGGACTCACTGTAACTACCTAACGGGGAACCTAAGTAATACCCACTAAACTCCACTTTGAGAGATGGGCAGAAACCGTTGAGGCCTTTCTGCCGAATCGGAAGCGACCCTCTTTAGGGAAAAGAGGGCACAGGGTGCGAAAGTTGAAAAAGTGTCCCACTATATACTGAAAATAGAGGTTCGAAAACCTACCACAATAGCGATGGCGTCTAAAAAACTACGATATGAATATAGCTGTTGTAGACTGAGTGAAGTCAGCTGAATTCAAATATTTAAAAAATTTCACGACTAGAGTAGTTAGTAAAATGCCAGTATACAAAACCTCCTATTTACGTAGTACAAAACCAAGCGGATTGGTCGGTCCTTGTTTATTTCTCCATCTTATTCTAATTAATTTTGGCGCTTTTTTTTTAATTTATCCTACTACAGCGCCACCCTTATTGGACGCGTTTTTAGGGACACTTTTCATATATAGAGATAGCCCTCCTTGTACTCTACTCTACTCTTGTACTCACTCCATAGAACCGGCGACACACGTTCCGATATTGAAAGACAGTAGAAGGCATTTCTAGTACCTTATTAAGATTTCTGTGCTATAGATCAATTAGATTAATATCAATACTATCAAAATTGTATGAGAAAGTTGATTTGCTTGTATCTAAAGAGGACTTTTTCAGTACTCACACTATATTAAATAATATTATACCACCTTAAAAAGTTTGTCAACTCATTACTACTTTTTTAAACTAATTTTATTTTTGTTTCAGGTTAAAACTGCTTAAGAGTTCTCAGCTATTAAGTCGCACAAGCTTTGAATTTTGCTGCAAATTTTTGTAAGTTTAACATATAATATAAATTATTTTAGTTAGAAAATGTAATTATTAATCAGTTTAATATATATTTTTTAGCTTGTGGTATTCATGGTAATGAGGTGAGCCAAACATTGATGAAACCAATTCAAAAAGAAGACAAAAATTTTCGATAAATTATTTGATTTGATAAATGGGACAAGAAGCACAAAGCACAAAAGCCACAAGGGGAAAAATTTAAGAAAAGTCGCTACATACATCAGTTGAATTGAACATGACCTTTGTGACAAAGAATCATTAATTACTACGAAAAAAATTTAATTGTAACTATAACTTTTCATAGGTCGTGGCAATTCAAGAGGGAAAGAATTTGCCTCCAATGACAAAAAAAGCACTTGGAAATATAAAAATAAAAGTCAATAAATATTACTGTATTTTATTTCTTTATATCTAAATGAAAATTATCAATAGTTTAAATTTATGTAGGGTAACCTGTCAAACAATGAGCCACTTAAATTTTAGAACTTAATAACATTGCTTTTTCTTATGATATTAGCTTAGAGTATTAAACTAACCTCTAAGGATATAGAAATAAGTTTTTAGACGAAGATAGCAAATTTAATTGGCTATAGACTGGCATTATTACTTTTCTGAAAATATTTATAGATATTTTATGACTAAGGTTTTTTAAAAATGGGAAATGATCCATTGTGTACATAAGTGTGTACACAATGAGCCTAGCTATATTTAACCAATAAAATGAGCCAGCATTCGATGTACTTATTAATTTTTACTTTTGGCAATGAATTTGGTAATTACATTAATAAAACAGTGCTCCTTGCTTATACCCTTCGTTTTATTAGTTTATTTTAATCATAATCAAACAGTTCAGACCATTTTATTTCTATTTCGAGTTAGTTTTATGAAAGTAAAAGCAACTTAAACAAAATTTAAGGTTTTGAATAGTTATAAAATCAACAAAATTATTATCAAACACTAAAAAAACCAGCTTAGTCAATTTATTTTATTATCAGTAATTTTATTAATAACAATCAGTCTCATAATCATGGTCATTTTTATTACAGCCCTTCACAAGTCTACTTTTGTATATAGGCCTCCCCCAAGGAATGCCACAAAGCACAGTCCTGAGCCACCTGCATCCATCGACTTCCTGCATGTCTTACCAAGTCGTTACTCTCACGTCTTACCAGGTCGTCACCCTCATGTCTTACCAGGTCGTCACTCTCATGTCTTACCAAGTCGTCACATCTTCACCACCATCCACTCTTTGTTAAAAATGGTGGCACAAGCAAGCCTGCTGTTTTAGCAACGACAAATTCAGATTACTTGAAAATTAATGACCGAAGCCATTCAAGGGCTGCCATTTTCTCACGATTCCAACTTGTTGCATATTATAAATGTAGTGGGTAGTTTTAGCCGGTAAGCGCGCATTGTATTTCCGTTGCCAGTTCAAATAAATGCCTGTACGAGGGCGGCACTGAAAATTTCGGGAATCAAGGAAGTGACACAACATTACTATTTGAAAATGTATTTATTGCTTTTCAAAGTATTCTCCGCGAAATTTGACACATTTTTCCATACAAAGGAACCAATCATTGAAGCAACCATTCCATTCGGAAGTTGGGGTCTCCAAAATGGCCGTTTTGTAGGCGTCCACAGCTTCTTCAGGTGATGAAAATCTCTGTCCACGCAATTTATTCTTTATTTTAGGGAAAGTATACAAATCATTAGGGCTTAGGCCGGGGCTGTACGGCGGATGGTCTAATAATACTATGTTCTTTGCTCTAAAACTCTTTTGTTCTGTGTGCGGTGTGTGAACTCGCATTGTCGTGATGGAAGATGATGCGGCGGTTGCAGTTCTCTTTACGGAGTTCAGAAACGACCTGTGGCAAACAAATGCTAGCATACCATTTTGCATTAACCGTTCTTTGTCCCTCAAGAGGAATAGTCGTAACATGGCCGGTTTTGGAGACAAATGTGGCCACCATTTTTTTTGCAACACTCCGTGAACGAACAATTTTTGTTGGCTTTAACTCATTTTCGAACACCCAAACTCGTGACTGGTTTTTTGTTTCGGCTTCGTACGCGTATATCCAGGATTCGTCACCTAATACGATGTTGTATACAGCATTTGAGGATCCTGCGTGCAATCTTTCGAGAGTTCTGACGCACCAAGTAACGCGAGCTGCTTTTTGCTCTTCACAGAGTGAATGCGGTATCCATCGGGAAAACAACTTTTTTACACCTAATTATTCATGCAAGATTATTTGTATTTGACTCATGGCAATGTCTAAAGTTGCCTAAATTTCACGGTATGTCACATGTCGATCTTCCTCAATCAGCTTACGCACAGCATTAACGCTTTCTTGGGTGACTGCAGTTTTTGGACGACCTTGACGGGGATCATCACTGAGCTTGACACGTCCACGTTGAAATTCATCAAACCAGCGATAAATTGTGGTTTTGGATGGGGCTTCATCACCAAATGCAGAAATCATCCGGTCAACACACTGTTTTTGTGTTAAACCACTGCGAAAGTCAAAATAAATCATCGCTCTTGAATTTTCTCGAGTCAATTCCATTTTGTCAACGACTAAACAAGTTTGACAAAACCTTGTGACAAGACCGAGAATCTTTTTTAAAATAAATAAATGGTATTCGATTTTTAAAACCAAGGAGTTTTCAATTAAAAAGATTTTAATATGACAGGAACAGTGGAAATATTCCATTCCCGATACTTTTAGTGCAGCCTATGTACAGTGGCGACGACGATAAAACTTGGTTCGGTGTGGAATAATTTTCGTATCGTGTCGTAGACAATAGTCGCAACAATGTCTGTAGGCAACATCAAGGACTTTGATGTGAAAACCGGCAACTGGTCAGCATATGTGGATCGTTTAGAAATGTATTGTGTGGTTAACAAAATAACGGACGATTTAAAGTTACCAACTTTAATCGCACTCAACGGTGAAGAAACATACGAATTGTTGTCTACGTTGGCGAGTCCTAAGAAGCCGTCAAGTCTATCGTATGCGGTCGCGGTGGATCTACTGCGTGCACATCTGCAACCGACACCATCAATCCTGGCAGAACGGTACAGATTTCGTCAAAGACGGCAAGTAGCAAGCGAATCGATAGCGAACTACGTGGCGGACTTGAAAAAGATGGTTAGATATTGCGAGTTTAAAACTAACTTAGAGGAAAACCTACGAGATCAGTTTGTGTGCGGTCTGCGGAGTGATTTTATTCGACAGAGGTTATTTGCAAAAAATGATCTTGATTATAAAACCCCGTTACGTAACTAATTTCAAAATAAAATTTATCCTAAATTTTAATATTTTTTCCTAAATTTTAATATTTAATAAAAATTAAAATAAAATTTATCCTATGCTACTGCAGCGCCACCCTTATTGGACACGTTTTTAAGGACACTTTTCATATTATAGAGATGGTCCTCCTTCTACTCTACACTCCATAATATTCGAGAATGGTTTACAGATGCGAAGAACAAAACCAAGATTTTTATAGGCTTTACTGATAACGTAATCAATGTGTTCGGATAGTATCATTTTATGATCAAAATTTACGCCTAAATCCCTAACACTTACTTTTCGGCTGATTTCTAATCCGTCAAAGTGATATTTATTTAGAATTGGCTTAGATTTCCATGTAAAACTAATACATTCGCACTTGCTTGCATTAACAATTGTATTATTTATTTTGTAGTATTCAAATAAACGGTCCAGGTCCTTTTGTTTTAATAGGCAGTCATGTATGGGGTTAATTTTACAAAAAATCTTCTTATCATCTGCATACATGAGGTAATTTGTGTGTACAAACCAATGTCATATAGGTAGGCATTGTAAAAAAGTGGACCTAAGTGAGAGCCCTGAGGAACACCTGTAGGTATGTTTATGTAGCTCGAACGGAAACCACCTATCACGACTGCTTGTGAGCGGTTTGTGAGATATGATTCAGTCCACCGGAGCAAGTCACCGTGAATCCCTAATATTTGTAATTTGTTGAGCAGGATCATGTGATCCACACGATCGAAAGCTTTTTCAAAATCAGTGTAGATCACATCAACCTGCCCACCTTGATCCATATTTTCAAGGACAAAAGAAGAAAAACTTGCCAGGTTCGTAGTGGGGGATCGCCTTTGTAAAAAACCATGTTGCTGCTCAGGGAAAGCACGTGAAAGCGTGGAGTAAATTACGTTATATACTACTCGTTCAAGGATTTTAGCTGCGGTGTTTAAAATAGAAATGCCTCTATAATTATTTATTTCTGTACGTGATCCCTTCTTGTGTACAGGGACAATGTGTGCACACTTCCATTGATGCGGAAATATCCCTTCACGCAGAGAGCGATTAAATATAATAGTCAAGGGGAGAGCAAGTGATTTAGCGCATCGTGACCAAAAAATAGAAGGTAACCCATCACTACCGGCACCTTTGTTCGTGTCCAAAGTTTTCAAATTTTTTTCAATTATTGCAGCGTTTGTCTGTACATTAGAAACGGTTTCAGTACACAACAATTCCGTATATGGATATATGTAGTTATTACTAGGTACACCAAATACACTCTTGAAGAATGAGTTGAAAGCATTGCATATGTCTATACCATTGGTGTACTCTGTATCTTTCAAAGACATTTTCTTAGGGTATCCTGACCCACCCCGAATGGCTTTGACGAAAGTCCATAATGTTTTAGGATGTGTTTTGATGCTATTTTCACAACTTGACGTAAATTTATTAAAGCATTCTCTCTGAACACGGCGTTCTCTTGCTCGGAGTAACGAAAACTCATCGTAATCTAATCTATTCCTGAATTTTTTCCAACGTGTGTGAGCTATGGTTTTCTCCTTAATTATTTTTATTAAAGCAGGTGTGTACCATTTAGGATATGATCGCTTCCCTGTGTTATAACTAAAAGGCACATGTAAACGAACACAACTATCCAGTATGTTATAAAAGGTATCTGTAGCTTCGTCTACAGTGCATGTACATAAAAGAGACCACCAGTCCTGTTCTAAAAGATATGTATTAATTTTTTCATAATCAGCCCTCCTGAAATTTCGCCTCGGCGCAACTGTTTCCCGTAGAGGAGAAATGTTTAAATCCAAAACTATGAAGCAAAAAGAAGGATGTGCGTGGTCCTTCTTGAGTAGCGGCGCAGCCGCAGGGATGATATTCAGAGGTAGATTAGAGAATGCAAGATCTAATGTGTTACCAGCATGATTTTTTAAAGTATTAAATTGTCTTAACCCGTGAAATGTTAGTGTTTCCATCAGCTGAATACTCGCTTCTTTTACCTCAGTAGGCCCTTTTTTCAAAGCTGTATATCCGTTTGGGTTCCAGGAAATGAACGGCAAGTTGAAATCTCCTAATACTACAAAATTATCATTTGGAGAAAGCTCGATAATACTATTATTTTTTTTTAAACGAGATCCAATGGCATTTGATGAGGGTCAGGGGCAATATATGCCACACAAATATGTAAATTAGAATTTGAAGCACACGCGCGTGAAGGAATAGTAATGCCATCAAAAACATAACTTGTAAAAAAAGCCAAGTCTCGCAACTCAGTTCTTCTACCGTAAAAAGTTGTGAGATCCATGTAATACCAAGTCGGTTAATTTATTCAGTCCATAAATATCCATAATTTCTATTATATATTATTTATATAAAAATCCATAATTTAGTCCTAAGACCACGAACATTCTGATAATAACAGTTCAAATTATTTGCAGCCATTAAACAAAATCAAATATGTACCCAATTGTGTTAAATTACTATGAGTTGAGTATAATAATAATAATGTAAATCAGTTAGATTTATATGTAATAAATAAGGGTAGCACTAGTTTATTAGGGAGACAGTGGCTGTCTGAATTGTGTATAGAAATACCTTTTTTTTTTAACGGGGGAAATCCACATGGACTACCTCCGCCTGGGGAAAGGCGGAGGGGCGTTGTCGTGAAGCGACAATTTAAAAAAAAAAGAACCTAACCTAAGAACAACAAAACAATAAAAATAGAACAAGAAACATAAAACATAAACACTCACGCCTGTCACCCAGAGGGGTAGGCAGAGACTATGGAATTCCATTTGGCACGATCCTGACACACCTCTCTCGCTTCCTCCACAACCATATACCTACGCATAGACGCTCGTCGGTTAAAGGTACTCTTAATTTGGCCCATTTTCAATATTTCGCCAATTTGGTCGATAAACTTTCGCCTAGGGCGACCCTTTCCGACTCTGCCATTCACCTCTGCAACATAAATTTGCTTTGTCACTCTTTCCTCATTCATTCTTTCTACATGACCAAACCACCGAAGCATTCCTTTCTTAATCCTAGTCACAACATCATCTTGCAAGCCACATATTTCTCTTATCACACTATTTCTCACCCTGTCATTCAGATTCAGCCCTAGCATACTACGTAATGACCGCATTTCTACAGCATTTATTCTACTCTCGTGCTTCTTCTGCCACACCCAACTTTCACTACCATACATTAAAGTAGGCACTAACACAGCATTGTGAATTGCCAAACGTGCCTTTTTGGACACATTCTGACTTTTCACAATAGAGTGTAGAGCCCCATTCAATCTATTTCCTGCATTCACTCGTCGTTCTATATCCTTATCATATCTACCATCCCTGCTAAACACACATCCCAAATACACAAACTCAACACAAAGAACAAGAAAATAATATATTTAAAATTTTTAAAAGATATTTACAATTTTTTATAAAAAAATGAACTATGATGATGGTGATGGGTGACGTGAAATTACAATTAGATAGAAAATAAAGATTAAGAGAATATGGTAGCGGAGCCTAAAGGTCAAAGCGGCACACACTGCGCTTGGAGTAGGAGTAGGCACACGCTGAGCTTGGAGTTTCTTGGCGGCGGTGGCACGTAGCGCCTAGAGTAGGTGCCTCAGCGCTTGAGTTTCAGTGGTATTAATATTTTATTCTCACCAAAAAATGCAACACCAATGGCGGATTGATGTCGTTTTGATTTGAAGTTAGCTGTCATCTCTGAAATATAATCATATCACCTATAGCAAAGAATATGCCATCAAAAACGGCTCCGTGGCGCAGTGGCTTAGCAATGAGTTGCTGCGCTGGGGGGCGCGGGTTCGAATCCCGCACGGAGCAAGTGTTTGTATGGCCTACAAATAATTGTTCCGGGTCTGGATGTTTGTCCTTGTGCAATTTGTGTTTGTAAACTGCCTCCACGATACAGGAGAAAATCCTAGTGTGGGGGTAACGTTTTTTTTTTAAACTAAAAAAAAACATAACTTGTAAACAAACGAAGTCTCGCAACTCAGTTCTTCTACCGTAAAAAGTTGTGAGATCCATGTAATACCAAGTCGGTTTAATTTATTCAATCCCTACTTAAGGGTCCTTCTATCTTAAAACAAAATCTTATAGTGACCACATCAATACTAAAAATCTTTTATATTTTAAATAAATAGAGTGACTTGGCCATGACATGAAAACACAATGTATATTTCAAGTAATACATATTATATTAAATTAGATTGTTTAATGCGATTGCCAAGTCAATTTATTTATTTAAAACATAAAAGATTTTTGATATTTATATGGTCACTATAAGATTTTAGTGGGTAACTCCGTTTCTCTACCTTAAAAAATCTACCCTGAGATACTACATTATTGCACTAATAATAAAGAATATACTTAACTTATTTTACCTTAGAGTGGCTGTTTTAAGGTGAATAAACAGAATAATCCTGAATACTAATTTCTGTTCAGGTATATGTGTCTATCTGTGCTGCTGAAGTGCTAGGGTACAATCATGGATAATATAATTTCTGTGTTATAATATGGTACATTACAGTTGTTACAAAATAATTCGCACCCTAAATATTTTGCCGTTTCCGGCGTACAAATATTTTCATATAACAGGTCCTCAGAGTGTCAGAGTATGCCTTGAGCCTTGACAGACATTTAAAGCCTGGATAATGTCATAACAAAGGTTAAAAGTCCTATGAATTATAGAAAGTGAAACATTAGGTCAATCACGTTTTGGATACGTAGGGCGAGTTCCGACAACACGCATCCGCTACGCGCACGCCACACGCGTCAGCACCCGCGTCTAACTCGCTTTGGAATTCGTTTCATATAATTTGAGTCTTATGACAAATCAATAAATCTGAAGTTTTATTTATCGACGTTCAACCGCACACGCCTCGCCCACGCCACGCGCCCGCCTCGTACACGCCACGCGCCCGCCTCGTTCCCGCTCCGCGCTGATCCCGCGTTCAGCCCGCACATGCGCTTTTTATACAATTTCAGATTTATTTTTATACTGCATAATATCATGGGGTGGAGCATGTAAAACTCTTTTACTTAAGCTAGAACGTGCACAAAGAACGGTATTAAAAACTATGTCTTTTAAAAATTATAGGTATCTAACTCATAATCTCTATAAAGAAACTAACATACTTACTGTGCGACAACTTTTCTTAAAGCAACTTATATTACGGCAACATAAACAGCCATCTGTGAAATCTTCTGGAAACCGTAGAGAGGATTTAGTTTTCAACATTCCTAAATACAAAACAAAATTTGCTCATTCTTTTTGTAAATTTCTTGGCCCACTAGTTTACAATAAAATTAATAAACAAATAAACATTAAGAAAAGACAGTACTTATCACTTAAAAAACGTTTAAATACCTTTTTCAAAAAACTGAACTACGAAGAAACAGAAAACCTCTTAAAGTCGTTAACCTAAGCATGAATTGAAAAACATACACTACACATCATAACACATCATTTATATTTATGTATACATTTATTATACATTAATTATATTAATATTAGCGTATAAGTACAAATGAATCTCACACTCAGTTAATCTCCATACACATTATATATAAATTAAACTATATGAAATGATCCATATACTTATTACTTTATATATCCTAGCTTTATAGTTACTGATTCGAATATTTAGAGAGGTTGCCTAAATTAAGAAATAAAAAAAAAATATATAGGAAAAGCCTTAACAAAGCATCGGTAAGTTTTGCATGTACTATGTTTTAGTAAAATCACTTATTATTTTGTATAAAAAGAACACAATCTACCTTCAAATTTTGTATTTGTTTATCGCATAAGTCTGTTGATGTAACACTGTTTAATTATTTCATAACGGAGAATACTGCATTACTGTGATACGCTTTTTTTCTATAAAATCAGTACAGAATGTAGGGTTTCTAATATGAGTTTAAGCAAATTACATTTTACGAAAAACTTAAAGTTGCGACAAGCTATGTTGGATTTGATTTGTTTGTGATTTTGTATATTATGTTTCTTCTTAATAAATAATAAAAATAATATTATTGCTCGTGACTATTGATTTGTCATAAGACTCAAATTATATGCAACTAAGCGAGTTAGACGCGGGTGGACGCGGGGTCGGAACGCGCCCTTAAGATAGTATAAATAAAACAGCTTAATTTTTTTTATTTAATTATCCTACCTCAAAATCCTCTCTTACTAAAATGCCATCCAGAAATGAGGCCGGTGCGGTTATGGAATATTGATACCGAGCCCAACACAAATACCAGACAACGGTCATTATGTGGGCACAGCAACCCACTGTCTGTTGTCCAGAAGTGCAACTGCAATAATAACCTACAATCATCTCATCCCAACATGCCCCTCGTCTCTTCAACAGTATATATGTATAATAAGCTCTCTCCGAGTGATGGCGAGATTTTATACGGCCTCTTATTAAAACAAAGTCTTGTTGGGATGATATTAATTGGGTCACAATTTATCTGCTACCCAGTTTTCGTTGACAACAGAATATAGCACTCATTTTCAACATTTGTGGCGATAGATAATTCTTGTAATACGTTTGCAAAACATTGTGAACATATTGGTGCATTTTCATCCATCTAAAACACAACAATCTTATTGTTGCGCGCCACTATTAATGCCTTGTACATGGCAACACTAGTTACCTTAGCGCCCTCTAGTGTCGAGTAGCAGAACTAGGAAAGTCGAGATCCTTCCAGAAATTTCGGGACCGATATGTACTCGAACATTCTGGATGTCGCTACAGTAGAAGGTTCTGGAAACTATCTGAGGTCCTATATAAGGCCGGTATAGACCACGACCGAGCCAGTATTGAATTGGCGATATAAGCGAATACTTCGAAGCGAAATAATTACGAACCAAAGTGGTCAGTTATATATACACAGTCAGGTCATAAGTATTGTCACACAGTAAAAACTTTTCTTTTAGAATGCTGGCCACAAAAAAGTTTATTGAATTCGAATTTCGAATTGTTCATGAAAATAAAACTGTATACTTTTAAGAATTTTACTCATTTTTAAATATGGAGTGGACGCTTAAAGAAGACCGTGTTGCAGTTACTGCGTTGCATGGTTGCGGTTACGCGCCAATTAAAATTTTTGACATACTGAAAAATTTGAATATAACCAAAAGATTCGTTTATCGTACCAACAAAAGATACAATGAAGACTCTAGTGTAGATGTCAGGTCAAGAAGTGGTCGCCCTCGGTCTGTTAGGACTCCAGCAGTGATAAAAGCTGTTAAGGCGCGAATTCAAAGAAATCCCAAACGTAAGCGGAAACTGTTGGCCCTTCAGATGGGTTAAGCAGAACCACGGTGAAAAGGGTGTTAAATGAAGACTTAGGGCTTCGGGCATATCGAAGAAAAACAGGACATCGTATGAATGCTTGTCTAATGGACCTGAGACTGAAGAGATGCCGCGCTTTGTTGAAGCGGTACGCGGAAAAAAAATATCGGGAAATTCTTTTTTCGGATGAAATTTTTTTTACCGTAGAAGAGAGCTACAACAAACAAAATGATAAGGTGTACGCACACAGTAGTGAAGAAGCGAGCAACCGTATTCCGCGTGTCCAACGAGGTCTTTTTCCATCCTCGCTCATGGTATGGTTGGGAGTTTCTTATTGGGGCTTAACAGAGGTAACAGAGGTGTAAAAAGAATGCAGTTGTGTATCAAAATACAGTCCTGACGAACCTTGTGGAACCTGTTTCTCATACCATGTTCAATAACATGCACTGGGTATTCCAACAAGATTCGGCGCCAGCTCATAGAGCGAAGAGCACACAAGACTGGCTGGCGGCGCGTGAAATCGACTTCATCCGGTACGAAGACTGGCCCTCCTCCAGTCCAGATTTGAATCCGTTAGATTACAAGATATGGCAACACTTGGAGGAAAATGCGTGCTCAAAGCCTCATCCCAATTTGGAGTCACTCAAGACATCCTTGATTAAGGCAGCCGCCGATATTGACATGGACCTCGTTCGTGCTGCGATAGACGACTGGCCGCGCAGATTGAAGGCCTGTATTCAAAATAACGGAGGTCATTTTGAATAAACTTTAGTGTCATAAGAATCTATGTTTTGTTAAGTTCATTTTGGTATATAAATGGTTACATAATGAATCAACTTGTTTCAATTATTTTATATTAAACATGTGACAGAATTTATGACATGACTAGGTATATAGAAGGAATTTCTAGAAGGATCTTGACTCTCCTAGTTCTTATAATCTACACTAGAAGGCGCTAGAGATGACTAGTGTTGCCATGTACAAGACAATAATAGTGGCGCGCAACACTGCCCCCTCCTAAGACATGCTCGTCCCGAGCATTATTGGCCCCATAATAACGCGCTAGTCTATCCACATGGACGATCTTAGGAGTACTCCTGGCACCTTTCTGTATCCGGTAGGTTACGTCATTGATCCTTGTCACAATCTGGTACGGTCCGTCCCATTTAGCTTGAGGCTTAGGAGATTTCCCTTTTCTGCGTGCTGGATTGTGTAACCACACTAGTGAACCTTCGTCAAACCCTTTGTTGTTCATTTTGCGGTCATACCGTGTTTTCATCTTCTCAGACATTTGCTGGTGACTATCTGACGTGCTCATAAATGTCATTCATTTTGTTCCGCAAGTCATTTGCATAATCGGTTATACTGCGTGGGGCATCAGGTGGTATTCCGGTGATCAGGTCTGCAGGCAACCGTAATTCTCTCCCAAAGTTTGCGAAAGCTGGCGTCACTGATGTACTTTCGTGAACAGCGCTTCGATATGACAACAAAAACGGTTGTATGTGTCTGTCCCAGTCTCGTTGCCGTTTTTCCACAACTTTTGCCAGGTACCTCTCCAATGTCTGATTAAATCGTTTTACCATTCCATCAGATTGTGGGTGGTAAGAAGTTGTTCGTGTTTTATAAGTACCCATAACTCTGCAAGTTTCCTGGAATATTTGAGACTCAAAATTCCTTCCTTGATCGCTGTGAATCTCTAAGGGTACTCCAAAACGACAGAAGACTTCATGAACTAGTTTATCTGCAACTGTTGAAGCTTCTTGATTTGGAATGGCGAAGACTTCTGGCCACTTAGTGAAGTAATCCATCACAACCATGAAATACTTCTTACCACTTTCGCTTTCCTGAAACGGCCCCGCAACGTCAATGGCTATCCTCTCCTATGGTGTACCAACATTCACCATCATCATCATCATCATTACAGCTCTTCAAAAGTCCACTGCTGAACATAGGCCTCCCCCAAAGAATGCCACAAAGTACGGTCCTGAGCCACTTGCATCCATCGACTTCCTGCATGTCTTACCAGGTCGTCACTCCATCTCGTGGGGGGACGCCCTACACTTCGCCTACCGGTACGAGGCTGCCATTCGAGAACCTTTCTTCCCCATCGGTTGTCGGTTCTTCGAGCTATATCACCGGCCCACTGCAACTTCAGTTTACTAATCCGTTGGGATATGTCGGTCACTCTGGTTCTACTGCGGATATCCTCATTTCTGAGTTCATCACGCAGAGAAACTCCGAGCATAGCCCTCTCCATAACTCGTTGAGCGACCTTGAGCTTCCTCATCCGGCCAGCAGTGAAGGACCACGTCTCAGTTCCGTAAGTCATCACTGGCAACACGCACTGGTTGTACAATTTCGTTTTAAGGTTTTGAGGTATGTCTGACGAGAAAATGTGTCGTAGCTTCCCGAACGCTGCCCAGCCGAGTTGAATCCGTCGATTGACTTCTCGGTCGAAGTTGGACTTACCTACTAAACATACTCGTCAACAACTTTGAGCTTGGTGCTCCCAACAACTACCGGCATAGGTGTGACATGGATATTAAACATAATCTTTGTTTTGTCCATGTTCATCTTAAGACCTATCCGTTGGGAGACACTATTGAGGTCATTGAGCATAGTGCTTAGATCCTCCAGCGATTCTGCCATAAGGACTATATCGTCGGCAAATCGAAGGTGAGTGATGTACTCGCCATTGATGATAATACCGTATCCTTTCCAGTCCAGAAGCTTGAAAACGTCTTCCAATGCAGCGGTGAAGAGTTTCGGGGATATGACGTCACCCTGTCTTACACCTCTCTGCAATTGGATAGGTTTCGTACTCTGGTTCTGTACTCGGATAGCTATCGTAGCTCTACTGTACAAACACTTCAGCACTTCGATATACCGACAGTCAACTTGGCACCGCTGAAGGGACTGCAGCACCGCCCAAATGTCGACGGAATCAATGGTTTTTTCATAGTCCACATACGCCAGACATAGTGGCAAATTGTACTCTTCGGACTTCTGTACAATTTGCCGTAGGGTATGTATGTGGTCTATGGTGCTAAAGGCCTTTCGGAAACCGGCTTGGTCGGGAGGCTGGAAGTCGTCAAGTCTGCGCGCGAGACGATTCGTAACGACTCTTGAAAACAGCACGTAGACGCGGCTCAGAAGGGAAATCGGTCTGTAGTTCTTCAAGAGAGCGTTGTCACCTTTCTTGAAGAACAAGACCACCGCACTTCTGCTCCACGCCTCCGGTGTAATGCCACCATGGAGGACGGAATTAAAGAGCTTCTGAAGGACTTCAAGTACCGGTTTTCCACCCGCTTTTAGAAGCTCCGCTGTAATTCCATCCTCACCTGGAGCCTTGCCATTTTTATGATGCTGGAGAGCCATTCTAATCTCGCTCAGACTGACGTCCGGGATATCGTCGGAATAATTTCGGATAAGACTCGCTCTTGGATCGTTACTCACACTTGCGTGTGGCTCCAACGATGACGTGTACAGCTGCCCATAGAACCTCTCAATCTCACTCAAAATCTCAGGTGCCCCGGAAACGATGCTGCCACTTTCGGTCTTCAGCTTTGACAGTTGGCTCTTTCTGGCAGACAGATCTCTGGCAAAGACTTTGGAGCTTTGGTTCCGCTCGATTGCTTCTTCAATACGAGCTGTATTGAAGTTGCGTAAGTCCCGCCGCATGCATTTGGAGATCTGTCTGTTCAGTTGCCTGTATGCTGTCAAATCTGTTGAAGAATGTAGCTTCATCTCCCGTCTAACAGCCATGAGATTAAGAGTGTGATCGGAGAGTTTTTGTGTTCTTCTGCGGCGGGTCTTGCAGAACTTAGCTCCGACCGCATGGACAGTTTCCACGAGCTTGTCATTCATATCGTCCACTTCATTGCAGTCTTCTAGGCGCTGAAAACGGTTTTGTAACTCGAGCTGAAAGGTTTCGGGACTTTGGATTAGAGCACGAGGGGGACGGAGCGTTGACTTCATCAGACGAGACCTCTCCAACTTAAAATTTAGGTTCAGTGTGCCTCTAACCATTCAGTGATCGCTGCCGGTTTTCACCCTCGCGATCACTGAGACATCACTGAACAGTTGTCGTCTGGTCGTCATAATGAAGACAATCTCATTTTTTGTCGAACCGTCGGGGCTCGACCAGGTCCACTTCTTGTGGGGCTGCTTCTAGAAGAAAGAGTTCATCATAAAGAGTCCCTCTTTCTCCATGAAGTCGGCCAGCTGCTGGCCCCTTGGGTTCCGTTGCCCTATTCCAAATTTCCCTACTTTCAGCTCACCGTTCTCTCTTGTGCCTAGTTTTGCATTGAATTTGCATTGCACCAACATTATACAATTTCAATGTGCCCCTACTACGAATTTGAGGTCCCTTTACAGCCTCACAACTTGTACATTTGCGGCACCAATCCTCGACATCGCCACGACAATGGACCCAGTAAAACCGTTCTCGTATTTTCAGTAGAGTTCGTGTAACTCCCAGGTGGCCTCCTGAAGACCCACTATGGTACAGCTGTAGAACATCCGGTACTTTAGCCTTAGGGACAACCATTTGCAAATGACATCTGTCTCCCCGACCATTTTCCCATTTACGGCACAGGACTCCATCCTGAATCAGCAAGCTGTCCCATTGGGTCCAATAGCTTTTCGTGGTCGAACTCATTGCTGAGACGTCGCTCCACTTGGGCTTAGGCGCACCAGCGCCAGCGAGCTGTACCGGCGCACCAGCGCCAGCGAGCTGTTCCGGCGCACCAGTGTCAGCGAGCTATTCCTGCGCACCAGCGCTAGCGAGCTGTCTCGGCGCACTAGCGCCAGCAAGCTATTCCTGCGCAACAGCGCTAACGAGCTGTCTCGGCGCACCCGCACCAGCGAGCTGTCTCGGCGCACCCGCACCTTCGAGCTGTCTCGGCGCACCCGCACTAGCGAGCTGTCTCGGCGCACCAGCACCCACAAGCCACTGCGCTGCATCAGCGCCAGCAGGCCGCTGCGCTGCATCAGCACCAGCAGGCCGCTGCGCTGCATCAGCGCCAGCAGGCCGCTGCGCTGCATAAGCGCCAGCAGGCCGCTGGGCTGCATCAGCATCAGCAAGCTGCTGCACTGCAGCAGCGTCACCAAGCCGCTGCACTGCAGCAGCGCCAACAAGGCGCTACGCTGCATCAGCGCCAGCAAACCGCTGTGCTACACTCGCAACAGCGAGCTGTCCAAACTTCAACATTGTTATCAGGCACTAAGTTTGCATACCTCACAGTGGCTGTTAACATAAGCACAAAGTTAGCGTTAACTAGTACCTGAAACCTGATTCATCTGGGGGCACGGCCGTGCCCCCGCCAAGTCGAGCAAAAAAGCGGCACGGCCGTACCATCCTTTTCACAAAGCAGCTCAGGCCATTTCCGAAACCCTATAACTTCGTAATGGATAAAACTAGAAGTCTGAATTTTTACTAACCAAGTAGGCATTGTATAAACTCGGTATATTTCAAATTTCATTAAATTTGAACCGGTAGTTTAAGAATTATAACTAGTGAAAGTTTCTATATTTTGTAACTCACTGACTGACCGATCATCAAAACTTTAAGGCACTTCTGGCAGACATAGAAACTTCCAATTTGGAATACAATTATTGTTTAATATATAAATCAAGGAAAAATTAAAATATTTTACAATTTCCGTCCAGTTTTCGAGATACACCAACTGCATAAATAACTTTGTAATTCCATATAAACATATAGTATTACAAAGTTACATTTACAGTGAATGAATCAGTGTATCTATATATGTATAATGGAATAATAGCTACCTAGACATAACTATCTACAAAATGAAATGAGATGCCATCAAAAACATAACTTGTAAAAAAAGCCAAGTCTCGCAACTCAGTTCTTCTACCGTAAAAAGTTGTGAGATCCATGTAATACCAAGTCGGTTAATTTATTCAGTCCATAGATTGATACATATACGCCAGCAAGTTGTTCTGGTGCACCAGCGCCAGCGAGCTGTTCCAGCACACCAACGCCAGCGAGCTGTTCCGGCGCACCAACGCCAGCGAGCTGTTCGGGCGCACCAGCGCCAGCGAGCTGTTCCGGCGCACCAGCGCCAGCGAGCTGTCTCGGCGCACCCGCACTAGTGAGCTGTCTCGGCGCACCAGCACCAACAAGCCACTGCGCTGCATCAGCGCCAGCAGGCCGCTACGCTGCATCAGCGCCAGCAGGCCGCTGCGCTGCATCAGCGCTAGCAGGCCGCTGCGCTGCATCAGCGTCAGCAAGCCTCAGCACTGCAGCAGCGTCAGCAAGCCGCTGCACTGCTGCAGCGCCAACAAGGCGCTACGCTGCATCAGCGCCAGCAAGCCGCTGTGCTACACTCGCACCAGGGAGCTGTCCAAACTTCAACATTGTAATCATAGGCACTAAGTTTGCATACCTCACAGTGGCAGTTAACATAAGCACAAAGTTAGCGTTAACTAGTACCTCAAACCTGTTTCATATTGGATTTTACTCAAGGTAGTTTTAATGTAAAATTTGAAGTACACAACAGTAAAAGCAAAGGACATTGAAACAACTACGACAAAATAAGCATGTACTCAAGTACATCCAACACTCTCGGTCTAGCAAAATAGGTATTCAAAATAATCTAAGATTGAAACAGATGTAAAAAGTTTTAGATGCACGAAACAAATAAATAATCTGCGTTGCAAAATTAAAAATTAAAACAAATGAAGGCAAATGTATTGCGAACCATAGAATTCGAAGCTTCGAAAGTTCATCACACATTCTCTTAAGAAACGGTAACTGTGTGGACATGGCACTCTCAAACCATTGCACACATTGCAAAAACGGCAGCAATGTGGAAAGACTGATCCTACCACATATTCCAAAAGGAAGGAGGCAACTGCTCAAGATCTACACATTAAAAAAGGCAACTACATGCAGAGGCATTGGCCACTACACACATTGCAAATATAAAGAGCAACTTTATGAACATATCACACATCAAATTGTAGCAGTCATTTAACCGTCTCTGCCCGATAAATATCCGAGTCACATGGGTCACCACTCGCAACGAAAACTAAGCAAACGTCAGACGTCCATTTGCTACGCCAAAGCATCATGTGGTCGGCAGAAGCCCGAGCTGTACCGCCGCAATATCCACCAAGACATAGCAGGTAGCAGCGGCGTAGCCTCAATCATACCAAGGCTCGGCCATGCCAAAGTCCAAATGACCGTCGACTATTTGGAGTAAACTGAATGAAAAATGAATGAAATGAAAAAAAAAAACTTATCAACACATTAGAATAGAAACAGGCTATTTATTTTTCCAATTCATAGCACGTTAAAAATAATCCTTTGTTTGATATATCGCTTAAATATTTCGAACTTTAAAATGTATGGGCTACATTATTTCGTGGGCTACGTATTTTCATATCATTTCACAAAAAATCAAAACTAGACATTCATCAATTACAACAAAACTCGAACAAGTTAAGTTTTCACTGGATGCAAACTAAAACTCAATTATTAACACCTCTTTTCAATATTTCTTTCAGCATTTGTTAACATATTTGGGTACCTACGTTAAGAAACAATGAAAGTCTTCGCGGGTACTTTTAATATAAATCGAACAAAAAGATTTAACTTTTAGCTTAAAACATTTCACTTTATACAATGTCAATGTTGGAAATAGGACAGCAAATTTTATTACAACATTTAACATAAAAACAAAGGCACCAACGCAAGGCGCATTATAGCCTTTCACGAATGTAATAACCCTCCCACTATTCAAAGATTATATGTGGACGGTAAGAGGGATCTTTATCGCACTTCTGATGTAAGAAATTTCAATGTAAAGCTACAGTAAAAGGCTTTAATACCACTTCTGATGTAAGGAACTGTTCCACTTCTGATGTTAGAAATTATTCTCAAAAGTATTTAAATAAAAGAACACCACTCGGTAACAAACCCTGCTTACTATCAGACCCCAATTACATGATAACACCAAAGTATGCAAACCAACAGCATCACTACTCATCTCAATGTAACACAGGGCAGCCTCTTCGCATCTCGACCTTCCTTGCCTACACTAGTAGAATACCCCAACGGGCATAGTAACGATAGAGAGACTCGTAGAATTACAAACTGTCCCTCTTAGTCGGCTGCGTGATACTTTATACTGCTAAAGTGGGAGATTACCATTCTACCTTCATTTGTTCATATTTTCTTTTATTTTTTTATCCTCATTCCATACAGTATAAATATTTGTATTATATGTATAAAGATATTTTTCGTTCTGGTCGGTTTTTACAACCTAACACATAACAACGCACCATAATTTTACATAAACTCTGTCTAAAACAAAAATCTTTAAACGTCACGTAACTCAAACGTCAATAATTTAGCAAATAATCACATAAAACCACTAAAACAGTTGACGACAGCCGCACAGTAAATATATAGACTGTGACAGCCGTTTGTTCGGAACATAGTTGGGTGGCTGTACCAGTCCCAAACCAGTTAAGGACACATATTCACTTCGAAATGCTCTGAACTGGTATTACTTAATTTTAACATAGAAATGTATAATATACAAAGTTGTTTATTGATCACTAATGTTGCAATATAGATAAATTATTTGATTCCAAATATTTTTTTTTTTATAGATTTCATTAATTATACGAAAAACGGGAATGTGCCTAAGTTTCACCAGTGCCCTCCAATAAATGACCACTTTTGCGCCAATAGTTGACCACTGAAAAACTTATCAATAAAAGGTAGCTAATTAAATTGCCGTGTAGTGGCGGTTAAGAATATCCACTACCCCATATCTTCCCGTGGGTGTCGTAAAAGGCGACAAAGGAAAACAGGCAGGGGATGGGCAGCAGCATCTTCCTGGTAACGGCAAAAACACAATAAAAAAAAACTGCGGTTGCCAACCCGCTCGCCAAGCGTGGCAACTATGGCAAATACCCCCCAAATGGTAAAGTTACTAAGAGACGGCCCCCAGTCCCCGGCGGTCCCGCTATTCCTGGCTACGGTGGCGACCATGGTAACGGCGGGGCAGGGGGTGCTAAGAATCTCCGGTGGAGGTTCGGTTGCCACCTACGACGACTCGACCTGGCAACATACAACGCACGCACCCTGAGGACTGACGAGAAGATTGTGGAGCTGGAAGAAGAGATAGACAAGTTATGCTGGCATATTATAGGATTATCCGAAGTCCGAAGAGAGGGGGAGGACACGGTAATCCTCGAATCCGGCAACTTGCTCTATTACCGGGAGGGCGACCATCTGTCCCAAGGAGGTGTCGGATTTATCGTCCAAAAGTCTCTCGTTAACAACGTTGTAAAGAGTGAGAGTGTGTTGACGAGGGTTGCGTACCTTATACTCAGAATCACCATACGGTATTCGCTGAAGGTCATACAGGTTTACGCACCAACCTCGGCACACCCCGATGAGGAGATGGAGGAAATGTATGAGGATATCTCTAGAGCCATGCATTCCTCCAAAACCCAATATACGGTGTTAATGGGAGACTTCAATGCAAAACTAGGCACAAGAGAGAACGGTGAGCTGAAAGTAGGGAAATTTAGAATAGGGCAACGGAACTCAAAGGACCACCAGCTGGCCGACTTCATGGAGAAAGAGGGACTCTTTATGATGAACTCTTTCTTCCAGAAGCGGCCCCACAGGAAGTGGACCTGGTCGAGCCCCGACGGTTCGACAAAAAATGAGATTGACTTCATTATGACGACCAGACGACAACTGTTCAGTGATGTCTAAGTGATCGCGAGGGTGAAAACCGGCAGCGATCACCGAATGGTTAGAGGCACACTGAACCTAAACGTTAAGTTGGAGAGATCTCGTCTAATGAAGTCAACGCTCCGTCCCCCTCGTGCTCTAATCCAAAGTCCCGAAACCTTTCAGCTCGAGTTACAAAACCGTTTTCAGTGCCTAGAAGACTGCAATGAAGTGGACGATTTGAATGACAAGCTCGTGGAAACTGTCCATGCGGTCGGAGCTAAGTTCTGCAAGACCCGCCGCAGAAGAACACAAAAACTCTCCGATCACACTCTTAATCTCATGGCTGTTAGACGGGAGATGAAGCTACATTCTTCAACAGATTTGGCAGCATACAGGCAACTGAACAGACAGATCTCCAAATGCATGCGACGGGACTTACGCAACTTCAATACAGCTCGTATTGAAGAAGCGATCAAGCGGAACCAAGGCTCCAAAGTCTTTGCCAGAGATCTGTCTGCCAGAAATAGCCAACTGTCAAAGCTGAAGACCGAATGTGGCAGCATCGTTTCCGGGGCACCTGGGATTTTGAGTGAGATTGAGAGGTTCTATGGGCAGCTGTACAAGTCATCGTTGGAGCCACACGCAAGTGTGAGTAACGATCCAAGAGCGAGTCTTATCCGACATTATTCCGATGATATCCCGGACGTCAGTCTGAGCGAGATTAGAATGGCTCTCCAGTACCTTAAAAACGGCAAGGCCCCAGGCGAGGATGGAATTACAGCGGAGCTTCTGAAAGCGGGTGGAAAACCGGTACTTGAAGTCCTTCAGAAGCTCTTTAATTCCGTCCTCCATGGTGGCATTACACCGGAGGCGTGGAGCAGAAGTGCGGTGGTCTTGTTCTTCAAGAAAGGCGACAACGCTCTCTTGAAGAACTACAGACCGATTTCCCTTCTGAGCCGCGTCTACGTGCTGTTTTCGAGAGTCATTACGAATCGTCTCGCGCGCAAACTTGACGACTTCCAGCCTCCCGAACAAGCCGGTTTCCGAAAAGGCTTTAGCACCATAGACCACATACATACCCTACGGCAAATTGTACAGAAGTCCGAGGAGTACAATTTGCCACTATGTCTGGCGTATGTGGACTATGAAAAAACCTTTGATTCCGTCGAAATTTGGGCGGTGCTGCAGTCCCTTCAGCGGTGCCAAGTTGACTGTCGGTATATCGAAGTGTTGAAGTGCTTGTACAGTAGGGCTACGATGGCTATCCGAGTACAGAACCAGAGTACGAAACCTATCCAATTGCAGAGAGGTGTTAGACAGGGTGACGTCATATCCCCGAAACTCTTCACCGCTGCATTGGAAGACGTTTTCAAGCTTCTGGACTGGAAAGGATACGGTATCAACATCAATGGCGAGTACATCACTCACCTTCGATTTGCCGACGATATAGTCCTTATGGCAGAATCGCTGGAGGACCTAAGCACTATGCTCAATGACCTCAATAGTGTTTCCCAACGGATAGGTCTTAAGATGAACATGGACAAAACAAAGATCATGTTTAATGTCCATGTCACACCTATGCCGGTAGTTGTTGGGAGCACTAAGCTCGAAGTTGTTGACGAGTATGTTTACCTGGGACAAATAGTCCGACTAGGTAAGTCCAACTTCGACGGAGAGGTCAATCGACGGATTCAACTCGGTTGGGCAGCGTTCGGGAAATTACGGCACATCTTCTCGTCAGGTATTCCTCAAAACTTGAAAACGAGACTGTACACCCAGTGCGTGTTGCCAGTGATGAAATACGGAACTGAAACGTGGTCCTTCACTGCTGGCCGGATAAGGAAGCTCAAGGTCGCTCAGCGAGCTATGGAGAGGGCTATGCTCGGAGTTTCTCTGCGTGATAAACTCAGAAATGAGGATATCCGCAGTAGAACCAGAGTGACCGACATAGCCCAACGGATTAGTAAGCTGAAGTGGCAATGGGCCGGCCATTTAGCTCGAAGAACCAACAACCGATGGGGAAGAAAGGTTCTCGAGTGGCAGCCTCGTACCGGCAAGCGAAGTGTAGGGCGTCCCCCCACTAGATGGAGTGACGACCTGGTAAGATATGCAGGAAGTCGATGGATGCAGGTGGCTCAGGACCGTGCTTTGTGGCATTCTTTGGGGGAGGCCTATGTTCAGCAGTGGACTTGTGAAGGGCTGTAATGATGATGATGATGAACACCGCATAGCACTTAAATAAACACAAAACTTTTAAAATAATAGAACATGATGACAGTAATTAGGAAATAATAGGTAATATTAAAATATTGAACTTATCGTGTCGGCGTGCAAGTCTAACTGTAATGGTGGCCGAAAGTCAGTAAACGAGACACTGGTCTCAGAAAAGGAGCTAAGTATCGATACTTTTCGTTTACTCTCGCAAAAAATGATGTTCGGAAAATTGGTTATAGTCTAGGCTACATAACAAAACTATTAATTCTTAAATAATGTCCGCCATTTCTTAAATTATTCAATTGAACATATGAGTGGTCGACCACTGGTACCTGGTTTGGTACTAGTACACCCACCCTACTTTTGTTCCAAACAAAGGAAATCGCATACGGTGAAAGAAACAAAAAAAATTGGTTGACTCGCTCGCTCTTAACGTAACACAGATAAATGTGTTTCTCTCACGCATTTCCTGTCATTTTAATGACGCCTCTATTGCGCCTACTACACACTCGATAATCATCACGATATTTGGATCGTAATCTAAGATTACGATATTTATCGAGTGTGTAGTATAGCATATCTTGGATCGTGATACGGATCGCTGGATTTCTAAAAATCCAGAAATCCAACGATCTGTATCAAGTATCGTCGATAAATATCGAGTGTCTAGTCTCTGGTCGATATTTATCGTCAGTATTCATTGTCAGCGATGGTGGAGGACGCGCTTCTTGATGCAGTGGCGGCGCCAACCGTGCCTCAAACGAATGACCAAAAAACCTTGAAAGAATGCACGTGAGAGAGATGTGTAAAGAGAAAAAGTGTAAGTATGGATGGAGCCAATGCTTCATCCATTTTTTTTCTCTTGATACGCCTTTTTAATGCTATCGCTAATATAATAGCAACGCGAGCTTTATTTTTATAGTCACTCATTACGTTACTGGCATCGAATTATGGAACGTACACGTCTTTAGTGAATGAAATCTACCGTTGTACTGTACTGACGCGATTAGTATCGAGTGTGTAGTATGTATATTCGATCCAAAATATTGCAAGATAAAAATCACGTTAAATATCGTGATAATTATCGAGTGTGTAGTAGGCGCCTATAGTTCATGTTCTCTCTACGGATTATGATATATTATGTTTATTTATCTATGGTGTTTATTAGCAAAGGTAAGGTTATACAAATTGTTGGTTATAAGTGTTAATATTGGTTAATATAATATATTCATGTAGATACCTAAATACAAGTTCTTACATAAATAGGTACATATTCGAGAATCGAGAAGTGTTATGTACTTTTACTACTAAAAAATATGTAGGAAATAACAAGTTTACGATCCACTAAAAAAATTCTTTTATATTGTAAATAACACAAATTTTATCAATCTTACTTCACAAAATGGCTATTAATTTTAAACTTGAGACCGGTATGCAACTATTTACAAGGTTATTGAAGAAACCGGGAATAGAAAACTTTTATCCGATGTTATTTGAGAAAGGGCCAAAGCAGGGCGATATAATTGAATTATTTAGTAACACAAGTAATTCTTGCCTACTTTTAGATATTATTTGCGAATTATTACTGCCCGTGGAATTAGGTGGTGTGGAGGGAAGTATTTTAATTTTTAATACTGATGGAAATTTGGATTTTATGATCATAGTGGAAAGTTTGAAAAAAAAACTTTTAACCTCTATTAAAAAAGGCGAATATGAATCTAAGATAGATTACAATGTGGATATTGTTGTACACATGGCCCTAAACAAAATGTTTTTTGTGGAAATATTTGATGCCACTCAGTTTTCCATTACAATACAAAATTTGGAAAGTGTGCTTTCAAAACATTTCAGTATATCACTTGTAATTTTTGATACATTGACAGCTTTTTATTGGTCAGAACAAAGTTACAAAATTACAAAAATGGATTTATATGTAAAAAATTTACTTAGAATCATACAAAAGGTCACAAAAGATTATAAAGTAACTGTATTATATACAAGGCCTGAATATTTTTCTTCAACTAAGGAAGTTATAGAAAACCTTGAACCATGCTTTGAACTTCAAGCTCTAGAACAATTGAATTATAGAATTCATATGATGTATGCCGGAGATGCAACATATGAAGTGGTTGTACGGACACATGAAAAGCAAATAAAAAGGCATTTTATTGTATGTGATGGGTTTATTACTTGGCTTTGAGCCATCATACAAAAATACTTAAAAGTGATTATGCCATATTTTTGATTAAATCTGAACCTATGATAAAAAATTTATTCTTAAAAGTTAATGCACCTACATATATTTATTAGAGAGACTTAAAAAATAGCTCATTAAATATACTTTGACTGGAAACATATAAAGTACAATAAACAATCTGCATTAAATTAACTACTTTTATTCCTAATGAATAAGCTATAATTATTAAAAAACTGATACTTTAGTAATTTTTGAGGATATATCACACATTGAGAAGAAACTAAACAAAACTAGGGCAATTTTACATTAAAATGCCATATTTTTATTCAAAGAACAATCTCAGTTTGGCAAAGACCCATTTTGTGGTAGTTCCTCTAATTGTGGCTAGATAGCGTATTAATGTTATGGTGTTCTGGTGGGGCAGCACGCTTTAGGACAAGAAAGAGTGGCATTTTTTTGTAGTGACAGAAACACCACGTGTATCACTACAGTGCCTATGAAGAATAATGTTGTTGTTTGCATAGTGTTGTTGTGTAGTAAAACTTTTCGGTAAGTTTTTAACATTGCTTGAAGTAATAACGTCTTTATATGAACACAAAATATCGAAATACAAAGTTATGTAGTGTCATTTTGAGTATAAATACATTATTGTTTTAATGTTGATATGTTTTCTTAAAATCTTTTATGATATTATGCACTTAATGTCAGTATTCATATAATACCAAACTAGAAATTAATTTTTTGATTGAAACATTTGGTTTAGTGCCTACAATTAAGTAGCAAATAGTATAAAATTAGTTGTTGTACTTTATTGAAGATTGTCGTTTTACATTGAAGTTTATCTTATTTTAGTTAGGTTTTTGTAAAAAAAAAAACAGATATTGACATATTGCTGGAAGCAACAGTTATTCACGTCATCATATGAAGATAACACAAAAAACTTTAAGACGTAAAGCCACATTTTGTTTAACTACACAATATTGATATGGTTTTAATATTTTTTCTCTTCTATTCCAGTCAAAATGCCACTACCTAATTCCAGAAATCTAGCATTAAAATAAATTATTAAAGATCTCCAAAAAAATAGTTCAAATAGCGAAGTAGAAAGTAAGAAGTAGAAAAAGAAAATTTAGTACCAGTAAGCCCAACCGACTAGAAAGAACCGATAGAAAATCAAGTTGTACCTTCTACTTCTAAAAGAAACATACCTTTAAATGAACATGCTTATAATGTACACCAAAGTTTACGTGATAAAGGATCATCCTACTCTTCTGATGAAAAGTCTGATCAAGATTTTTCGCCTGCTTCCGATGATGATAGGAAGTATATACCCCCATCTATAGCGGACAGTTCGTCTTCAGACGATGATTTCAAGCGACAAAATAAACAATATAAAACTTTACCTCTCTCAGCCAATCAAATCCTTGGAAGAAAAGTGTCCAATTAAATCCATCTTGTGAAGATCAACTTCTGTGTCGTCGTCTTCTAATACTTCGAAAGCCAACTCTAACACAAGCTCAGATTCTGTGATGGTTGCCGACAAAAATGTAAGGAGAGGATTTCGGAGGAGCAACGTCAAATTATTTTTAAATCATACTGGAGCATAGGATTTTTAAGTAAAGAAAAGAGAATTTATATCCAGACATATTAGGGAAATCAAACCTAAATACCAATACAAAAAAATTGATAGCAATAGAAAACCTAAACATTCTTTTTATTTCACTAAAGATGGGAAAAAAATTAAAGTTTGCAAAGACTTTCAAAAAACACATTGGGATTAAATGACAGACCTATTCGCACCGTGATTGAAAAATTGAATTCGTCAGGAATTGTTGAACCAGAACTTCGAGGTAAACATAACAAACATTGTCTTCCTCTTTCTTAGTTTTTTTTTGTTTTATGGCCCCTCTTTTTAGAATTCTGCCAATGTCAAGTCAGTCATGGGAGTGACAAGAGAGTGTTTACAATAGTTACAAGTTATTATTGTTTGTGTAGGTCTTCACAATCTACAACAAAAGACGCCACAAGTTTATAACCATCACCATGTTAGTAATCTTACAACTTAATTTTATTAGTTCTAATAAAATCACACAAAATATTTACAAAGGGAATAAACACAAGGGACAATAGGTATGAGAAATTAGTAGGACGAGGGATGTAGTTAGGGAGTATATCATAAAAGGGGAAGGAGACCTTGGGGCACTCAAAAAACAGGTGGTTAACTGTTCCTTCGTCTAACCCACATTCACAGATTGACGTATCCCTAATCCTTAATTTAGCTAAGTGTACAGGTGTACAGGTGTGACCGAATCGGAGACGGCAAACAGTTGAGGTAATCACTTTACTAAAGTGACGGGTTTTAAAGAACCAAGGTTTTAGGGGGATATTATTTTGGACATTTGCATAATTTTTGCATTTTAAAAGTTTTGACTGATGCCAAATGGTTTGCCATGAGGAGTGTAAACTTAAGTTAGCCTTCGACAGGAGGTCATATGAATAAATATTGTGTTTGGGTAGCAATCCAGATTTAGCTGCTTCCTTAGCTAACCGATCAGCAACCTCGTTGCCCTGAATCCCACAGTGAGCAGGTATCCACGCCAAGACAATCCTTAGTCCCTTTTTATAACATTTGAATAGAGACTTAGAATTTAAAATTAATGGGTATTTTACTTTTAATTGAAATGGGCTGGAAGCAATACTTTGTAAGCAGCTAAGGGAATCTGATAATATGAGAGTATTTTCAGGCTGTGAGATTCTGCATACAAAACTGCCTCTAATATAGCCAACGACTCACCTGTGAATACAGAAGAGTCAGAAGGGGAATTAAAATTTAAAATAATTTTATATTTAGGTATCCACACTGCGGATCCTACTAAACCTTTTTCGCTGACCTTTGAGGCATCAGTGAACATAATCACCCAGTCAACCCACTTTTCAGCTAGAATCATGTTTAATTTAATATTTGGTTCAGTGCTGTCCTTATAAATGCCAATATTTAAAAATATGTCTGGCTTATATATTAGGGCCTCATAGGGAATATTGTAGAGAGGGTTCCTAAGTGACTTGGAGATTGGAGAAGGAAGATTGACAAGTTTGGAATAGCTTTTTATAATGCATGGCAAATCCTTATGTGACCAATATTGGGATCGCTTGACTAACTGGTTAAGGGAATGGAGTTTGGATAGGAGAGGATGGTGCGAATAACAGGCAGCTTTAAATAAAAATCTGTCTGATAAATACTGTCTTCGGAGAAAAAGAGGAGGCTCGACACATTCCACTTGGAGAGCGAGGATAGGAGTAGATTTCATTGCTCCTGTTATGATTCTAAGACATTTTGACTGGATTTTGTCCAGTATGTTAAGTGCCATTTTACTACATGGCTCCAGTAAAAAACAACCATAGTCGAAATGGCTTCTTATTAATGCATTATATAAAAGCTTTTGGGAATAAGGATAGGAGCCCCACCAGGCGCCTGATAGAGATCGGATGACATTTAGATTTTTTTCACATTTAGCAGCTACATAGGATAAATGTGGGATACCTGTCATTTTACTGTCTAGAAATACTCCTAAAAATTTCACTTGAGTCTGAGAAGGTATAAGAGAGCCATCAATATGGATAGGCACATCTGGGGAAAACCTTCGTCTAGTAAATACTACTGAGTTACTCTTACTAGCTGAAATGGACAAACCATGTTCTATAAGCCAAAAGTTGAGGAATTTAACTGCTTGGGATAGACGGGAGATTGCTTGGTCAAAGGAAATGTCGGATGCATATAAGACTAAGTCATCAGCATACTGTAGGACATTAGCTAAGTAGTTTACAGATCTATCAAGGTCATATGTATAAAGGCTGTATAACAGGGGGCTCAGAACTGAGCCTTGAGGTAATCCCTTCCAAACAGGTCTAGGTGATGAGAGCTTGCCTTCAGAGCGAACTAATATGCGCCTCTGCGAAAGCAGGTTTGACACGAAATTTGTGATTCTCTCCGGGATGTTCAGCTGTTGCATTTTCTGCCTGAGCAGCGGAAGAATAACATCATCGTAGGCCGAACGAACATCCACAAAGACGCCTATAAGATACTCATTGTTGGAAAAAATGCCCCTATTTTCTAATAGCCACTCCAGTCGATTCTTTACGAGATGTTCCATGACTTTAGATAAGGTTGATGAGATAGCAATAGGGCGTTAATTTAATGCTGAAGAGGGGTCTTCTCCAGGCTATAAAATGGGTATAATAATATGGGTTTCCCAGTCATCTGGGATAGGACCTGTCGTAAAAACCTGATTAATGATGCTCAGAAAGATCTGTTGACATGAAGAAACCATATTAACCAGAAATGAATATGGAATACCGTCAATGCCAGTTGAGGAGTCCTTGAGGTGGCTGAGCACTAACTTTAATTCTTCTAACGGCGGCTCTTCACGTTGGCCAACACAGTGGCGAATGTGTTGGCAGAGATATTGGCCAAGAAATTGTGATCGCGTCCACACGTTGGAAGATCGTTCAGTTTGCTTCGGTTCAGGCCAATGTGCGGACGAATTTATTAAAATGATTATTGAAGCGCTAACTGCTGCTGCGGTTTATTTATTCACAGCATACCACTATTTTTTATTTAATTTTCACTATTTTTAATATTTAATATTTTTAATATAAATTTTTAATATTTATTTATTATACACTAACGTTATACATATAAGTAAACTATATAAACATTAACACACCTAGGCATAGGTATAATTAACACTTTTACAACTAAGGCCTGGAAAATATTCGAATCCTGTCTATGAAACTGTTGTAAAATTTTATTAAACAAAACCTTTTTAAAAAGGGTTATTCTTATTATATAATTATAGAATAAAACTTAATAATAATAATAAATAATTTATTTTGTCAAACATTAAAGTTACATTATACGATCAGTGATCGAGGTCACCTAGTAAGCAAAATAATGCCTGTAACAGGTGGCTTCGCTCTTCCATAGCTAAAAATTAAAGTATTATTAACGAAATAAAGAAACTAATAGGGAATAATAAAGACAGTAAAAACATGATTTTAGTATCCCACTTTTTAATTTGATTTTAGTATGCTACCTATAATATAGCATTAATACATCAATAAATAAATGAATACATCAATCACTACAACGTGAATGTGTATAAGATAAGGGTGATCAAAAAGAAATGGAAAAAAGAAATTTTATTTCTTGACGGCTCCGTGGCGTAGTGTCTTAGCAATGAGTTGCTGCCCTGGGGGCCGTGGGTTCAAATCCCGCACGGAACAAGTATTTGTATAGCCTGCACATAATTTCTCCGGGTATGAATGTTTGTCCTTATGCAATTTATGTTTCTAAACTGCCTCCACGATACAGGAGAAAATCCTGTGTATAATAACATTTTTTTTAAAAAGACTTGTGTTTTACAAACAATTTTCAGCTTAGTAGGGCTCTATAAAGCGAAAAGTTTATTCATTGATCATTGTTACTGCCGTTATGTAGACACTAGTTACGATGCGTGCATATAAAATTTAAGCGTGCGTGCGTGCGATCACTCTGAGAGCTCGTAGCAAACTAAACGTGCGCCCAACGTGTGGACGCGGCGGCCAATACTCTGCCACAACCCTTTGATCTTTTGTAAAAAACCGACACCAGACGGATCTCGCGCCAACTTGTGGGCCATCGTCCCAATACGTACCAACGTAGCTTAAACACCCGCTCCACACGATGGCCATCGTTGTTGGCCAACACATTCGCCAGCGTGTTGGCCAACGTGTAGAGGCGGCATAAAGAGAATGGTTCATTAAGGTTATTTGGAATGCTGGGAGAGTGGGAGAGGAAACGTTTTGCAGTTGGAAATATCTCTTCCTCCATAGGAACCCATGGAGGAGCCAGTCTGCAACAGAAGTCGTTTAGCCATTCTGAAGGATCTGCACAGGAGGAATTATTGACATTTAAAGCTCCGCGAAAACGTCTGATACTTTTCCAAACTAAGGAAGAAGGAGATCGAGGGGATAGACTCTCGCAAAATGAAAGCCATCCCTTTTTTTTTCTTTTCTGAAAGAAGTTTTTTGGATTCTGCGGCAATTTTTTGGTAACTTAAGGAATTTTCCATTGACATATTTGAGGAATATAACCTTTCCGCTGCCTTGCGTTTTCTGATGATCGAGGAGCAGTCAGAATCCCACCATGGAGGTGAAGATAGTTTCTTAGGGGATGTGTTTTTCAATGGAAAAATTTTGCAGGCTGAAGTATTTAATATTGCTATGAACTGATTATATACAGAATGTAGGTTTTGGGATGTAACAGTAGGAAAATTCTGAATACTACATTCTGATTCTGTGGCAAATCCTTCCCAGTTGGCATCCGACAAATTGAATTTTAAAAGAGGAGCTGTATTTCTGGGAGGAGTACATCTATTGGACAGGTTTAACAGGATGGGATAATGGTCACTTCCAAAACAAGAAGGTAGTGTTTGAAATGACATACTGGCAGCCAGGGATGGAGAGCATAATGATAGATCGACTGCAGATCTAGGATTTTGGGAGGGGTAACACATTCTGGTAGGACAACCATCATTTAGAAGACAAAGATTGAATTCATTAAAAACATCAAGCAGTAAGTATGAAAAAGAGTCCGATTTATGGGAGCCCCACATTACGTGATGGCTATTAAAGTCACCAAGAATAATGTAGGGAGGGGAAATGCTAGATAGGATCAAGTTTATTTCATGGATACATGAGGGAGTGGGGGATGGTACATAAATTGAGACAATGGTTATAGCCATAGCTTTAATGGCTACGGCATTAATGTTATCTTGTACTTGAAGAAGAAGGGCAGGAGTGGAAGGAATGGTCCTGTTTAGTAGTATCATAGTGCCACCATAACCATCATTCCGATCACTACGATAACAGGAGAAGCCTGGGATCAAAAACGTAGAGCCTGGCTTGAGCCAGGTTTCCGCAATTGCAAGGATTGAAGGATTATAAGTGTTGATTAAGTAAATTAAGTCAGATTTCTTGTTCCTGATGCTCCCACAATTCCATTGAAGGAGGTTTAGGGATGGGAATTTTGTACAATTTTGAGAAAAGGTTGTCAAGTTTATTTTTCACGTTAAACGGTAGATATACATCATCAAATTTGCCGACAATATCCGAAAGGGATGCCACAAGGTTTTCTAAAAGGTTGTCATTAGGAGTAACATTGGACTGCAAAGCATGTCCATTGGGCAAGGAAGAGGTAGGAGTTCTTATGTTGGAATGAGAAATTCTATCATAACCATAAACAGTGGTAGAGCCACGCGGCAGCGTTTGCTGTCGCACGGATGGGCTGGCTCGAACCGGGGTGGTACCACGACCTCACAGAAAACCATCGTGAAGTAGAGGTTTACCTCTGCGTTTCGCTTGGTGAGTGCAGGTGGCCGGAGGCCCTTTTTACTGGAAATGAGGCATTCCATCTTAGTCCTCACGGGTGACAACGCATCTACATTTTGATTTGTAATAGAGGATAGATGTAGATGTCTATGGGCCGCAGCAACCACTTACCATCAGGTGGACTGTGTGCTCGTTTGTCACCCTTATTCTATAAAAAAAAAACAACTGTGGATCTCACTGGAATGGTTTTGGCTTTTAGAATGGTTTTCCTGTAGGACTGGGGAGAAGGGCGAGAGGAGGGAGTGATAGGAGCCTGGGAAGAGGAAATGTTACTCATGGGGACTTGAGAAGAAGCAACTTCCGCATATGGTCTTCCGACGGCTGGAAAGAGAGCAGAAGCCTCCAGATACGAGACATTCTCTTGTGACATTACTAACTTAATTGCTTTCTGGCGAGAATGTTCGGGACAGCTTTTATCAGTTGCCATATGTTTGGCGGAGGAGTAAAGACAGGTTGGTGTGTCTGAAGGACAGTTTTCCCCAATGTGTTCCTTTGTGCATTTATAACAACAAGGTTTTGATCGGTATTGAGCCTTTACATGTCCAAAACGACAGCATTTCATACATTGAATGGTGGGAAGGAGGTAGGTTTCCACCGGGATTGATGTATAAATGTGAAGGAAGCACTTGACCGGAGAAGGTGAGGACAATAGTTTGGGTTGGAACCCACTCCACTTCATCACCCTTTTTAACTTTTCTGTGGAGCCTTCCGGCTTTAATAATTTCCCCTCTCCCAGAGGGGAGCTCTGACTCTGCAACTAATTCCTCCATTGAAATGTCAGTTAGGATTCCACATCCATACGAGTTACGTTGAAGGTGGGAATAGTTGCGGCAAGTTTATGTTGTATCAGGAATTGAGAGTCAATGAAATTGTTAGCATCAGAGGCAGCCTTGAATGCAATTGATACTCTGTTGCGGCCTTCATTTTTGATACCCTGCTTTTCTTTATTTGCTACTTTGTTTTGTGAAAGTATATGACCTATTTTCACGGGTCTAATGGTATAACCGGCCGCTGGGTCAGGTTCTGCGCGGGTTAAGTGGATAACGAAAGGTCCTTTATCGCTATCTACGTACTTTTTTTCCTGGAAATCAGGGTGAACATACACATTTTGTCGTAAGGAAGATGGGTTGACGTTTGCTCAGTTTTTTTCCTGGGAATGTTATTAATTAATGAGTCCGCGGGTTTTCGTTTGGCAACGCCAGAATTCCCAGATTTATCCGGGGTTCTGGTTCACCTGCATCAATATCCATCATGGTAATTTCATCACTATTCTACATACACTATATTAATATGTCTACTACTCACCGGTTAATTTGGACAATACGAACAAAACAATCACAGACAACACAAAAAAAAATTGTAAAGCCTTGCACAAAATTGCCAAAAAGTAATCAGTAATCTAGATAACGAAAAAGCACGTGTGACAACCAATCACTCTGACAGCAGAAGCAACAAACATTGTCAAGTACCAGTGGAATTGTTAGATGGGGTCTGACAGCACGTAAATAGCATACTTAGAATCGAAAGTCATTTATTAAGGTAACAAACAAGCAAAGAATATATTGATGGAGGAAAAACACTAACCGATTTACACATAGACTATAAAAATAACTGTGAAAAGAACGGACTGCCATATGTTAAAATCCGCACGTACCGAATTTTTTTTTAAAGAGGAATTTAATATTATTTTTTTATTCCGAAGAAGGACCAATGTGGAGACTGCATTAAATATCAAAATTTACAACCTTCAGAAAAGGAAAAGCTCGAAAAAGAACACAGAATTCATTTACAAGAAAAAGAAGAAAAAAGCAGAGTAGAAAAATTGAAAGATAAGGAAGCCATAAGCGAAAAAACCATAGTAGCCTGTTACGATTTACAAGCTGTTCTACAAGTACCTAAAGGTAATGAGAGTCAGTTTTATTATAGATCCCGATTGAATTGCTTGAATTTTACAATTTGTGAATTGGCAAAGGATCATACTGAATGTTTCTTTTGGGCTGAGGTTGAAGGAGACAGAGGTGCCAATGAAATAGGCTCTTCTTTTAAAGGATTTACAATTTAGATTTCATTTTTAGTGATAATTTTGGGGGGCAGCAGAAACACCAGTTTGTATTTTCTATGTACATTTATGCAGTTATAATGCATAAATTCTTGATAAAAGGGCATCCTCAGAATGAAGATGCTGCACATTCCACGATTGAAAAACAAATTAAAAAGAACCTATGGTCAGGACCAATTTATATTCCAGGCCAGTATGTAAGTGCTATAAGAGATGCAAAAAAAGGGGAAATAAATATATAGTAAAGTAAATGAGTCATTACGAATTTTATGACATAAAGAGCCTACAAGAATATAAACTTTTGAAAGATAAAGAAGGAGAAAAGGTTAAGACTAGTGATATCAAAGTTTTATAAATTGAAATGTCGGAAAATATGTCTGATGGCATAGTTTTTTAAAAAACTTCTTATTTACAAGATGCATCTAAAGAAATAAATTTGCAAAAGTTAAGCCGGGCCAGATCTCAGTTAAAACAATTATATTCATCAAGAATACCTTTATCTCCTGCTAAAAAAGCCGACCTAAAGAAACTTATTAACAAGCGTGCTATTCCACTTTACTATGCATCTTCTTTCTACAATTTTATTCTTAATTGATCTCAATTTTTAACTATAATCTCATGTTATTTGATTTGCTATGTAACTTATTATACTTTGTTACACATTTATGCCTTAATTATGTCCTAACAGTAAATGATCTTTAGTTTGACTATTGATTTTTATAGATTTTATGGAAAAAATGTTTTGGTACTCAATTATTATTTTTAGTTTTTAGATTGGTAGTTTAGTACTTGATCTATAATTTCCTAATACTTAAGTAAAATAATATTAATATTTTAATAAATAACGACATTAATAATTATTTACTACAGAGACTGATTTGATAAGCTTACAATTAGAATAATTATTCATAAAATTAGTCACCATTATTATTGATACTAATAGTTAACACTGCCAAAGATAACTGTCAGACAATAAAAAATACATAACTATGTATTTCTTTGTTTTATTTTTCGATATTTCGTAACTAATCCGAAATTAGTAGTGATTTTAAGAAAATTACATCGATTTTGTGACTCTTACGACTACAACTAGTCACTGGTTCTGCAGTAATAATAAAAAGAAGAATGACACTAAACAAATTTTCATAAAAAATCAACATTACAAGTCAAAGAAATTAATAATAAAAAATAAACTATAATATTAAAATAGTTTTCTATTATTTTAGTGAAAACAGCAACAAAAAATACTTTCGAAATCAAAAACTGCAATTGTGTCACTTTTTCATACTTTAAATGCTTATTCCTCAAAATTACATTTTTTTTGTTTAGTGATGTTCTCTTCTCAACATGCAATATCAGTCCTTAAAAATGTCTAAATTTAAATCTTTTTTAATTCTTTTGAAACTTAATATAATTAATAATCATTAAATTGCTTTAGTAATGTCAAGATTTTCTAAACATATAAAAAAGAATAAGTTAGAAAAACAAAAATTGTTGTAGCTTGGTGGAAATCAGATTTTGAAAGTTATTATTTTCTTAACAATTATGCTATTTGAAATATAATAATTAATGATACTATAACACTGCTTTATTATCATGCCTTAATAAGTAAATATATAAACCATGTTCAGATGGTATGCCGCTGATCACCGCTCCAACTTTTGCAAACTGCATTACACACTTTTCTGCATAGTACTGCTACTAATACTTCAAGGTTCGACATTATGACAGGATCAGCAAATCTTCTGTGTGTATGTTGTTACCATGATAATTTTGCAGTCAAAGTGTGGCAGTAACATACAAGTCATTATTATTTTTGTTTGGACTGGTGGGAATGTATTATATTGGAAGAATTGTCCAAAATGTTATATATGCATCCAAAGAGTACTTAAATTAAAATAAATGTAATTTTATTTCACACAAGTTTTGATAACAAATTAATACTGTAAAAGATCATTATTTACTTAGTACATAAATGTATGTACACAATACTATTAATATTATAATCACATCATAAGATAAATTATGTACAAAAATGCTACAAAACCGTGGCTGAAATAATTAAGATTTTCCCATTTACTTATAGTGTGATAGTATGAGTATCCAGATTCTTGAACAGAAAATGATGCTTCAAACATAACTCCTAAATAAGCAAGGTGCATGACAGTAATCAATGAAAATATTGTGTTTATAAAAACTGCCAAAAAGCTGTTTTTTTTAAACCTATGTTCACACTGTTTTGCACAAGGATTAGCCAAACAGCACACTTCTAATGCTAATGCAATTTTGTATCTTAAATTATATTCCACATAAGAAAATGTTCCTATGCTAAGAAGAACAGCAGACAACTGAAAATTAAAACCATGTAGAAGTGATGATATTGCATAAGTTGTTAATATTGCTACAAATTGACCATAAGGTTGACATGTTTTGAATATGTAGTTCTTCAACCATTGATGCATAGGTATGTTCCAGAAAATTACAACTTGAACTAACGATCTAGGCAATTCAATTAAGGAAGGCTTTGTGACTTGAATATCAGAATGGCAATCATTAGTTATGGCAAACCCAGCACTTAACATAGAAACAATTGACATACTAGACACAAAATAATGTGACATTCTAAATGCTTGAGCATCTCTATATGCAACTAACCATTTGCTTGTTTCATCATCTATATACCAAGGAATGATGCAATTTGATGCAATTAAAAAGAGCATTGACAAAAACAGATTATAAATTATAAGCATAATCCATCTGCGACACAAAAATTTTACATTTAGATAAGAGGTATACATGTGAAATGGTATCCATGGTCCCAATATATTATTAGCTGGACACATCAAATATCCTCCAAACTCAACAGGATTTAAAGTATGTTTAAATAAACCTCTATCTAAATCAATAGCTACTGATATAATTTTCATTGCTGCAACCATTTGGATACCTCTTATTTGCTGCCACATTTTTGGATTTATAACATAAACTTCACATAACAATAGAAAGGTTATTACAAAAGAAGTAACAATAAACCCCCTATAATTATTTGTTATAAATGACATTAAAATTATCAAAATATATGCACCACCAGTAAGCCCAATTGTCCATATAAATGCTATACCAACATTGTAATACAACAAAAAACTTCCAATAAGAAGGGATAAACAATGACGAACAAAATGTGGCAAAGGAATAAACTGTATAATAAAACGTAAAGTAAGATTAGCAATAATTATGTCTCTAGCGAATCGAAGGCCTTCGTACAGCGTTGGTTCACCGCATAACATAATATAATTCCAGGTATTTTCTACATATTCTTCTTCTTCATCCATATTATTTAACAAGCTATTGTTGCTGGTTTTACGTTTTCACACCTTTAATTAAAATGTATAATGAAATAATTACCTAATACTTACGCGCAAATTAAAATCACATTATTTCAAATTAAACGTACATAAATGCTGCATTACTTTACAGCAGGGAGGGACCAAGAACGCAGATAAAAAGCTACATCGATGTTTTTCTTAAAATTGAGTAATTTATCTTATCTTCTCTTGTATTATTTAACTAAGTACGTACATGAGTAATTTAATAATTATAAAACATATTAGTATTTTATTTTACTATTTATAAATAAAAACTAGATATTAGATTTAGCTATAGCATATTTAATTTAATAAGATTTTGGCTTGGATGCTTGTCTTTTAAGCCATGTCTTATTTTCATTCGGGATCTTCGTTTTAATAGATTTTTTCTTTACAATAGGCTGATATGCGCCACATTGTGTATTTTTTGGGATATTTTGATGACAACTCAACCCAACGGAGAGTCAAGTTTATAAGGCGCCTACACGATCAAAATAACTTGATGTTTATATCAACATCAAAGCCCTTGTTTCGTCGTTTTCTCTAATAGTTCACATTATCTTGCACTACATATTTATTTATCTATGGTTCAAATACGTAGACTACACTTAATACATAAAATCACATCACTTTTAGGTATCAAAATCCACTAGAAACCATTATTTAAACGATAAAACAGGAGCAACAATCCGTGGACAGTCAAGTTCCCGCATTCACAGCATTCACGTATGTCACAGAGAATACTCTTCGTTCCTTGGTTGTTAGTACCAAAGATATTGTTTATAATAATCCGAACTCCACTGCACGCAACAGTGCTGCCGCAACAACGCTGCCGCAGCTCTACTTGTTCCCATACGGTCCCCAAATATTCAGTATATAAAAAGTACTCTGTGCCATATATTCTCAATGGGTTTATATGTCATTACATTCCAAGCTACGCAGCAATGCCGCGGCAACACTGCTGCGCGGCAGTGTCGCCTGCCGCCATGACAGACCAGTAGTGAGTAGTGACGCGACCGCCGCGGCGCAGCGATATTACCTACGTGAATGTTGACAAGTAAAGCAACAAAAATGTGAATTTCTCTGATTCAGAAAAGGAACAATTAGTTAACTGGTTTGGACTTTATATTCAGCCCTTTACGATAGCAGTCATACTAATTATCGTAATAATTTCATTAAAGACAATATATGGAAAGATATTATATCGAAGGAGATCAATAAAACAGATTATTCCTCTTCAAACAATGTAAATAAAAGCTTGTGATCAATCGACATCTTGTGAAGTCAAAGCAACCGAATATAAACACAATAGCGCAACACCACGAACAGGGCAACACTGCCGCCTTGCTCGCAATCAGCGCAGCAGGCAACCCATCTGCGCAGCACCACAGTGGCAGCACTGCTGCGTGCTGTGGAGATCAGACTCAGCACTTCTTGTTAGTTTATGGCTACCATAGACGTAGAATATACTGACGTATAGACCAAAATAGTGTGCAAGGGAGAAGAAAATACCTTATGGCAAAAATGCAAGATAGAAAAGGATACTAAATCTCATGACTCTGTAACTGATTTTGAATGACAGATCGGCGCAGTTCGGTCCGCAAGAAATAGCTCCTAGATATTTTGTAATTTTTTAAAATGTAATAGTGGTTATTATTAGTAAGTAACTTTTTCAAAATGTTTACTTGTTCAGTGAGTGATTGTGGTGTTAATAATAGAAACAATCCTGATAGTTGGACATTTCACCTGTAAATTCTAAGGACGTCGTCTATGTTATGAAGCGTTTATTTTTAGTTAAAATTTATGTTATATAGGTACTGTTTAAAATATAGAGTGTTTTCAATTATTTTGTTTATTTTCATATTTTACAAAGAAAAAAGTCACGTTGTTGATAATTTGCATGAATTTCATAAATACATTTATATACAAAATATTACATGTACGGTAGGGATTGACTCAACTATATCAAAATTAATGTTCATAATGAATCAATAGACTTGCCTGCACAACAAGAAAATAAATCCTCGGCTTGCGTCCTAAAATGTAATTTTATTTTGCCGTTTGTCAAACAGATTCCCTCCGGATTCTATAATTAGAAAAAATAGTTAGGGTTAATTGGATGGGTTGGTTGTAATGTAAAGAAGAACTCAACAATTTGCAGCAAACATTTTCTTGAGAAGTAATAAAGAAAAAGTAGAATAAAAACAGTTTTATTAAAAGATGTCATTTCTACATTATTTGTACCAGTAAGTAAAACATTGTTATAATAAGACTTCAAAATTTAACTTTCAAAACTTTAGATAAATATAGATAAAGGTTGAAATTTAGAATCGTTTGGCAGGAGGGAGGGGGGGCGTCCCCTTACTCCCGACACCACTCCCATTAAAAGGTAATACACTGTTCTTGAGAAAAATCAAAAAGAAAATCCCATAGACCTAACCTCAAAATGATATTTATCATCTCCGGCACGAGGGGGGAAGAGGGGAGCAGAAGTGTGCCCTATCAGGGAAAGCCCCTCTACCCTTTCCTCCTTGCGGAAAAGTATATTTTATGAGTAATGGGTTTTTTAAAATCATAACCTCACTTTTTTTACACAGGAATATTGACCCAAAGTTACTTCTACAATGGCTTCGGCGCAGCAGCCCCAGCCCCTCCGATCTTGCGTAGCGTAACCTTGTGTTTCGCGCCTACGGCTTTACAAAAACACTCTAGGAGTAGGACAGACAAGACTACGTGGAGTCGGGGCGTGCTAATTCAATTTTAGTACAGATTTGATCAGATCAGATATCTTATCTATAAATCCAGGTTGCCTTCGCTCCCGCCACATACTTCTAACCTATTACAACTGAAAGTATATTTGGGTGTTCAAGTATTTCTGGACAGTTTTAAAAAATTCTGATATAAAACAGTATAATATTATAATCATTTCTTATTTGACACTTGACAGAGAGTATAGACAGTAGAATAATGTGACACTAATCTTATGTCCTTGTCGAACTTACACAAAATTCTGTATGCTATCCATCCAGCTTTCACAGTAATATTACATACGTTTTTCCATGTTTTACGCGTTTTAGGTTATAATAGTTTTTATTTATTTATTCGATAACGGTGCATTACCTGTTAATGTGAGCAGTATTATTATAATCGGTGACCAAACTTCTATCAAATAAAACACCTTACTCCCCCAAATTCCTGCCAAAAGATTCTAAACCCAACCTTAGATAAATATAGAGACAGATTTTCATACATTATAAAATTGTAGCGTCTGAAAAACTACGATATGAAGATAGCTGTTGTAGACGGAGTAAAGTCAGCTGAATTTAAATATTTAAACAAATTAATGACTAGAGTAGTTAGTAAAAGGCCAGTATACAAAACCTCAACTATTTACGTAGGTAGTACAAAACCAAGCGGATTGGTCGGTCCTTGTTTATTTCTCCCGTGAAGTTATAGATAAAGGTGGAGGCCACACTTGGAACAACAGCTTGAGTCAAATACTTACGTATCTTTATCTCACTCTCTGTGGTCTGACTTCTCTTTTTAGTGTGGAACACAATATTGCTATGTTTTTATTTGAATCTCCCGGTAAATTCTTAGAAATAATTTCCACACTAACTAAATGAGAAGTTAAGCTCTGTAAAATAATGTACTAATAAATAAATAGTTGATATACGATTATTTACATTAAAACTTCCCAAATTGAAGGTCTCGTATGCATTATTGGGTTAACGAATCAATCCCATTTCCTAAGGGTTCGGCAATGTGGCAACATTAGCCCTATATGTCAACATAAATTAGACAAATATGGCGGTTGCTTACCCGTCAGGGTACATGTGTTCTGTGTTGCTTACTTAGCAGTTCACAGCGTCGTTTGAGATATTGTTATAATTCAAGAAATGGTGCAAACTGCAAACTTGTGTAGTACGTGGTTGCGGCAGTAGTTGGTGTCCAGGAGGTGATATAAGATTTCACACGTAAGTGTTTAAATAGTGACTTATGGCATTGAATACTTGTAAACATACATTTTTGTATTTTCACTTAATTTTTTGCTGAAACGTTTTATCAGTGTTTTAAACATATTAGTAAATTATAACTTTGTCAAAATCAAATAGTTTTACATTGAATTTAATTAAGTTTGAACAATTTTATTGTTTTTGTTAAAAAGAAATCGCACTGAAGTAGTGTGACCATATTGACGATGTATCTGAGACTTTCCGTGTGACCTTAACTAATTATGTGTACATGTTTCTTATTACCGGAAATGCATGAAATTTAGGAATTATGTACACTTCCTATATATTCTATATAATGACGGATTTCATAGATTTCATAATATTAAATTAAAAATTAGTAACATAATATATTCTTTTGGTAGACAATTTATTTTTATTTAGTTTTTGTTTCTCATTATTCTGATTCTTTAATAACGTTTATAATAATTATGTATTTAGAAATGTAGTAGTTTAAATGTATGATATAAAGCAACATTTTGTAAAATATGTTATTATTTGCAGACAACAAGTGCATTACATGAAGAGTCTATTGTGCAAATAGCTGCTCTGGCTGTACCAAGCACTAGTTCTGGCATTTATGAAAGTAGTTCTGCATTTAAGGAAACAGAAGTAAAATGTACTGGCTGTAATATTGAAGACTAGTAAAAAACAATGTCGAAAAATTCTTGAAAATTTATGCAATCTTAACAAATTACCTGTAAGTTTCCTTTTCCTTTATTACTAAATACATACCTTTTATTTGTATTTATTATGACTTTAATATTACATTACATAATGTATTATATAGCTTAAAACACATACATATTTAAACTCTTTAGTGCCAATCGCAGTGTGGTAACCGTCACTACGACACTAAGCATAAAGCTTCTTGTTTGATGCTTCATTTATGCGTGCTCATAAAGGCGCGCTCCGGTGTATTATGTGTTACCTATTAAGTGATGTAAATTTGTACTGACATTATGATGTAGAAGGGTTATTTGTTTCTTTTTTTTGTTTGAGTTCTCTAATCTCTGGAACTATACCAGTCTGATTTGAAAATATTTTTTTGCATTTTTAAAACCAATTCTTCAGGAAGGCTATCTAACATCACGCTACGACCCTTATGAGCGGAGCAATACGATGTACGATGCTAAAAATACTGATTTCATAAAGTTTTCTTGTTTTCTTAGGTCAGCAGTGAATACGACGATCCCGCGAAGATTGATAGGGGTGTGCAAGTGAAAATAAAGTGTACTAAAGAAGAAATACTTGAGACGAAAACTAAGATTCTTAAGCAAAAAGTGGCGCGCCAAACTAAAAAATTCAGGATAGGTCTTCTTTAATGGACACTATTAAAAAGTATACGGGTCAGTCAGAAATTGAAAATATTATTCAAGGCCGCTTTAATATCTGTAAGGACTTCAAAAAGCCACAGAGTAATCCACATGGTGTGAAAAATTTCAATAAATAATTTTAATATGGAAAGTGTTTTTATTTATTTTTTTAAGGTTTTTAACAAACCATGTAGTGGCTTTGTGAGAATATCCACTACCCCATATCGTTCCGAGAGTGTTGTAAGAGGTGTCAGAGGGAAAATGAAACAGGAGATGGGCAGCGGCATCTTCCTGATAACAACTCAAAATAATAATATATTATCGTTCCTATTATAGTACATATGTTACTACTTAGAAATCTATGAAATCCGTTATTATATAGAATTCCTAGGAATTGTAGATAATTCTTAAAATGAAGTGGATGTGTGGAATATAGTATTATACACATTTCAGCTCAGAGCAGCCTGACTCGGATGGGTTAGGTCAGGGGGCTAAGGCAGGAGCTCCACTACGCTGCTTTAGTCCTCGTGATATTTTTTTTTAATAATTGTCCAGAAATAGATTTAGTCTGTCTGAACAATAAATCAGGTATATTTTGCCCAATTCATTGATCACCCGGGGTTATAATAAATTTTAATTTTATATTTCGTTGGTACCGTTTAGGAATTGTATACAATAACTAGAAAATACATTATCGAAATGGTAGTTATAAAATATTCTCTAATATATTTATTTTACACATTTTCTAAATAGGCTCGGCATTATATGGCTTGTGACGGAAATGCGTGGTCATATTTTAATACCGGTTCTGCCCATGGAAATGAAAACCTTTCTTCATAAAACTAGTCAATACCCAAAAAAAATTGTACAAAAATATATAATCTATATAGGCTAGGTCTTAGTAGTAAACAGAGATATCATCATCATCATTATCATTACAGCCCTTCACAAGTCCACTGCTGAACATAGGCCTCCCCCAAAGAATGCCACAAAGCACGGTCCTGAGCCACCTGCATCCATCGACTTCCTGCATGTCTTACCAGGTCGTCACTCCATCTCGTGGGGGGACGCCCTACACTTCGCCTACCGGTACGAGGCTGCCACTCGAGAACCTTTCTTCCCCATCGGTTGTCGGTTCTTCGAGCTATATGGCCGGCCCACTGCCACTTCAGCTTACTAATCCGTTGGGCTATGTCGGTTACTCTGGTTCTACTGCGGATATCCTTATTCCTAAGTTTATCACGCAGAGAAACTCCGAGCATAGCCCTCTCCATAGCTCGCTGAGCGACCTTGAGCTTCCTCATACGGCCAGCAGTGAAGGACCACGTCTCAGTTCCGTAAGTCATCACTGGCAACACGCACTGATTGTACAATTTCGTTTTAAGGTTTTGAGGTATGTCTGACGAGAAGATGTGTCGTAGCTTCCCGAACGCTGCCCAGCCGAGTTGAATCCGTCGATTGACCTCTCGGTCGAAGTTGGACTTACCTAGTCGGACTATTTGTCCCAGGTAAACATACTCGTCAACAACTTCGAGCTTAGTGCTCCCAACAACTACCGGCATAGGTGTGACATGGACATTGAACATGATCTTTGTTTTGCCCATGTTCATCTTAAGACCTATCCGTTGGGAGACACTATTGAGGTCATTGAGCATAGTGCTTAGGTCCTCCAGCGATTCTGCCATAAGGACTATATCGTCGGCAAATCGAAGGTGAGTGATGTACTCGCCATTGATGTTAATACCGCATCCTTTCCAGTCCAGAAGCTTGAAAACGTCTTCCAATGCAGCGGTGAAGAGTTTCGGGGATATAATATCACCCTGTCTTACACCTCTCTGCAATTGGATGGGTTTCGTACTCTGGTTCTGTACTCGGATAGCCATCGTAGCCCTACTGTACAAACACTTCAGCACTTCGATATACCGACAGTCAACTTGGCACCGCTGAAGGGACTGCAGCACCGCCCAAATTTCGACGGAATCAAAGGCTTTCTCATAGTCCACATACGCCAGACATATATATATATATATATATATACTAGCTGACCAGGCAGACGTTGTTCTGCACTTTCCGAACGACCATTTGCTTTCCCGAAAAAACTCCTGAAATTAGCAATAACAAAATTGAGGGTCACTTATCGGGATAAAAACTATCCTATCTCTCAAGTAGGACCAAACTGCACACAGTCTGCAAATTTTTTTTGAAATCGGTTCTATATGTTGAATACTTACAGCAGCACGTGGTGGTTATACTACTAAATTGTAGCTTATATTAAACGTTTGTATTTTTAACATAGCGCCATCTATTAAATATTTCCTCAATCCAGTCAACAGATACCGTCATCTGACAGAATCGTTTGGAGCTAACAGATAATTGTGACTGTCAAATAATAGACAAATAATTTTCAATAAAATAATATTGTATTGCGACTATAAATTGAGATGTAGGCTATCCTATCTTTTAAGTTGGACCACACTGCACACAGTGTGCAAAATTTCATTGAAATCAGTTGAGTAGCTTAGGAGTTCATCGCGGACAAACAACGTGACACGTAATTTTTATATATAAAGAAGATATATATACCGATATCTCATGTTTTCCATTGTGCGGTAATAAGCAATGCCAAAGAAAAAAATAATGAGGAAAAAACAAATCAATGACTGTTTTCAAAACTCAAATGTACCAGCTAAATTAATTTATAAATTTTAATTTGGAATTCTTAACCAAAGAGGAGATATTTCAGATCATAGTGGTCAGTACGACAAAAGACTAATTTCATATGTAAGGATCTAATATTTATAGAATAGAATAGAATAGAATAATTTTTATTCAATATACATTACATGTGTAATTCTTATTGAAAGTCATTTTTTACTTTACTACTGGTTCGAAAAAAAAACCCTCTGTCCTGGGAAGAACCAGCAAGAAACCCAGTTAACTTAAAAGGGTTATTATAATATAAATTAATACATGCTTGATTATAACCCCTGGGAATGAGTTGGTCGCTTCCAAGCAGTTTCTAAAATTAATTTTGTAAATAGTATGTACAACTATTAATATAAAATTTTATTAAAAAAAGTCCCGCAGGGTTTCTTGCTGGTTCTTCCCAGGACTGAGGGTTTTTCGAACAAATGGTAAAATAAAAAATAACTTTCAATAACGATAAATGAATAAATGAATTACACATGTTATCTATATTGAATAAAAATTAATTTATTCTATTTTAATCATACATAGATTTCACAAGGACAAACATCCAGACCCAGAAAAATTATTTGTTGGCAATACAAATACTTGTTTCGTGCGGGATTCGAACCCGCGGCTCTTAGCGCTGCAACTCATTGCGAAGCCACTGTGCCACGGAGCCGTCACTTGTCTGTTTCACATTTTTTGCTATTTTAAAACATGTCACTTGCGACGGCATCTTTCTTTTATCGACCAAGTGCTAAACTATAAACCAGTATAATATGCTGATCTTGTATTAGTAGGCAGTAACTGGTACTGAGAGATCTACTTACACTGAATTTATTTTAGGTCATTGGCATTAAACGCGTAAAAGTCGAAAACTGCGAAGCTGTGGTCGGGCCGCTCATCAAATAATAAAACTGGAACTATGGCGTCAGTAACTAGGTACCTAATTATCTAGATCTACCTATAAATAATAATATCTTACCTTTCGGTATCCTTAGGAACAGTAAAGAATGAAAAGTCGACATTCCTATTGTTATTTAAGCACCCGCATGCTATGCAGTACCTTATGGCTTTTTGAGAGGCCATATTTGAATTAAAACTCAATAATAAAAATCAAAAGTGCCTAAATACTTATAAGAGAAAAATACTTTTTTGATAACGTAAGGCTCGCGTCAGCCCGAGCGTGCGCCTGATAACCTCACGGAATTAGCCCCTTGTAAGGGGCTAATTCGGGAATTTAGGAGCTTAAATATATTTTCACGCCTAAAGCGCGGAGTGAGACAGGCCTGAAACTAATATGAAGTGCTAGACTGTATCGTATATATGTCGTAGGATAATTTGATAAACCGAATTTTCCGCAAAAATCTAGGGATATCGCGTAAACACGAATAATTAGACATTTCTCAATCTCACTGAAAAAATATAGGGGTTTTGTAAAAATGCCACTCGCTTTAGTAAATATTGCGAAAATAATCTTTGGCAATTATAAACGAAGCACAATGATTTATCAGTCGGATCACCGAAAACAACGTCTTATCTGATTTGTGGTGGATTTACGACTTGACGTTTCACTTGTCAATCCTTTCTGTCGCCCTACACCTTTTTACCCCGCCGGACATGCCTATATTTTTTATTAAATATTGAAGATTAACATTTTTGTTAAATGATATCTGAGAAAAATCGCTTTAATAGGAAGGGGGGGGGGGGCTCCTCCCTCCGCCAAAGTAATACCAAAGTGTAGTCGACGGAGTCCCTAGCGGGGCTCCTATTTCTAGATGGTTTATAAAAAAATATCCACGAAGGGGATGGAGGGGTCTGTTTGCTCGCTCACTCGACCCCGCCATCCCGTTCTAACCTAACTTGTCCGAGTCGGTGTGCCCCAAGTCCCGAGCTCGCTTCGCTCGCTCTTGCACCAAATAAAACACCAAAATGTTAACTTTTATAATTACTTTAATAAGTAAACATATTTTATTACTTCCACCATTTCCAAAAACGTCGTGACATGACAAAATACTTCAAACCTTCAAGGTAAAACTAGGAACCAATCACAATAAGAATTGGCCTATAAGCCAAAAGCAAGCCAATCAGAGTTAACTATATTCAAAGTTTCTAAAGTAACCAGTGTTTTAGCAAAACTCTTTTTTTCAGATTGAGAAATGTCATAGCCATTGTCTAATTATCTGTGTTTTCGCGATATCCCCCGATTATTGCGGAAAATTCGGTTTATCAAATTATTCTACGACATATACACAGTAATCGATAATCGTATCTATGGTTGCTCTTGCTTCTGAAATGTCATAGACTTAGAATATACGCCAGTATATTCTAATGCCCGAACTACACTAACAAGAAATGCCGTTAATTATCGCGTTGATGGGCGTTGAATGTAGGTGTGCCACCACTTAACGCGATAATTTTGCAACGGCATAAACAATGCCGTTTGCCGATAACTCGAGTGGCAGTACATTAAAAGAGATTAACGCACGAATTAACGCGTTGAAGCGGCCACACTAGCACTACGTTTGTCTCATTGTGCATCGTGAGCGCAACGGGATCGCACGTATGGCTATGGAGTGGAATAAGGAAAAAATTCTTACGTTTGAGATTCTGTAAACATAGCTATGTTTGTGGGATCCGAGACTCAAAAGTTTTAAGAATCGTACAACGCAAAATGATGCTTGGCGATGAATAATGCAATTATTACCTTTTAAAACAACTATCGAAGAAATTAAAAAGAAGGAAATCCTAATAATGGGTTATTATAGAACCCATTTAAATATATATAAAAAATATAATATGATAAAATATGTTCACATAATAACAATTTATATATAATAAAATATATTCATATAATAAAATATATTCAAGGACCATTAACGCCATTCAACGGCATTGAAATTGAAATGACGTTCACCGTTCCAAGTGTGTCCACACAGTTTATCGCGTTAAAATTAAGGCAATAATGGGTCTGATCACCCAATTTTGTTAAGGGTATCAAAAAATTGTATAAAAAATTACGAATTCAACGGTATTCTTATTTTTTTCTACCTTTAAGAATGACTGAAATATTGATGCGTAAAGTGGTGTTTTACGGTAAGGGTGACCGCTTAGCTCCGCATCGCGATGTTACGTCACAAACCGACGAATCACGAAACCATCGAAGCCACCAATAGTCTTTATTGTTATATTTTTCTTATTCTCTCCATATTTATCACTCCATATTTTTCTTGTCATGTTATTTATTTATCAGTAATCTTTATTTTCTGTTTTTTTTTTTTATTTTTGTTATATCACGCTCCTTGGGAATAAAAGTCCGATATGAGAAGATAAAATCAATTTAATGCAAAATTTCATCAAAATCAGTTTAGTATTACACGCATTGAGAACTTGCGACCATTGCATTTTCAAAACAGTATAGGTACCAACTACCAACGTAATACCGCAATCAGTTTATTCAAAAGTAAGTCAAAGTAAAACTAGGACCATACGAAACACAGCAGCATTAAGCTGCTATTTTACGCTGGTATTCTGTGAGAGCGTGGTCCTTCCCCGGTCGGGCCGACTCATTCGTGCTACAACTATAATATTAATATAGCTGCAGCATGGCTGTACCACGTAAATTTAGTTTAGTTAACACTGCATTAGTAAGTTTAAGTAAGTTTTTTAATTTTATGTCATTGTAAATCATGTGCAACTTCATGGTTCAGTCAGTTAATACCTACTTATTTATTATTGCCTAATTACTAATCAATGGTAAAGCTGTATACTTTTCGTAATCTTTTATTAGTAACTTAACTTTAGAGCTTTATTCCATGCATTTCTGATGACAAAAAATCATAGTTTTCTGAAAAACACTGCGCAACTATAAAAATATCCACTTTTGGCAGATAAGCTGACTATCTTTTTTCAAAGCCCGCTTCCATTTCCTTTTTTATACAGCTCTACACACCACGACTATATATATAAATATAATCATATAAAATCTAAATGTTCAATACTTTAGTTTATAAATCAAATCAAATAGTTCATTGGTGATTCACAGTTTAGAAAAAGGTCTTATACAAACACAAATAAAGTTCAGTATGTGATCAGCCTCATGGGCATATAAATGTCAAATATTATTAATAGTTCATTGATTACATTATTCATAATAATAGATCAGATTAAATTATTGATCTTAAATAATATTGATTACATTGGATTAGATTATTCATAAAATATTAGTTCAGAATTATTAGGTATGTAGTCGTTGGGTTTATTATAAATATTATATCATCTAATACAGTCAACCGGACATTAACTCTGACATTCGATATAATATGTAGGTAAACGACCACTGACTTAGAAGTATATTGATTGGGTATACCTACAGAATTAGCGTGACTTTAACCTATAGTGACTTATACCTAAACAAATCTGGCGCATAAAATGGCCGTCTTTTATAGGGTTGTAACTCAGCAATATGGGCATCTGATATCGATATTTTTACTAATATGAGTTTGTTCTTATTTCATAATTATAATTATAGAAATTAAAACCATAGCCTAATTGCGTAACACACCTAAAATGGCAAACCATATCAATTTGACAGTTTAACAACATCCATTGCGTGGTTTTTGTTGTCGAGCAAACGAATTTTTCAATCACATATAGCAATGCCGTGTAGAGAAATCGTCGGTTAAGAGTATCCACTACGCCATATCTTCCCGTGGGTGTCGTAAAAGGCGACAAAGGGAAACAGGCAGGAGATGGGCAGCAGCATCTTCATGATAACAGCAAAAATTAGAATAAAAAAACTGCGGTTGCCAACCCGCTCGCCAAGCGTGGCAACTATGGCAAAATACCCCCCATGAGCAATGACAATAATAAACGGCCCCCAGTCCCCGGCGGCCCCGCTATTCCTGGCTACGGTGGCGACCATGGTAACGGCGGGGCAGGGGGTGCTAAGAATCTCCGGTGGAGGTTCGGTTGCCACCTAAGACGACTCGACCTGGCAACATACAACGCACGCACCCTGAGGACTGACGAGAAGATCGTGGAGCTGGAAGAAGAGATAGACAAGTTACGCTGGCATATTATAGGATTATCTGAAGTCCGAAGAGAGGCGGAGGTCATGGTATCATCATGGTAATCCAGCAACTTGTTCTATCACCGGGAGGGCCGCCATCAGTCCTAAGGAGGTGTCGACGAGAGTTGCGTACCTTATACTCAGAATCACCATACGGTATTCGCTGAAGGTCATACAGGTTTACGCACCAACCTCGGCACATCCCGATGAGGAGGTAAAGGAAATGAATGAGGATATCTCTAGAGCCATGCATTCCTCCAAAACCCACTATACGGTGTTAATGGGAGACTTCAATACAAAACTAGACACAACAGAGAACGGTGAGCTGAAAGTAGGGAAATTTGGAATAGGGCAACGGAACCCAAGGGGCCAGCAGCTGGCCGACTTCATAGAGAAAGAGGGACTCTATATGATGAACTCTTTCTTCCAGAAGCGGCCCCACAGGAAGTGGACCTGGTCGAGTCTCGACGGTTCGACAAAAAATGAGATTGACTTCATTATGACGACCAGACGACAACTGTTCAGTGATGTCTCCGTGGTCGCGAGGGTGAAAACTGGTAGCGATCACCGAATGGTTAGAGGCACACTGAACCTAAACGTTAAGTTGGAGATGTCTCGTCTAATGAAGTCAACGCTCCGTCCCCCACGTGCTCTGTTCCAAATTCCCGAGACCCTTTAGCTCGAGTTACAAAACCGTTTTTAGTGCCTAGAAGACTGCAATGAAGTGGACGATATGAATGACAAGCTCGTGGAAACTGTCCATGCATTCGGAGCTAAGTTCTGCAAGACCCGCCGCAGACGAACACAAAAACTCTCCGATCACACTCTCAATCTCATGGCTGTTAGACGGGAGATGAAGCTACATTCTTCAATAGATTTGACAGCAGCAACTGAACAGACAGATTTCTAAATGCTTGCGGAGGGGTCTGTTCGCTCGCTTCGCTCGCTCACTTGACCCCGCCATCCCCTTCTATCCTAACCTGTCTGAGTCGGTGTGCCCCAAGGCCTAAGCTCGCTTCGCTCGCTCTTGCACCAAATAAAAGACCAAAATGTTAAGTTTTATAATTACTTTTAATAAGTAAACATATTTTATAACTTCCACCGTTTCCAAAAATGTCGTAAAATAGCAAGCAATCCGTTTATAGAGGGGTAGCGAAGTCGTTCAAAACAGGAGGCAGATAATAACAATAGAGGCACATTCACGTAAACTTGGAAGCAACGGAATGACGCTTATGACGCGAGTCGCGAAGTCGAGCATAAACGTAGTTATTATATTCTCTTTGGTCGAATATATCTGTTACTGATTAATGTCAATGTCAAAAGTTCCGTTTCAGGTATTAATTAGAGATATAATATGAATATTTTTAGAAATTTTTAATATATATTTCGACGCAGCTCCGGCAGCTAAAATTACATGCGGGCGCTTGAGATAAGCCCCCTTGACACATACACAGTGACAGACTCCTCAAATTCTGGTGACTTCATTCTAAACCCAACCCAAGTTTGATACACCATAATTATATTTTTTAGGTTAGTCATGCATTCAGGAACTCTGAATTATTCATAATTTGAAATCTTCAGAGGAGATGCAAAATTTAGTTGATATTGATTTTGCAGGTTCACATTGTTCGCAAGATTATTGGGAAACCGATTATGGGTTCATTGACATCGATATTTCGATGTTTGGCATGTGTCAATATCGATGTTTTAATTTTTAACATCGATGATCATCGAACATCCCTAACTAATCTATGGTGTTGGTGAACACTGAATATACACTATTGACCTGTATGATGTGTGTTAATTTGTGAATTTTATTTATTAACGGAGTGATTAAATGCTTTTTAAATTGTATTTTCAAGAATTGTTCCATTTGCCTAAACCGGTATTGCAAACGTATAAACATTAGTTTATTGTGTCTGACTATAATACTCTTGTCAACTTTAGTCATAGCATTCCGCTATATAATGTTTTATTACATTAACAACAAATGTGAATTATTATCAGTGTAATACGTAGTTGTCAGTTAAAGTAAAGAATGGCTAGTCCATCTCCACAAAGTAGCCCGATGCCGCCACCGCAGGCTCCCAGTCCGATGGGTCCGCCAACCCAAAGTCCTGCGCCACCGCAGTCACCACATAGTCCTTACAATCAGCAGCATGTTAACGGACCACCGCCGTCTCATCCCTCTCCTGCTGGACAACCTCAATTACCTAATCACATGCCATCGTCTGCCCCACCTCATACAATTGCATCAAATGCCAATGGGCAGCCTAGTGTACCGCAACAACATCCTGGAATGCCTCCAAGTGGACATCAACTTCCACAACATATGGTTGGACCACATATAACAGGGCCACCTGGTCATCCAGGATCTCATCCATCTGGACCAAATGGTCACTCAAATTCAGCTCAACATCCAAGTATGCCAAGTCAAGGCCCACCACATGGCTACATGCAGCATCAGATTGGTCATTTGCCTCCTGGTCAGGTAAGAATACTCATAAAGTACTTTCATATTGAGCTTGAACTCTGTGCATTACCACAATTTTGGTGTATACAAGGCAAGAATGTGCAAATTAAGTTGGGTTTATTTTGTTTTCAATAATAATTTTGTTAAGTTAATGCATAACACTATTTGTTTTCTAAAACCCATTGTATTATAATGAGCTTCTATATCCATTCATAAATACTGGCTAATTTGTTTCTTGTTTTTCTTCTTCATCAGTTTTGACAAGTCTTCTGCTGAACATAAGCCTCTACCATTGTAAGGAAGATAAGCCCTAATTGTTATGCTTGGCAAGGCGATTGATGATCACAGTATGGTTGTTAATGACTATTAAATGCCAAGTCTTCATAAAATGTCATTTGCTACTATATTTTTTATTACAAAGTAACTTGTGAAGAGTTTTGTTATTATAAGATAATTTATGTACATTTTATAATATTGTACTGTATTCGTAGATTTAAAACCATGGTAACAGGTAAGAACAATATCCTCCAAAAGTGTTACCCAAGTTTTCAATATATATTGTAGCATAATATTAAGATTGCATCAAGCTCTTATTGGAGTTTTTTTTTTATAGGAATAGGGTGAGAAACGAGCACACAGTCCACCTGATGGTAAGTGGTTGCTGTGACCCATAGACATCTACATTTATCCTCGTTTGCGAATCAAAATGCAAATGCGTTGTCACCCGTGAGGACTAAGTTGGAATGCCTCTTTTCCAGTTAAAAGTGTCTCCGGTTCTCTACACACACCATACGAAACACAGCAGTATTAAGCTGCTATTTTACGCTGGTATTCTGTGAGAGCGTGGTTCTTCCCTGGTCGAGTCGACCCATTCGTGCTACAACTATACTTACTAATATAGCTGCAGCATGGCTCTACCACATGTAATAGTTTATAATAAATTCTTTCTATGGTAGGTAGGACATGTATATGAGTGGATTGTATACTGACTCATAAATAAAATTTTATATACTTACTTATATAATGATCTAAGTTTACAATAAAATACAAGGTTTTTTGTAATAACTGGCCAAATTTGCAGACAAGGTTCAGAATAAGTAATATAGGTAAATGGTTAAGAAAAATTAATTTAAAATAAAACCCCAAACATTCTGTCCTTTTCATCTTTTAAATTCAAAATGTATGGTAATGCATTATTTTAACAGATTTTACTGCGCATGTACACATCAGTAAGGGTTGATCGGTAGGCAAAAACATTGTTGCCCATAAATTATATTTGATTTGGGTTAATGTTAAATAAAAGTAGAAGCCTTATTTACTTGTATTTTCAAAAACTGCAGTAATGTATCATTATTTATATATTTGAACTTAAGATTAAAATTTGGGTACTCTTTGAAAAATAACCCTGTATATATTGTTAGACAAATGTCATCAATTAAATTTATATAAGAAGTAACAATTTACATTATTGTTCAATTTGCTCAGGTGATACTCTGTTTCTAGGGCAGGGGTAAAATGAACAAAGACATTATATGTTAATGTCTAGTCAATAATTATAACTTGGGAGAGTATGGACATTTCTTAATGAGGGCTAATAATTTTCCACTCATTAGATGTTGCTTGGTACTGAGGAGAAGATTTTTGTTACATTGTCATCTTTATTGATATTTTTCTTAGAATATAGTTAAATAATGAAGTAAATAATAACACTTCCATCTGAAAGGTTATGTTTTCTTCTTTCTGCTTATTAAGGCTTTTGCAGCCAATAACACTCCAAGGAACCATAATGATCACATGCAACACATAGACACTTGTTATTAAAAAGTAATCCACAATTTTATTGACCTAATGACATTTTTTTTTTTACAAAAACTGTGAAACATTAAAACTTGTGTACAAACAATGTTAGGCCAGACAAACTAGGCAAAATAAAGTAGCAAAAAATATTACACTCATTGATTTATATATTTCTGTGCAAATTTTTTCCAAAGAAGGGTTATATATATATCCTTCCAACTGTGGATGTCTAACACTTGGACACGGAAATATCTCCGTTGACTGCGGGTGTCCAAGTGTTAGACATTTTTTACTCACTTTATTAATGACGAAACAAAGCATTAAGCACTATTTCTAACTCATTCTACCATATGTCGATGTATACAGGATAAAAAAGGATAGCATAAAAATCCCACAGCTTACACACTTTAGTAGGATTTTATATCTATATCATGTGTTGATTTCGTATGTCCCTTGAGTCAGCCATCAGTGTAATTGACGCACGCTAACATCGGAGTTGTATGCAATTATTTCGTACAAATCTTGATTGATTGTGTGGTTAATTATGTTAAAACAACGCCTGGGTAACTAACCTTCCTATTTGTAACCTCATTTTGTGTTTCATCTCATTTTGTAAGTGTGAAATGTTTTTTTAATTTGTATGAAGCAAACCGCTATCTTAGAACTAACATTATTCTGGGACTTTATTAAATTTATATACACCTTTGTAGGAAATTTCATATAAAACTCAGAAATGTATACATGTTATAGTATTTGATATACCAGAATCGAGAAATTTGCGTTAAGATGGACTGTGCCCAATCAGCCGTCCATTTTATTAAACAGCTCCGCAGTCAATGGAGTAGGGTGGTTAGAGTCTCCGCAGTCTAAAGGATATATATATATATATATATATATATAAATAATGTAATTCGAGAAATAAAGTAATGAAAAAGAATTTTGATATATTATGTTTCATTAAACAAGTTCCTTGAAAAGACATTTATATAATACATGAATAATAACTATGTAGAAAACAAATTTTATGTCACACTTTGAGTTGCTATTAAATAATGGTCCATAAATGTCTTTAGCCATTATCAATGTTTCATTAAAAATAGTAAACAATTGATGAGTAAGTGGTACTATATTATCTGATTTTGGTAGTATATCATCTTCATGCTTCAGGCTGACGGTGTAAACGATGGGTGTATTTAACATTTTTTTTACCCAGTCTGCAACATTTCCTGAAGAATTATCTGAAATAGCATTTTATTTATATAATTTAAGAAAAATAAGCAGATATACCTTTCTTCATGTTGTAGTATAGGCATAGGAAAAGGCAGGCTATTACCGGTAGGAGAAGTATAGATTGGCCATCCACTAGATGAAAAACCTGGTAAGGAAGTCTATTGGTAGTGGCTATGTTAACCAGAGAACTTGTGAAATGTGGTCATAATAATGAAAGTGATCTATAATACTAAGTTTACTTTCTTAATTATTTGCATGTTTTTTTTTTTACATTTGGACCCAAATAAATATTCATCTGTTAATTTTTTATTATATATTGCAATGATTTCTGTATGTAATTTCGTTCAATGCATAATGACATTAGAGTTTGCTAATGTCTGCATTACTATTTATCAGCATTTTGATATTGTTACATATCTAAATATATATATTTTATAGGAAAAGCACAAACACATACAGTTAAAGGTGTCAAAAATTAAGTGACAAAATTTCACAAATCTAATAAAATGTAGTGCATCAACAAGTTGAAGAGCATTTTAATGATGTGTACTAATAATGTGAATATTACCTGAATATAATTAATTAATTAATATAATTATATTATCACACAAGTTTTGAAGTGAAAACTTCTTTAGGCATTCAAAGCACTGTACCCAATTTTAATACAGTGGACCCCCGGTAATCCGACAAACATTTTGCAGGGCAGTGTTGGACTATCGAATTTGTCAGATTATAGAGTACTGCCTAAGACCCCCTATAGTCAGGAATTTTTTAAAAAAGAGTGCCTTGTAATCCGACAAATTCCAGATCCAATGATAAGATTCTATATGTTATATATGTACTCTGAAGTACAAATTATACAATACAATACAATACAATACAATAACTTTATTTCAGGCATCAAGGACTTAAAAATTAAGAACATTGGCCCATAGCAATATATACCTTAACCTAAAAATATATATAAAATATAAACATAACTTAACACTATTTAGGGAACTTTTTTCTTTGGCGCGTCCCTGTATCGGCGAAACACTACCCCAGAGGGCCAGAAATCGGGAGCGAGGAATGTCTCTTTATGTTTTGCAGGAACCTGGAGTACGTAGGATTTGAAGTTTGTTGACCTATTAGACTCCAGACGCTGCAAATGTAAAGAGATCGGTTCCTCAATGCGGCATCGGCTTCGTTCTTCCACGAAACGCAGGACATCTTCTCCCGACGTACTTTTGTCCAAACGGGAGATGTAGAGTTGTATGGTTGGCTCCACAGCACGCAGAGTTGTACTCGCGTTTATCTTGGCGGTCCCACGCTGGTTACAGACGGGTCGCGACCGACGTCTCTTCTCAACAAGAGTAAACCCGTCCTTATCAATCTTGTCTTGGGTCACCACTGGAACTGATTTTATTTCCACATTCTTCCGCTTTCGACCACAAGAGGGTGCCGGTTGTAAAGATTTTCGGGCAACATCCGCAAACGTCTTCCCTTGTTTTGAGGTTGGCTTCGGCGGAGGAGTACCAATGGCTTCAGTCAAGGGTTGAGGTGGTGATGCAATGACGACCGAGGTTGCCCTAGTTTCTCGGTCATCAACCTGCTGACAGACGGTATCGCGTGACGGAGTCGCAATCATCGGTGAAATATGACTACTATTACGGTTACCGCGTGTCGTATTTACATTCTGCGACGGCGGTGATTTTGCAGATGTTGCAATTATGTTGCGCAACATATTGACTTCGTTCCTCAGCTCTGTTGCGGCTCGTTCCGATTCCTTAAATTTGGAACGGATGTCGGTAACATCGGCTCTCAACGTGGTGATGTCTTTCAACAATCTGGTGACGTCTACGTGATCGAACGTCACGGGAGGCAGCTTGTTGAGATCACGCGCGACGAAAGTTGGAATGTCATCAGGGTCGGTCTCATTGAACAGCCTGAAGATGTCTTGCAGGTCTTTCTTACCGCGTCCATCCCTGTGACGTGTGATAAGACGGATTTGGGTCACGGCTGAATCTGCTAACACCTTCTTCGCTTGGATGATCTCGTCCTCAGTGAAGCTTGTCATCAGTATTTGCTCCAGAGACACCTGGTCCATGACGTCCAATTTTTGTTGAACAAAGGCCAGGAACTCGTGGATTACGACGGTTTCGGAGCGTTTAGTTTGACACGCCATTTCGAATTATTTTTGCGCAGTAGGTATGCTTACGCTACAAAAATACTGTAGGTTCGGCATTAGAGCCCTCGCGTCATTATGAAGCGACTGCACTAACCGGTAGTAAAATTGCTACTTCGTTATGTATGTCAAATTTAGTAAATTAAACAACACAATAGGGAGCTTACATTTTATTATAAAATTAACGTCATTAATGCTATAGAACTTAGAAAAATTAACTTTATGTTAGGAAATAATTGTGTACAAACAAATGTACATACTAAATTATCAAAAATTATGAATCAAGTTATAACTTGTTCAATCATGCATTTGCGAAGATTGTCAAAAAAAAACTAATAATAAATAATAGACCATGTCGGATTACAGGGGGTGCCGGATTAGACAGGGGCCGGATTACTGGGGGTCCACTGTACATCGCCAATTTGGTCGATAAACTTATTTTACGCCGCTACCACTCGGCTCCTCGCTGTGTGGTAGCAGTGTAAAAAAAAATACCACCCCCTATTTTCGCACCATGAGGAAAAAAAGGAAAAAAGAAGATTATATATATATATATATTTGTAAGGCTATAAAGTCACTTCTGACATCTTCTGAATGACGAGTAGACAGTCCACAAGATGGTAAGTTGATACAGTGGCTCAGAGACATCTACATTTATTCTTCATTAAGAACATTAACAGTGGTAGAGCCACGCGGTAGCTTTTGCTGTCGCACGGATGGGGCGGCTCGAACCGGGGTGGTACCACGACCTCACAGAATACCAGCGTGAAGTAGAGGTTTACCTCTGCGTTTCGCTTGGTGAGTGCAGGTGGCCGGAGGCCCCTTTTTATTGGAAATGAGGCATTCCATCTTAGTCCTCAAGGGTGACAACGCATGTGCATTTTGATTCGCAAACGAGGATAGATGTAGATGTCTATGGGCCACAGCAACCACTTACCATCAGGTGGACTGTGTGCTCGTTTGTCACCCTTATCCTATAAAAAAAAATCAAAATGTAGATGCGTTGTCACCGCTGAGGACTAAGAATGTCTTGTCACCAGTAAAAACAGTATCCAGTTCTCTTCACCCATCAGCTCATCACACAAAATAAGTAGTAACATATGGAACAAACAAGTAATAGGTTAAATTATTAACTTACAAAAATATGCTGCAGTTTTTCCAACATAATACATAACATTGTATTTCTGTCTAATTTTAGTACTTGCTGTTGTTAATAATTCCATCTGTTTAACCAATGTCACATATTATAGTTTAATAATATAGTAATAATCTAACTTTAGTTTACATAATGGTGAGTTAAGTGTGTTATATGATTACAATTTTTAATGATTATTTTACAATTGATAATAAAATTTAAAAAACTCCCAAAGCAAAAGGAGCTGATGATCTTCAAACGGCTGAACTGATTTTCTTGAAATATAGCTAAGAGTACTCAGTTAAAACACCTTTCAAACGAAAATAAGCTTGACACACAGATACACACTACACTCTACAAACATATAACACCCCTCTGTTTTCGTTGTGAATTAAGAAACAAGTAAAGTTTTCATTTTTGCAAAGCTATGGTTTAAGTGAGACCATTTTCAGTTATTATGCTATGGCCACTCATTGTTAGGATTGTAACTTTATGATAAAATAGTGACCCACCCTTGCCTTGCCTGGGTAGGTTCTATTAATATGGCGTCATTATTCATATCTTGTGGCATGGGAATAACCCCCCTCCGCTCAAAAAAGGGGCAGTTATATTTATATTACAGATATATACTTTCATCTTATTATTACATATTTAGATTTGTATTTGTCAAACTCAGAACAAAAAAAATATTGATGGAGCACTGCGTACAATCAAGTTACATAAAAACTATGCACAATTTCTTCATGTGCATTAACGCAAAAAAAAAAATTTCTTTAACAGTCCACAAAATTTCACTGATGGGCGCACACTTAAAACAATGTTCGCCTTTCATTCTTTTTTGATCTGAGTTTTCAAACATAAGTTTTGTAAGAATCTTACCAAAATATTGTGATTCACAGATATATCTTCATTTCCATACGGAATAGTAATTATTCTTCCAAATCCTTTTAAATTAATAAATGCCATTAATCTATACGCCAAATTGTTCAGTACGTAAGCAACAATTTCAGTTTCTTCTTCAGACAATGGTTTTTGTCCAATGTATATTGCATTACATTCATGGTCTATTACTAAAATATAATAAGTTTTATGCCAAAAGATTTGCACAGGTTGTAGCTTTGTAGAAATGTAGATTTAAAACAGTAAAAAAATCAGGACACAAAATTTAACTGTGTTTAGTCAGAACTGAGCCTGGATCAGCCTTAATCTGGATGTTCTGATAGTTTAATAGTCAGCTAACATTAATAGATTCTTAATAATTAAAACTAAAATAATACATTATTTGTGATATTTTTTAGTTTTTATTAAACATTTTAGGTTCACATTTTTCATTTGAATGTTATTTTAATTAACACTTACCATAATTTGGTGACTTTGTAAAATACCAGTTTCTGTCTAAGTTCACACCAGCTGGGCTATAGTTACCTTTACACATTATTTGTTTACTAAACCTCTTTCTATTTTTTTGCCAAAACCGATTCTAAAACATTATATTATTTATTATTACTAAATATTTTAATTTTGGTATTAAAAGTAGTTATTTAGTAACAAACCGTTTTCATGCTGTATGCATAACCATCAGGATTCATAAATGGAACAAAATAAAAATCATAAAATTTTATTAAATAGCCTAAGTCTTTTTTATCCAGTAAAAACTTGATAAAATTCAGAACGACCGCTGGAGTTAACCAGTCTCTGCCATCTTCACCACTCATTATGAAAACAGCAAGTTTCTTTTTGCCAGTTGACAGCGTCAAAAGAAACACGTCGCGCTTTTCATATGTTTTTGCTATGACTGTTTTTTTTATGACAGCATATTCTTTCACAGTTCTGCTAACCCATGTATTTATTGTTTCCCAATCATAAAATCCTTTGATTCCATTAGATGCCGAAGACAAATATTGAATGTTATTATGTAATCTGGAAATATCAAGAAATACTTAAATTATAGCAACAAATTGTTTGTTGGTGCTTTTTTGTTTATATCTATTTGTATGTATATACGTCCAAACCTACTACCAATCACATAACGTAAGGCACATGAGTGACTTTCTTTTTATTTATTTTTATGCGCTTGCATTTCTTAATTTTGATAGATATTTAGAAGCTGTTGCTGTGGTATTGAGTAGAATAAAAATAGTTACTTACGAAAAATCCTGCAATAATTGAATATACTGTATACCATTCTTTTGGAGCTTGTGTTCAAATGATTGGGTGCAACAATCTGGGACTATTACATCCATGGGTAAAATAGCATTGTTTGTGACACCATTCATAAAATAAAAATATTTATTTTTAAGATGGAGATCATAAAGTACAGATCTCTCAAGAAAATTAAATGCAGTTACTCTGTACAGTGTATAATTAGCAAGTGTAAATCTTTGTGTTAAAATATATAAAAATATAAGTGTAATCATTTTTTGGCATTTAATTTTTGACTTGAAATCAGTATGGTTAAATGTGTTAACAAACTATTTTTTTTCTAAATGACATAAAATATCTTAGATTTTTAATTTATTGTAAAAGGTAGGATGAGAAACGAACACACATTCCATCCGATGGTAAGTAAATGCTGAGGCACATAGACACATACATTTATCCTTTATTAAGAATCAAGTTATAGATGTGGTGTCACCCCTGAAGACTAAGATGGAATACCGTATTACCAGGGTTTTAGTTCTTGTCACTCATCATACCAAAGTTAACAGACGTTAGCCATTGTGCTAACGTCTCTTAACTGACACTTGTTATTCCGAACGGAAATAAACGTATGTGTGTGATGTATTCACGGAATCCAGAATCAGAAATCAGAATTCCGAAACGGAATTTCATATAATATACACCTACGCGGGCTAAATACTACTGTAAATTATTCATTCAAGTCATTAAAGTATGTTAATAGTGATGAGATTAAAGGTAGAAAGAAGTGGGAAACCTTCTATTTAATATCCATAACTCTGAAACCATCAAAATATTTCGTACTTCATACACCCAAAACCAATGATATACAATAAATAATATTGTATATCATTATTACATATTATGTAAGCAACACCTTGTCCGATCTGAAAGAGGTACATATAATAATTATTGCAATTATAGTACAAAAAAATTAAAACATTTTATTAACAAACATAAAATTATATTGTTTTTAACTAGAATTTGCTTAAAATTCAACAAATTTTTAAAATATGGCAGCACTGTCGTCGTCGAAGGTATCGCCAGGAGTTTTGGCGGGAACTTGATCGGTGGCGGTTTGCTGCTCCTGTTTTATAGTTTAAATAATAGTTTGAAGTGGATTTTGATATGTAAAAGTGTTGCGATTTTATGTATTAACTGTCTACGCATGTGAACTATTAGTGGAAACGGTGAAACAAGTGCTCTGATGGTGATGGATTCTCAAGATAGCTATTTGCATAGGCGCCTTTAGATACCATCACCAACTGTCAGCTGTCTGCTGGCTCAAGTCGCCGTCAAAATCTCCCAAGGGCTGCACAATGTGACGCATCAACATATTGTGAAGTAGTGAACTATGAAGGATAATTATACATTTGGAGAAATTATAATAAACCGAATAAAAATACTCAAGACTTGGCCTAAAGGTCTAGATACCAGGCCATAAACTCCAAAAAAAACGGTATCGCCATGTAAGTTAACCTATCTACTTCAATGTTATTTAATTTTTTGTGGAGTATTTTTTAAATTTATTTTCTGAAAAGGATTATATGAACAGAATCAAATCACGACATTTAAAAGCACCCAAACAGATCAGACAGGGGAAACCCTTTAACGTGTTATACCACAATTAATGTTTACAATTGAAACTCATATCTAGGATCCACAACTCAGTAGGCAAAAAAGGGTTATTAATTTCTGAATCAATGAATTACATTGCAGGGACCAATGAGTATTGGTGGTGGACCTCCTGGAAATGGGATGCAAGGACCTCCGGGCGTACCTCTGAATCTTGGAGGGCCGCCGCCGCATGGCGTGCACCCATCGGGCTTGCCGCCGCTGCCGTCACATCATGGAATGCTACAGTCTACTGGACCGCATTCTGGTGGTTACACCCATTCTCCCAGTCCGGGCTCGGGTGCAGTTTCAACAGCTCCACCTCCTTCACAGTCTCCAGCCGGAGCTCCAACTCAACATCCACCATCAGCACAAACGCCACCTCATGGACAGATTCCACCTCCAAACACATCATCAGCAAACGGTGCTCCGCCTTCATCCTCGCCCATGCAGGGTTCTCTACCGGCGCCTGGTCCTGATAACCTCCACGCTCTACAGAAAGCTATTGACTCAATGGAAGAAAAGGGCTTGCAAGAGGATCCACGCTATTCGCAACTTCTGGCAATCCGTGCGCGCTCGAATCCACAAGACCCGAGTAAAGGACTCTTCTCAAACACTCAACTTAGTCAGCTGAAGTGAGATACTTATTGGTTATTATTTATTGAATTTAAGATTTTCAAGTTTAAGGTTTATTGTTTTCCTCACAGTGCATAAAAAGTAAAATACATATCAAATCATAAATGAGTTGAAGATAAAGTAAAAAGATAAAATCATCACCATCATTACAGCCCTTCACAAGTCTACTGCTGAACATTGGCCTCCCCTAAGGAATGCCATAAAGTACGGTCTTGAACCACCTGCATCTATCGACTTCCTGCATGTCTTACCAGGTCGTCACTCCATCTAGTGGCGGGACGCCCTACACTTCGTCCGCTGGTACGAGGCCGCCACTCGAGGATCTTTTTCCCCATCGGTTGTCGGTTCTTCCAGCTATATGGCCAGCCCATTACCACTTCAGCTTACTAATCCGTTGGGCTATGTCGGTCACTCTGGTTCTACTGCGGATATCCTCATTTTTAAGTTTATCACGCAGAGAAACTCCGAGCATAGCCCTCTCCATAGCTCGCTGAGCGACTTTGAGCTTCCTCATCCGGCCAGCAGTGAAGGACCACGTCTCAGTTCTATAGGTCATCACTGGCAACACGCACTGGTTGTACAGCCTCATTTTTAAGTTTTGAGGTATACCTGACGAGAAGATGTGTCGTAATTTCCAGAACGCTGCCCAGACGAGTTGAATCCGTCGCCTGACCTCTCGGTCGACTAGTCGGACTATTCGTCCCAGGTAAACATTCTCGTCAACAACTTCGAGCTTAGTGCTGCCAACAACTACCGGCATAGGTATGACATGGACGTTATACATGATCTTTGTTTTGTCCATGTTCATCTTAAGACCTATCCGCTGGTAGGCACTATTGAGATCATTGAGCATAGCGCTTAGGTCCTCCAGCGATTCTGCCATAAGGACTATATCGTCGGAAAATCGAAAGTGAGTGATGTACTCGCCGTTGATTTTAATACAGTATCCTTTCCAGTACAGAAGCTTGAAAACGTCTTCCAATGCAGCGATGAAGAGTTTCGGGGATATAACGTCACCCTGTCTTACGCCTCTATGCAGTTGGATAGGATTTGTACTCGGATAGCCATCGTAGCTCTACTGTACAAACACTTCAGTACTTCGATATATCGAGAGTCAACTTGGCACCGCTGAAGGGACTGCAGCACCGTCCAAATTTTGACGGAATTAAAGGTTTTCTCATAGTCCACATACGCCAGAGATAGTGGCAAATTGTACTCCTCTGACTTCTGTACAATTTGCGGAAGGGTATGTATGTGGTCTATGGTGCTAAAGCCTTTTCGGAAACCGGCTTGTTCAAGAGGCTGGAAATCGTCGAGTCTGCACGTGAGACGATTCGTAATGACTCTCGAAAACAGCACGTAGACACGGCTCAGAAGGGAAATCGGTCTGTAGTTCTTCAAGAGAGCGTTGTCGCCTATCTTGAAGAACAAGACCACCTCAATTCTGCTCCACGCCTCGGGTGTAGTGCCACCATGGAGGACGGAATTAAAGAGCTGGAGGACTTCAAAGACCGGTTTTCCACCCGCTTTCAGAATCATCATCATCATTACAGCCCTTGACAAGTCCACTGCTGAACATAGGCCTCCCCCAGGGAGTGCCACAAAGCACGGTCCTGAGCCACCTGCATCCATCGACTTCCTGCATGTCTTACGTCGTGTCACTCCATCTCGTGGGGGGGGGGGGTGGGGGTCGCCCTACACTTCGCCTACCGGTACGAGGCTGCCACTCAAGAACCTTTCTTCCCCATCGGTTGTTGGTTCTTCGAGCTATATGGCTGGCCCACTGCCACTTCAGCTTACTAATCCGTTGGGCTATGTCGGTTACTCTGGTTCTACTGCGGATATAATGCCGTGTAGTGGCGGTCAAGAATATCCACTACCCCATATCCTCCCGTGGGTGTCGTAAAAGGCGACAAAGGGAAACAGGCAGAAGATAGGCAGCAGCATCTTCCTGATAATAGCCAAAATTACAATAAAAAAACTGCGGTTGCCAACCCGCTCGCCAAGCGTGGCAACTATGGAAAATACCCCCCAATGAATAGAGCAACAAATAGACGGCCCCCAGTCCGCGGCGGCCCCGCTATTCCTGGCTACGGTGGCGACCATGGTAACGGCGGGGCAGGGGGTGCTAAGAATCTCCGGTGGAGGTTCGGTTGCCACCTTAGACGACTCGACCTGGCAACGTACAACGCATGCACCCTAAGGACTGACGAGAAGATCGTGGAGCTGGAAGAAGAGATAGACAAGTTGCGCTGGCATATTATAGGATTATCCGAAGTCTGAAGAGAAGGGGAGGACACGGTAATCCTCGAATCCGACAACTTGCTCTATCACCGGGAGGGCGACCAACTGTCCCAAGGAGTTGTCGGATTTATCGTCCACAAGTCTCTCGTTAACAACGTTATAAAGATCGGGAGTGTGTCGACGAGGGTTGCGTACCTTATACTCAGAATCACCAAACGGTATTCGCTGAAGGTCATACAGTTTTACGCACCAACCTCGGCACATCCCGATGAGGAGGTGGAGGAAATGTATGAGGATATCTCTAGAGTCATGCATTCCTCCAAAACCCAATATACGGTGTTAATGGGAGACTTCAATGCAAAACTAGGCACAAGAGAGAACGGTAAGCTGAAAGTAGGGAAATTTGGAATACGGCAACGGAACCCAAGGGGCCAGCAGCTGGCCGACTTCATGGAGAAAGAGGGACTCTTTATGATGAACTGAAGCGGCCCCACAGGAAGTGGACTTGGTCGAGCCCCAACGGTTCGACAAAAAATGAGATTGACTTCATTATGACGACCAGACGACAACTGTTCAGTGATGTCTCAGTGATCGCGAGGGTGAAAACCGGCAGCGATCACCGAATGGTTAGAGGCACACTGAACCTAAACGTTAAGTTGGAGGGGTCTCGTCTAATGAAGTCAACGCTCCGTCCCCCTCGTGCTCTGTTCCAAATTCCCGAAACCTTTCAGCTCGAGTTACAAAACCGTTTTCAGTGCCTAGAAGACTGCAATGAAGTGGACGATATGAATGACAAGCTCGTGGAAACTGTCCAAGCGGTTGGAGCTAAGTTCTGCAAGACCCGCCGCAGAAGAACACAAAAACTCTCCGATCACACTCTTAATCTCATGGCTGTTAGACGGGAGACGAAGCTACATTCTTCATCAGATTTGACAGCATACAGGCAACTGAACAGACAGATCTCCAAATGCATGCGTCGGGACTTACGCAACTTCAATACAGCTTGTATTGAAGAAGCGATCGAGCGGAACCAAGGCTCCAAAGTCTTTGCCAGAGATCTGTCTGCCAGAAAGAGCCAACTGTCAAAGCTGAAGACCGAATGTGGCAGCATCGTTTCCGGGGCACCTGAGATTTTGAGTGAGATTGAGAGGTTCTATGGGCAGCTGTACATGTCATCGTTGGAGCCACACGCAAGTGTGAGTAACGATCCAAGAGCGAGTCTTATCCGACACTATTCCGAAGATATCCTGGACGTCAGTCTGAGCGAGATTAGAATGGCTCTCCAGCACCTTAAAAACGGCAAGGCCCCAGGCGAGGATGGAATTACAGCGGAGCTTCTGAAAGCGGGTGGAAGACCGGTACTTGAAGTCCTTCAGAAGCTCTTTAATTCCGTCCTCCATGGTGGCATTACACCGGAGGCGTGGAGCAGAAGTGCGGTGGTCTTGTTTTTCAAGAAAGGTGACAACGCTCTCTTGAAGAACTACAGACTGATTTCCCTTATGAGCCGCGTCTACGTGCAGTTTTTGAGAGTCATTACGAATCGTCTCGCGCGCAGACTTGACGACTTCCAGCGTCCCGAACAAGCCCGTTACCGAAAGGGCTTTAGCACCATAGACCACATACATACCCTTCGGCAAATTGTACAGAAGTCCGAAGAGTACAATTTGCCACTATGTCTGGCGTATGTGGACTATGAGAAAGCCTTTGATTCCGTCGAAATTTGGGCGGTGCTGCAGTCCCTTCAGCGGTGCCAAGTTGACTGTCGGTATATCGAAGTGCTGAAGTGTTTTGTACAGTAGAGCTACGATGGCTATCCGAGTACAGAACCAGAGTACGAAACCTATCCAATTGTAGAGAGGTGTAAGACAGGGTGATGTTATATCCCCGAAACTCTTCACCGCTGCATTGGAAGACGTTTTCAAGCTTCTGGACTGGGAAGGATACGGTATTATCATCAATGGCGAGTACATCACTCACCTTCGATTTGCCGACGATATAGTCCTTATGGCAGAATCGCTGCAGGACCTAAGCACTATGCTCAATGACCTCAATAGTGTCTCCCAACGGATAGGTCTTAAGATGAACATGGACAAAACAAAGATTATGTTTAATGTCCATGTCACACCTATGCCGGTAGTTGTTGGGAGCACTAAGCTCGAAGTTGTTGACGAGTATGTTTACCTGGGACAAATAGTCCGACTAGGTAAGTCCAACTTCGACCGAGAAGTCAATCGACGGATTCAACTCGGCTGGGCAGCGTTCGGGAAGCTACGACACATCTTCTCGTCAGACATACCTCAAAACCTTAAAACGAGATTGTACAACCAGTGCGTGTTGCCAGTGATGACTTACGGAACTGAGACGTGGTCCTTCACTGCTTTCAGAAGTTCCGCTGTATTTCCATCCTCGCCTGGGGCCTTACCGTTTTTTAGGTGCTGGAGAGCCATTCTAATGTCGCTCAGACTAACTTGATCTTGGATTGTTACTCACACTTGCGTGTGACTCCAACGATGATGTGTACAGCTGCCCATAGAATCTCTCAATCTCACTCAAACTCTCAGATATCCCGGAAACGACGCTGCCACACTCGTTCTTCAGCTTCGACAGTTGGCTCTTTCTGGCAGACAGATCTCTAGGAAAGACTTTGGAGCCCTGGTTCCGCTCGATCGCTTCTCAATACGAGCAATATTGAAGTTGCGTAAGTCCCGCCGCATGAATTCGGAGATCTGTCTGTTTTTAGTTGCCTGTGTGCTGTCAAATCTACTGAAGACTGCAGCTTCTTTTGCCGCGGGTCTTGCAAAACTTGCTCCGACCGCATGGACAGTTTCCACGAGCTTGTCATTCATATTGTTCACTGCATTGCAATCTTCTAGGTACTGAAAACGGTTTTGTAACTCGAGCTGAAAGGTGTCGGGACTTTGGATTAGAGCACGAAGGGGATGGAGCGTTGACTTCATTACACGTGACCTCTCCAACTTAACGTTTAGGTTCAGTGTGCCTCTAACCATTCGGTGATCGCCTCCGGTTTTCACCCGCGCGATCACTGAGACATCACTGAACAGCTGTCGTCTGGTAATCATAATGAAATCAATCTCATTTTTTGTCTAACCGTCGGGGGTCGACCAGGTCCACGTCCTTGGGGGCCGCTTCTGGAAGAAAGAGTTCATCATAAAAAGTCCCTCTTTCTCTATGAAGTCGGTCAGCTGTTGACCCCTTGGGTTCTGTTGCCCTATTCAAAATTTGCTTACCTTCAGCTCACCGTTCTCTTTTGTGCCTAGTTTTGCTTGAAGTCTCCCATTAACACCGTATAGTAAGTTTTGGAGGAATGTATGGCTCTAGATATATCCTCATATATTTCCTCCACCTCCTCATCGGGATGTGCCGAGGTTTATGCGTAAATCTGTATGACCTTCAGCGAATACTGTTTGGTGATTCTGAGTATAAGATACGCAACTCTCGTCGACACCTCCTTGTGACTGATGGCGGCCCTCCCGGTGATAGAACAAGTTGCTGGATTACCATGATGATACCATGACCTTCCCTTCTCTTCGGAACTCAGATAATCCTATAATATTCCAGTGCAACTTGTCTATCTCTTATTTCAGTTCCACGATCTTCTCGTCAGTCATCAGGGTGCGTGCGTTATATGTTGCCAGGTCGAGTCATCTTAGGTGGCAACCGAACCTCCACCTAAGAATCTCAGCACCCCCTGCCCCGCCATTACCATGGTAGCCACCGTAGCCAGGAATAGCGGCGCCGCCAGGGACTGGAGGCCGTCTCTTTGATGCTCTCATCATTGGGGGGGTATTTGCCATAGTTGCCACGCTTGGCGAGCGGGTTGGCAACCGCAGTCTTTTTTATTGTTGTTGTGCTGTTATCAGAAAGATGCTGCTGCCCAACTTCTGCCTCAGTTTCCCCTCTATCGCCTCTTACGACACCCACGGGAAGATATGGGGTAGTAGGTATTGTTACCCGCCACTAGACATATTAATTTTATTGCGAAACAAGGTGTTATTACTTAATAAAAATGGAGTTAATGAGATGGTAATCACAGTATTGTAGTAGTGGTATAAGAGAAGCCATCACCCGTCTCATGCTGTGGATGTTGTAGAGGCTACTATGGGGAATGTCTGGAGATATTTACACCAGGCATAAAATTGCAAGCTCGTTTACAGGGAAAACCGTCAAAGAAGCGAGATATCTAGGACTGTAATTGCCAATTTGCTTTTTTAGTTAATGGCTAACAAGCGAAAACACAGTCCACCTGATGGTAAGTGGTGGTTGTGGTCTATAGATACGTACATATATGCGTTGTCAGCCGTGAGGACTAAGATGGAATGCCTCTTTTCCGGTAAAAAAGGTCTTCGGTTCTCTACACTCACCATACGAAACACAGCCGCATTAAGCTGCTAGTTTCGCCGGTATTCTGTGAGAGCGTGGTCCTTCCACGATTGAGCCAACCCATTCGTGCTATAACTATACTACTAATATAGCTGCAGCATGGCTCTACCTCGTAAAAAAAATTGCATTGCGATTATAATAAAATTGGTTCTACTATGCATGAACTTATAAAAGTTTTGTAATTGACTTTAGTTACATGTTATAGCTTATTATATACCTAGTCAGGTCATAAATTCTGTCACATGTTTAATATAAAATAATTGAAACAAGTTTATTCATTATGTAACCATTTATATACCCAAATGAACTTAACAAAAAATAGATTCTTATGACACTAAAGTTTATTCAAAATGACCTCCGTGATTTTGAATACAGGCCTTCAATCTATCGCAGCACGAACAAGGTCCATGTCAATATCGGCGGCTGCCTTAATCAAGGATGTCTTGAGTGACTCCAAATTGGGATGAGGCTTTGAGCACGCCTTTTCCTCCAAGTGTTGCCATATCTTGTAATCTAACGGATTCAAATCTGGACTGGAGGAGGGCCAGTCTTCGTGCCGGATGAAGTCGATTTCACGCGCCGCCAGCCAGTCTTGTGTGCTCTTCGCTCTATGAGCTGGCGCCGAATCTTGTTGGAATACCCAGTGCCTGTTATTGAACATGGTATGAGAAACAGGTTCCACAAGGTTCGTCAGGACTGTATTTTGATACACAACTGCATTCGTTTTTACACCTTTCTCACAAAAATGTACCTCTTGTAAGCCCCAATAAGAAACTCCCAACCATACCATGAGCGAGGATGGAAAATGACCTCGTTGGACACGCAGAATACGGTTGCTCGCTTCTTCACTACTGTGTGCGTACACCTTATCATTTTGTTTGTTGTAGCTCTCTTCTACGGTAAAAATTTTTTCATCCGAAAAAAGAATTTCCCGATATTTTTTTCCCGCGTACCGCTTCAACAAAGCGCGGCATCTCTTCAGTCTCAGGTCCATTAGACGAGCATTCAAATGATGTCCTATTTTTCTTCGATATGCCCGAAGCCCTAATTCTTCATTTAACACCCCTTTCACCGTGGTTCTGCTTAACCCCATCTGAAGGGCCAACAGTTACTGCTTACGTTTAGGATTTTTTTGAATTCGTGCCTTCACAGCTGTTATCACTGCTGGAGTCCTAACAGACCGAGAGCGACCACTTCTTGACCTGTCATCTACACTAGAGTCTTCGTTGTATCGTTTGATGGTACGATAAACGAATTTTTTGGTTATATTCAAATTTTTCAGTATGTCAAAAATTTGAATTGGCGCGTAACCGCAACGATGCAACGCAATAACTGCAACACGGTCTTCTTTAAGCGTCCACTCCATATTTAAAAATGAGTAAAATTCTAAAAAGTATATAGTTTTATTTTCATGAACAATTCGAAATTCGAATTCAATAAACTTTTTTGTGGCCAGCATTCTAAAAGAAAAGTTTTTACTGTGTGACAATACTTATGACCTGACTGTGTATATTCTACCAGCTTAGAACAGTTTTTTCTTATACATATCTTTTATTATACGTAAGAAATACCTATAATATTAATAAAAATACTTTTACATTCATGTTGATAACAAATTTTTACATTTATGTATACTTAACATTTGACTCAAACTGGGTAATTTTTGGCTGTCACAATGCAATCCATGCTTTACAGAAATCAACTAATAAGCATTGTTAGCATATTTACATGTTGTCAACATGGTAGAACTACCTTGCAGCTATATTATAGTTGCAGCATGAATGGGTCGGCACGACCGAAAAAGGATCACGCCTTCACAGAATACCAGCATAATATGAAAGCTTAAAGCTGCAATGTTTCATGTGGTACGCTACAATGTTTCATGTAGTGAGTGTAGAGAACCAGAGACCCTTTTTACTGGAAAAGAGGCATTCCATCTTAGTCCTCAAGTCTAGCAGAGATTTAGTTATATTAGTCCTCAGTGATGACAATGTATCTATTTAAACAAAAGAGTAACTTTCAATAAGTATTATTTATAATCTATATTGAATAAAAAGTTTCCGTTTCTAGATATTGACTCCTAGTGCAGGACTGTTTTCTCTATATATAAAAATAAATTACTGTCCGTTAGTCTCGCTAAAATTAAAAAAGGGCTTACCGATTTTCATGAATATTTGTGTGTTTGTATGGGTCCTTAGGTGATTGGACCCAGTAGGTGGTGCTGTTGTGAGATCCAGAAAATCGGGCGGGTTGCTAATTTTATATAAAAATAAATAAAAATAGCAGAAAAAATTGACAATATTGGAAGATTTTTCATTTATGGCCAGGCGTGAAATTACATAGACCAGAAATAAGCCGCGTCAAAAAGTGAACATATGTTTGGCACCAAGTAGGATTAAAAAATTCAGTATAAAGATGCTGTATATGGACTTAGACCAACAATAGACTATTTATGGACTGATCATAATTAGTGTTTACAATTAAAAGTTAAAGTTACAGCCTATATACACGTCCCACTGCTGGGTACAGGCCTCCTCTCATTTCTGAGAGCGGTTCAGGGCAAGGAAAGGTCCGCCGCGCTGCCCCAATGCGTGTTGGCGAACTTCACATGTCTTCGAAATATATATTTTTTTCTTATTTGTCAGACATGCAGGTTTCCTCACGATGTTTTCCTTCACCGCCGAGCACGTGGTAAATTAGCACTTAAAACTGCAATTAATAATATCATTGGTGCCGGCGGGGATCAAAGCCGGGTTTCTCGCGTACTGTGAAACTTACAGCGAGCGCTAACCATCTGAGCTACCACGGTTTATTATTCGATAGACATAATTTTATCGTTTTATATTGTGCAAATAATGATAACACATTCGCAGGGCGCAAATAGCTGCGTATCGAAACTTAGCGCGGAATCAACCAATCACGCAGCAGATTGCGCTAATGGCTGCCGGCAAACGTGCGGGCGATGCACCGCCGGAGTGTCCCACACCGCCCGCGCAGCCGCCATCACCGTACGGCCAGGTATAAGCATTAATAGTTAAAATAAATTTACAGTATATATAAATATCACAGCTGGGCAACACGCCACCGCTAAGAATGTGATGAAACATTCAGTCAAACTCATCAGACATGCAGGTTTCTACACAACATTTTCTATCACCACCGAGCTCGTCAAGCATTCAGCGCGTAAAATTGCAGTTTACAATTTTTTTTACACTGCTAAATAAATCGAACTCAGATCGCTCGCATGCTGTGAATTTGACAGGAAGTGCTCAGCCCCTAAGCCTATAAAATCATAATTGGTAAAATAATTTTAAATATAGTTGAGCACTGCATTTCATGAATATCAAAATTCATTATATGCACTAATCACGCGCTACTAATTTCCGGCACTATGTGACGACCGGAAATGCCCATTAACCGAAATGAAAGTTTAATAAAATGATCAATTTCAATCAACTGATTTACTTATCTAAGTTTTATTGCTGCGTCAAAAGTGTTCAACGTTAAACAGGATCGTAATAATTAGTAAAGAAAGAGTGAATGTATGAACGAGATTATCATAATCTTTACAGCCCTATACAAATCCGCTGCTTTACATGAGTTTTCTTCAAGAAATGCCATAAAACATCACCCTGAGCCTACTGCATTCTTCCTGCATGTCGTACCAGGTCGTCTTATTTTGATTGCTATATTTTAAGCATGCAAAATTTCATACTACTATTTAAAGTTAAAAAAATTAAAGTTTCAGCCTATATACGTCCCACTGCTGGCCACAAGCTTCCTCTCACTTCTGAGAGGGTTGAGAGGTACTCCTATTTAGCGACCCAATAATACTTATCATGCTGAGGAATTAAATTTCATATGCAATTATTTCCTTTCAATATAATAGCAATAATTTCCTATACTACTGCCAGGCACAGCCTCAAGGCTCTGGCAAGGCTGGCGGCGGTGGTGGGGCGCCCCCAACGCCTCTGCCTATGACTGGACAGATGGCGCCACCTACGCAGCCTACGCCTCCACTCGTTAACCCGGTAAATTGCTCTTTAGGCGAGAATAGAAGTCTTCATATTGTGCATTTGTATTATATTTTATAAATGAGTGTCATTTAAGTTAAAATGAAGAATTTTGGTGGTAAATAGGATATAATTTTAGGTAAATTGCATCCATTGAAAGTTGAATAGTCTATCATTTAGATAGAAGATTTGGACCAAAAATATTAAATTTTTAATTACTAGATACTCACAAACATACATGCTAGTCATAGAGTCCATAACTAAAGGGAAATGATACCCTGAAAGTTCTTAACCAAACTGATATAATATTTTTATAGTATTTTATATACGCCTTTATTTTTTTACCGTTACAATTTAATTTCAGACATGTTTGTAAAATCGAACTAGGTTTGGTTTATTGCCCACAGATCTGGATTATATTCTAATCGTTAGTGGCTGTTTTTATACAAGTAAAGGTGACAAACATGTTCACAGTCACCTGATGTTAAGTAGATACTATGGTATCCGTGATGTCTCGAATTAATAATTAAAATGTTAATGTGTCGTCACCACTAAGGACCAAAATGTAATGCTCCTTTATCGTTCTTACACTTTCGATGGGTCAGCCACTTGTGCGACTTAAACACTCCGATGCCTTTCAATCCCACCTCGATTCCCTTTCTGAACATACCTGTTTAAACTTAAATGCGATATTGTCAGGTACAATGTCAGAGAAACGGAGCTCGCCTCTGAAACAATCGGAACATAAGAAAATTAATAAAATCATTTTTTTTGCACAAATGTTGGCCGTAAATTTACACGTTATCGTTACTGCATATCAAAATTCCACCGCCAAATATAGGCCTCCACCATAGGCTGCCTCATGTGAGTTGGCAACCACAGTTTTTTTTTAATTTCTTAATGTTATTAGGAAGACGTTCTGCCCATCTCCTGATTTGTTTCTCTCTGTCGCCTCTTACGGCGAGACGATATGTGGTGATAGATACCTCGGATATAGGACCTCGCTTCGCTGTCAAACTCTCGCACAACAGTGTTTTATCGCGATGAACTTCGCTTGTGCGGCTTCACCTCTGTCAGCCCACAGACATCGTGCGTAACGAACGTGTAAAATTAGATTAGAATTTACGACGTATTTTCGACAGTGACAATTTTTTGAAGTAATGAGAAGATAAATAATTTTATGAGACATTTTGAATAAATAATGCAGGCGTCTAAAGCTGTTACCTGTTACCAAAACGTAGTAAAAAATAATTATTCGATGCCATATAATATAGAGCGACCGTTTCGTCCATTTTGTGTTTAGCATGCGTTTATCGCGATAAACTATCGATAAATTTTACAACGCGCTGTGTGGCCGGTCATCTTTGCCGTAGTAGGTATTCTATTGCTATATGTGTGGCCTAGGCATAAGTGTAATATAGTGAAATGCGTGCAGCCGGTAGGGGGGCCGGCGCTGCGCGGTGCGGCGCCGCTGCGTGCGCCGGGCGCGCCGCCGCCCGGCCAGCCCGCGCAGCCCGCGCAACCCGCGCACCACCAGGTACAGACACAACATTCATACATCATCCAATTTAACTCATTTTACGGATTTTATCACGTCTAATTTTAACTTTTTAATGCATGGGGACGACTACATAGTCCCTGGGGGACTATGGCTGGTTAATCCGTAAAATTACTTTCATTTAATGTGTAGTCTTCGCGTAAATATAAGAAATAAATATTAATACATTTCACAGCTCCGTGGCCCAGTGGCTTAGTAATGACTTGTTCCGCTGGGGGGTTCAAATCCCGCACGGAACAAATATTTGTATGGCCTACCAATCATTGTTCCGGCCCTGGATATTTGTCCTCGTGCAATTTATGTTTGTAAACTGCCTTCACGATATAGGGGGTAACGTTTTTTAAAAAGAAAAAAAAAGAAAGAATACATCGTGTCAATTACAATTGTAAGAATTTGAAAGTAATCTAACCTAAACTAAATGGCAAACCCAAACACAATGATTCATATTATTACTTATACATTTAACAGACTTAAAAGCCTCGTTTGATATAGTGGCCGTAAACACGATTGCTGATCATGAGGTCCCGGGTCGGGACAAAATCCGTTATTGGGTTTTTCTGTAAGAAATTCTCAGTAGCAGCCTGGAGTCAGGAAGTTGGCGGTGTCTCACCCCCGTGCCTCGGAAAGCAAGTAAAGCCATTGGTCCTGCTTCTGATCTCTCTCCGGCCGTGTCGGTTTACCGTCCCATCCGACTAAGAGAGTGAAGGAATAAAGTGCACCTGTCCTTGCGCATACACTTTGGCACTATAATTCTGTCCTGCGCAGATTTTTTTTCTATAGAAATAGGGTGACAAACGAGCACAGTCCACCTGATGGTAAGTGGTTGCTGTGACCCATAGACATCTACATCTATCCTCGTTTGCGAATCAAAATGCAGATGCGTTGTCACCCGTGAGGACTCAGATGGAATGCCTCTTTTCAAGTAAAATGAGTCTCCGGTCCCTCTACACTCACCATACGAAACAGCAGTGTCAAGCTGCCATTTTACGCTAGTATTCTGTGAGAGCGTGGTCCTTCCCCGGTCGAGCCGACCCTTTCGTGCTACAACTATACTACTAATATAGCTGCAGCATGGCTCTACAACGTATAACGAGATAGAGCCATGGCTATCTAGTTTCCGTTGAGATCAGCTGCCACGACCGAAATCAGTGTGAAGGTTTTTATTATTAAATGTTATAGAATAAAAAAATTACCCAATAAGTTTCCATGCGTACTTTAAACATTACACTAGTGCAGGGGTTGGCAACCTGCGGCTTGCGAGCCACATGCGGCTCTTTGGATGTGAAGCTGCGGCTCTTTAGTTTCATACGCAAATATTATTTATTTTATACAAAAAAAAAAATCATAAATCGATCCACACTGAGCCATTTGGAGTTGATACTGGATCTCTAAAAATGCAATTGATCGATGTAAAAAGTAAAACTTTGTGGAGTTGAAAATTTACAGAGTTGAAAAGCAAGTTGAAAGAGTTGGAGGTCCAGAAATGTATGTACATAACGCAACAAAAACAGCTTTAAAAGAAATGCCGCTAGTTGAGGTACTTATATTCAACGCATCGAATAGTCTTCCAGATTGCTACAGTGAGGTGAAGAAGTTGGCATTTGAAGTGCTGACTACTTTCGGATCGACATAGCGTTCTCTTGCATGAATATAATTAAAAGTAAAGTAAGAAGCCTACTAACAAATGAAAATTCAGAATCGTGTTTGAAACTTAAAACAACAAGTTATGGGCCGAATTCATCTAAACTTTCTAAAACCATGCAAAGCCAAAGCTCCCATTGAATTTGTTTGCTCAATTGTTTGTTATTGAAGTACAAGTTAGTGGTGTAAGACTAACAATGTAAATAAATGTTTAATTGTTTTAATTTTTTTGCTTAATTAATAAGTGATTATCTAATAATACCTTATACGAGGGTGGCACTGAAAATTTCGGGAATCAAAGAAGTGACATAAAATTACTATTTAAAAATGTATTTATTGCTTTTCGAAGTATTCTCCGCGAAATTTGACACATTTTTCCATATGATGGAACCAATCATTGAAGCAACCATTCCATTCGGAAGTTGGGGTCTCCAAAATGGCCGTTTTGTAGGCGTCCACAACTTCTTCAGGTGATGAAAATCTCTGTCCACGCAAATTATTCTTTATTTTAGGGAAAGTATAGAAATCATTAGGGCTTCTGTGTGCGGTGTGAGAACTCGCATTGTCGTGATGGAGGATGATGCAGCGGTTGCAGTTCTCTTTACGGAGTTCAGAAACGACCTGTGGCAAACAAATGCTAGCATACCATTCTGCATTAACCGTTCTTTCTCCCTCAAGAGGAATAGTCGTAACATGGCCGGTTTTGGAGACAAACGTGGCCACCATATTTTTTGCAACACCGTGAACGAACAAATTTTGTTGGCTTTAACTCATTTTGGAACACCCAAACTCGTGACTGGTTTTTTGTTTCTGGTTCGTACGCATATATCCAGGATCACCGTCACCTGATACGATGTTGTATACAGCATTTGAGGATCCTGCGTGGAATCTTTCGAGAGTTCTGACGCACCAAGTAACGCGAGCCGCTTTTTGCTCTTCACAGAGCGAATGCGGTATCCAACGGGAAAACAACTTTTTACACCTAATTGTTCATGCAAGATTATATATATATATATATATAAGTATTTGACTCATGCCAATGTCTAAAGTTCCCTGAATTTCGGGGTATGTCACATGTCGATCTTCCTCAATCAGCTTACGCTCAGCATCAACGTTTTCTTGGGTGACTGTAGTTTTTGGACGACCTTGACGAGGATCATCACTGAGCTTGACACGTCCACGTTGAAATTCAGCAAACCAGCGATAAATTGTGGTTTTGGATGGGACTTCATCACCAAATGCAGAAATTATCCAGTCAACACACTGTTTTTGTGTTAAACCACTTCGAAAGTCATAATAAATCTTCGCTCTTGAATTTTGTCGAGTCAATTCCATTTTCTCAACGACTAAACAAGTTTGACAAAACCTTGTGACAAGACCGAGAATCTTTTTTTAAATAAATAAATATTATTCGAGTTTTAAAACCAAGGAGTTTTCAATTAAAAAGGTTTTAATATGACAGGAACAGTGGAAATATTCCATTCCCGATACTTTTAGTGCAGCTTATGTATATATAATCTAATAATTAGATAATAATAGAAATTAGATTATAATTTAATGTGAAAAACACTATTTAGACATGAATAAATATATATTTTTCTTATGAATAAATAGATTGATTTTTTATCAGAAAACTTTATTTATGCAAGTACTATTTATCGTTTGGCAAGAAAAAAAATTGTGGCTCTTTAAAAACTTTGAAATTTTGTCAATTGTAATTTTTGACTCTTTCGACTCAAAAGGTTGCCGAACCCTGCATTAGTGGTATTTAAAAATAAAAAATCAAATTATCGTTATCTCTATTGTAGTCATTTAAACAAGGAGATTCAAAGATTGTACCAAATTATATCAATAAAAGGTGAACTAGTAGAGTCAACCATTTTGTGATATAAAATATGACATGAATCATTATAAAAATCTATTTTATGGATTATTGTTTACTTAAATTAAGTTTTAATTATCTTTATACCTGTGGCTTTCTGTTGTAATTAAGGGTATCACATTAGGTCGCAAGTAATGCGGCAGCAGTGCGGCAGCGGCGGGACTGCAGCGGATGCCTTCTTATTACAAATACAGCCGCGCGACTTGTTTAGATTACGGTGGCGCAGTTTATTTCAATAATGGATTCCAACGAGGAAAGATCATTGTTGCTCCTGCTTTTGTTGGTTCTCCTTCGGTGCCATCGACGTCACGTTCATAATAAAAAAAGACAGTACTGGATTGATCGCACGCGGCTGCCACGCTACCGTCCGCTATAACAATCACTTGTGGCGCGACTGTCGCGCTGCTCTTTTTAATATTGGAAGTCTGCCGTCCGTCAACAGCGTGACTGTCGCGCTGCTACTGCCGCGTCACTTGCGGCTTAGTATGAAGGAGCTCTTAGTGTAAAGCGAAAAAAGGAACAACACTTTAAACTGACATCGATTTTATGAATGAGGTACATAATGTTTAACTTATACAAAAATCAATAACAATGTATTTGTTTTTAGCCTGGCGTGCCCACACCAGGCGCCAAGCAGAATCGGATTACAAGCATTCCTAAACCTGTCGGAATCGACCCTATCCAAATACTAAATGAGAGAGAAAATAGGTTAGTATTAACATCTACTTTTGTAAATTTAATAGTCATAATATATCATCATCATCATCATCATTACAGCCCTTCACAAGTCCACTGCTGAAGATAAGCCTCCCCCAAGGAATGCCACAAAGCACGGTCCCGAGTCACCTGCATCCATTGACTCCCTGCATGTCTTACCAGGTCGTCACTCCATCTAGTGGGAGGACGCCCTACACTTCGCCTGCCGGGTACGAGGCTGCCACTCGAGAACCTTTCTTCCGGTTAGGCGGTTGTCGGTTTTTCGAGCTATATGGCCGGCCTATTGCCACTTCAGCATATTAATTCTTTGGACTATGTCAGTTACTCTGGTTCCACTGCGGATATTCTCGTGTTTAAGTCTTATCAGAGAAACGCCGAGCGTAGCTCTCCATAGCTCCCTGAGCGACTTTAAGATTCCTCATACGGCCTGCAGTGAAGGACCACGTCTTAGTTCCATAGGTCATCACTGGCAACATGCACTGGTTGTAGTCTTGTTTTCAAGTCTTGAGGTATACCTGACGAGAAGGTGTGCCGTAAATTCCTGAACGCTGCCCAGCCGAGTTGAATTCGTCGATTGACCTCTCGGGCGAAGTTGGACTTACCTAGTCGGACTACTTGTCCCAGGTAAACAAATTCGTCAACAACTTCGAGCTTAGTGCTCCCAACAACTACCGGCATAGGTGTGACATGGACGTTAAACATGATCATAATGTATAATACACATAAATAGAATAGACGTTTTGATATTAGCTATCATATCAGTTAAAAGAAAAAGTTTTCATTTTGTAGCTAATATGAAGAAATTCAATCACTAATATTATTACAGACATTCTTTTTATGAAGTTTTTTATTGGCACATCAACATACTGTTTTAAATAATAGCATGGATTTTTCTATACGCATTTATATACATTTGCTCCCGTGTGTTTGTGTGTTTACGCGAATGTATATATAGTTTTTGATTGAATACAAAAAATGCTTTAATAATATACATACTTCATTTTAGGATTGCTGCTCGTATAGCACATCGCATAGATATGCTGTCGAATTTGCCAGCCAACATGTCAGACGACTTGCGCCTTCAAGCGCAGATAGAACTACGGGCGCTTCGGGTCCTTAACTTCCAGAAACAGCTGCGCGCTGAGGTAATCCTAAAATACATTATTATATTATATTATGATATTATTATGAAATATATCTGATATAGAAGATCTGAATTTACATTTAAATAAATTTAAAGTGTCTGTCTGTGATATCGAATAGCTGGCTTCTATTATGCTCAAAGGGTTATTTGCATGCTATTTAAGCATGAGTGACCTATATTATAATTTAACCAAAAAATATATGTTGTATTTTTTTGTAAAATTGAAAAACTAATAAAATAAATGGTTTTTAATGATTACCTTAAAATCTGTTTCGTACAAAACAATGCAGTTTTACACAAAAAACGGGTCTCACTATGCGATTCAAATAAGAATAGGACTGACCTGGCGCCATATTATGACGTCATAGCTGTCAACCAGTAAGGTAGGGTGAGTAAAACAGATTGAAATAATATTTATTTAAAAATAAATACAAAAAAAACACGAAAAAATAAGTTTTAATGGGAATCTATTACTTCGATTTCGCTCATCTCTGCATCACTGTCTGAGTAGTCATCATCACTGCTACTTCCCCTATTTTTTTTTTATTGGTTAGGGTGACAAAGGAGCACACAGTCCACCTGATGGTAAGTGGTTGCTGCGGCCCATAGACATCTACCTCTATCCTCGTTTGCGAATCAAAATGCAGATGCGTTGTCACCCGTGAAGACTAAGATGGAATGCCTCTTTTCCAGTAAAAAGGGTCTCTATAAGGGTATAAAATAAAACATGTATTTGTGTAGGTGTTTAAAATATTCCACTGACTTATTTAAAAGAAAAAAGGCATTTTATTATCCGTGTTTATAATAAATTGTTAAATATTAATATAAAATATTATATTGTTATTGTTAATAAACTAAAATGTTTATTTTTTTGTTCCAATCGTAACTGGCAATTGAAGCAATTTTTGCCAATAATGAAAATAGAAAAAAAAAAGCAGTTTCAAGTTATTTTTAAAATTATGATTTCAATAGACTTGATAATATTAAGACTCAGTTAAAAAAGTATAAAAGTGGAAAATTAATTTTCTTTGCAAGCCGTACTTTTCAAGGGACATTTGACAGATTGCTGTTATTCGAGGTTATTGACGTTACCTATTCTTATTTGAATCGCATTGTACACTTTATCTTCTATCCCTTAAATTGCGCAGGGGTGATATTTTAACGAATAATGAGATAAATCTTTAAAAGTTTAAACATACACTGTCATCCTATTTCTCCCTATTGGTTTAGTCAACCTTTGATTAAGCAATATTAAGATGATTTTGAATATATATATATATATATATATATATATATATATATATATATATATATATATATATATATATATATATATATATATATATAATTTATCCAGATTTTCATAAATTAACTATTTTTGTTAATAGTTGTAGCATTTTTTTGGTACCATTAAAAGCGTGAAATTATTGCAGATACTAAGTCAAGTTCGTCGCGACACTACACTTGAAACTGCGGTAAATATAAAAGCATACAAACGAACAAAGAGGCAAGGCTTACGAGAGGCACGTGCAACAGAGAAACTCGAAAAACAACAAAAACTGGAAGCAGAGAGAAAACGCAGACAAAAGCATCAAGAATTCCTACAAACTGTTTTGCAACATGGTGAGCCTATGTATTTTTTATTTTTATATAAGTAAGGTTTTGTTAACCTTATTGTTATAAGTTGTAGCACACTTATAACAAATAAGTATTGTAACACTTATTTGTTACTAGCTGTGCCCCGCGGTTTCACCCGCGTCAATACGTGTTGGAGGTGCGCGATATGACCTAGTTCAAGCATTTTATAATTGAAATTAAATATTTTATTTGATAGCAATGGATGGAAAAATTGGCATAATTAATGGAGTATTTTTATCTGTCGGCATATTATGTATGATGTAGAGCGAAGTTAAGTTTTATCCACTTTCCCTCCCCCTGCCGGTTGAGCAGTTCTTGCAGTTCTCACCAGGCGGCTAAGATGTATGTGTCGTTAGCGCGCCCAGCCAAGTATTGCATTATTTTAATTTTACATTATCTCTTAAACTATGCGTCCAAATAACATGGTATAAAGAATAAAGTTTATCTTCATAAAATTGTCTTGATGATGAAGTAACTTTCGTTCGTAAGGATAAATAGGCCATGCCTGATAATAACGCTCATAAATCACTTTATTAATTTTCAATATTTTTTTTGTCATAAAATACCTAATTATGGCTTACGTATAAGAAATAGACATATGGTATCTGAGACTTTTCTTTAGATGGAGTAAAGATTTATATCTTTCTAGAACATTGTATATACGTATCTCTGACGATAACACCAGCGTTCGCGGATAAATCATTTCGGGAGTGCTTTTTCTTCTGACTTGCTTAACAAATATCCATATTTTAGGCTAGCTGAGTGATTTAGCTTAATGCTAGATAGCCTATACTATTCCACATGAATCTGGCTATAATATTCAAAAAGATTTTTTCAAATCGGACTGGTAGTTCCAGAGATTAGCGCGTTTAAACAAACAAAAAAACTTCCGCTTTATTATAGTAGTATAGATAAGTGTGCAGTTAACCTGATGGAAATTAGATGTATAGACACTACTTACTCTATCCTTATTAAGAATCACAAGTGGTAGAATTAAAATGTTTGTACCACCAACTTCAATATAATTATTAAGAATAACTCAAAAACTACTGATCAGACCTTGATCAAATGAGGTAACACTCATAAAAAGTCGGATAAAAATCTGATCCATTATCATCGGGAATACCTCGTTGCCCCCGGTTCTCTTCAGAAAGTATACGAAGTATGCGCTTATTTACGCTGATATTTTGTGAGTATTGTTTGTATTGTAACAAAAAAAGCACAGATCGCATACACCGATCTTTGCTTTTTTTTGTTAACTGTCTTCAGAAAAAGATTTATCGGATATTTCCTTGATTTTTATACAGTGACTCCATTTACTTTGCAATATATTTCCTTAAATTTTAAATTTAACGTACTTGTAATGCAGCCAAGGACTTTAAGGAGTATCACCGCAACAACGTCGCCAAGCTTTCGCGCATGAACAAGGCCATCATGAACTACCACGCCAACGCCGAGCGCGAACAAAAGAAAGAGCAAGAGAGGATTGAAAAGGAGCGTATGAGACGGTATGATATTAATTTATAAACCAAACAATGTTCTCTAATATTTTATTTTATGTATCATATAATGGGACATTACAAAAGGATTTTGTTTCGCTAACAGTTTGATGGCAGAAGACGAAGAAGGATATCGTAAGCTCATTGATCAAAAGAAAGACAAACGCCTCGCGTTCCTGCTATCGCAGACCGACGAGTACATCGCCAGCCTCACGGAGATGGTCAAGCAGCACAAGCAAGAGCAACGCAAGAAACAACAAGAGGAGGAAAGAAGGAAGAGGGTAAATTATTTTGTCATATTCTGCTTATCTATCTCCCATTGATTTTCTGCGCGTAAAAGAACGATTTTATATAGGGTCGTAATTTCCTATCTAGTGGTTCAACATTAATGTTATATTATTAGATATCTCGTCTTTCGGATTCTATCTCCTAAAAATTACTGTGACGGTTCTATACAGAACAGAAACAGATTTTTTTTTATTCAATATAGATTATAAATAATACTTATTGAATGTCACTATTTTGTTTAATTCAACTGGTTCGATAAAACCTCTGTCCTGGGAAGAACCAGCAAGAAACCCAGTGGGACTTTTTTTAAGTAACAGTTTACAATCATGTAGGTTACACAATTAACCACACAAAACAAATTAGAAACAGCTTGGTAGCAATTACTTTATTCCTAAGGGTTATTATCCTTCCTTAATATTATAATAACCCGTTTTATACAAACTTTGTTTAATAAAGTTTTTGAACTTTATGCAGGTCAAATTTTGTATATTTTCTGGAATTTTGTTGTAAATCGCCCCAAGAATAAATTACTGACTCGGTGGAGTCGAGTAACTGATACTACTAGCTTGTGTCTGTTCCTAGTATTTACAGAATGAATATCACTTATTTTTGTATAACTACCTTTATTTTTGTATACATACATTACATTTTCATAAATTTATTGTAAGGCCAAAATTAATATATTTTAATTTCCTTAAATTTTTTCGGAGCGACTCTTTAGGTTTTAAATCATAAATTGCTCTTATGGCCCTCTTCTGTAAAACAAATATAATTTCAGTGTCAGTCGCGTGTCCCCATAGTAAAATACCATACGACATTATGCTATGGAAATAGCTAAAGTAAAGTACTCTAGCTATTTCAACACTGGTAAGACTTCTAAACTTTTTTACAGCATATGCTGCAGAGCTAAGTCTGCTTGCTAATTTTGATATACTAAAGCGGATCTTCACCGCGACCTTGATATGCCCACTATCCAGTCGTATCTTAAGGAATTATCCTTAAGATACTTCGATTCGATTAAGGAGCACAAAAATCGGTTGGTGAATGAGGCGGGCTCGTACTCCCCAGAGAGGGATGCTGCCCCCCACAGGAGACGTCCCAAGAACGTTCTTCTTGATCCCGACGACGAGGTCACTTCTATGAATAGGTCGATCTCGTCCCCTCCCTAAAGTAACTAAGTAAACCCCCTAACTAAACTAGTTCCCCCTCCACAGAAGGAACTAGTTTAGTTAACATAAACACACACACACACACACACACACACACACACACTCACTCACTCACTCACTCACTCACTCACTCACTCACACACACACACACTCACTCACTCACTCACTCACTCACTCACACACTCACTCACACACACTCACTCACTCATACACTACTCTAGTACAGAACACTAGGGCACACCGCGTTCGCCGGCGAACGCGTCGTCACAGATATACCCCGTACACGAGGTTCAACACCCGTGATACGGGGCGTTTCTGATTTTGCGTCCCGTAAACAAAATTGCGATAGTGATTCAAGTCGAGGTTCGTACCTCCATCTGAGGGGTCCTTGAATCGCATCGTGCCCCCCCCCCCTCCCCCAGCTCGAGGAACCTCACTCCGAAAGCAGGGGTCGGGATGCCTCGGGACTGCAAGCGCCGCTTCGCCGCCGGCAGTATCGTTGCACTCAATAGTTCGTAGGTCCTCACTTACGAGCCTAATTAGATGAAGCTGTCAAGGCTGCAGGGCCAACAGCGTACACTTTCAGAAAAAAAAGATATACTAAAATAAAGTTACATCCTACATACGACCCATAACAGGGTAGAGAGGCCTCCTCTCACCTCTGAAAGAGGAATTGGAGCCCCGCGTGAATGCTAGTTAGCGGGCTTCACAAATGCTGGCAATGGTTTTGTTCACCTCGGCGATGAATAAGGCCGTAATAAATAGAAACCCTGACTTGCTTTTATTTTGAATCGTTATTTTTTTTATAGTCACACAGTATATACACAGTCCAACCGATGGTAAGTTGTTGCTGTGGCCCATAGACATCTATCTTCGTTTGCGAATTAAAATGCAGATGCGTTGTCAGCCGTGAGGAGTAAGATAGAATGCCTCTTTTCCAGTAAAATGGGTCTCCCGTTCTATACACTCACCATACGAAACACAGCAGCATTAAGCTGCTATTTTACACTGGTATTCTGTGAAAGCATGGTCCTTCTCTGGTCGAGCCGACCTATTCGTGCTACAACTGTACTATGAATATAGCTGCAGCATGGCTCTACCACATATAAATTTGCTTATTTAAGTTGAATAAGGAATTTGCTGCTGCCCATTTCCAGTTTCATTACCCTATGTCACCTCATAGGATAGAAGTAACAAAACATTTAAAATATATAATGCATAACATCAATAGAAATCAAGAAAGAAGAAGTTGCTGGAGGGCGCAGAAATAGATGCGTTGGATGACAGCTCGCAGGCATCGGACTCGCGCGTCAATGTCATGGATCCCAAGACCGGCGAGGTATTTATGTTTTTAAATTACCTTAAAAGAATAAGATAGCGTTATTGAAAAATAGGCTTTGACTATTTAACTTAGCTGTTAACAGCCTCAAGAGTCGTGCAAATTGATAAGCTTTGGGCCGGATGTATTAAGCTGATAATCAGAAATTTGGTCGCAATTAAATCCTATCAATAAATATCGTGATTAAATCAAAAATTCGGACACGTATTTATGGCTAAGTAAATATGGCTTTTAGAATTTCTTGCAAAAAGTGATTATAAATTGGCAATTAGACTGCCTTTTTACTATTATTTTATTTGTACCTAGGTGTTACACAGAGAATATGTTGTAAAATAGGGAGTGTTTGAAGTTTGGGCTATGCTAAGGCATTACTTACACTTACTTAACAGTTTCTGATTCTAATGTTGATTATTTTACTATGATCTCATTAAGAAAGTGATTGTATTATAATGTAAGCCCAGCGAGAGGAGATAACGTAAACACTGTAGTAATATTTACCGACTTGCATTGTGACTGCAAGATATTATTATTTTACTCCATTTCACTCAGTAACACACATTATTTGTTTTTTGTTTCAGTGTTTTGTTTCATTTGTTAAATCGTTATCGTTTTATTTAATTGTAAAAAGAAATTTGGCTTAAACTTACGGGTCCCATGTTTATGTGCGATATAACAAAAAAGAATGTGTTAAGTGGGTACTTGCTTAGCATTACTTAGGTTTTGTGATTTTGTAGGTGATGAGCTATCAATTTTTTTACAATTTTCTATCTAAACCCATTTCATTGGCTAAATATTGTGAGTAACGCTTGCCCTATGAACTTACTCTATTAGGAATTACAAATGTTACACTATATACGTATGTACGTATACAACATGTCACAAAAACCCTGTGGTTCCCGTTAAGTACGTTATCAGGATCAGTATTCAAACCTATAGAAATAACTTTTTTTTTAATAACTCGACCATATATTTTTTATTTTATTACATATTTTTTTAATTTTATATGGTTTTATTACCTCTTACTGACACTAGCCGATGCTAAAGCTAAGTTAAGCGGGGTCTTTGACAATCCTCTAACTTCCCACACATTGCAGACGTAATAAAACCACATACAAATAGCTTACAAGTATTTTTTTAAATAAAATTAAAAAATATATTGTTTGCGTTTTTAAAAAAAAATTCTATACGTATAAATAATGATCCTGATAACGTACTTAACGGAAACCACAGGGTTTTGTTACATATTGTATATGTAAGAAAAGAAATTTATTTTATACAGACTGCAACAATTGGTACGAGTTATTTATAAATTTTGGGTATTGTCGACATTTTAGATTATAATTTAAAAACAATCCTAAATTTAAATGACTTTACTACAGTTTAAAACAGCTGCTAAACCTTGTTACTATGCACACGTAGGTGTTGAAAGGCGAGGATGCGCCGCTGCTGTCGCAGCTGAAGGAGTGGATGGAGGCGCACCCCGGCTGGGAGGTCATGTCCGACTCGGACGACTCCGGCGACGACAGCCAGGACGACGGTATGTGCTTTTTTATACAATAACAGTGACAAAAGACCACACATTCCTAATGGTAAGTGGATATTGTGAAGAAAAAAATGCTGATGCATATATATGTATACTCGTATCCAGTAAATAGGGTCTCTGGTTCTCTACACTCACCATATGAAACACAGCAGTACTTAGCTGCTATTTTGCGCTAGTGTGTTTTGTGAGAGCGTGGTTCTTTCCTGTTTGAGCCGACCCATTCATGCAACAACTCAATAACTGCAGCATGGCTCCCATTTATAAAAACCCTTAACTAAACTAGAAACATTATTTACTTATTTTTTTTTACGACAAAGATAACATTATATATGGTAATACAAGTAACGTCGGGCCCTAAACTAAACTAAGCTGTATCTCAGGACCTAGGCATGAAATTTTATAAAATGATTTGTCACATAACCTAATTGCCATAAATATATACGATTAAATAAAACTAATTTAAAAAAAAATCTCGTTTAATTTCCATGCTGGTTATAAGTTTGATTGCTATCATAAAAAAAAAAAACAATTATTTAGGAGCACTGTATGTAACAGTACAAATAACGACACTTTACAAGTTTCCAGGTTATGGTTATAACAGAGAAAGATGATTTTTTTTCTAAAGCTTTTTCTGTCGTGTCAAATTTTTTTGGGTTATTCTAGAAGAGGAACCTATGTAATGTACACTACTAAAATTAAATAACATCGCTAAAATTTCAATGTCCTAACATTAGATTAACATATTTGTTAATGTCGTTGAACCTAACCTCAAAAGTAAGTTTTACGACATTGGCTATTTAGATGTTTTTTTTGAAACGGGATGGAATTTACTATATGAAAATAATTCATCCAGTACAGGCAACATCTATAGGAACTTGGCCATTGTTCTTTCTGCTGTTTCGTTAATGCTTTTTCTTCCTCTATTCCTTCATCAGGCCACACAAAGTCCACTGATGTATATGGGCCTCTCCCGATGTAGTGAGAATTTGCATTTATCGCCATGCATGACAAATTGCTTAACGATCGCAGTATTTTACGTCTGACGTAAACGAGGTGAATGTACCGAAAGATGTTTTTTAATTATTTATTTCAAATCCAACTGATGAACTTCCAGTTGGGGAACAATTATTTATAGGTCATCTAAGTACTTGTTCCGTAAGGTAATCCGCGCGGCGCACTGTTCTGCACTGCTTTAACAGTAGTAGAGCCAGGCGGCAGCTTTTGCTGTCGCATGGATGGGCCGGCTCGAACCGGGGTGGTACCATGACCTCACAGAAAACCAGCGTGAAGTAGAGGTTTACCTCTGCGTTTCGTTTGGTGAGTGCAGGTGGCCGGAGGCCCTTTTTACTGGAAATGAGGCATTCCATCCTAGTCCTCACGGGTGAATACGGATCTGCATTTTGATCTGTAACAGAGGATAGATGTAGATGTCTATGGGCCGCAGCAACCACTTACCATCATGTGGACTGTGTGCTCGTTTTTCACCCTTATCCTATAAAAAAAAAGTCATAAGCTCTCATTTCGCTCTTTCAAAAACTACCGTTTAATAATTTGGTTTTTGTTAGTCGTCGTCATCGTAGTGTTAGTAAAGTGGCGTCGTAGCAGAAATATCCGTACTTTTAAACGCGTGTGTCGTGAGAGCCGACCTAAGAAAGAATAAAGATATAACTTAAATTAAAATTTTTAATAACCCTCGAAACAGAAAGAACTGATGATCTTCAAACGACTGAAAAGATTTTCTTGAATCAGATAAGAAGGCCCTCGATCAAGTCACCTTTCAGACAAAGAAAACTAAATCTAAATTGGTTCATACATAGATACACCGACACACATGTTATACATACAACGCCCTTGTTTCGTCGGGGTTCAAAAATACTATATAATAATAGTCACAGTAGACAGTCATATTTCTTTGATATTTTTTTGACATTTCGTTCTGCTAAACGTGAGAGATTTTCAAGCATTAAGTAGTTTGTGAGACGGTTCCTCTCACGACTACTAAAAATTGACATAAATAAAAACTACTTTAAATGTTTTATATTTCAATTATATAATTGAATTTTATTTTAGAAAAGAGAGAAAGAAGAGAGAGGCACAGAGATGAAAGGACCGATAAAGAGAAGTCCGAAGAAGAGAAGGCGCGCGAAATGATCAAGAAGGCTAAGGTAGAAGATGATGAATACAAAACAGAAGAACAAACATATTACAGGTAACTACACAGAACCTAAAATGTACTACTACAAAGGTGAAATGATTATATTCCAAGCAAAATTTAATGTATTTGGACATAGTGACACAAAAACTTAACCATCAGGTGTATCAAAATCGAGTTTATTAGTTAATAGATAGAAAAAGGTAACAGTCCTCAAATTACTATTCTTTTATTTATCATAAGTACGAGGGTGGATTGAAAAGTACTCGGCCTAACCAAGAAAATAAACACATACTAAATCAGTTATATTTTTATTTTTCTACATAATCACGATCAAGTTCAATACACTTTTGCCACCTCCCCTTCCAAGCATTTAGACCGTTGAAAAAAAATGATTCTTCCTTAGAGTCAAAATATGCGTCTACAGCTGCTTTGACCTCGTCGTTTGTCGAAAATCTTTGACCTCCCAAGTGCTTTTTTAGGTTAGGGAACAGAAAGAAGTCTGATGGTGCCAGATCAGGTGAATACGGCGGATGCGGTAACAGTTCAAAGCCACAGTTGTGAATTTCAGCCATTGACTGTACTGACGTGTGAACACGGGCGTTATCTTGATGAAACAGGACTTTTGTTCTGAGCATTCCTCGACGTTTTTCTTTTATTTCCTCTCGTAAACGACGTAGTAAGGTGCAGTAGTAATCAGAGTTTATAGTCTGACTCCTTTCAAGATAATCAATCATAATCACACCTTTCGAGTCCCAGAATACTGAAGCCATCACCTTATTTGCCGACAAAATCGACTTAGCCTTTTTAGGGGGTGGTGAACCAGGTCTTCTTCACTGTTTTGATTGTTGTTTTGTTTCCGGTGTACAGTAATGAACCCATGTTTCGTCTATAGTAACAAAACGATTCAAAAAATCATCTGCATCGGCTTCAAATAACTCCAAACAGTCGCGTGAAATAGTCAATGGCGTCCTTTTTTGTTCAACTGAAAGCAGTCGCGGAACCCACCTCGCAGAGACACCTTGTGGAAACCCAACTCGTTGACAATGATGTTTTGAGTTCGTTCATAAGAGATGCCTATAATCTCGGCTATCTCTCTAATTTTTAATCTGCGGTCTCCCATTATTAAATCAAGTACTTTTTTAATATTTTCGTCAGTAGTTGACGTCGAAGGCCTTCCAGAGCGGGGTCCATCTTTCACACTCTCTCTACCACGCTTAAATTCTGCTATCCATTTTTTGACAGATGAATATGACAGAGCACAATCGCCTAATGTACTGACCATGTCATCATGGATGGCTTTTGATGATAGCCCCTTCTTATGGAGGTACTTAATGACGGCACGCTGCTCGATTTGCTCCATTCGCGGAAATTATGTCCGATTACTTTGTTAATAAATTTATAAAATCACAACTAATTATCGCACACGTTTCGAACTTCACACAATGAACTAGTCTGAACTGAACTAAATAATGTGGGTAGATTTGATTTTTAGAATTGAATGGATCTGTGTTAGGCCGAGTACTTTTCAATCCACCCTCGTATAATATTATTATAGGTAGGTACATGTCAACAAAAAAAAAATAACACATTCATATCAACAAAAATATATCAATTGCAAAGGTTCGTGTAAAACGTCGCAAGTAAGCAAGTTCTGTAAGACTGGTTTTTTGATTGGTTGACCCATCCACATTCTTAATATTATGGCTGTTAAACGAGAAATGAAGCTGCAGTCTTCAACAGATATGATAGCATACAGGCAACCAAACGGACATCTCTAAACCATGTGGCGCCGCTTAGGCAATTTCAACACAGCTCATATTGAAGAAGCGATCGATCGTAACCAGGGCTCCAAAGTCTTTGCTAAAGATCTGTCTGCCAGAAAAAGCCAACTGTCGAAGCTGAAGACCGAATGTGGTAGTATCGTTTCGGGGATACCTGATATTTTGATTGAGATTGAGAGCTTTTACAGACAGATGTACAAATTGTCGTTGGAACCACACGCAAGTGTCAGTCAAGATTCAAGAGAAAGTCCGACACTAATCAGATGATACCCCAGACGTCAGTCTTGGCAAAATTAGAATGGCTCTCCAACACCCTTAAAAGGTACGGCCCTAAGTGAGGTTGAATTACAGTGGCCCTTTCTTAAAGTGGTGGAAAACTGGTGCTTAAAAGTTTTCAGAAGCTATTCCATTTTGTATTCCACGGTGGCATTACCGCGGAGGCGTGAAGCAGAGAAGCAGAAGTTCGGTGGTCTGTTCGTCAAGAAAGTCGAGAACGCTCTATTAAAGAATTACAGACCGATTTCCCTTTACAGAGTCATTACGAATCGTCTGCAGACATGATGATTTCTAGCCTCCTGAATAAGCCAGTTTGCGAAAAAACTTTTAGTACATCCTTAGGCAAATTGACCAAAGAATACAGTCTACGACTTTAGCGTATGTGAACTATGAAAAAGCCTTTAATTCCGTCGAAGTTTGTTTCCTTCAGCAATGCGAAGTTGACTACCTGTATATCTAGTGCTGAAGCGCTTGCACTGTTGGTCAATAGCTAAGAGCCCTAAAATACTTCCGAATATACTGCGGAATATATTCCCGAAACTCTTCATCGCTACATCGGAAGATGTTTTCAAGCTTCTTTTTTTTAAATGTTACTTCCACAACAGGATTTTCTCCTGTATCGTGGGGGCAGTTTACATACATATATTTCATAAAGACAAACATCGAGACCCGGAACAATTATTTGTAGGCCATACAAATACTTGTTCCGTGCGGGATTCGAATCCGCGACCCTTAGCGCTGCAACTAATTGCTAAGCCACTGCGATACGGAGCCGTCCTAGCAAAACTATTGGTGAAAGTGTTTTAATTTTTTTTACTGATTAGCCTTGTTAAATACGACATCAGGACGTCAAACACCTGAGTCGTTGCCCACATGTTTTCTGTTTTAATTTTAAAATGACTTAATTTTCAGCATCGCTCACACAGTTCACGAATCTGTCACAGAACAAGCCAGTATTTTGGTGAATGGAAAACTTAAAGAATACCAAATAAAGGTACATATTTATTTTTTTATATTTAATTAAGAATACGGCGTAATATTTCTTGGTCCCTTTTAATATCAGTCACAATGCCTCAATATTATAAAAGTAAAATCTTACAGGTATTGATAGGTTTTGTTCATGAAATCTCTTCAGGTGAAACATACGGTCTTTCCCGGCCATATTTCCGCGAGATGGCGCTGAAGTCATATTTTTTTTTAGTTTATTTGGATTTTTGTGTAATTTGAACATTATTAAGTCGTAGAAGTAGCAAGCGTAATACTCGGACATTATACTTTAATTTACTATGTCATATCATTGCCTCAAAATTCACACAATTCAACACAAAGTCCGAAAATAACATCTGTCATTGAATATAGTGTCGTTTACACGCACGGACGTGGGTGAATCCTTAGTCTCTACATTTACGAAAATTGAACACTAGATGGCGTGAATGCAAAAAAATATGTTTTCCTTTCTTTCTGTATGGGTAGGCAGAACTACAGAATGCCACCTGCTACGATATATATTATGTACGATTCATCATCTGCCTAGCCTTTTTCCCAACTATATTGGAGTCAGCTCCCAGTCAAACCGGATTCAGCTGAATACCAGTATTTTACGACTATGTTATAAAAAAAATTATATTTGTAGGCGTAAATAAAATATTTAATTCAATAATAATTTTGGGAAATAATATATTTCAACACTAAGAACAATAAAAAGATAACAACAAAACTAAAACACGATTTAGTGTGCGATAAAAACTAGGAAGGTGAAAAAATATTCCGACAGGGATCGAACCCGGGTTGCTCGCGTACTGTGAAATTTACAGCGAACGCTAACCACCTGAGCTACTGCGGATCGCACATTTGTTTATTAATTTTTGAACATTATACTTACATTTATTACTATGCTATTTTTATATAGCTTTATGTTTATTACTAGTTGTTCCCCGCGAATTCGCCCGCGTGTTATTTGAGGTTTCAATTTTTTTGCGCGGAACCCTAATTCTTTTCCTAATTTTAACATTACAAACAGAAACTTCAATTTTATTTATTTGTATAGATTATAATATTTATAAATATTTTTATAATAAATAAATAATTATTAATCTAATAAACATAATAAAACAAAATTAATAATAAATACATAACCATTATTTTCAACTGTTATCCAAGGATCAATCAACTAAAGAAATCCAGATCCATAACAAATGATACGATGCGACCTTGAGCTTGGTACTACAATAAAATAAAACAAACTAATAATAATATGTGTTTGTCTGAAAATGTTTGCAAAATGCGTGATAGATATTTTATCTATATTTTGAAAATGTTTGCAAAATTAATTTTGTGACTACTTTGGTGGCTTACTTGTTATTGTTTGTACTACTTCTTATTGTTGACCAAAAACATATTCAAACAAATTAAAATACGAAACAATGCCTTTATAGTTTTGTACTCAACACCTACACATATGACGTAGGTAATTAATTAGTATTGAGACGAGATTTGAAATCAAAGGCAAACTTACTGTTTTTAATACCACCGAAAGTAAAATTGCGTATTCTGAATAATTAATTACTATACCTACAATAAATTAATATATATTCTATTATATTGCAATCAAATACGTAATAGAAATAATGCAAATTGAATTATTGAATGTCAAACAAAAATATATAACACGTAAGAAATTCCGGGCGCAAATCCTATCGCGTAATAATCTAAAATTCAAAATGTATTTGTATTTTATTACAGTCAAACGAGCGAAAGAAGTTTGGCAAGGCCGCTCTTCTTTCAACGTAGGGCATGTACATAGGTCAAGGTTAGGAAGGACGGCATCGTCGCACGAATAATGCTTGCCAAGCAACAGAAATAAAATTGTATACATTGCCGTCAAAGGTCGTCAGTTTTATGATATTTTATTGTTTTTTTTTTAATGAACGGTAGGAAAGGAAATAAATCAATTTTGTGTATAAGATATTGATTTATAATAATTATATCTTCTGCACGCCATCTAGCGTACCGATGTCTAAACTATGCCTTTGGCGCTTTTGCTTGTCAAGTTGTCAAAATTCACTCACACTACTAAAGAAGTGTCAAAATTTTCCTAGATTTCACTATTGTTTTTCTTAATAAATACTGTAAGTTAGTTCCCAATAAGGTCAATCGCGAGCACATTTCAGTGTAGAAAAGTGATAAAATGATTAGTTTTAAACAAATAGTGTCTGTGTTTAACGTATATGTCAAAACAAAAATGTATGGCACGGCTATCGGAGGATCCCCCTTAAAATGAGTTTAGAACATTGAATAACTATAATGTTGCTCATTATGACGTAAAATTTTATCAACTTTTTATGTGGATTTTTTTCTAAATTCTGTGTTTAGGATGTCCATTAAACACAGCTTATCTCAAACGGTTGGTGGTGTCATGTAGTGACAGCGTAATAGAGTTCACTATCCCATAGTATTCCGTGGATGTCGTAAGAGACGCAGCACCTTCCTGATAACAACCCAAAGTAATAAAAATCAGAAGTTGCCAACCTGCCAAGCGTGGTAACTTAACTGTGGTAAAAATCCTCCCAATCTATAGGAGAGGCCTATGTTCAGCTTATAAGATTTCCATGTAGCTTTTTTAAACCAGACTAATCGTTTCTATAGCAGACGCACTCTGCTTCCTTATGCAGTTAGTGAAAAAAGTCTAGGTTCTTCACCTATTGATTTACATGTGTTAAATTTTTCTTTAATTACTAGAACAAAATGAAACATGCTTTTTTCTTTTTTAGTATAAAGAATATCACACATCTTTCTTATTATTACAATTTGATATTAAAAATTAAATATGGCAAATTTTCATTATTAAAAAAATATAATTAATTGCTAAAAGCTAAAGAAATGTAAAGATACAGCTTATATAACACGTCTCACAGCTAAACAAAGGCCTCTCTTATCATATCTAAGAGGGTGCTAAATTAATGTTTAACATTCGCATAAATATAAGAAATGTTCTGCTAACTGTAAGTAAAAACTAAAAATTATCAAAAAATGTTTAAATAATAATAGTCTATACTATTTTTATTAAAAATTTTCTATTTCTATAGGGACTAGAATGGCTGGTGTCTCTTTTTAACAACAACCTAAACGGGATACTGGCAGACGAGATGGGCCTCGGCAAAACCATTCAGACAATTGCTTTGGTCACTTACTTGATGGAGAAGAAGAAAGTCAATGGACCATTCCTTATTATCGTGCCACTCAGGTACGCCACTATCTAATATTATATTTATGAAAGTGAAATTACAGCCTACATATTATTATGTCATTCTGTTGTACACTGACCTCTCATTTCTGATAGAGTTATGGAATAATCAGTCCGCCATGACGCTCTAGTGCGTATTGGTGGGCCTCACATGTCCTCGAAATATTAAATTCTCTAAACATGTAGTTTTCCTCATGAAATTAGTAAAACTTGTAAAAGTAAACTAACAACTATGGGATGGTTTTAGGGCTGGAAATAATTGGCTGCCACAGTGCGTGTTGGATGACTTCACATGTCTTAGTCCCGGGGCTTCCACGATTGCTACGGTGCCATGATTTGAAATCTCTAAAACTAAGTGAGATATCGAAAAATTTTGTTCTTACTTTTCGGATAATCTCGTCGAGATCTATACGAATCCGCTTTCAAATTGTGGCGCTGTAAGAAACGTAGTCGTGCCGGTTTTCCATTACCGCCGAGCATGTGGTAAATCAGCACTTCAATTAAAATTTCGTTGATGTCGAGGGGCCCAAAATGGTCAACAGCTGAACAGGCGTCTTCCAAAAAGCACTATTAAGGCCCGGACTATATTAAAACGGAGATAAGTGTAGAAAAGAGAAGAGGAGAGCTCAGCCACGTTGTATCTACCGAAGCTGAGTGAGTTTAATACACATCATCTCCTCTCCTCCCCGCCCATCTCTGCTTTGCTGTATTTCGTACGTTAGTGTTTTGATAGCAATCAGAATTTCAGCCAGTTATTTAAGGTTTTAAAATATGATTATCATAAAAATATTGCAAATAAAGTATAATATGGTACATACTTACACCAGTTGTAATGGGGGTAGATATGAAAACAAAATAATTTAAACTATAATACAGACCGAATAAATATATTTCTGCGTTATCTCTTGTTGCAATTAAAACTAGAATGTGAATACAGTAAAGGTATGTGTAAAATGGTACTAGAATCGACGAAACCCACTCATCTGACTTTTAGTCAGATGGTGGCTTCCTCTCTATACATCTGATATATGTTCTCATCTATCGAGGCCACAAGATCTATTATATTTCTTTATTCATGGAGAAATGAATTCTTCTAAACACTTGACGTATTTTGTGTTAAAACGAACAGTACGCTGTCCAACTGGGTGCTGGAATTCGAGAAGTGGGCGCCCACGGTGACGGTGGTGTCGTACAAGGGCTCCCCGCAGTCGCGCCGCCTCGTGCAGACTCAGATGCGCTCCACCAAGTTCAACGTTCTGCTCACCACCTACGAATATGTCATAAAGGATAAGGGCGTCCTTGCTAAGGTATTTACCTTATATGTTTCTGTTATATGTTAATTAATGTTCAAACACTTCAAAATTGTTTCACTTTCATAATCAGTAATTTATTTGATGGATAACTTTTGTTTAACGATTTAAAAATCGACCTCTAATCAGTAGTGTCTATTCTAGTCTATTCCTTCAATTGCTTACATACTATATCACTTATGTCAAACATAGTATATATCACGGAGCAAATACAAAGAGGAGATGACATAAGCAACTGTGTACTGTGATTAACTAGGTCCTGACGTCATCACAGTGGGCGTGGCTTTACTTAGTATATTGTCAGCGTTCGTCCTGTGCGCTTATGTGTCGAAAATCACAAATCGATGTATTTTCGAAGTATTAAGAATAAAAGGATGAAATTTTGTGTTTTATCGTGTAAAAACTAGTCAGAAAGACACTCTGATGCTATGGATGGCATCACATTTCATTTGTAAGTAATTTTATACCCAATTTATTTAAAAAGTTCTAGAAAAATCTTTGCGTCGGCTTTCAAATGTAATTAAATATATTCGACACTAGATGGCGACGCTTTGTGTCATGGGAACTTTTTTTTTTTTTTTTATAGGACAGGTGTGACAAACGAGCACACAGTCCACCTGATGGTAAGTGGTTGCTGCGGCCCATAGACATCTACATCTATCCTCGTTTGCGAATCAAAATGCAGATGCGTTGTCACCCGTGAGGACTAAGATGGAATGCCTCATTTCCAGTAAAAAGGGCCTCCGGCCACCTGCACTCACCAAACGAAACGCAGAGGTAAACCTCTACTTCACGCTGGTATTCTGTGAGGTCGTGGTACCGCCCCGGTTCGAGCCGGCCCATCCGTGCGACAGCAAAAGAGCTACTTAGAGCTCAGTATTGGTAAAATAATCATACGAAAGTGTTGATGTTTGTTTTGCATTCAGTCCTAAAGAATTTTTAATCCCAAAATATTATTTTTATAGTTTTTATAATAATTTTGTGAATAGGCTGCCATCTACCTTCAAGGTAGCTAAGCTACGTTGCAACATCGATATGGAACGATGCGAGTAGTTTTACTATTTGTCAGTAGATGAAAATAGTAATGTGGGTGGGGCTTAACATCCCCTCATCCCGCAAAATGTCACGCGTTGTTACATAGTGAAATCTAATTACAACACCTCCTCTTTATATTTGCTCTGTGGTATATATAACTATTATAACATAATATCTTTATTGGTATTCAGGTTATATTTAATTGTGTTTAAAATATAGTTTATATATTTATAGGTGCAATGGAAATATATGATCATCGACGAAGGCCACCGTATGAAGAACCATCACTGCAAGTTGACTCAAGTGCTGAATACGCACTACATCGCACCTCACAGGTTGCTGCTAACTGGCACTCCGCTACAGAACAAGTTGCCCGAACTCTGGGCTTTGCTTAACTTCCTTTTGCCCTCCATTTTCAAGAGCTGCTCTACATTTGAACAATGGTTTAATGCTCCATTTGCTACAACGGGTGAAAAGGTAATTCCTTTTGGATAAATATAAAGTAGTTAAAAAAAAACTTAATTCGCCGTGCAAATTTCTTTAAATATTATTTTGGATTTGGTTTTAGCTAGGTATGGTTTTGACTTATAGACTGATATTAATTATTACTTTTATGGCCCTTCTACACTACTCACGAAGTTGATCGAAGTTGCGCTAGGAGGATAGTACCTATAGAAAGGTACTTCGATTCGCTTCGTGCAAACTAGTTTCGCTCGAGTGACTTCCGATCGCTGTCGGATTTTTTTTGCGCCAGTTATATATTAATATTTTTATGTATAAATGTAGCTTTCTACATAATTATTTATCTATGGTTAACGCATTCGCGTCGTACTGTTCACACAATTAGGTACCTATAGCAGCTGCCTCTTGAACGTTATTCATGTTAAGGGTGCGGGAGACTCAAGACGAGTGTGTAGTCACATTCTTCGGACTGCGATCGACTTTGACGAGCACTTCGTCAAAGTTACTTCGCGAGTAGTGTAGAGGAGGCATTAAAATATTTTCAGTTACTAACATCATAGCACACAATTCAGCTAACAAGTTAGATAGCATTTTGAGAACTATACCCTAAGTAGTAGGGCTCTTAATTGAAATTTACACTTATTACCAACTAGCGAAACACCTGGCTTCGCCTGGGTAAGCTATATTATTGCGGCGTAATTTAGATTATTAAGATAACCATCTAAGACCAATTATTTTATCAATTTTTTGATTTCTCAAGAGAAATCTCTAAGTTTTTCGGATAAAATATAACCTAGATCACTCCTAATTCTGCTCTATATCTATTTATCAAGTTTCATTACAATGTGTTCTGCCATTCCGGAGATAAGCGTGGATAGACGAAAATTTTGTAGAAATTGTTATTTATATTTGAATGGCATGCAAGGTGATATTAATTTTTATATGGAAAACGTATAAAATTAAACATAACATATAAAGGGAATGAATAATCAAGATGTACTTACTTTCAACAATTTTAATAATAAATGCTTTGTCACATTTCAAATTAAATTAATCAGAACCAGTCATGTAGTTTTTACAATGAGTAAATAATTTGTAAAGATTCAAAAATGATTTGAAATATGTCATTGGATTGCAAGAATTCTCTATATTTTAATATAACAAAATAAATAATTTATCACAGGTGGAACTGAACGAAGAAGAAACGATTTTGATCATTCGTCGTTTACACAAAGTGTTACGTCCGTTCTTGTTACGACGTCTTAAGAAAGAAGTGGAAAGCCAACTGCCCGACAAGGTGGAATACATCATCAAGTGTGACATGAGTGGGCTACAGCGAGTGTTATACAAGTATGTTTTATTTATATATTCACTAAGAATTGAGTACAATTCCATGTTGCAAGATAATGCATTAAGAGATATTTCTGTAAATATACCTCTTACTGCAATAATGTAGCAATAATAATGTATGAATGACTTACATGCCATAAACAAGGGCTACATTCATATCCAGATATCTTTTTCTAATTTCAACTAAAATCCCGTAGTACAATATATAAACAGCGCTATCTTTTTAATGAGGCATGAATTAATAAAAAAAAAATGGCGCTTAATATATTTTGTATGTTATAATTTAAATTTATTTTAATTATCGTATTATTATGTCCATCAGGCATATGCAGTCGAAGGGTGTACTGCTGACAGATGGGTCTGAAAAGGGCAACAAGGGCAAGGGCGGTGCCAAGGCGTTAATGAACACGATCGTGCAATTGCGAAAGCTTTGCAATCATCCCTTCATGTTCCCACATATTGAGGAAAAGTTTTGCGACCACATTGGTACTGGTGGTGCTATACTTACAGGGTAATTTTGCTTTAATTTTTTTTTTACTTTTTCTTCACTTTAACTTTTATCTTAAAGATAAACCTATAAAAATATATTAAATAAGTTCTAGTTCATATAGATCATAGGTGTCAAATTTTTTTATAACATTATTTTCTGGTTACAGACCTGACTTGTACCGAGTATCGGGCAAATTTGAACTGTTGGATCGTATTCTGCCAAAACTGAAAAGAACTGGACATAGAGTTCTTGTGTTCTGTCAAATGACTCAGTGTATGACCATCATTGAAGATTATCTTTCTTGGAGAGGCTTCCAGTACTTAAGGTAAATATAATGAGGGTATGTACTAATATTATATTTTATTCGACTATCCCAGAAGGGAGGATAATGGATTCTCGAGTTACGAGTATCTAAGAATATTTGACAGTTTATTTGTAACCTCCATGTGTCTAAAATTACTTGACGGATTTTGAAGTGCAAGGTGTAGGAAACGTCTTATTCTTCGAAATGTCACTGATTCGATTAGAAACAGTATGGCAAATGCCTTAGATCAACAATATACACCTAGATATCAGGTAAGGGCTTAAAATTTGTAATCGTAATATATAATAAAATCAAAGTTCTATATAAGGTTGAAATTTAAATTGTAATAAAACTACTTTGTCTATTCAGTAATTAACAAAGAATATTGCTATATGTAATACATCAATGATAGCAGTTTTTAACTTTTATTTTGCATGTGAGTTGTTATCATCTGGTTATATATTGTTATGATTGAAGATTCACATACAGTGGGGTTTTTGTTTTTTTAATAATAAATAACGTGACAGTCTATATTTGTCCCACTCCCGGGCACAGGCCCCCGTCATTACTAAGACGCCGCCCCAATCCGTGTTGACGGGCTTCACTTTAAATTTTTTTATTTCATGGACATGCCGGTTTTATCACGATGTTTTCTTACACCGCTAAACACTTAAATAAGTACTTAATATTGCAATTAAGAATTTCATTGATTCCGGCGAGGATTGAACCTGATTTACTCGCGTTCTGTCGCACTTTAAAGCTGAACGCACATTTGTCCGCGCCGTATTTTAGAATTCGTTGTATGAAATCATAGTGGTAGAGCCAAGTGGCGGCATTTGCTGTCGCACGGATGGGCCGGCTCGAACCGGGGTGGTACCACGACCTCACAGAATACCAGCGTGTAGTAGAGGTTTACCTCTGCGTTTCGCTTGGTGAGTGCAGGTGGCCGGAGACCCTTTTTACTGGAAATGAGGCATTCCATCTTAGTCCTCACGGGTGACAACGCATCTGCATTTTGATTCGCAAACGAGGATAGATGTAGATGTCTATGGGCCGCAGCAACCACTTACCATCAGGTGGACTGTGTGCTCGTTTGTCACACTTATCCTATAAAAAATATATATATATGAAACTTCGCATATTACACCTGCACCGTACGCGCCGAATTTTATAAAATGCGGTAGGTATACGATATCGAAGGACGAATGATGATGACGTCATATAACGCGGCGCGTTTGGCGTGTGTTGATACTCAGTGTTGTCTAATGTTGCCAACTTAGTGGATTTTCCGTTAAAACTGGTGGTTTCGACTTTTGTTTCGAATTATATTTTTTAAGTGTTGAGTGTACACTGCGGTTAGACCTTGGCAGAAAAATGTTGCAACTTAACTTACTTACTTTTATCAATGAAATACTTATTTCAAACATACAACAAGTCTTTCTCTGGTTCAACTGGCCTTCTAAATCTTGAGTTTTCCGTAGAAAGATATGGTTTTAATATATTATGTAACAATTCTTGAAATTTCTTGTATGTTAAATGCAAATATCTAAAAAAATCTTTCATCATAATAATATAACAAGTCTTTAAATAAAGTATAATACTGTCCATAAAATTGCCTTTTTAAATTAATACTATGAATCCGACATCTTTTTCTTCAAATTTTGTTTTCTTCCTCTTCTGTCAATAACCAGGCTATTACAATATTTTTCCATAGTGATTCCAAGCGATAAATGTCTTCAATCTAATCTTTCTAATGTACCGTTTCACACCTGTGGTTGGAAAAAAACTGCAAGAGTCGTTGGCAATTTAAAAGATTTGCGGACGGCGCAGACGGTACGTACGTGTAAATGTGCGAGGCAATCAGTAAAATTTGGCGCGGACAAATGTGCGTACAGTCTAAGACGTGGCTCAATAATAATTATTTGTGTGGAATACTTTTATAATTCCAGATAAAAGAATAATACTAATCATTCTTTCAGTTTGTCACAAGTTGATTTATAATAATAATAATAAAGTTTATTCTTTTCAAGTTTCAAGTTTATTCTTAAATAAATTGACTTGGCAATCGCACTAAAGAATCTAATGTAATATGTATTACTTGAGAGATACATTGTGTTTTCATGTGATGGCCAAGTCAATCTATTTCAAACTTAAAAGATTTTTAATATTGATATGGTCACTATAAGATGTTGTTAGGTTAGCTAATTTCGTAATAGCTTAAGACAGAAGGACCCTTAAGTAGGGACTGAATAAATTAACCGACTTGGTATTACATGGATCTCACAACTTTTTGCGGTAGCAGAACTGAGTTGCGAGACTTGGTTTTTTTTACAAGTTATGTTTTTGATGGCATAATGCCTTTTAGTATTCTCTCTAAGTCAACTATGGATGACTATTGTGGGAGAATAAATTTCTTTGATACAGACCGGTTAGTTTATATATGGTAGAGATATGCTGTAGCTATATTATAGTTGTTGCACGAATAGGTCGGCTCGACCGGGGAAGGACCACACCCTCACAGAATATCAGCGAAAAATAGCAGCTTAATGCTGCTATGTTTCGTATGGTGGGTGGAGAGAACCAGAAACCCTTCTTACTGTAAACGAGACATATCATTAGGGGTAATAACGCAGTTGAATTTTGATTCTTATTCGAGGAAACACATAGATGTTTATTGAACACACCATCCATTTGCCATCCAGGTGCACTGTGTTCTTATTTGTCACTGTATGTTGAAGGCAGTGGACAAGATTGCAAAGTGAATTTGTTTGTTATCAGACTGGACGGTATGACTAAGGCGGAGGACCGTGGCGAGCTGCTGAAGAAGTTCAACGACGCGAACTCGGATTACTTCATCTTCCTGCTGTCGACGCGCGCCGGCGGCCTGGGCCTCAACCTGCAGAGCGCCGACACCGTCATCATATTCGACTCCGACTGGAACCCGCATCAGGTACAACTGGAACATCTACACAGTCCCCATGTATGAACACTAATACCAAAGACTTTTATGTGTACTACTTGTCGCGCTGTACGGCCTTAATACATTGCGCACTAATTTACGGTCAATTCTCCGTTAATCCTTCAGTCGACTGCGAGTGGGCGAGAAGACTAATTACAGTTGACCCGCGATAATCCGACAAATGTTTTGCAAGGCGGTGTCGGATTACCAAATTTGTCGGATTATAGAGTACTGCTACAGCACCCCGGTAGTTCGGAACTTTTTGAAAATAGTACCTTGTAATCGGACAAATTATATCAAATATAAAATAATGAAAAAATCATGTGATGCACAATGAATCCCTAAACAGTAACTAATGAACGGCCGCTACCATAGATAGTCATATTCAAACTAAGACAGTAATCCACGTATTCAGGAAGAATACTGCAAAGCCGTCAAGAAGTAAAAACACAGTATCGTTTCCCCACACTACTGACATGTTGCGAGGCACGTTGCGCACACGACTACACCCGATAACAAATGGGCGCGACAATAACGCGCGAGCGCGACACATGCGCTCGCTCTCGAAGCGGGAACAAGCAACATGTCCCACGTCACGGAAAATGTTGCGGGTCACTGTGCAACGTTGCATCGTCACGTAGATTGGATGTTCCGCGTCATGTTGCGAGAATAAATGTCCTCTAGTTTATCCGGGCATTAAGAAAGCTGATAATGCTGAAAATTTTCAAAATATTCTTTGCGTATAATTTTTACTCAATAATTTTACGTATTGGGATTATTTTTAAAGGGGAACCAATATACTTATTATATTTATTTATCAAAGTAGGTTTGAGAACAATATTCTTAAAAAAATAAAACGTTATGTGTTCCCAAAATAAAATATTATGTGGTCTGATATATTTAACTAACAACAGTATGGTACCAGTAGTAATAAAACAATGTCTGTCACAGGATCTTCAAGCACAAGATCGTGCGCATCGTATCGGACAACGGAATGAAGTGCGCGTTTTACGTCTAATGACAGTCAACTCCGTTGAAGAGAGAATTCTAGCTGCTGCCAGGTAGCCATTTTTATACATGATTTTAATAATATGTACAATTTATAAATTATTATAAACCCTTATAATAATTCGGAAGCGCGAACTTTTTTTGCGCGTTGTGGTTTTTCATAATGTTTTAATTTTGCAGCCTAAACTAAGATTTTATATAAAAAAGAACAGGACATCGGCTTGTTATCAACACTGATACATTTACAACAAGGAAATTAAACGTCAAAAGAAAATCAACTTTAATTAAAAATATAATATTTATTTTAATTGAACCAAATTGAGTCGCGGAAACGCGATCTAGTTTCGATGAAATGTTAAAAGAGCCCTGAATTATCCGGATATTTTTTTATATGGAAATCATTCTTAATAAATTCACATCTTAAATATTTTTATTATGTAGGTAAATAGGATAAAATTATCAAACAAAAAACGTACTCGTCGCTTGCGACTAATACCCCATTTAGCCATTTAGCGACGGACAGCTGAAGACTTCCGTTCTGATAATTCCAATATTCCCAACCATTTGATTGTGTGCTAGCTTCCTTTTCGGGAGTACGTACGAATTCACCTTGAATTTGAATAAAATTTGATTGATTCAGAATTCGATTCTGTTTCGAGTAAGTCAGCTGATCGAAAGAAATAAAGAGATCAGTAGACTAAAGTGACAATAAGTGAAGGTTCTTGGGTGGTAGCCTAATCTAGTAATTGTAGTGTTTGGTGATCTCCCAATAGATGGAGTGAAGGTCTGATGTAGTAAACATGCTTGCAATCTGTATGCGAGGCTTATGTGGACTTCTGATGGGCTAATCTTTCATAGCATAAGACCTTGATTTTGGAAGCGTAGCTATGGTTCCATTGATTTCTATTCATGATACTTAATAGTTATTAGTTTTCTTTCAACTTGGAATCTTACTTTTTCTGATTGCAGATATGATAAAAATATTTGATATTCTTTGCAGGTACAAACTTAATATGGACGAAAAAGTCATTCAAGCGGGTATGTTCGACCAAAAATCGACAGGTTCAGAACGGCAGCAGTTCTTGCAAAGTATTTTGCATCAAGATGGTGACGATGAAGAGGTTAGTTTCGTTATTGGCAATTCCATTATATATAAGAAACAACTAATCGATTGTATATTATGCGTCGAATTTATATCAGATCCAATAATATCGTTTACATTTAGTCAAGTATATCATAGTCAAAAACATTTGTTAACATTTTTATGATTAGTAATTTTTCACGTTTCATTGTACGAGCTTTATCATCATCATCACAGCCCTTCACAAGTCCACTGCTGAACATAGGCCTCCCCCAAGGAATGCCACAAAGCACGGTCCCGAGCCACCTGCATCCATCGACTTCCTGCATGTCTTACCAGGTCGTCACTCCATCTTGTGGGGGGACGCCCTACACTTCGCCTACCGGTACGAGGCTGCCACTCGAGTACGAGCTTTATACTAATTTTTATTTAAAACACCTATTTCAAGGAGGAAAACGAAGTACCCGACGACGATCTTATAAACGAGATGATCGCCCGCTCAGAGGAAGAACTGGAGATCTTCAAACAGATCGACATCGAGCGCAAAAAGACTGAGACGAAGAAGCGCCTTATTGAGGAGTCCGAGCTACCCGACTGGCTGGTTAAGGACGACGATGAAGTCGTCTGTAACAAGGTTTATAATATGATTTTTAACTGCTTCAAGCTTGTATATAGTAAGGCGAATGGTGACGGAACAATTAATACAACAAATCTCAAACATTCTGTCATTTTAATCTTTTAAATTCAGACTGCGTGGTATTGCATTATTTTAAATTATTGTCATTCATAAATATCTAACGCCTACTATTTTACTACGCACGTATTCGTAAGGGTCGCTTGGTTATAAATTAAGGTATCTTGTCGCGCGTCTTCCCAGAAGCGTGCGTACGCTCATGGATCACATTCAATTTGGGATAATTTCAAATAAAAGTAGATGCCTTATTAACTCGTATTTTTAAAAACTGTAATAACGGTGTATCATTATTTATATACTTTAACTTAAATATAAAAATTGGATACACTTTAAAAAAAGTAATTCTGTATAATGTTCATGAATTGTTAACTTTATGGAAGCAATGATACCAATGCTGCAGTTTATTCTACTATAATATGGCAAAGACAAAATACAAATTCTTGTTGTTTAATTAACATTTAACGGTTTCCACATTAAAACTTTAAAGTATTTATTTATTCATATAAATTAAAAAAATGTGTTTTTTCAATTACGTTATTATGTCCGCTTTAAAATTATTCATTGAATTTATGTACAGGGTCAAGGTTGGAACTACCTGGACGAAGATGAGACTCTGGGGCGTGGATCCCGGCAGCGCAAAGAAGTCGACTACACCGACTCGCTTACAGAAAAGGAGTGGTTAAAAGCCATAGACGAGGAATTCGAGGACGAAGAAGAGGAAGACGACGATGATGAAGTTTTGGACAAAAAGCGGAAGAAAGGACGTAAGCGACGGTATGTTAAATGTTTTATCGGTACACAAATAAAAAATTCTTTTCGTACACATGTACAAATATTTTAGATTTTTAATGATTTCTAAATCAGGCTACCGCAGTAGGTATTGAACCCTGGCCTCCTGATTCAGAGACGATTACCCCAATTACTAAGTGATCATAAAAGCAAAAACGGTTAGTAGATATCCATTTTTGATTCTTAATGTTGCCCTGACTTAAGAAAAGCAAAAATACATATTTCACAGCATTTCAAAGAAAGTACAAATTAAACCTAGTGCCGCCTTCATACTTCTTTCGTGTAATTTGAGGGTAGGTAAGATTGTAAGCAACCCGAGTTAAATGAACTTTTCCTGTTTTTTTTTTTGATTTCAAAAAAATTGAGAAACACCTTTTTACAAAAAAAAATATCAAATACCGTATTAAACTTCAAAGCTTAGCACACTTGGCATGTAAAATATTCATTTTTCACTTTAGCGAATGCAGATATAATTCATGCGTTTTTTTTATCACCCCCCATTTACACTCTCGCCACTCGCGGCGCTCTCGTCGGGGGCGGTTTTTTGGGCACGAGGGAGAGGGCTTTGCGAGGGAAGCGAGCGTGGTGTTTACACTCGCGCTTTCGTTTCAGTTGGTTTACGGCGCCCTTCCATAATAACATTCGAATTGCTTTTGTTTTAAAATTACAATTTTAATAAAATAATGTCATTTAATCTTGCACAATAGGTACTAGCAATTTATATAAAATTATGAAACTGAAAAGGTTCTGTTTCTATGAATAGATATCATCCACCATATTCTTACTCAACGACGTATTTTTTTTTAATTTCCTTCTTTTTAAAATGGTCAAGCATCGATAAATACTTATTAAGAGAGTTGATGCCGTTATTATTTTGACGTCTTCCACCATTGCTGGTTCAACGCAAACTGAACGCATCGCGAGAGTGTAAACAGGCACTCGTTACCTCGCAACAACAAGCGAGCTGCGAAGCGAGGTACGAGGCGAGGCGCGAGGCGAGGCGCGAGGCGCGAGGCGAGAGTCTAAACGCGGTATCAAAGTTATGTTATCCAGTAGCCTAAATTAAACTAAAACTAAATGATACGTTTTACTTCACCCCACATATGAGTAGTGGAGTGAGCTCAGGAGAGGGGGTGTTTGTTACACACGGCACAAGCCTTCCACTACCTATTTATCTATCTCTAAATTGACTATTCATCCATTGAGCATATCAATCTGTAAAATAGGGCACATCATACATCGTATTATTGTCATTCATAACACTTTTCAAAAATTAGAGGACGAAACTCGGCAAACAGTTACGAAGAATGCTGGCAGACACATTTACACCAATCTAAACCGATGTTGGTAAGCATTCTGCCTTCCCTTTCAAACTAAACCGACATTGGTCGGTCTCAAATAAGACATTCATAACTGCACCAACATTAAAGATCGCCTGGTGGAGGTAGCTTCATTCGTAAATAACTATCTAAATACCACGGACATAGTTAACATAAGGACGCCGATCATTTACCCTAAGGCATACCTTGTTAGGTGGATCAAAAATGGTATGGGTGCTAGCTGTTAGTCCTCATCGTGATGTAGTTTCCAAATAGCCTCTTGCAAAATGTTGAATCCTGTTCCATCATCCTTGAGTACTTTCTCGAGGGTTTTATTGGAAGTACCCAAGAATAAATTCCTGTATGTTCCTGAATTAGCTGCTGAATATGTCCTTGTACATAGGTTGACACAATGAACAAAAAAATATACAAATGACAAACACCATTTTAAATTATAATGACTTAATCTGGTACATTACAGACGTCAAGATGATTCTGACGAAGAGGATGTACCGAGCTCCTCGAAGAAAAAGAGTAAAACGGAAATAAATCAAGTAAAGAAGCGTTTGAAGAATATCATGAAGAAAGTGATTGACTATACTGATGAGTAAGTAGTTCTTCGTTTAATATAATTAGCATGCAGTAATATCCCTTCATTATCCATATCATAAATGAATCAAACCGCTGTATGAGAATTCATCGTCTCATTGTATGCCATGTGTAATATTCAAAGATTTATTGTTATTCTATTTGGGGGTACTTGTTTACTTTGTTAATTAATATAGTAAATTGAATGTAGGTAATTTTAATATTCACTTATGACACTGTCTTTTGTCATGCTTATGGAGTGTAGAGTAGAAGGAGGACCATCTCTATATATGAAAAATGTCCCTAAAAACGTGTCAAATAAGGGTGGCGCTGCAGTAGCATAGGATAAATTTAAAAAAAAGCGCCAAAAGTAATTAAAATAATATTATGGAGAAATAAACAAGTACCGACCAATCCGCTTGGTTTTGTACTACGTAAATAGTTGATATTTTATATACTGGTATTTTACTAACTACTCTAGTCCAGATTTTTTTTTAATATTTGAATTTACCTAACTTCACTCCTTTCACAACAGCTATCTTCATATCGTAGTTTTTCAGACGCCAGCGCTGTTGTGGTAGGTTTTGGAACCTCTATTTTCAGTAAATAGTAGGACACTTTTTCAACTTTCGCCCCTTATAAGATGGTTCTCCTTCTACTCTACACTCCATAGTCATGCTATCAAGCTAAATACATAACATTTTTTATTCTATATTCTGAACATATTACCATGTGTGCTGTAAGAGGCAATGTAAATATTAGGCTTAAATATCCTCCAATATTTGTTTTTAAATGTTTTATTTACAGTGTATCAAATAATTTTCATTGATTCATTCCTTCATTAAAACCTTTCTGTCTACTGCTGAAAATAGGCCTCCCCTTAGATAGCCGCCACATGAGGGGGTATGTACCATAGTTGCCACGCGTTATTTTGAGTTGTTATTAAGAAGAAGCTACTGCCCATCCCCTATTTACCTCTGTTGCCTCTTACGACACCCATAAGGCAGGCAATATGTAGTAGTGGATAATCTTGTGCCTCAACTGCACGACATAACAATGAATGTTCCTAATTTGCAACATTTTCTTTTCTAATTGTTATTAGGAGAACCTTGGTGCCCATCGCCTGGTTTTATTTACCTCTGTTGCCTCGTATGACACCCACATATGACGATATGGGGTAGTGGATATTCTTACACTGCCACTAACAGGGTCGCCTAAATAATTTTATATACTGTATAAACCACATTTAAATACAGTGGCACCCATAGATATATATTAATAAAGTTTTTGATCTATCAATGTATGTATGTATGTAAATAACTTTACGAGAACTCCTAGCTGCTTGCGGTGCATGGTACTTTTGTACGTGGTAGAGCCATGCTGCAGCTATATTCGTAGTATAGTTGTAGCACGAATGGGTCGGCTCGACCGGGGAAGGACCACGCTCTCACAGAATACCAGCGTCGAATAGCAGCTTAACACTGCTGTGTTTCGTATGGTGAGTGTAGAGAACTGGAGACCCTTTTTACTGGAAAAGAGGCATTCCATCTTAGTCCTCACGGGTGACAACGCATTTGCATTTTGATTCGCAAACGAGGATAAATGTAGATGTATATGGGCCACAGCAGCCACTTACCATCAAGTGGACTGTGTGCTCGTTTGTCACCCTATCCTATAAGAAAAAACTAGCTAACTAACGAAAGAGGTTCTGACGATTACCAAATAGCTCTCTATCAATATATTAATGCCAAATCCTAAACTGGTAAATGGGAAATATCATTGCCAGTGTATATCGTATCAAATGTAACAAGTTATGAATGTCTGTTGGTATAAACTTGAAATAACCTTTCTCTAGTATTGGTTTAAAGAGCCTGATATTTATGCTTATTCATCAACACTATTAAAATGGTCTCGGTTCCGAAACCCGCACGGAACAAGTGTTTGTGTGTTTCTACAAATAAGTAATCAGCCTGATCAGAACGTATTTTTAATTAAAACAAAAAAGTTTGATATGCACATCTGTCATAATGGCTGGGAATAGTGGTCTAACTTCGTTCTGAAATATATGTATATATATTAAATTACACACGGACAACATTGCGTGCGAAAATTAATTAAATCACTTAGGGCCGATTTTTCAATCCCCAGATAAAATACAACATTAACAAATTAAAAACTGCAATTGTATGAACAAACTAGTTCAGTTGTTTCACTTTTATATTAAACCAGTTACACGTTATTTGACGAGTAACTTTTCTCTGACGAATAAAAATCGGCCCTTAATTTCGTTGAGACAATTTACATTTAAACTCATTACATCCTTGGCTATATAGGCATTAAGTCCGCCTATATACCACATGTGTATATAAAGTTTTAAATAAATAAATACAACAACGAATTTTTTTGTTGACAGCGCTGGACGAGTACTGTCCGAACCATTCATGAAGCTTCCTTCGCGACGCGAGCTACCGGACTATTATGAGGTTATCAAAAAACCTCTGGACATCAAAAAGATCATGAACAGAATTGAAGATGGCAAGGCAAGTAGAAAATAATGTTGGCACACAATTAAAAATAGTAAACTAGAAACCCTTTTTTAAAATTAAACAGGTATGGTATCATGATTACTATCATCATCATTACAGCCCTTCACAAGTCCACTGCTGAACATAGGCCTCCCCCAAAGAATGCCACAAAGCTCGGTCCTGAGCCACCTGCTTCCATCGACTTCCTGCATGTCTTACCAGGTCGTCACTCCATCTCGTGGGGGGACGCCCTACACTTCGCCTACCGGTACGAGGCTGCCACTCGAGAACCTTTCTTCCCCATCGGTTGTCGGTTCTTCGAGCTATATGGCCGGCCCACTGCCACTTCAGCTTACTAATCCGTTGGGCTATGTCGGTTACTCTGGTTCTACTGCGGATATCCTTATTCCTAAGTTTATCACGCAGAGAAACTCCGAGCATAGCCCTCTCCATAGCTCGCTGAGCGACCTTGAGCTTCCTCATACAGCCAGCAGTGAAGGACCACGTCTCAGCTCCGTAAGTCATCACTGGCAACACGCACTGGTTGTACAATTTCGTTTTAAGGTTTTGAGGTATGTCTGACGAGATGTGTCGTAGCGTCCCGAACGCTGCCCAGCCGAGTTGAATCCGTCGATTGACCTCTCGGTCGAAGTTGGACTTACCTAGTCGGACTATTTGTCCCAGGTAAACATACTCGTCAACAACTTCGAGCTTAGTGCTCCCAACAACTACCGGCATAGGTGTGACATGGACATTAAACATAATCTTTGTTTTGTCCATGTTCATCTTAAGACCTATCCGTTGGGAGACACTATTGAGGTCATTGAGCATAGTGCTTAGGTCCTCCAGCGATTCTGCCATAAGGACTATATTGTCGGCAAATCGAAGGTGAGTGATGTACTCGCCATTGATGTTAATACCGTATCCTTTCCAGTCCATAAGCTTGAAAACGTCTTCCAATGCAGCGGTGAAGAGTTTCGGGGATATTACATCATGATTACTATACGAGTGGCGTTATACAAAAACACATCTCAACATAAATTGAGTATTTTATCGCCTTTTCCCATTTATGGTTTTGGTGTGCTATTATTAATTTTAGAACATTTTTATCCTTTTAATTCTAATTTAAAATATAAAAACTAAATTACTTGAAATTAACTGCATAAATAACTTTGTCGACGCCGAAAATAGAAAATTTGTTTTCATATTTTTCTCTTTGTATACCTTACTTTAATGTCAAATTTTAATTTTCGAAGTCGCCTAGATGTGGTCTAGGGTTTTGATGATTGTGTCAGTGAGTGTTAAAAATGGCACCGGTCGAAACCCTTTATAACTAAAACCTTAATTTTATTTATTAAGGTCACAAAAGTGCCATTTGTTAAGTTTTATTCACTTTGAGTATATCGAGACGGAAGTGTGTGTCTAGGGTATTTTCAAAGTTTTACATTAGACATTTTTAATTATATGGTACCAAGGTATAAGATGCCAGAATATACATATAATATATCATGAATATACAATATATATATGAATATACAATATACTGTGATATACTTACTGTGACTTGCAAAATTACAAGTTTAGATCTATAAAATTTTGACTTATTGGAGGTCTAAGGGGGTCGAAAGAATGTCCTAATGGTTCTTGTAATATTACACACTGCTGGTCCGTCGACCATTTCTTTTTCGTGACATACTTGTGTCTAGATATTCTCATTGGTTATCAATATTTTGATGAAAAATTAAATATTTTGTACTAAAGCACAGTCAGCCTAGTGTTCTATATTAATCATTTCCGTTTCTGGAACAGTACAACGATATGACGGATCTGGAGCGCGACTTTTTCACGTTATGTGCTAACGCGCAGACTTACAACGAAGAGGCGTCGCTTATTTACGAGGACTCGGTGCGCCTCCGCAATGTGTTCATTGAGATACGTCGCCACTACGAGAACGGACAGAACTCTGATGATTCTGATGACAATGATAAAGGTAATTAGAAGTTACAAAATTCACTTACTTTACTAGATTCCTAACTTTTTTAGTTTACTTTTTGTACCTGTGTTTATTACGACACATGTTAATAGTATTAACGTAAAATTTAAAACAATCGCGTAATTATTTATTAAGCTATCTTTGTTTTAACAAGTAAATCGGGAAGACGATTTAATATAGTTTCTCGCCCCCATTTAGTTCCTTACTAGGCAAAGGGAAAATCTCTTCAAACCATTTTGGAAGAGATGTCCTCGGTATACTAGCTTACAGGACTTTTGCTCTGAGAAAATATTGTTTTAAGTTTTCTATAAGCAAGACAGATTATTTTAAAGACAATCCCAAAGTGGGACGGCCAATAAATATTTAAAGAAACAGCCCGTTTAAAATAACATAAACAACGATGACTGTCATCCCCCTGGATGGATGAGGTAGGTAGAGACTACAGACTTTAAAAAACTAAAAGAAAATCGACATCATCTAATAGTTTCTGAAATCGGGACTTTAACTCTTTGTTACATTATGTCTTAGCAGCAACTTTAGAAGCGATTAAATTGTGTGGTAGTTATTTTATTCTTTTAAGTGGATTAAACAATTTCAGAAGATTCCATATCATCACCCATCATGTATAGCCTATTTAATAAAAAAAGGCCAATAAAAAAATAAAAAAAATTACCATACGTAGACAAGAAATATAGTCAAATTGGAAATCTACTTTTTCGAAATATGATAAAAAAATAACAATCTTTCAGAAATGGTTGGAGTATCAGAAACAACCATTTTGAATATTCTGTATGAGCGTCTTGTCACGTCAATGGTGTGGTCGCACTAAAAGCAGCTACGCGTAGTGTTTTTAAACCTTTGATAATAAGAAAGAGGTTTTGGGTTAGGTTTGTTACAGAGATGAAACTTGGGTTCACCATTATCAGGCTTTTAAGCAAGACTATACAGTGGTACAAAAAGCCCCCCCCCCCCCCTAATCTAAGTTATAGGAGATATTTGAAGGTTTGACGGCTCTATGGCTTAGCAATGAGTTGCAGCGCTAAGGGCCGCGGGTTCAAATCTGGCACGGAACAAGTATTTGTATAGCCTTTAAATAATTGTCCTGGGTATGGATGTTTGTCCTTGTGAAATCTATGTATGTAACTACCCCTACGATATAGGAGAAAATCCTATTGTTGAGGTAACGTTTTATATAAAAATAATAAAGAATAAAAAATAATATTAAATAAAATTTTATATACACATTAACGTTGTTTAGTAGGGATATAATATATTTGCGTTGATTAGTATAATTATTTGGAAATTGAAATTGAAAAATTTATTTTTTTTTTCACCACAAAACTACAAAAATATCTTAACTAAAAATTAATAGCTATTAAACAAGAATGGTTGTGGAACGCTGGTGCCTGAAGTAGGTAATTAAAACCCAAGTTACAGGTCACCAGCCCTCCATCTTAGTTACCAATAATTACTAAGCTTTTAAGATAAAAAATTATAAATATAGATGTGGGTGCGAGAATCTATGAATGCGCGCGCGCGCGCGTGTGTGTGTGTGTGCGTGAGTATGTGTGAGTGTGTGCGTGTGTGTGTATGTGCGTGTGAGTGCGAGTGCGAGTGTGTGCGTGTGTTAGTGTGTGTGTGTGTGTGAGTGAGTGAGTGAGCGAGTGAGTGAGTGAGCGAGTGAGTGAGTGAGCGAGTGAGTGAGTGAGCGAGTGAGTGAGTGAGAGAGTGAGTGAGCGAGCGAGTGAGTAGTGTGTGGTGTGTGTGCGAGAGTGTGAATATATGAAGAATACAATAGAAACTTTATTTGAGAATATCAAGAAGACATTCTGTTTCCATCTACGATTGATTCAAAATCCATTCGTTCAGAGTGCATTTAAATTAGAAGTGATTTAATGAGTGTAGGAATAATTTCTGATGCAATTTATTATAAAGGTTAGGGCAGCAGAGGAATACAAAAAATCTACGACTGAAATAGGTATTAAGAAGAATCGATTTGGCGACAAGATGATTGCGTCGTGCAAAATTCTCATTATATTTAGTTTAAGATCTGTATACAATATAAAAAGTTGCTGTACAGTCAACACTTGGCAATGCTCATAAAGTAGTTCTGTAGAATATAACTGAGGTTTAAAACAACAGACCTTTAGTAAAGCTCTCTGGGCATGTTCAATTTGCATAAAGACTGTTTTAGTAGCCCCTCCCCTGGTAGATATTATACAATAACCTAGTACTGATTAGTATAAATATTAACTACTTACAAATACTCTATATGCGTTCTTTTTTGAAGCATTAAATGTGCTGAAAGCACATAAAGCTGTTTGGGGGCAATTTAAGGTGCAAGGCAGTGTGAATTTAAAACTAGTTTTGCACTTTAACGTTATCTAATGTGCCAATGGCTTGTCACATTTTAACAACCTAAAAATAATGTAACTACAGCAAAAATTAATGCAGACATGTGTTTTTTTAGACGATGACGACTCTGACGGAGAATCAAATCGCTCGGTTAAAATGAAAATTAAGTTGAAAGGCAAAAGCAAGAACACACCCACGAGAAAACGCAAGCAACGCAAGTACATTTCTGACGATGAAGACTATGAAGAGGATTAGATATTTTATATAGTTTTAATTATTCATGTATGTTGAGTTATCATAATAGGGTTATATTTCAGTTTCACATGACATTGTAATAATATCTTTTAGTAAATGTCAATTTTAAAGACAATTCTTTAATATCTGTTTACTAAAAGGTTTATATTGAATTTTTAACACATTGACATTTAGTAGTTGTGTGTCAGAAATATTAAAAATATTTGGTTAGCAAGTAAGGAAGTATTAAATAATCATTAATCATTTAAATTATTTCACCATGTGTGACATTCAAATATTTCTCAATATTCAGTATATAACTATTAATTGAAATAGTTTTTACAATATCTAATTAGTATAGTGTTAAATAAAACTGCTTAGATTCAATAAAAGTATTGATGTATTTTATATTATTTCTTTTCAGTAACCACAACCAGTTTAATTTTCCTTGATTCTTTCCACTTGACATCTGCCCATTTGTACTTAATACCATGAACACTTTGCATGTGTTTGTTCAAACTAGGACTATGAGTGAATCGTTGACCACAAGTCGAACATGAGAATGGTTTATCACGTGTGTGAACTCTTTTATGTCTTTGAAGATCGCCTTTTGTATAAAATGATAAATCACATAATTCACATTTAAATGACTTTTCGCCAGCATGTCTGAAACATTTAACATATCTATAATTTTTATATTACTTTTCCCATTATACCAATGTGACAAGATCAATAGAGGAACTTTAAAGACAAAAGGAGACAATTTCTTTTTGTATGGAGAATGGGCCCACCAATTGTGGCGATACAATGTTGTAAAAATATAGGGGAAAATAGTTCTTTTAATGGTGCTAGTATAAAAGTAAAAGCCAGCCATTCAGGGCTTACACCCTTGTCTATACCTAATGTTCAAAATATTATAGTATTTACAATAAAATAATAACCGAATTTTTTATTTCTTAAAATAAATCATATAAAGCCAGTAGTGGCGCCATCACTAGAAAAAAAATGTGTAAAAACTGTGTAGTACTCTTGGTGCCTATGAGATGGCGCTAGTATCAACGTAAAAGCAAATTGAGGACTGTCATACCCTTGTTCGTCACACGCATTTTTTTTCATATTATATTAGCCAGAACATCAAAACAACTTTTTTTCAGATACCATGATTCCGGTTAGATTTTCATAAAATATTTAGGCCGTTTACTATAATAAATTGGTATCTTTTTTATGTGTAATAAAATTAAGTTATGTTAAAATTTCTAGTGGGCCCAAAAACGATTCTCCTCGAAGTGCAGCCTATGAGAAAGCTTTTTAAACAAAGCATATTCTAGGTCTATTCAATTATATGAATAGAGTGCCAAAGCAAATTATTTCACTCTTGCATTTTTTCATCACTTTTCTGTGAAATGAAGTTTTGACTCAAATTTGTGGTAGTTGACTAAGAAAGAATGAGAATTCGCCAATCGTATGATTGTCTGATAGTGGAAGGAAAAATGAGAAGATAAGTCATGTAATTTCCACACTGCAAAATGTAGAATATTGAAAGGCTAGCTAATTTGTGGCTGTGCTTGAGACTGACTGATCAGCAAATAGGTGTAGTATAGTATAGATAGTATAGTACCTAGTAGTTTAGCTATAATGAATAAGCCTCTTAGCATGCTCACCAGCAACCCTTTCCACTGAGTTCAAAACTTTTATATGGTATTTTGTAGTTCCAGCATATATTTGGTAGCATTACATTAGACCTTTATATAGGGTAAGAAACTGCCCTGGCGTGCTTTGCGTGGCTTTGTAGCTGCTCTAGTCTTATTCTCAATTAACTGCCCAAAGTTAAAGTTCAAGGAAATCTCAACTCCAAACCACTAAAGACAGTTAGTTGGTGTACTCCACTAATTCATCCCATAAAAAGGAATCAAATTAAGCGGGCTCCTTCTTAGAGTGAATAGATATTGTGTTTCAAAGGTATTGAATCTAACAAGGATAGCTTTGGCCATTCTCTTTTAAGACAAGATTTAATTCCGACTGATAGTGTTATATCTATCCACAACCTTGATGTCATCTGCATACCAGGCATAAGTAGGTCAATTAATATGCACTGAAAGAGTTGCAGATAGAAGGGATCACTGAAGAGCTCTGTATAAACCAGCATAGACTGAAACCCATCCTGCCTATCAGAACAGGAAATAAGCCATATACTGAAAGGCTAGTATACTAAACCCTGGCAATTTTAATTTAAGGGTGGGATGCCTCAGGCCTCTGCTCAAGATTTTTAAAAGAATTTATAGTTAGATTGACTCATAGGGAGGATTTTGCCATAGTTGTCTGACATGCGGGTAGCAATATAATATTAAATGAAAATGTTCTCTATAAAATAATTTTGCTGACTCGACTCTAAATAATTTAGTCCTCGAGGGGGGGGGGGGGAATGTTATCACTAAAGAATGCAAAACATTAAAATCATTGAGAGATTGCATTAACTCAATTAAAAAACTTAAAAGAATAACTAGCTGATGAATATCCTGAGGATTTTGAAAACAGTCATGATTTATGCCAGCTACCATAATGCTGTTTTGTTTCTTGTGGTGAGTGTAAAGATTTACTATTAGAGACGAGAGAGACCCATTTGACTAATAGAGAATTCCATCTTAGTCTCCAGGAGTGAGTGACGTCTCGATTTTGATTCCTAATTATTGATATTATTTTTATTATATATTATAGGTGATTAAAGACCATAGCTTACTTGATTATCAGTTAAAATGGGGTTCCAATATTTATCACTCATCATTAGAAATAGCCGTTTTATGTGAGTGAGATCTCAGGTGAGTCAACCCATTCATGCTACAACATGGTTCTACCACATAAACACAATAGAATATTAGTTAATATTAATTATGGATTTTAATAAGTTTAATTGAACATAATTTTACTTATTTTAATTAAACAATAAAATCCATAAAATTAGTTTTATTGTAGGTCTATTCATGTAAATATAAGAAATCATAAATTGTAGTTTTTTTTTATAGGATAAGAGTGACAAATGAGCACAGTTCACCTGGTGGTAAGTGGTTGCTGTGGTCCATAAACATCTACACATATCCTCCATTATTAATCAAAATGCAGATGCGTTGTCCCCCATGAGAACTAAGATGGAATGCCTCGTTTGCAGTAAAAAGGGTCTCCGGTTCTTTACAGTCAAAATACGAAACACAGCAACATTAAGCAGATATTTTACACTAATATTCTGTGTGGGTGTGGTTCTTCACCAGTCGAACCAACCCATTAGTTAAAATTACTACTACTACTATTGTACTATTAAAACTACACTACTAATGTAGCAGCACAGCTCTGCCACGTAAATAAAAAAGTATATCCAAATCATCATGATTATATTTTAGAAATATATAAATATAAAAAAATTACCGTTTTAGATGAATATTTAAATTTTTCTTTGCATGTGTTTTATATCCACACAGTTGACATTCAATTTTTTTCACCACATTATGCTTTTTCTTGTGATTTATTAATTCTGAACATGTTACAAATGTTCTTCCACAGTCTTCACAACTATAATTGTGTATGTTATTATGTCTTTGCATATGTGCTTGATATGATGGTTTTGATTTAAGCAATTTTTTACAGATGTTACAAGGAAATTTACCAATTTCATGGACATGTAAGTGTGTCTTCAAACTAAATGCATGTTTGAATTGCTTACCACATACTGAACAGGTGTAATATGTGATAGTACTGTGAGTCTTGCGATGTGCAGCTAGACTAGAAGATTGAGTAAAACTTTTTCCACAGTCACAATGATATGGACGTTCTCCGTTATGCCTTCTCATATGATTAATTAAAGTCTGACTGTGGGGGGTAGCATATGGGCATTTTGTACAGTGATATCGACGAGTAGGCCCAAACCCTGTCACTTTACCTAAATGTTTCCTTTTTTGATGCATAGAAATTTGATGCCTCATTAATGATGCTTCAGATTTAAGAGTTTTATTACAACTGGTGCAGTTTAGTTCAATCTTTGTTATTTTACCAGTAACAGATAATACAGATTCTAAAAAAAAAATTGGTTGTCATAAATGTATGAAATATAATTAAATATGTTTGCCTAAAACTTTTAAAATAAATCTTATTTAAAAAGTAAAACATAGGTATTAAGATTTTGTTAATTACCAGATTTATCACTCTCTTTGTCTAAATCTATTCTATTAGGGCTATCTTGTGGTCCTAGAACCTCTTTGATTCTGTTTCCATTTCCGTCTCTTACTGTAAAATTGTCATTTATTGTTAAGATGTAACTTTCTAAAAGATTTTTATTGGGTACTGCAAACTTTTCTTCGGACGTCAAACATTTTTCACGAAATTGCCAAGTAACGTTCAGTTCTTCTATACATTCTGTACAAATTAACGACGGTAAATGTTTTTTTTGTACGAGTTTAATATGAAAACATACAAATATTTTGTTCAATACATTTTCTGACTGTTCTTGTTTAGAAAATAAATCTATTGTACATGACTTGGTTTTCAGGCATATTCGACAAGTGTCTTTAAAATTTAACAAATTACTCGCATTATAATCCATTGTTGTATTGGAAATAAAATTATATTAAATAAATCATAGAATTATTAGGCATAGAAACGCAGTCCACGTCCATTACAAAACACGAGCGTTAAAATGATACAGTTTTCTGATTATTCAAAGTACTCTGTGGAGGAATATAAAAAGTACTCTGTGGTGGAGGATGCAGTCATTAGGCTGGCTTTTCACTATGGGATATAATATATATTAAATCCCGAAATATAAATTATATCCCACGATTGGCGTTCACACTGTGAGATATATCTTTTAACTAGTGTGCGTTCGTCATTGGTCATTGGATTACCCCCCTTTACACCGCACACCGTTTTGCGGGTGCGCGGTACGGTGTGCGGTGTACAGTGGGCGAAATATAATATGAAAATATCGCTCGGTCGATCGAAAAAATATTTATAGCTTGAGATTTAATATATATTATAGCTCAGTGTAAACGGTTCCATATGAAATGTATGGTGAGCGATATTAATTTATATATCGAGATGTAATATATATTATATTATATCCCGTAGTGATCAGCGGGCCTTATATTAGTGGGCGGGAGGGTCGAATCGAATGTGCCTACGCTAGGCATGAGGCCGATATATCAAAACGTAACTAATAACGTTATGTTATCAAATATCATATCATATCGATAAACCTAAGAACATAACCGTTATCACATATCCAACCAAAACCCAAAATCAACTAACCAACGTACGAAACGTAAAACGCAATTTGTAACGACATGCCAAAAACCGCAAACGGCCCAAAAACCAAAACTAACCGATGTCCTTTGATATTCGTTGTTTCTCGTTCTAGCGACAGTATCATAAATACGTATGAAAGAGATGAAGGGAATATGGATTTCGTTGCGATGTTTTGGTTGTTATCATAAAACGGTGCACGTAGTAAAATATAATTATAAGTTTTTTAACAATAAGGTCGAATTTTAAATGATTAAAATTGCCTAATTTTTTAAGTTTGTGTAGTTGTGAGAGTTGACAGATTTAAATGATCTTTAGGACATTAGGCCACTAGACTTAGATTTGTTTCATTACATTATATTTAGGTTAACTTTTGTTTATGTGAAAATTATAATTTGATTTTTTTTAACGTAACAATTACGCACTTGACATTGGTGGCGTGTGCCATTCACTATGAAACTATCTGTAAAATTATTAATTTTTGACGTTGCGTTTGTGCATTTATTTGTAATATTTGTTTGCATTTTGTACATTTGTTTTAAAACTTTCCTGTCAGTTCTAAACCTAGTTAAGTATATGAAGGTAAATCGCCAACTTAAATAATCATTATAAAAAATAATGATTATTAATATAATAATAATAAATAAACTATGTACCTATAATAATTATATATATATATATATATATATATATATATATATATATATATATATAAATTATGTTTACTACTTATGAATACAGTTTAATTATAGACTTCCAAATCAAACTCTGATCCTACGTCTCACTTTAAAAAAAAATGGGTATAAACATTTTAGACATAAATGAGAATAGAAAGAATGTAATTTTAGACATTTATAATACTATATTACTGCATAACAATCATAAATTATATATTAACATACGTGTCTAAGTATTACATCTAAGATTATATTAGAGCCTCTGACTTCTAAACTAAAATAATCGAAGTATGTAATTCGTAAAATAAATGTTGCACTCGTTCTATAGTTTTCAGGCATAGATGAGCCACTCTGAAAAATAATTAAGTGACGAAACGAGGAAAGTTTCTTCTGCGCTTTTATAGATGGCCTAGGATAAATTACTGAAAATTACACTAGAGGACGCTATCACCTAGGTGCAGTATTATTTCTCTCTTTCTATTATTTCTTATATTCTCATAAAATACTTCTACTAAATAATCTTCGTACGTAATACGTAATCTTTATTATATCGATTTTTTAAAATTAATCAAAAAATTAGTGATTTGCACAATTTGATTGCAAACGCCAGAAACCACAGAGTACATAAACCAGAAACGGATATCATTGAATGGCATGTATGTGTGCGTGTGACGAGCGTAGGCTAAGCAGATTTTGGCTGTAACGGTTACATAACTAATATTTAGTTTTCATATCGTTATTGAAAACCGTTTTCAAATATCGATATCAGTAGTAATGATTTACAACCGAAAAATAACCTAAAATTAGCAGTATGAAAGTCCTCAGTAGCTTGCTTTACGTTGATAATAATGCCATCTCACAGTAAAAGTACTATTTTCCCGATATTTTTATATAATCTATTAAAAGAAGGCGCCACTGTGGGTATTTATTATTCATACCGAAGCCTAAATCATGCTAGCAAAGTTTTGAAATACGCCGGTATATATGTTTATGTCGGAGACCAAACGGAAGGGCAGTGGTACTGAAGAGCTCCCTGGCGGGGCGTTAGCTCTATGGTCTGGAGTCCCGGAGTGCGAGAGCACCTGCCAGGTAGTGGGGGTGCTGCTGTCGTCTCGGTTGGTCGATGTTATGACTGAATATAAGGTTGTGAACTCAAGACTTCTCTGGGTTCGCTTTAACCCTTTCGCTGTCCCGTGCACTACATATAGGTCATTGCTATTGTCTTACTATTGTGTCTGGAAACCGGACAGTGAACGTGTTAAATTGGGACTGACGAAATTATTCCTTTTGGCTGTTTATGCGCCGGTAGCTTCGTCGTCCAAGGCTGAGCTGGAGGAGTTTTGGGAGAATGTAAGAGAAGTTCTAGATTTGGTTAGGGGAAACGAAAGAATTGTTGTATGTAGTGATTTGAATGGATGGGTTGGTACCGCTCGACCAGGGTACGAGTCGGTGCTTGGAAAGTTTGGCGATAAAAGGGTTAATGATGCTGGCAAGATTATACTGGCTGTATGCAAGGAAAAGGGTCTTCTTGTGACAAACACTATGTTTAATCACAAGAAAATCCATATGTATACTAGAGAAAGAAAGAATGAGAGAAGTATGATCGGTTTGTTCTTGGTGGATGACCGACTGCGAAAACAGGTGATGGATACGCGAGTGTTCAGGGGTGCTGACCTGGGAACGGATCACTATCTAGTGGTTACTAGATTTAGGGCTCTGTTCGCGAGTTGGCACTACCGGACGGCAGTAACAGAACTACAGTCGGTCTGTCGCATCCGAAGCTGGAAGCTTCAAGAAGCGGATACTAGGGACAAATATCATGCGAGGGTAGCCGAAAAACTTGACACCATCGATGGCAGAAAAGAATGTGTGGAAAAAACATGGCAGAACCTTAGGGATGGAATGGTAAGTGCAGCGGAAGAAGTGTGTGGAACGATTAAAAGAGGCAGTAGTAAAAAAAGAGATGCATGGTGGAATGATGAAGTGAAAGAAGCTGTAAAGAAGAAGAACAAAGCATGGTTAGACTACTTGGCCTCTAGTAATGATAAGGATATGAGAGAGAAGATGAAAGAAAGATATAAGCTGCAGAAAGTTCACACGAAAGCATTGATTGAGGAAGTGCGTGAAAGGTGTAGAATGGAAGCGGACGAAAGGTTGTCGCACAACTTTAAGGAGAACTCCAAACTCTTCTGGAAAGAGGTTGGAAGGACCCGAAGTGGTGCGACGGCCTTAAGAATTAACAAAGTGCTTTCGAGAACCAATAACGTCCTCTCAGAAAAATTGGACGTCATGCAGCGATGGAGCGAATTTTATAGAGAAATGTATGCGTGTGATGATCTCAGTGAGGTATCCGGGGGTGACGCCGTGACTGGTACGCCAGACCCGGACCGCGATGACACTGAGGTCATCAGTATGAAAGAGATTGAACGTGCGATTCGAAGTTTGAAATGTGGTAATGCTGCGGGACTAGACAGACTTACTGCTGAAATGATCAAGTATGGTTTTTTTTATAGGATAAGGGTGAAAAACGAGCACACAGTCCACCTGATGGTAAGTGGTTGCTGCGGCCCATAGACATCTACATCTAGCCTCTGTTACAGATCAAAATGCAGATGCGTTTTCACCCGTGAGGACTAAGATGGAATGCCTGATGGGCCTCGCGTCTGGGACAGCTTTCATCTGCTGTGCAATTTATGCTGGCGGACGGGGGATGTCCCGGATGATTGGCGATCCGCAGTCATTGTGCCTTTATATAAAGGTAAAGTATAGTATACCCCCCCAAGTATACAATTTCATTTACCTGTTCTAGACATTCCTGATTTACCCATATTTCACACTTCGTTCTCTCTTCGTCCCTTTCAAATACCAGAATCTTAGTTTTATTAGCATTCAAACGGAGACCTTTAATTTCACATTCCTCTTTTATACACGTGACTAATGCCTGCAGTTCTGCCTCTGATGGTGCAATAAGCACTGCATCATCAGCATACAGCAGACAATTTACATTAATGTCACCCAATTTCACACCCAAACAGCTATCTTTCAGCTTCTGTAAACAGCTGTCGAGATACAGTATGGACAGCCAGGAAGATATGACACAACCCTGTTTTACGCCCGTTTGGACGCTAAACATGGGTGACAGGTCATGCCCTACCCGCACACAAGCTTTACAGTCACAGTAAAGTGACTGCACAGCCCTTAGTAATCTACCATCCACACCATACCCCGGCAACAGTACCCACATTTTTTTCCTTACAACCTTATCAAATGCTTTCTCAAGATCCACAAAAGCACAGGAAATCTTCTGGTTAGTAGCCAGAAGCTTTTCCGTGATCATGCGGAGAGAAAACATTTGATTGGTGCATCTTCTTCCAGGTCTAAATCCGCATTGTGCCTCCAATAGAAATCTTTCTGATTTCTCTTGCATTCTACGTGTCAAAACCTTCGAGTAAACTTTATTTGCTAAACTGGTCAAGCTGATCGCCCGATGGCACCCGCAGTCAAAATGTGAACCTTTACCTTTATATAAAGGCACAATGACTGCGGATCGCCAATCATCCGGGACATCCCCCGTCCGCCAGCATAAATTGCACAGCAGATGAAAGCTGTCCCAGACGCGAGGCCCATCAGGCATTCCATCTTAGTCCTCACGGGTGAAAACGCATCTGCATTTTGATCTGTAACAGAGGCTAGATGTAGATGTCTATGGGCCGCAGCAACCACTTACCATCAGGTGGACTGTGTGCTCGTTTTTCACCCTTATCCTATAAAAAAAACCATACTTGATCATTTCAGCAGTAAGTCTGTCTAGTCCCGCAGCATTACCACATTTCAAACTTCGAATCGCACGTTCAATCTCTTTCATACTGATGACCTCAGTGTCATCGCGGTCCGGGTCTGGCGTACCAGTCACGGCGTCACCCCCGGATACCTCACTGAGATCATCACACGCATACATTTCTCTATAAAATTCGCTCCATCGCTGCATGACGTCCAATTTTTCTGAGAGGACGTTATTGGTTCTCGAAAGCACTTTGTTAATTCTTAAGGCCGTCGCACCACTTCGGGTCCTTCCAACCTCTTTCCAGAAGAGTTTGGAGTTCTCCTTAAAGTTGTGCGACAACCTTTCGTCCGCTTCCATTCTACACCTTTCACGCACTTCCTCAATCAATGCTTTCGTGTGAACTTTCTGCAGCTTATATCTTTCTTTCATCTTCTCTCTCATATCCTTATCATTACTAGAGGCCAAGTAGTCTAACCATGCTTTGTTCTTCTTCTTTACAGCTTCTTTCACTTCATCATTCCACCATGCATCTCTTTTTTTACTACTGCCTCTTTTAATCGTTCCACACACTTCTTCCGCTGCACTTACCATTCCATCCCTAAGGTTCTGCCATGTTTTTTCCACACATTCTTTTCTGCCATCGATGGTGTCAAGTTTTTCGGCTACCCTCGCATGATATTTGTCCCTAGTATCCGCTTCTTGAAGCTTCCAGCTTCGGATGCGACAGACCGACCGTAGTTCTGTTACTGCCGTCCGGTAGTGCCAACTCGCGAACAGAGCCCTAAATCTAGTAACCACTAGATAGTGATCCGTTCCCAGGTCAGCACCCCTGAACACTCGCGTATCCATCACCTGTTTTCGCAGTCGGTCATCCACCAAGAACAAACCGATCATACTTCTCTCATTCTTTCTTTCTCTAGTATACATATGGATTTTCTTGTGATTAAACATAGTGTTTGTCACAAGAAGACCCTTTTCCTTGCATACAGCCAGTATAATCTTGCCAGCATCATTAACCCTTTTATCGCCAAACTTTCCAAGCACCGACTCGTACCCTGGTCGAGCGGTACCAACCCATCCATTCAAATCACTACATACAACAATTCTTTCGTTTCCCCTAACCAAATCTAGAACTTCTCTTACATTCTCCCAAAACTCCTCCAGCTCAGCCTTGGACGACGAAGCTACCGGCGCATAAACAGCCAAAAGGAATAATTTCGTCAGTCCCAATTTAACACGTTCACTGTCCGGTTTCCAGACACAATAGTAAGACAATAGCAATGACCTATATGTAGTGCACGGGACAGCGAAAGGGTTAAAGCGAACCCAGAGAAGTCTTGAGTTCACAACCTTATATTCAGTCATAACATCGACCAACCGAGACGACAGCAGCACCCCCACTACCTGGCAGGTGCTCTCGCACTCCGGGACTCTAGACCATAGAGCTAACGCCCCGCCAGGGAGCTCTTCAGTACCACTGCCCTTCCGTTTGGTCTCCGACATACACACGACATCTAATTCTCTTTCTTTCATTATTTCGATCAACTCATTCGTCTTATTTCTCATGCCTCCTCTAACATTCCACGTGCGAACTCTGCACTCTGTCTTCCACCTTACGCCGTATCGGGCTGTGCGTAACGGGTGGCGGTTCCCATTGCCGCTTTGCGCGCTGCATTCCACACCGACGGGGACGAGCTGGTGTGCGTCGCCTTGGGGGGACGCCCTAACCCAACGTGGGTTAGGGCGTCCCCCCAAGGCATGGGTGCGCAGCTGTGTAGAATTGCAGCCCTGAAAAGGGCTGGCAGGGGTCGCGACGAGCACGCTTCTACAATGACCTCTGAATGAATGATGAATGATGATGATGATGATGAATGAATGAATTAATTGTAATTTTATATTATTAAAATAAAATTAAATGGCTTACAAATAATTGTTCCGGGTCTGGATGTTTGTCCTCGTGCAATTTATGTTTGTAAACTACCTCTACGATACAGGAGAAAATCCTAGTGTGGTGGTAACATTTTTTTTAAATAATAAAAGAAATTGTATATAATTATTCGCACTAGGTAAATCAGTCAGAATCGTTCATGTGGCACTGCACTACTTTTCCCGCTAATCACTTATGAAGTCATCAGGGTGTCGTCTATCCTTGACCACGGCGCCCAGTGAACTCATTTTCGATGACGCGCTAAGGATGTGCCAGAGTTGAGATATTAGATTTATTATGCGAAGATGATTTGATAATATTTTTTTTATTCATGTAGCTAATTACAGTTGTATGTTTCTAACCTTTTGTTTTATTCAAATACCAATAATAATAGAAAAAAAATAACACGTTTGAGCTGAATTTTGGCTAGTTTTCAAGAAATCTATGCCTCCCGCGCACGGCACTAGCGGTCAACTATAGACGATTTTGGCGTACTGGACATAGTATTTGCTTAGACAAAAATCCATTTTTTTAGTTCAATGTTTCTTAGTACTTGTGGCTCTAGGAGACTTGTTTTTTATACTCACATGTTGCTGGGTTATTCTTTTTTGAGGAGTGTGGAATTAAAATACCAGTAATAATTTTCCAATATCTATATGTCATATTTTTGTGGGCTGGGTTTTTTGTCAACTATAGACGTCGTTGGCGCTCAGGGCCTGCAGGTGCTGGTCAAGTATAGGCGGCTTTGTCGGTCAAAAGGTTAAATGTAGGGTAAAAAACCTGTTTTAGGAATGTTATAGTTTCGCCATCAAAGTATCGATATAAAATATGTATAAGTCTATTTACTATGACTCCCATCACACCAAAAAAAATAATTTAAACGTTTTATGTTATGAATAACGTCATGAAATATAATATTTAATTTCTAATAACTAAGAATCAATTCAAACAGCAGTCACATTGGTAGCATCTTGAATGACGTCACTAGGTCTATTAGACGCTATAATAATAGAATATGATTGGTCGGTCGGCGTCGAAGGTACATCGTGAAACGTCAAATCCAATAAGAGAGCGCCTCCATGTTTTTCAAATTCGTTTCTATTACAAAAATACACTTTAAATCTAATATATTTTAGGAAAGCATTGAACTTATTGAAGGGTCGTTACAAAATAAATTATTATACAAATTCACAAATTTGTGCGTTTACCGTTATAAAGAACGCCTTTGTCGCATCTCCTTAATTTCAGAACACTTCTCTTGTTGCCGTAGCCAATAGCGGAATCTTCGGCATATCGAATGACCTGCAGTAGCATGGTCACTTAGAAGAGAAATCTAAATTGGCTTCTAAAAAGCTTTGCGTACTTAGTAGAGCGGGACAACCGTGAACAAAAAAGCGACCGTTAGCAACTTTACAAGCGCAGGTTCGGCCTCACGTGGAATACTGGTCTCATCTCTGGGCCGTGGCTCCCCAGTGCCAGCTTTTTTCCACTTGACTGCAGAGCAGAGCGGCTCGAATCGTCGACGATCGAGTTCTCTTTGATTGTCTTGATTTTCTATCGTATTTAACACGGGGAGTGCTCTGAGGTATGATTCTGATTAATTCCAGCTACCAAATTTTACCAACACACATCGTGACAAAACTTACGTTACTATCCACATCATTTGGATGGTTGGCGGTCCACTACCGTACGATTTAATAGGAGTTTTCTTAGGAATGGAATAAAAGTTCCATACCCTGAAGTACCACATCAGCAACAGAATCGGCAACAACGCTGGGATCTTCCGGCGAGAAGCAAACCCGCCCCCAAGGGTAGGATGCAAAAAAAGACCGCATCCCGTCCCAATCAGCTGACCTATAGTGCCAAACACGGTGGCAAACTGTAAATCGCCACTGCGATTGGAGCGTGAGTGGCACCGTACTCCGGATCAGACAATGGTCCGAAGAGCCCAGGGCATCGACAGAGACCTGATATCCGCCCGGATGAGAGGTCAGCAGAAGGTCCAAGAGGGAAGGTACATGTTCTTCCCCATCTGGGATCCGCGTAGGCGAAGTAACCAGTTGTGTTAGACCATGTGCCAAAGCAAAGTCATAGACAGATCTACCCGCATGATCGGTTAAACGAGAACCAAGCCATTCAGCGTGGCGGGCGTTGAAATCACCGAGTATCACGATCTCTGCGGATGGGACCTGTTGTAGCACGGAGTCTGCAGCCATTTGGACGTGGTCGATGAGTCGGTCTGTGTCGGCATTACCGCTATGGGACCTATAGAGGCACCCGTAGACGCGAGGATGGTCGTCGCTGTCTACGCGCAGCCATAGGATGGACAGGGCCGTACCTTCAAGACTGCCGAGGCGTCGAAAACAGATGTCCTCTCTGACATACACGCAAACTCCAGCCCGGGGCACAAACGAGTGTTCTAATTTGTACCCCGGGTAGGAGAGATACAAAGTATCAGCCGGAGAAGACACCTATGTCTCGGTTAGAAAGAGCAAGGCCGGCTTAGCTATCTCCAGATGGTAGTGGACGGCGTTAAGGTTTGAAAGAAGTCCCCTGATATTGCAGAAATCCACGGTAAGCGTGGCAGGGGTTGCCTTTGTCTTCTTGCTCCGCTTGCCCCGAGCAGGTTTTCGTCTTGAGCGGAATTTCGCCCCCCCCCCCCCCAGAATACGCGAGGCAGCCTGAGCACCCACGCCCAGGAGTGGAGTAATTTGGTCGTGGATGCTCAGGGAGGGATTCTCCAGGGGTGCTGGTACCCTCCTGGGGTAGTTTTTTATTTAATTCCACTACCATGTTGATGGGGGGGGGGGGGGATAATTGGGCCTCCGGCCACCTGCACTCACCAAGCGCAACGCAGAGGTAAACTTCACGCTGGTATTCTGTGAGGTCATGGTACCACCCCGGTTCGAGCTGGCCCATCCATGCGACAGCAAAAGCTACCGCTTGGCTCTACCACTGTTAAAATTTACATTAGCCGTTAGTTTGGACGTAGCGAAGGCCTTTGATCGGGTCTGGCACAAAGCGCTTCTTTCGAAGCTTCCTTCCTATGGGCTTCCCGAGAAATTGTGCAAATGGATCACCAGTTTCCTTGCTGATCGGAGCATCAAGGTCGTAATAGACGGTGCATGCTCTGATTTCAAGCCTATCAACGCTGGTGTTCCACAAGGCTGCGTGCTATCACAAACGCTGTTTCTCCTGCATATCAATGATATGTTGCTAACTGGTAGCATTCATTGCTATGCAGACGACAGCACTGGTGATGCTTTATATACCGGCCGTGCCAATATTTCTCGGGAAAACGTCGCCGAGTACCGGGACAAACTTGTGTCTGAAGTCGAGTCTTTGCTTAACAGTCTCGGATTGGGGCCGACTAAATTTAGTCCAGTTCAATCCCCAGAAGACACAAGTTTGCGCGTTTACCGCTATAAAGAACCCCTTTGTCGTATCTCCTCAGTTTCAAGGCACTCCCCTTGCTGCCTCAGCCAGTATCGGAATCCTTGGCGTCGACATATCGAATAGTGTGCAGTTTCGTGGTCACTTGGAAGGGAAGGCCAAATTGGCCTCTAAAAAGCTTGGCGTGCTCAGCAGAGCGAGACAGTATTTCATGCCGGCACATCGCTTGCAACTTTACAAAGCGCAAGTTCGGCCCCACGTGGAATACTGTTCTCATCTCTGGGCCGGGGCACCCCAGTGCCAGCTCCTTCCACTTGACCACATCCAGCGCAGAGCGGTTCGAATCGTCGACGACCGAGTTCTTTCTGATCGGCTCGATACACTGGCACTGCGTAGAGATGTTGCATCTCTTTGCGTATTTTATCGCATCTATCACGGGGAGTGCTTTGAGGAATTGTTCTGACTAATTTCAGCCGCTTAATTTCACCATCGCACATCGCGACAAAACTCGTGTTACCATCCATACCATCTGGATGATTGGCGGTCCACCACTGTGCGATTTAGAAGAAGTTTTTTTCCCTCGCACGACTTCCTTGTGGAATCAATTACCACCAGCGAATTTTCCGGACCGATACGACTTAGGAACTTTCAAGAAAAGAGTTTACACCTTTTTAAAAGGCCGGCAACGCATCTGCAATTCCCCTGGTGTTGCGGTTGTTCATGGGCGGCGGTAGTCACTTACCATCAGGTGAGCCGCATGCTCGTTTGCCCCCTATTCTATAAAAAAAGAATAGTTTACCAACGGCAATTTTTATTGACCGATACGACTTAGAGACCTTCAAGAAACGAGCTTACTCCTTTTTAAAAGGCCGGCAACGCATCTGTAATTCTCCTGGTGTTGTAGAATTATATTAAAATTAAAAAAAAGCCTATCTTTTTGACTAGTTGTACTGGCGCGCATAGATGTTTCATGTTAAAACCAACGACCGAGTGCCCCAACGCAGGCCCAGCCGTTTTCTTTATTGGTACCGGTACAGTATCGTTTACTGTTTCACCTCCTTAAATATTGTAGATGATTAAATTGGCATCCGGTATAATTTTTTTATCGATAACAATAATCGATAAACGTTGTCAGTCACTAACTCTTTGGTAAATAAATCATGATGTTACTGGATAACAGTGGGCGTTTGCCCAAGATCCTGATCCTGGATGCGGTAGGAGCTCTTGGGTGATGTATATAATAAATTGATGTAGTCGAATTCCTAAAATAAAAATCTCAACTTTATAATTGTATTAATTGCATATAATTCAAGACCTAAAGGATGAAAACAAGATTTCTATATAGAAATATAATTACCAATATACATAAAAGGTGAACTACTGTGTTAAGTTAAACTATGATATCGTGTCTTTTTGAAGTCTAGAACCGACATTTTAATTCAAATTTTTTGATTGGCCCGGACTATTTGTCATTGTTGCGTTTCGATTTACGTTAAAACGAAACATACTCCCCGGCGTTGAAGTGGTGTAGTCCGCTTCAATTGGTAATGTGACGAGGCGATTATTATAGGCCCGAAGAAGTTGCCCCTTCTTGGTCTTAACTTCAGCTACTCTCGCAACACCATTCTTTCCCGGAATGAATTTAGTGACGCGCCCCAGAAGCCATAACAGTGGAGGAAAATTGATTTCCTTAAGCCAAAACCATTTGTCCTATAGTCAGGTCCCCGCAAGAGATGCGCCTTTTCTTCTTTTGCTGTAGAAGATGAATATACTCGTAATCATTAACAAAACGCTTCCAAAAATGTTGTTTTGTTGTGTCAACTCGCGTAAATCTAGCTAGTGAGTGGATATGCTTGTCTTCGATTTGTGGATACGGAACTGAGGTAGTTGTTCGTCCAATAAGAAAATGGGAAGGTGTTAATTATGTTAGATCAGTGGGATCGTGTGATAAGGGTGTAAGAGGTCTGGAATTTAGAACAGCTTCAATCTGAGTCAGACAAGTTGAAAGCTCTTTAAATGTGAAGTGAGTGAGGCTCATAATGCGTTCAGATGATGTTTGACGGACTTTACACTATTTTGAAAAGATATATGTAATAAAACTAATAACTTGTTAGTTTGTTCAGTTTTTGATTTTCTAAGAACTTTCAGTGTCACCCTCGCATGTAATGAACACTTACTGTTCATCATGTTCTAACAAAAATATGAAAATACTACTTTTAGAAGCAATAACATCCTTTACTGTGCAATGAAATAATTAAAAAAATTCAAAACCTTGGCGAAACTACTACCCAGTGTGGTACTAACGACTGTTTTACATGGCTATTTAAGTGTATTACCATTTTCTCGCCCCCTTTTCTAACATACTGCCGTCTCGATCTAGTATAATTTTTTTCTTTAATTGTAATACGCCATGTGTGAAGATTTAAGTGTTGGAATAAAAATCTACTCGTATGTCTATATAAAAAAAAAACCACTGCTGAATATAGGCTTCCCTATAGATTGCCTCATAGGATGATATTTATAGCAATTGCCATATTTGGCTGGTGGGTTGGATAAGATTCAGGAATTACAGTGATGAAACAATCTTTATCTGTCACTATATTATGTGATTAAATTAATATTGTAGAAAGGGTAATTGAGTACTAATAGAGACTAATTTTGTAGTTAGGAATAATAATTTATTCGTTTACACGAATTAATTATCCAACGAGTCAAGGATAAACTAGTAACGGAATATGACAAGCGCACCGCTCCACGTCAGAGCCAAGAGACTGTCTTAACGGCGGCCGCTCCGTCCGGTTTATACAAGCAAAACGGGTGCTGTGCACGTATTGTTTACAAGAATTATGTCTAGCTACACCGACGCTGCCGCGCGTACAATGGTGCACATGCCGTCACGTTTTAGAAACTATTCCACTTCTGATGTTTAAAACCACTCTCAAAAGTATTTAAATAGAAGAACATCCCTCGTTAACTTCGTCGCTTATTATCAGGACCCCAATTACATGACAACACCAAATTATGCAGACCAACAGCATTACTACCCATCTCAATGTACACAGAGCAGCCTCTCAGCAACACGACCTTCTTTAAACCACATCACTTGTCTTATTTGGGCAGAATCTCAGTGTAGAAGTAATGTTTTATCCCAACGGGCACAATAATGACATGAGACTCGTAGAACTACAGACTGTCGTCTCGCAGTCGCCCGTGCGACACTTTATACTGCCATAACAAGTGGGAGACCACCACTCCACCTTCATTTGCTCATATTCTCTTCCAATTTTTTACCCTCTTTCCCAACAATATTTTAATTTTCAATATTCACAGTGCCCAATCTGCGTCCACATGACCAGTCTTCAACATCACAAACGAATGTTAATGAAGGTATAGTATATAAGAATAGATTTCAATAGAATCATTTTTAACATATAGATTACAATGTAATTCTTATTGACAATAATTTTTTACTATTACTACTGATTCCGAAAAGATCTTTGTCCAGGGGAGCCAGCAAGAAACACGGTGGGACTTTTTTAAGTATTGTATACAATTAGTATGAAAACAGAAACAGCTTGGTAGTGATTACCCCATTGCCAGGGATTATTAACAATCATGTACTCTTTAGTAGCATAATAAATCATTGTTAAACAATTTTTCATTATTAACATTTTAAACTTTTTGATAGATAATGCCTGCATATTTTGTGGAGCTTAAGTGTATACACTGCCTCATGAAGGAATTACTGGCTCTTTGGAGTCGAGTAACTGGTATAACTAACTTGTGCTTGTCTCTAGTATTTACAGAATGTACATCGCTATTTTTATTTTTCTCTAAGGGATTTCTTCAAACCTAAGTTATACATTGCTCTTATGACTCCCTTCTGCAAAACAAAGATAGTTTCAATGTCAGTCGCATTACTCCATAGCAAGATTCCATATGACATTACGCTATGGAAATGACTAAAATTAACTAATCTAGCTGTTTCAGCACATATATACGCAGTAAGGCCTCTAATCTTTTTGTATAAGGTTTTCTGATTTAAATATTTAATTCCTTATATTTTAGTATCAAGCAATATTTTCTAACAATTTGCTTAGTAGGGAAGCAAATATAGTCTATTATATGATTATCATATACTAAAATGTAATAATTTTACAACATGTATTGTAAATTTCTACATTTTAAATTTCAATTTGAAAAAAGCTAATGTATAAATTAAACATTTTCTGATAAACAAACGAAATCGATTTGATTTGATTGACCGATTTCTGTCTTACCAGCACTATCTAAAGTGTCAGAAAAAATCATGAATAACCAACTGTTAAAATTCTTGGAACAAAATAACATTCTTTCAGATTATCAATTTGGTTTCAGAGCGCGAAAAAGTACAGACAGAGCCGTCAGTTCTTTGGTAGAGTATGTTACAGGAAGTCTCGATAATAAAGAAAAATGTGTTGGAGTTTTTATAGATCTTGCCCAAGCATTTGACACTGTCTCGATCCCTATTCTTGTGGACAAGTCAGAAAGATATGGCGTACGAGGACCGGTGCTTAAAATTTGCAAAGATTCTCTGATGGGTCGTTAGCAACAAGTTAAAATAAAAGAGCACATCCGTTCAGACGTAGCTGTTAATTGTGGGGTCCCACAAGGCAGTGTGCTTGCTCCCAGCCTCTTTCTTATATACATAAACGATCTTTGTCAAATGTCACTAAGGTGGGTGGACCATGGAAGGCCACTCTAACGAGTAAACACTTTTTATTAGTTTATTAACTGAATAAATGGACAATACAAATTATCAAGCAATAATTTGTTTTATTGTGTAACATAGAAATCACTTTTTTTTAACCTAGCTTTAATCACTATTTATTAAACTTAAGTTTTATTAACTTAAGTTTAATAAATAGTGCTTATATTTATAATAAACTAAAACTTAAGAAAACTTAAGTTTTAGTTTATTAAGCCCTTCCAAATGGCCTTGCAAGGAACACGGCTCCAAACACGGCCAATATTATACATCAATCGTTCAACTTAAAAATAGAGTTGTAATAATTAATATATCCGCTTTTACTAAAACTACATTATAAGTTTTTTCATTTAAGCGAAACATTAAATGCTCAATATATTTTTATCATTTATAAAAAAAACTCAACGAACATTACTTGAACATCATCGTATAACTAAGAATATATTAATAGAAATTATTTTTAAATAATAGTAATGAGTATTATATTGACATCAAATAACTTGCCAACGCGTTTTATAATGAAATTAAAAAGTATTTTTTTTAACCTAAAATGGTCTTCTTATGGGTCCGTTCTTTGTAAGGCCAAAATGTTCCTAAGAAGGCCAAACTAACAATTATCAATGACTTTTTATATTAATTATAACAAAATAATAGACGCTACAGACTAAGTACTGTAATTATGACAAACTTATCATGGCACATAGGGTAAACCACCCAGTAGTCAGCCCCGCACCAGTAGTCAGCCTTTACAGATATTATTTCCATATAAATAGTGAATAAATTTGTTTACACCTTTAAAATAACGTTTAATTGATTCTGTGTCTCCTTATTGACAAATGCGCACACTTACGAACCAATATCATGTCAGGTTGACAAGCTACACTCGTTGATTTGCACTGCTGACAAAGACATGACTAGATCCGACGCTGTTGCAATTTTTTTCTTAGGGAAACGTGCGTGAGTTTTCCATAAACTTTTGTGTGTATTTGCTGTAATTTATGGTGGATTGTTATACCGTGTTACAATAAAATGTTTATTTTTTGATAAAATTAACTATTACATGCATTTCATTTGTTTAATGTGTTGTAATTTAGGTGACCGACTAGTGGGTTTCGAATTTTTAAGGTAGATCCAGTATTCAGCTATAAGTGACTGACTACTGGCTTTTTCGTGATTTTCTTATATCTATTTGAAATTAACGGAGCGAATAGTACAAATTTTGTTCATTAATTTGGAATTAACTCTTATAGGGCGAAAAGTGTATTTTACCAGTAGTCTGCCGCGTACAAATGTCATTGTATATCAGGGGCCGACCAATGTGTCTACAAATGCAGTAGTCAGCCGTTAGTCCTGTAGTACAAAATAGTACCTTAAAACCTTTTCAACAAAGGTAATGTTCCTATGCACGGTTATTTTAACGTGAAAATCATTTGTTTTAGAATTCTATCATGTCAAAAATTCATCCATCAATACAAAGAAGAGCAATTAACACAAGCAATGGCGGCGATTAGAAATGGCATAAAAAGAATAGGAGCTATTTCTTCCAAAGAGTGGAGACGATTTCAGAAACAAAAAGAAGAAGTGAAGCAACAGAAAAAGAACGATATATTGATTAAAAGAATTAAGAGATTTGAATCTAAAACAAAGAAAGAAGATGAAAGTCAAAAAAAGAAACAAGAATTACAAAAAATGAAAGCGAAAAGCTGTTGAATTCCAAAAATAGCAAAAGGAGGAAGAAAAATACTATATGTACAATAAACAAAGTAAGATGCAAAAACTGTGAAGAGGACTAGCGACATAGAAATTTTTGACTTATTATAATTATTACAATATTGGATGTGACACTTGCCTTGCATGGTACATTTGAAATGTACTAAATTCGCTAGGAACATATATGAAAATTGGATTTACCTAGTCGGACTATTTGTCCCAGGTAAAACAACTACTGGCATAGGTGTAACAGACGTCAGTCTGAGCGAGATTAGAATGGCTCTCCAGCACCTTAAAAACGGTAAGGCCCCAGGCGAGGATGGAATTACAGCGGAGCTTCTGAAAGCGGGTGGAAGACCGGTACTTGAAGTCCTTCAGAAGCTCTTTGATTCCGTCCTCCATGGTGGCATTACACCGGAGGCGTGGAGCAGAAGTGCGGTGGTCTTGTTCTTCAAGAAAGGTGACAACGCTCTCTTGAAGAACTACAGACCGATTTCCCTTCTGAGCCGCGTCTACGTGCTGTTTTCGAGAGTCATTACGAATCGTCTCGCGCGCAGACTTGACGACTTCCAGCCTCCCGAACAAGCCGGTTTCCGAAAGGGCTTTAGCACCATAGACCACATACATACCCTTCGGCAAATTGTACAGAAACCAAGGAGTACAATTTGCCACTATGTCTGGCGTATGTGGACTATGAGAAAGCCTTTGATTCCGTCGAAATTTGGGCGGTGCTGCAGTCCCTTCAGCGGTGCCAAGTTGACTGTCGGTATATCGAAGTGCTGAAGTGTTTGTACAGTAGAGCTACGATGGCTATCCGAGTACAAAACCAGAGTACGAAACCTATCCAATTGCATTGAGGTGTAAGACAGGGTGACGTCATATCCCCGAAACTCTTCTCCGCTGCATTGGAAGACGTTTTCAAGCTTCTGGACTGGAAAGGATACGGTATCAACATCAATGGCGAGTACATCACTCACCTTCGATTTGCCGACGATATAGTTCCTTATGGCAGAATCGCTGGAGGACCTAAGCACCATGCTCAATGACCTCAATAGTGTCTCCCAACGGATAGGTCTTAAGATGAACATGGACAAAACAAAGATTATGTTTAATGTCCTTACAAGGAACTTCTACAAACCATGAACATATGAACAGTTAGGTACTGTTGCAGTTGTTTTATATTTATAATATTTTTATTTATAAGGGTTATTAAACTTTTTAACTCATATTGAATAGACATTTTTTCACAATGATTTTATTTCCAGTATATATTTAAATTTCTTTTATGGGAAGGTTATGTTTGAAAATAAACTAAGCTAATTTATATGAAAAGTAACGAACATAAAATATATTTGCATGTTAAAAACGGTAAAGTATGTGATAAAGTAAATAGGTATGTGAGTTAAAGAATCGTTGATTTTGAACAGTCCTGACTTCAAGACTCATCATTCATCATCATTACAGCCTCTCATAAGTCCACTGCTGAACATCCCCCAAGGAATGCCACAAAGCACGATCCTGAGCCACCTGCATCCATCGACTTCCTGCATGCCTTACCAGGTCGTCACTCCATCTCGTGGGGGGTCGCCCTACACTTCGCCTACCGGTACGAGGCTGCCACTGGAGAACCTTTCTTCCCCATCGGTTGTCGGTTCTTCGAGCTATATGGCCGCCCCACTGCCACTTCAGCTTTCTAATCCGTTGGGCTATGTCGGTTACTCTAGTTCTACTGCGGATATCCTCATTTCTAAGTTTATCACGCAGAGAAACTCCGAGCATAGCCCTCTCCATAGCTCGCTGAGCGACCTTGAGCTTCCTCATACGGCCAGCAGTGAAGGACCACGTCTCAGTTCCGTAAGTCATCACTGGCAACACGCACTGGTTGTACAATTTCGTTTTAAGGTTTTGAGGTATGTCTGACGAGAAGATATGTCGTAGCTTCCCGAACGCTGCCCAGCCGAGTTGAATCCGTCGATTGACCTCTCGGTCGAAGTTGGACTTACCTAGTCGGACTATTTGTCCCAGGTAAACATACTCGTCAACAACTTCGAGCTTAGTGCTCCCAACAACTACCGGCATAGGTGTGACATGGACATTAAACATAATCTTTGTTTTGTCCATGTTCATCTTAAGACCTATCCGTTGGGAGACACTATTGAGGTCATTGAGCATGGTGCTTAGGTCCTCCAGCGTTTCTGCCATAAGGAACTATATCGTCGGCAAATCGAAGGTGAGTGATGTACTCGCCATTGATGTTGATACCGTATCCTTTCCAGTCCAGAAGCTTGAAAACGTCTTCCAATGCAGCGGAGAAGAGTTTCGGGGATATGACGTCACCCTGTCTTACACCTCAATGCAATTGGATAGGTTTCGTACTCTGGTTTTGTACTCGGATAGCCATCGTAGCTCTACTGTACAAACACTTCAGCACTTCGATATACCGACAGTCAACTTGGCACCGCTGAAGGGACTGCAGCACCGCCCAAATTTCGACGGAATCAAAGGCTTTCTCATAGTCCACATACGCCAGACATAGTGGCAAATTGTACTCCTTGGTTTCTGTACAATTTGCCGAAGGGTATGTATGTGGTCTATGGTGCTAAAGCCCTTTCGGAAACCGGCTTGTTCGGGAGGCTGGAAGTCGTCAAGTCTGCGCGCGAGACGATTCGTAATGACTCTCGAAAACAGCACGTAGACGCGGCTCAGAAGGGAAATCGGTCTGTAGTTCTTCAAGAGAGCGTTGTCACCTTTCTTGAAGAACAAGACCACCGCACTTCTGCTCCACGCCTCCGGTGTAATGCCACCATGGAGGACGGAATCAAAGAGCTTCTGAAGGACTTCAAGTACCGGTCTTCCACCCGCTTTCAGAAGCTCCGCTGTAATTCCATCCTCGCCTGGGGCCTTACCGTTTTTAAGGTGCTGGAGAGCCATTCTAATCTCGCTCAGACTGACGTCCGGGATATCTTCGGAATAGTGTCGGATGAGACTCGCTCTTGGATCGTTACTCACACTTGCCTGTGGCTCCAACGATGACGTGTACAGCTGCCCATAGAACCTCTCAATCTCACTCAAAATCTCAGGTGTCCCGGAAACGATGCTGCCACACTCTGTCTTCAGCTTTGACAGTTGGCTCTTTCTGGCAGACAGATCTCTGGCAAAGACTTTGGAGCCTTGGTTCCGCTCGATCGCTTCTTCAATACGAGCCGTATTGAAGTTGCGTAAGTCCCGCCGCATGCATTTGGAGATCTGTCTGTTCAGATGCCTGTATGCTGTCAAATCTGATGAAGAATGTAGCTTCATCTCCCGTCTAACAGCCATGAGATTAAGAGTGTGATCGGAGAGTTTTTGTGTTCTTCTGCGGCGGGTCTAGCAGAACTTAGCTCCGACCGCATGGACAGTTTCCACGAGCTTGTCATTCATATCGTCCACTTCATTGCATTCTTCTAGGCACTGAAAACGGTTTTGTAACTCGAGCTGAAAGGTTTCGGGACTTTGGAACAGAGCACGAGGGGGACGGAGCGTTGACTTTATTAGACGAGACCTCTCCAACTTAACGTTTAGGTTCAGTGTGCCTCTAACCATTCGGTGATCGCTACCAGTTTTCACCCTCGCGATCACGGAGACATCACTGAACAGTTGTCGTCTGGTCGTCATAATGAAGTCAATCTCATTTTTTATCGAACCGTCGGGGCTCGACCAGGTCCATTTCCTGTGGGGCCGCTTCTGGAAGAAAGAGTTCATCATAAAAAGTCCCTCTTTGTCCATGAAGTCGGCCAGCTGCTGGCTCCTAGGGTTCCGTTGCCCTATTCCAGATTTCTCTACTTTCAGCTCACCGTTCTCTCTTGTGCCTAGTTTTGTATTGAAGTCTTCCATTAACACCGTATATTGGGTTTTGGAGGAATGCATGGCTCTAGAGATATCCTCATACATTTCCTCCACCTCCTCATCGGGGTGTGCCGCGAATACCGTTTGGTGATTCTGAGTATAAGGTACGCAACCCTCGTCGACACACTCCCGATCTTTACAACGTTGTTAACGAGAGACTTGTGGACGATAAATCCGACACCTCCTTGGAACAGATGGTCGCCCTCCCGGTGATAGAGCAAGTTGCCGGATTCGAGGATTACCGTGTCCTCCCCCTCTCTTCGGACTTCGGATAATCCTATAATATGCCAGCGCAACTTGTCTATCTCTTCTTCCAGCTCCACGATCTTCTCGTCAGTCCTCAGGGTGCGTGCGTTGTACGTTGCCAGGTCGAGTCGTCTAAGGTGGCAACCGAACCTCCACCGGAGATTCTTAGCACCCCCTGCCCCGCCGTTACCATGGTCGCCACCGTAGCCAGGAATAGCGGGGCCGCCGGGGACTGGGGGCCGTCTGTTTGTTGCTCTATTCATTGGGGGGTATTTGCCATAGTTGCCACGTTTGGCGAGTGGGTTGGCAACCGCAGTTTTTTTATTGTAATTTTGGCTATTATCAGGAAGATGCTGCTGCCCATCTCCTGCCTGTTTCCCTTTGTCGTCTTTTACGACACCCACGGGAGGATATGGGGTAGTGGATATTCTTGACCGCCACTACACGGCTGACTTCAAGACTGACTAGGGTAAAACAACCAGTAGTCAGCCTTTTAGTGAGAACTAAAATCTGATTCAACTGTATTTTAAAAATTAAGCATTATGAATGAAAACAATAAACCTAGCAAGCTAACAGCATGGCAAAGTGGCGAAACAATCAGCTTTGTAGCGGTTTCTAACGGTTGCCGTTGAGCAATCACTTTCAAAATAGGAGTTTCAGATGCCTGGGTGATCAGTAATCGATTGCTGAAAACAGAATTTGAAAATTCGAAACCGTTCTCGAGATAATCGTGGGACAGACGGACAGACGGACAGACATCGTGAAATCAATAAACCTAGCAAGCCAACAGCATAGCAAAGTGGCGAAGCAATCAGCTTTGTAGCGGTTTCTAACGGTTTCCGTTGAGCAATCAGTTTCAAAACAGGTGGTTCAGATGCCTGGGTGATCAGTAATCGATTGCTGAAAACAGCATTTGAAAATTCGAAACCGTTCTCGAGATAATCGTGGGACAGACGGACAGACGGACAGACATCGTGAAATCAATAAGTGTCTTCGCAAGCTTCGCCACTTAATAATTATTCCCAGTAAGGTTGTTTATTAAATTTACTAAATAAATTAACAAAACATTGTATTTATAATAGAATTCTATAAAAAATCAACATTAAACAAATTATGGTACTTGTCACCAGTAGTCAGCCTCATTTCTCCACAAGTCAGCCATATCTTACCCTGTAGCCTCTCACTTATTCTTGCATATTTGGCATAGAAATTCTTTATTATGTATATTTTCAAATACCATCATCATCATCATCATTACAGCCCTTCACAAGTCCACTGCTGAGTGTTCCGAAGGCCTCCCCCAAGGAATGCCACAAAGCACGGTCCCAAGCCACTTGCATCCATTGACTTCCTGCATGTCTTACCACGTCGTCCCTTCATCTAGTGCCACTTGAGAACCTTTCTTCCACATCGATTGTCGGTTCTCCGAGCTATATGGTCGGCTTATTGTCACTTCAGCTTACTAATGCTTTGCGGATTCTACTGCGGATATACTCGTTTTTAATTCTATCACACAGAAAAACGCCGAGCATAGTCCTCTCCAAAGCTCGCTGAGTGACTTTGAGCTTCCTCATACGACTAGCAGTGAAGGACCATGTATCAAATCCATAGGTCATCACTGGCAACACGCACTGGTTGTACAATCTAGTTTTGAGGTTTTGAGGTATGTCTGACGAGAAGATGTGTCGTAATCTCCCGAACGCTGCCGAGCAGAGTTGATTCCGTCGATTGACCTCTCGGTCGAAGTTGGACTTCGATTTGCCGACGATATAGTCCTTATGGCAGAATCGCTGGAGGATATAAGCACTATGCTCAATGACCTTAATAGATAGGTCCCAGCGGATTGGTCTTAAGATGAACATGGACAAAACAAAAGTCATATTTAACGTCCATGTTACACCTATGCCAGTAGTTGTTGGGAGCACTAAGCTCGAAGTTATTGACGAATAAGTTTTACCTGGGACAAATAGTCCGACTAGGTAAATCCAATTTTCATATATGTTCCTAGCGAATTCAGTACATTTCAAATGTACCATGCAAGGCAAGTGTCACATCCAATATTGTAATAATTATAATAAGTCAAAAATTTCTATGTCGCTAGTCCTCTTCACAGTTTTTGCATCTTACTTTGTTTATTGTACATATAGTATTTTTCTTCCTCCTTTTGCTATTTTTGGAATTCAACAGCTTTTCGCTTTCATTTTTTGTAATTCTTGTTTCTTTTTTTGACTTTCATCTTCTTTCTTTGTTTTAGATTCAAATCTCTTAATTCTTTTAATCAATATATCGTTCTTTTTCTGTTGCTTCACTTCTTCTTTTTGTTTCTGAAATCGTCTCCACTCTTTGGAAGAAATAGCTCCTATTCTTTTTATGCCATTTCTAATCGCCGCCATTGCTTGTGTTAATTGCTCTTCTTTGTATTGATGGATGAATTTTTGACATGATAGAATTCTAAAACAAATGATTTTCACGTTAAAATAACCGTGCATAGGAACATTACCTTTGTTGAAAAGGTTTTAAGGTACTATTTTGTACTACAGGACTAACGGCTGACTACTGCATTTGTAGACACATTGGTCGGCCCCTGATATACAATGACATTTGTACGCGGCAGACTACTGGTAAAATACACTTTTCGCCCTATAAGAGTTAATTCCAAATTAATGAACAAAATTTGTACTATTCGCTCCGTTAATTTCAAATAGATATAAGAAAATCACGAAAAAGCCAGTAGTCAGTCACTTATAGCTGAATACTGGATCTACCTTAAAAATTCGAAACCCACTAGTCGGTCACCTAAATTACAACACATTAAACAAATGAAATGCATGTAATAGTTAATTTTATCAAAAAATAAACATTTTATTGTAACACGGTATAACAATCCACCATAAATTACAGCAAATACACACAAAAGTTTATGGAAAACTCACGCACGTTTCCCTAAGAAAAAAATTGCAACAGCGTCGGATCTAGTCATGTCTTTGGCAGCAGTGCAAATCAACGAGTGTAGCTTGTCAACCTGACATGATATTGGTTCGTAAGTGTGCGCATTTGTCAATAAGGAGACACAGAATCAATTAAACGTTATTTTAAAGGTGTAAACAAATTTATTCACTATTTATATGGAAATAATATCTGTAAAGGCTGACTACTGGTGCGGGGCTGACTACTGGGTGGTTTACCCTATGTGCCATGATAAGTTTGTCATAATTACAGTACTTAGTCTGTAGCGTCTATTATTTTGTTATAATTAATATAAAAAGTCATTGATAATTGTTAGTTTGGCCTTCTTAGGAACATTTTGGCCTTACAAAGAACGGACCCATAAGAAGACCATTTTAGGTTAAAAAAAATACTTTTTAATTTCATTATAAAACGCGTTGGCAAGTTATTTGATGTCAATATAATACTCATTACTATTATTTAAAAATAATTTCTATTAATATATTCTTAGTTATACGATGATGTTCAAGTAATGTTCGTTGAGTTTTTTTTATAAATGATAAAAATATATTGAGCATTTAATGTTTCGCTTAAATGAAAAAACTTATAATGTAGTTTTAGTAAAAGCGGATATATTAATTATTACAACTCTATTTTTAAGTTGAACGATTGATGTATAATATTGGCCGTGTTTGGAGCCGTGTTCCTTGCAAGGCCATTTGGAAGGGCTTAATAAACTAAAACTTAAGTTTTCTTAAGTTTTAGTTTATTATAAATATAAGCACTATTTATTAAACTTAAGTTAATAAAACTTAAGTTTAATAAATAGTGATTAAAGCTAGGTTAAAAAAAAGTGATTTCTATGTTACACAATAAAACAAATTATTGCTTGATAATTTGTATTGTCCATTTATTCAGTTAATAAACTAATAAAAAGTGTTTACTCGTTAGAGTGGCCTTCCATGGTCCACCCACCTTAGTGACATTTGACAAAGATCGTTTATGTATATAAGAAAGAGGCTGGGAGCAAGCACACTGCCTTGTGGGACCCCACAATTAACAGCTACGTCTGAACGGATGTGCTCTTTTATTTTAACTTGTTGCTAACGACCCATCAGAGAATCTTTGCAAATTTTAAGCACCGGTCCTCGTACGCCATATCTTTCTGACTTGTCCACAAGAATAGGGATCGAGACAGTGTCAAATGCTTGGGCAAGATCTATAAAAACTCCAACACATTTTTCTTTATTATCGAGACTTCCTGTAACATACTCTACCAAAGAACTGACGGCTCTGTCTGTACTTTTTCGCGCTCTGAAACCAAATTGATAATCTGAAAGAATGTTATTTTGTTCCAAGAATTTTAACAGTTGGTTATTCATGATTTTTTCTGACACTTTAGATAGTGCTGGTAAGACAGAAATCGGTCAATCAAATCAAATCGATTTCGTTTGTTTATCAGAAAATGTTTAATTTATACATTAGCTTTTTTCAAATTGAAATTTAAAATGTAGAAATTTACAATACATGTTGTAAAATTATTACATTTTAGTATATGATAATCATATAATAGACTATATTTGCTTCCCTACTAAGCAAATTGTTAGAAAATATTGCTTGATACTAAAATATAAGGAATTAAATATTTAAATCAGAAAACCTTATACAAAAAGATTAGAGGCCTTACTGCGTATATATGTGCTGAAACAGCTAGATTAGTTAATTTTAGTCATTTCCATAGCGTAATGTCATATGGAATCTTGCTATGGAATAATGCGACTGACATTGAAACTATCTTTGTTTTGCAGAAGGGAGTCATAAGAGCAATGTATAACTTAGGTTTGAAGAAATCCCTTAGAGAAAAATAAAAATAGCGATGTACATTCTGTAAATACTAGAGACAAGCACAAGTTAGTTATACCAGTTACTCGACTCCAAAGAGCCAGTAATTCCTTCATGAGGCAGTGTATACACTTAAGCTCCACAAAATATGCAGGCATTATCTATCAAAAAGTTTAAAATTTTAATAATGAAAAATTGTTTAACAATGATTTATTATGCTACTAAAGAGTACATGATTGTTAATAATCCCTGGCAATGGGGTAATCACTACCAAGCTGTTTCTGTTTTCATACTAATTGTATACAATACTTAAAAAAGTCCCACCGTGTTTCTTGCTGGCTCCCCTAGGACAAAGATCTTTTCGGAATCAGTAGTAATAGTAAAAAATTATTGTCAATAAGAATTACATTGTAATCTATATGTTAAAAATGATTCTATTGAAATCTATTCTTATATACTATACCTTCATTAACATTCGTTTGTGATGTTGAAGACTGGTCATGTGGACGCAGATTGGGCACTGTGAATATTGAAAATTAAAATATTGTTGGGAAAGAGGGTAAAAAATTGGAAGAGAATATGAGCAAATGAAGGTGGAGTGGTGGTCTCCCACTTGTTATGGCAGTATAAAGTGTCGCACGGGCGACTGCGAGACGACAGTCTGTAGTTCTACGAGTCTCATGTCATTATTGTGCCCGTTGGGATAAAACATTACTTCTACACTGAGATTCTGCCCAAATAAGACAAGTGATGTGGTTTAAAGAAGGTCGTGTTGCTGAGAGGCTGCTCTGTGTACATTGAGATGGGTAGTAATGCTGTTGGTCTGCATAATTTGGTGTTGTCATGTAATTGGGGTCCTGATAATAAGCGACGAAGTTAACGAGGGATGTTCTTCTATTTAAATACTTTTGAGAGTGGTTTTAAACATCAGAAGTGGAATAGTTTCTAAAACGTGACGGCATGTGCACCATTGTACGCGCGGCAGCGTCGGTGTAGCTAGACATAATTCTTGTAAACAATACGTGCACAGCACCCGTTTTGCTTGTATAAACCGGACGGAGCGGCCGCCGTTAAGACAGTCTCTTGGCTCTGACGTGGAGCGGTGCGCTTGTCATATTCCGTTACTAGTTTATCCTTGACTCGTTGGATAATTAATTCGTGTAAACGAATAAATTATTATTCCTAACTACAAAATTAGTCTCTATTAGTACTCAATTACCCTTTCTACAATATTAATTTAATCACATAATATAGTGACAGATAAAGATTGTTTCATCACTGTAATTCCTGAATCTTATCCAACCCACCAGCCAAATATGGCAATTGCTATAAATATCATCCTATGAGGCAATCTATAGGGAAGCCTATATTCGGCAGTGGTTTTTTTTTATATAGACATACGAGTAGATTTTTATTCCAACACTTAAATCTTCACACATGACGTATTACAATTAAAGAAAAAAATTATGCTAGATCGAGACGGCAGTATGTTAGAAAAGGGGGCGAGAAAATGGTAATACACTTAAATAGCCATGTAAAACAGTCGTTAGTACCACACTGGGTAGTAGTTTCGCCAAGGTTTTGAATTTTTTTAATTATTTCATTGCACAGTAAAGGATGTTATTGCTTCTAAAAGTAGTATTTTCATATTTTTGTTAGAACATGATGAACAGTAAGTGTTCATTACATGCGAGGGTGACACTGAAAGTTCTTAGAAAATCAAAAACTGAACAAACTAACAAGTTATTAGTTTTATTACATATATCTTTTCAAAATAGTGTAAAGTCCGTCAAACATCATCTGAGACGCATTATGAGCCTCACTCACTTCACATTTAAAGAGCTTTCAACTTGTCTGACTCAGATTGAAGCTGTTCTAAATTCCAGACCTCTTACACCCTTATCACACGATCCCACTGATCTAACATAATTAACACCTTCCCATTTTCTTATTGGACGAACAACTACCTCAGTTCCGTATCCACAAATCGAAGACAAGCATATCCACTCACTAGCTAGATTTACGCGAGTTGACACAACAAAACAACATTTTTGGAAGCGTTTTGTTAATGATTACGAGTATATTCATCTTCTACAGCAAAAGAAGAAAAGGCGCATCTCTTGCGGGGACCTGACTATAGGACAAATGGTTTTGGCTTAAGGAAAACAATTTTCCTCCACTGTTATGGCTTCTGGGGCGCGTCACTAAATTCATTCCGGGAAAGAATGGTGTTGCGAGAGTAGCTGAAGTTAAGACCAAGAAGGGGCAACTTCTTCGGGCCTATAATAATCGCCTCGTCACATTACCAATTGAAGCGGACTACACCACTTCAACGCCGGGGAGTATGTTTCGTTTTAACGTAAATCGAAACGCAACAATGACAAATAGTCCGGGCCAATCAAAAAATTTGAATTAAAATGTCGGTTCTAGACTTCAAAAAGACACGATATCATAGTTTAACTTAACACAGTAGTTCACCTTTTATGTATATTGGTAATTATATTTCTATATAGAAATCTTGTTTTCATCCTTTAGGTCTTGAATTATATGCAATTAATACAATTATAAAGTTGAGATTTTTATTTTAGGAATTCGACTACATCAATTTATTATATACATCACCCAAGAGCTCCTACCGCATCCAGGATCAGGATCTTGGGCAAACGCCCACTGTTATCCAGTAACATCATGATTTATTTACCAAAGAGTTAGTGACTGACAACGTTTATCGATTATTGTTATCGATAAAAAAATTATACCGGATGCCAATTTAATCATCTACAATATTTAAGGAGGTGAAACAGTAAACGATACTGTACCAGTACCAATAAAGAAAACGGCTGGGCCTGCGTTGGGGCACTCGGTCGTTGGTTTTAACATGAAACATCTATGTGCGCCAGTACAACTAGTCAAAAAGATAGGTTTTTTTTTAATTTTAATATAATTCTACAACACCAGGAGAATTACAGATGCGTTGCCGGCCTTTTAAAAAGGAGTAAGCTCGTTTCTTGAAGGTCTCTAAGTCGTATCGGTCAATAAAAATTGCCGTTGGTAAACTATTCTTTTTTTTATAGAATAGGGGGCAAACGAGCATGCGGCTCACCTGATGGTAAGTGACTACCGCCGCCCATGAACAACCGCAACACCAGGGGAATTGCAGATGCGTTGCCGGCCTTTTAAAAAGGTGTAAACTCTTTTCTTGAAAGTTCCTAAGTCGTATCGGTCCGGAAAATTCGCTGGTGGTAATTGATTCCACAAGGAAGTCGTGCGAGGGAAAAAAACTTCTTCTAAATCGCACAGTGGTGGACCGCCAATCATCCAGATGGTATGGATGGTAACACGAGTTTTGTCGCGATGTGCGATGGTGAAATTAAGCGGCTGAAATTAGTCAGAACAATTCCTCAAAGCACTCCCCGTGATAGATGCGATAAAATACGCAAAGAGATGCAACATCTCTACGCAGTGCCAGTGTATCGAGCCGATCAGAAAGAACTCGGTCGTCGACGATTCGAACCGCTCTGCGCTGGATGTGGTCAAGTGGAAGGAGCTGGCACTGGGGTGCCCCGGCCCAGAGATGAGAACAGTATTCCACGTGGGGCCGAACTTGCGCTTTGTAAAGTTGCAAGCGATGTGCCGGCATGAAATACTGTCTCGCTCTGCTGAGCACGCCAAGCTTTTTAGAGGCCAATTTGGCCTTCCCTTCCAAGTGACCACGAAACTGCACACTATTCGATATGTCGACGCCAAGGATTCCGATACTGGCTGAGGCAGCAAGGGGAGTGCCTTGAAACTGAGGAGATACGACAAAGGGGTTCTTTATAGCGGTAAACGCGCAAACTTGTGTCTTCTGGGGATTGAACTGGACTAAATTTAGTCGGCCCCAATCCGAGACTGTTAAGCAAAGACTCGACTTCAGACACAAGTTTGTCCCGGTACTCGGCGACGTTTTCCCGAGAAATATTGGCACGGCCGGTATATAAAGCATCACCAGTGCTGTCGTCTGCATAGCAATGAATGCTACCAGTTAGCAACATATCATTGATATGCAGGAGAAACAGCGTTTGTGATAGCACGCAGCCTTGTGAAATCAGAGCATGCACCGTCTATTACGACCTTGATGCTCCGATCAGCAAGGAAACTGGTGATCAATTTGCACAATTTCTCGGGAAGCCCATAGGAAGGAAGCTTCGAAAGAAGCGCTTTGTGCCAGACCCGATCAAAGGCCTTCGCTACGTCCAAACTAACGGCTAATGTAAATTTTAACAGTGGTAGAGCCAAGCGGTAGCTTTTGCTGTCGCATGGATGGGCCAGCTCGAACCGGGGTGGTACCATGACCTCACAGAATACCAGCGTGAAGTTTACCTCTGCGTTGCGCTTGGTGAGTGCAGGTGGCCGGAGGCCCAATTATCCCCCCCCCCCCATCAACATGGTAGTGGAATTAAATAAAAAACTACCCCAGGAGGGTACCAGCACCCCTGGAGAATCCCTCCCTGAGCATCCACGACCAAATTACTCCACTCCTGGGCGTGGGTGCTCAGGCTGCCTCGCGTATTCTGGGGGGGGGGGGGGGGGCGAAATTCCGCTCAAGACGAAAACCTGCTCGGGGCAAGCGGAGCAAGAAGACAAAGGCAACCCCTGCCACGCTTACCGTGGATTTCTGCAATATCAGGGGACTTCTTTCAAACCTTAACGCCGTCCACTACCATCTGGAGATAGCTAAGCCGGCCTTGATCTTTCTAACCGAGACATAGGTGTCTTCTCCGGCTGATACTTTGTATCTCTCCTACCCGGGGTACAAATTAGAACACTCGTTTGTGCCCCGGGCTGGAGTTTGCGTGTATGTCAGAGAGGACATCTGTTTTCGACGCCTCGGCAGTCTTGAAGGTACGGCCCTGTCCATCCTATGGCTGCGCGTAGACAGCGACGACCATCCTCGCGTCTACGGGTGCCTCTATAGGTCCCATAGCGGTAATGCCGACACAGACCGACTCATCGACCACGTCCAAATGGCTGCAGACTCCGTGCTACAACAGGTCCCATCCGCAGAGATCGTGATACTCGGTGATTTCAACGCCCGCCACGCTGAATGGCTTGGTTCTCGTTTAACCGATCATGCGGGTAGATCTGTCTATGACTTTGCTTTGGCACATGGTCTAACACAACTGGTTACTTCGCCTACGCGGATCCCAGATGGGGAAGAACATGTACCTTCCCTCTTGGACCTTCTGCTGACCTCTCATCCGGGCGGATATCAGGTCTCTGTCGATGCCCTGGGCTCTTCGGACCATTGTCTGATCCGGAGTACGGTGCCACTCACGCTCCAATCGCAGTGGCGATTTACAGTTTGCCACCGTGTTTGGCACTATAGGTCAGCTGATTGGGAGGGGATGCGGTCTTTTTTTGCATCCTACCCTTGGGGGCGGGTTTGCTTCTCGCCGGAAGATCCCAGCGTTGTTGCCGATTCTGTTGCTGATGTGGTACTTCAGGGTATGGAACTTTTATTCCATTCCTAAGAAAACTCCTATTAAATCGTACGGTAGTGGACCGCCAACCATCCAAATGATGTGGATAGTAACGTAAGTTTTGTCACGATGTGTGTTGGTAAAATTTGGTAGCTGGAATTAATCAGAATCATACCTCAGAGCACTCCCCGTGTTAAATACGATAGAAAATCAAGACAATCAAAGAGAACTCGATCGTCGACGATTCGAGCCGCTCTGCTCTGCAGTCAAGTGGAAAAAAGCTGGCACTGGGGAGCCACGGCCCAGAGATGAGACCAGTATTCCACGTGAGGCCGAACCTGCGCTTGTAAAGTTGCTAACGGTCGCTTTTTTGTTCACGGTTGTCCCGCTCTACTAAGTACGCAAAGCTTTTTAGAAGCCAATTTAGATTTCTCTTCTAAGTGACCATGCTACTGCAGGTCATTCGATATGCCGAAGATTCCGCTATTGGCTACGGCAACAAGAGAAGTGTTCTGAAATTAAGGAGATGCGACAAAGGCGTTCTTTATAACGGTAAACGCACAAATTTGTGAATTTGTATAATAATTTATTTTGTAACGACCCTTCAATAAGTTCAATGCTTTCCTAAAATATATTAGATTTAAAGTGTATTTTTGTAATAGAAACGAATTTGAAAAACATGGAGGCGCTCTCTTATTGGATTTGACGTTTCACGATGTACCTTCGACGCCGACCGACCAATCATATTCTATTATTATAGCGTCTAATAGACCTAGTGACGTCATTCAAGATGCTACCAATGTGACTGCTGTTTGAATTGATTCTTAGTTATTAGAAATTAAATATTATATTTCATGACGTTATTCATAACATAAAACGTTTAAATTATTTTTTTTTGGTGTGATGGGAGTCATAGTAAATAGACTTATACATATTTTATATCGATACTTTGATGGCGAAACTATAACATTCCTAAAACAGGTTTTTTACCCTACATTTAACCTTTTGACCGACAAAGCCGCCTATACTTGACCAGCACCTGCAGGCCCTGAGCGCCAACGACGTCTATAGTTGACAAAAAACCCAGCCCACAAAAATATGACATATAGATATTGGAAAATTATTACTGGTATTTTAATTCCACACTCCTCAAAAAAGAATAACCCAGCAACATGTGAGTATAAAAAACAAGTCTCCTAGAGCCACAAGTACTAAGAAACATTGAACTAAAAAAATGGATTTTTGTCTAAGCAAATACTATGTCCAGTACGCCAAAATCGTCTATAGTTGACCGCTAGTGCCGTGCGCGGGAGGCATAGATTTCTTGAAAACTAGCCAAAATTCAGCTCAAACGTGTTATTTTTTTTCTATTATTATTGGTATTTGAATAAAACAAAAGGTTAGAAACATACAACTGTAATTAGCTACATGAATAAAAAAATATTATCAAATCATCTTCGCATAAAAATCTAATATCTCAACTCTGGCACATCCTTAGCGCGTCATCGAAAATGAGTTCACTGGGCGCCGTGGTCAAGGATAGACGACACCCTGATGACTTCATAAGTGATTAGCGGGAAAAGTAGTGCAGTGCCACATGAACGATTCTGACTGATTTACCTAGTGCGAATAATTATATACAATTTCTTTTATTATTTAAAAAAAATGTTACCACCACACTAGGATTTTCTCCTGTATCGTAGAGGTAGTTTACAAACATAAATTGCACGAGGACAAACATCCAGACCCGGAACAATTATTTGTAAGCCATTTAATTTTATTTTAATAATATAAAATTACAATTAATTCATTCATTCATCATCATCATCATCATTCATCATTCATTCAGAGGTCATTGTAGAAGCGTGCTCGTCGCGACCCCTGCCAGCCCTTTTCAGGGCTGCAATTCTACACAGCTGCGCACCCATGCCTTGGGGGGACGCCCTAACCCACGTTGGGTTAGGGCGTCCCCCCAAGGCGACGCACACCAGCTCGTCCCCGTCGGTGTGGAATGCAGCGCGCAAAGCGGCAATGGGAACCGCCACCCGTTACGCACAGCCCGATACGGCGTAAGGTGGAAGACAGAGTGCAGAGTTCGCACGTGGAATGTTAGAGGAGGCATGAGAAATAAGACGAATGAGTTGATCGAAATAATGAAAGAAAGAGAATTAGATGTCGTGTGTATGTCGGAGACCAAACGGAAGGGCAGTGGTACTGAAGAGCTCCCTGGCGGGGCGTTAGCTCTATGGTCTAGAGTCCCGGAGTGCGAGAGCACCTGCCAGGTAGTGGGGGTGCTGCTGTCGTCTCGGTTGGTCGATGTTATGACTGAATATAAGGTTGTGAACTCAAGACTTCTCTGGGTTCGCTTTAACCCTTTCGCTGTCCCGTGCACTACATATAGGTCATTGCTATTGTCTTACTATTGTGTCTGGAAACCGGACAGTGAACGTGTTAAATTGGGACTGACGAAATTATTCCTTTTGGCTGTTTATGCGCCGGTAGCTTCGTCGTCCAAGGCTGAGCTGGAGGAGTTTTGGGAGAATGTAAGAGAAGTTCTAGATTTGGTTAGGGGAAACGAAAGAATTGTTGTATGTAGTGATTTGAATGGATGGGTTGGTACCGCTCGACCAGGGTACGAGTCGGTGCTTGGAAAGTTTGGCGATAAAAGGGTTAATGATGCTGGCAAGATTATACTGGCTGTATGCAAGGAAAAGGGTCTTCTTGTGACAAACACTATGTTTAATCACAAGAAAATCCATATGTATACTAGAGAAAGAAAGAATGAGAGAAGTATGATCGGTTTGTTCTTGGTGGATGACCGACTGCGAAAACAGGTGATGGATACGCGAGTGTTCAGGGGTGCTGACCTGGGAACGGATCACTATCTAGTGGTTACTAGATTTAGGGCTCTGTTCGCGAGTTGGCACTACCGGACGGCAGTAACAGAACTACAGTCGGTCTGTCGCATCCGAAGCTGGAAGCTTCAAGAAGCGGATACTAGGGACAAATATCATGCGAGGGTAGCCGAAAAACTTGACACCATCGATGGCAGAAAAGAATGTGTGGAAAAAACATGGCAGAACCTTAGGGATGGAATGGTAAGTGCAGCGGAAGAAGTGTGTGGAACGATTAAAAGAGGCAGTAGTAAAAAAAGAGATGCATGGTGGAATGATGAAGTGAAAGAAGCTGTAAAGAAGAAGAACAAAGCATGGTTAGACTACTTGGCCTCTAGTAATGATAAGGATATGAGAGAGAAGATGAAAGAAAGATATAAGCTGCAGAAAGTTCACACGAAAGCATTGATTGAGGAAGTGCGTGAAAGGTGTAGAATGGAAGCGGACGAAAGGTTGTCGCACAACTTTAAGGAGAACTCCAAACTCTTCTGGAAAGAGGTTGGAAGGACCCGAAGTGGTGCGACGGCCTTAAGAATTAACAAAGTGCTTTCGAGAACCAATAACGTCCTCTCAGAAAAATTGGACGTCATGCAGCGATGGAGCGAATTTTATAGAGAAATGTATGCGTGTGATGATCTTAGTGAGGTATCCGGGGGTGACGCCGTGACTGGTACGCCAGACCCGGACCGCGATGACACTGAGGTCATCAGTATGAAAGAGATTGAACGTGCGATTCGAAGTTTGAAATGTGGTAATGCTGCGGGACTAGACAGACTTACTGCTGAAATGATCAAGTATGGTTTTTTTTATAGGATAAGGGTGAAAAACGAGCACACAGTCCACCTGATGGTAAGTGGTTGCTGCGGCCCATAGACATCTACATCTAGCCTCTGTTACAGATCAAAATGCAGATGCGTTTTCACCCGTGAGGACTAAGATGGAATGCCTGATGGGCCTCGCGTCTGGGACAGCTTTCATCTGCTGTGCAATTTATGCTGGCGGACGGGGGATGTCCCGGATGATTGGCGATCCGCAGTCATTGTGCCTTTATATAAAGGTAAAGGTTCACATTTTGACTGCGGGTGCCATCGGGCGATCAGCTTGACCAGTTTAGCAAATAAAGTTTACTCGAAGGTTTTGACACGTAGAATGCAAGAGAAATCAGAAAGATTTCTATTGGAGGCACAATGCGGATTTAGACCTGGAAGAAGATGCACCAATCAAATGTTTTCTCTCCGCATGATCACGGAAAAGCTTCTGGCTACTAACCAGAAGATTTCCTGTGCTTTTGTGGATCTTAAGAAAGCATTTGATAAGGTTGTAAGGAAAAAAATGTGGGTACTGTTGCCGGGGTATGGTGTGGATGGTAGATTACTAAGGGCTGTGCAGTCACTTTACTGTGACTGTAAAGCTTGTGTGCGGGTAGGGCATGACCTGTCACCCATGTTTAGCGTCCAAACGGGCGTAAAACAGGGTTGTGTCATATCTTCCTGGCTGTCCATACTGTATCTCGACAGCTGTTTACAGAAGCTGAAAGATAGCTGTTTGGGTGTGAAATTGGGTGACATTAATGTAAATTGTCTGCTGTATGCTGATGATGCAGTGCTTATTGCACCATCAGAGGCAGAACTGCAGGCATTAGTCACGTGTATAAAAGAGGAATGTGAAATTAAAGGTCTCCGTTTGAATGCTAATAAAACTAAGATTCTGGTATTTGAAAGGGACGAAGAGAGAACGAAGTGTGAAATATGGGTAAATCAGGAATGTCTAGAACAGGTAAATGAAATTGTATACTTGGGGAGTGCTTTTAGCCGGGATGGAAGATGTAATTTAGATGTGGACAGGCGTGTCACTGCCGGGAACAAAGTCAATGGTGCCCTGACTGCGTTAGTCAAAAGGCAAGGCGTAGTGAAGAGTGCACGCCTTGCAATACATAACGCAGTATTGGTACCGACTTTGTTATATGGCAGCGAAACCTGTGTATGCCAGAAGAAGCATAAAAGCAAGTTTAATGCAGTGGAGATGCGATCTCTTCGTAAAATGTGCGGCGTTACCATGGCCGACCGAAAGCGAAACGAAGAGATTCGCAATATGGCGGGTTTGAAAGATGACCTTATCAATGCGAATGAGTGAAGACCGAATGGTGAAGAAAGTATATAGCGCGAAAGTTAATATCAAAAGGTGTCGAGGTAGACCGAGACTAACTTTCGAAGACCATGTGGGTCTTCGAAAGTTAGTCTCGGTCAAAAGGGTCAAGAGTACTCGGATACCTAGACGTGCATGTATGAAGAAGTTAATGAATCTGAAAGAAGCGAAAGAGGTATGTAAGGATCGTGACACTTGGCGATCTGTTCTCTCTGGCTACCCCGTCAGGGATTGTGCGTGAAGATAAGTAAGTAAGTAAAATTACAAAAATTAGGAGAGCAAATTTTCTTTTTGTGTTGTGTGATTTTCTTTCTCAATCTCAAAATCATCTGGCAGCATAAGCGTCATATCAAACACCCATTGTCATAAGAGCGTAAGACTTTTCTTCTGTGCTTCACTTGGCCTACGCCTCCCCCGACACATAAAATATTTTGATTCGATGTCTGTATATTTTGGTTAGATTGATTTCGAAATTGATAAACAACGTGCGACACGACTACATCTCTAAGAAAGTTTCAAAAAGGAAGGTCAGCTACGCCGTTGTCGTCCAGTCGTGACAGTGACGTCATCACGATGGAGAGTAGTGAAACAGAGTAAAGAGTAAGGACCAGAGGGGAAGCTTCTTAACAACGTCGAAAATGTATACCTATACTGATAGGGTTGTCACATGATGCATGTGAAAAATTTAAGGAAAAAATAAAAATTGTATAGCATAAGACAACATGTATATTAATTATAACTTACATTAATGTAACAACATATCTATTAATTGTTCGAAATCAAGAGCTGGTTTTGGTGTAAGTGGTGGTGGTGGTAGTAATGGCTGTGATGGTGGTCGTGGGCAGTGATGGTGGTCGTGGGCAGTGATGGTGGTGGTGTTGGTAATGGTGGTGGTGTTAATGGAGCCACTGTTGGGCCACTGCCTACTATCACTAGCTAAGATACTACCACCTCCACCACCACTGACACTATCAGAAACATTATCCACCAACACCAGCATCACTTCCACCAACACCAATCCGACCAACCTCACCAATGTCTGGCAATTGTAATCCAACCATAATAACCAACTAGGTGATATCGACTTCATTACTCGGTGACGTACCTGTCTAATACATTGTCACTTACCTATCAATGTTATTACTTAGTTTTATTGTATATAATACGTAAAAATGAACTTACTTCACTTGATATCTTGAGTACAAAAAAGGAAATATCCTTATTTTCTCTAGAATTATTTATAATAACTTAATTCTTAATTATTTTAATTAAAACACTTAAATCTAATTATTTAATAATTGCAAAAAGCTTAATAAATTAATTGATGCATAAAATTTCGAAATATTGTTGGTCTATTTATTTAAATGCGCACGATTCCTTTCCTCTCCTGTCCTTTCCTTAATACTTTGACCGAGCCGGCGCAAACCGGTTTGTACCCTGACGGTGCGTCGGTGAGAGCTCACGCAAACATCGCTGCGCTATGTTTGGGCTTAGAATAATAACACCTAGAAGCCGAGTCCGCGTCCGTAATGCGAGGCAACTCAAACTAAGCCAGTATGGCTTAGTTCAATACTCGGCCCGTTAGTGCTCAAGGTCGTGTCGTGTTGACAACAGTTCCCGAAATTTTAATTAAAAATGACGGTTTGTGCAGTGAACGGATGTCACAGCACATCAGAGAAACACAAGAAACATAATAACATTACATTTCACGTGTAAGTAATACTTTTGAACTTATATTTTTATGTAAAACATTCATCAAAAATAAATATGAATTTTTAAAAACTGACACATGACATTGTAATATGCCTATATGGAAATGTTGTCAGTGGTAGAAAAAAACCTCCCACTTTTTGTCGTGTTATTAAAAATAAAACACGTCACTAGGAATTAAATACTTATAATAATAATACTTCATTTTCCGAAAGATTTGATGATAAAGATAAAGAATTGACTCAACACTTATTGAAAACACCGATTCCAAATGATGTCGGATTTGAAATTACACGGGGTAACGATGATCCTAACCGCAGAAACCACATTGTTGGCTATATAGCTGGAAAGACATCTCACAACCCGAGTAAAATGTAAATATTGCATTGATAACATGCTTGCAAAAGAGAAACTTTGGTTCCATAAATCGGTATGTATGAGGGATAAAGGTGGATTGGTTTACGCCTCAAAAGAAGTTTATTCTATTTGTAGTGTTGCTGAAACTGATCTGCGACGTTATCTAAAAGAAAATTCAGGCAATATTTTCGAAAAAGAAGTCACACTTCAAATTATGAGAAGATTCATAGGAAGAACTCCTATTTTTTCTATAGAACACGTTAACTCCCACTTCCATGATTCGAATTTGACGAGACTTATTGTCGAGCGCTACTTAAGAATTAGACTGTTCAAAAATCCAAAAAAGAAAATTCTTTACGATTCGTATCATCAAAGCGGCAGTTGTTCAGGAAACAGTTTCAGTTACAAGGCTACTGATATAAATGATTTTAATATTCATTTCTGTTTTTCTTATAAAGTTTTCTCAATAATTTTAAGCTGGAATGCATCTACTGTGTAAAACCTGCCAAAATTAAAATGTTCTTATGTTTTTCGTATTGTAGCTTACGTTATACATGCAGTGAGGAGTGATGCACCATTATTCGACGATTATTAAAAACGAATTAGTTAAAATAAACTGAATAATGCATACTGAATTCACCAATCGTTCGTCGAACAGTCGTGTGTCGGGCATCGGGCGGGTGTGTATATTGAACTTGCATTAGTCATAATTATAACGTCTCTATTCAGTTACAAAGAAAAATATGCTACAATCACATTTCGATGGCTCGTAAAAGTGCTTGGCTAGACAGGCAAATACTCTATTCAAGAATGTTTTGAATTTGGCGGACTACACTTCGATAACAGAATTCGAACAAACTTATTTTCACATTTGTATCAGTAATACGTTACGTCGTAACTGTTAGTTTAATATAGTTTCAACTTCCCTACTTTTGGGGAAAAATTTAATGTATTGGGAACATTGTTTTTTCACTTGTGTGCGTTTCGTCTAGCATAAACACAACTTGCTTACGCAAACATAAATTTGTTCTTGCCTCACGTTTGAACGTCCGCTTTGTAGGGAACTATCGTTCTAGGTGTTATTATTCTAAGTGTTTGGGTGTATTAGCAGCAAGCCGTTTGTATGTAGCTTCCCCTCTGGTCGGTTTCTTTACTCATGTGGTAGTGATGTGGTTTACTACTATTTTATTGTAATTGTTTGTTTTTATTTATGTACAAAGTACATATATTAAAAGAGTGATAGACAGCACAAAATTAAATAAAACATACCAGATTATAAAGAGTCATTTATTGCATAAAAAACCAACAAAAACAAGTTATTTTGTGTTATCGATATATCAACTCTTGGCAACACTATTATTTTCGTAGGTATTTTTGTTTACTTTTCGCTTTGGCGTACAGGACACGGTAGTGCGTTTTTGGCGTGGCGGTCAAAAGGTTAATAGCGTCACCTACTGGGAAATAGCTGAAATGTTTTCCTAATAAATATTCTGCGTAGTTTTGCTATGTTTAGCTAGAGGGCGTCACACACGCGCGAGCTCAGTTTTTGTATGAAAACGTTCTTTATGTCCGCTATATAGTACCTATATATTGAATCTCTTTGTTTTTCATTGTTAATTATTGTCGAAGCTACAAGCTACCTATAAGCACCCTTTTCCGGACAAAAGCGGTCAGTCATTAGCAACATGCAAAGAAAGCATGCAAAAGCAGAAGAAACCAAAATGTTATCTTCCGATATAATTATAAGGCGTGATACGTTTCGAGTTCTCTACTTTTAAAAGAAAAAAACACAGAAAATTCAAATTTAATGGAGAATGTTTATTATCATTTGAAAGAACATTCTTTGGCATTTATTTTTTGAAGATTATGTCTATCAAATGTTGGCCGTTACTAAGTCGCAGATGCTCCATCCGTTGGGTCCAATTTTCGATAACTCGTTCAAAGACGTATTAAAAAAGATAGACAGGTTACACTCTAACATTATTGTATTTTAAAGTGGCGCAGGTAGTACTATATCTACGTACAGTTATTTATTATGACACGTTGTGCTAACAAAAAGAAACAAATGATACGGCATACCTATCGTTAGAAAAAGATGAATATACATCATTAGTTGCGTATTGATTGCTACTGAGCACAGAATTCTTTACTCCTAGCTACTGAGCGCATTTTGGCGCGAGCGCGTGACATACCGATATGGAAATAAACACTAGCTAGTAGTCTTGTGCCTGATCGGTCATTTTAAAGATTCGTTCCGTACTAGTAGTACATTACGGACAGTGAACTAGTTCGTTCTATTAGTTGAACTCGGTCATCAGAACTACTAACCTGTTTAAATTGTATCTATCTTCATGGATTGTCATGGATTGGTTATTTCAGTCAGGCCTGGGTCGTATCTCGTTTTCTGAGAATCGTATCTAAATCAGATTTCGAGTTTCAATATCTGATATCAAAACTATATATTTCAATATCTATATATTCTGTGTACACTTGTTTATATTTTCTACTCCGATACGCTGTTGAAATCTGATACGAGGATTTTATAGTTACTCTTACCTATTCGATGCGCATCAGTATTGTAGATATATTATAGTAAATTTATATTATGTTATCTTTTTGGAGCTAATGCAGATATAGTTGTAGTTTTAACTTTATTATTTTAAAGTTTTGAACTAGATATTTATTTACAACACTAGATACTCAATTAAAATAGTTCAATAAAATATATAATATAAAATAGTAGGTATTTACAGTGTCTTTATTATTTATTTACATCACAAATTGCATTTAAAAGGATAAAAATTGCAACTTTCTCCTTCCACTACATTTATATTGGCAGATCTGTTACAACTAAAAATATATTGAAAATTGTATATAAAATAATGTTATAAAATGCACTCGATTTTAGACTTTAAAAAACAATCAGATTTGAAATTTATCATTATTAGGCAACATAAGTAAAACTTTAAATTCTTACATCTATGATTAAAGCTAATGAAATAACTTTGTAACGTAACGATGTCATAAAAATAGTCCGTAAAGTTGTGAAGATTAGGTTCTAAATCACATACTATTGGGTTACGCGACTGGGAAGAAATTGCCATACCGCTCTTGTATTTGTCTCGGCCGGAAGTATTTAAATAAAGATGGTTAATATATCTTTTAACGGTTAAAATAAACAGTTAAAAAAATTGCAAATTTATTAAATAAATAAAATAAATAATAATGAATAAAATTATCATATTCTAGTCCATTCAAAATCATTCACGATCGATTTCTTACCTAGCCGTATTTATGCCGTCTAGCGTCTTCTTTACGTTACACCTTGAGAGTCAATCAATTTTCGTTCGATAAAATGACTTTACCCATAGAATGGAGTAGATGGCGGTTTACAAAGCAATTTTATGATTTGTTACATTAAAATTCACATGTTTAAAAATAATTATTGTAACAATTATTTGCTAAATGTATATACTTAAAGTCAAACTTATGTCCAATATTTTATGCTGAACTTGTTTTTGACAATTATCATATTAAATATCGTTTGCGGTTAAATCTTTTGAAGTGTTGTTTTTATTAAAACGTACGAAATGATATTTTTAACACATAGGTAGGTGTAACGCTATTGACTGAATTAATTAGTGGTTGATGTTAATTTTATGTACTTTGTTGTTACGATATTGGCTCAAATATTGGTTGATAGGTAGTAATTTAAACAAAAGGGCGCCAGTTTAATATTATTTGTGTTTAGTTTACATTTTCATCAAAATATTACAAGGGATTTATATAAAAACTTGAAAAAATTATTATAGGGAAGTTAATTAAGATTTAGTGAAATTGTTTTTTTTTTATTATTTAGTGTACTCTACACTTCATAGTACAAATATAAGATATTAGTAAGACTTTAATTTTCCACCATGTCTAATCTAATACCCATATCGCTCGCACTCTGTCGCACACGGCGAATCTAGCCACCGACCGATGCGAAACGATTTAGGCATCGCGGCGGTACGCAAATATCAGATTTTGTAATACATAGTTTTCGAAGGAACCGGTATAATATCTATATCGCTCGCGCTCCGTCGCATACGGCGAATCTAGCCACCGACCGATGCGGAGCGATATAAGCATCGCGGCGGTACGCAAATATCAGATTTTGTAATATATAGTTTTGAAACGAACCAGTAAGCGGTTTTTAGATATTGTACCAATATATAGATTTCGTATCAGTATACGGCTTGCATCGCCCACCTCTACTCAGTCAGTCACTGACTGAATCAGTCAACAGTCAGACCACAGAGTACAGAAGTCAGACTGATAGATGCAATTTAAACAGGTTAATGCCATGCTGGCGCAACTTCCATAGTAAAAATTATATGTACTACAGGGGTTATAATGGATGAAAAGTGGACTGTATATTTATTTATGACTGATTACTTAACGACTGATCTGAGGTTAGCTATACTAGGGGACTGCTCGAAGAAAAGATGGTACTTTTTAATATACTGTATTAACTATTTACAATGATTCGGCACTGAATAACTATGTACAGAGTACAGAGACTGAGTCTTGAATTGGAGTCTTGAGTCTTCTTCAGGTTTTCTTCTTGAGTGCCGCTCCGAAGTGAAATGAACAGCTCACAGACCGAGACGCCCTTCTTATATCTCGCAAGAAGGTGTCTCAGTCTGTGAGTAGTGCCGTGCGACGATAAATGAAGCCACACGCGCGCTGATTGGTCGCCGACATCACGGGATCAGCGCCGGTGTACGGGGTGCGCGGGGGGTAGCGGGGTACGAAGGGGCGACGGGGCGGCGGGTCTCTAGCTGTCCTCAACATCCTCCCCCCGGCGTAGCTCGCGAGCCTCATCTTCTTTCGGGAGGACGGCGAACTTCCTGACCGGCCGCCGCAGCAATCCGCCCCTGGTCCGCACCTCCACGTTGCGCACCACGCCGTCTGGCCCGGGAAAGGTCCGTGTTACAATTCCACGCGGCCACACGTTCCTTGGCAGGCTACCGTCTGCCACCACGACGAGGTCCTCTTCTTGTAGCTGTCGCTGCTGTACATCCCGCGAGTCCCCGTGCGCAACCAGCGTCGGCAGGTACTCCTTCATCCAGCGCTTCCAGTACTCGTCGGCAAGTCCTTGCGCCGCTCTCCACGCCCGACGATCACTAGGCGTGCACGGCGCGGTTACTGGAAGGCTCGATGGTCCCAGCAGCAGGAAGTGGTTGGGTGTCAGCGCCTCTTCCTCGTCGATGTCGACCGGTATGTGTGTCAACGGTCGAGAGTTCACCGTGTTCTCGGCTTCTGCGAGGAGCGTCACCAACGTCTCCTCCCGCGGGCTCTTCTGGTGTAGAGTGGCTTCGAGCGCGGTCTTCACTGAGCGCACGAGACGCTCCCATGTGCCTCCCTGGTTCGGCGCGCCCGGCATGATGAACTTCCAGTCTGTCCGCCGAGTCAACGCGTAGTCCTTCAGCAGGGGTGCCCACTCCTCCATTGCCCGTCGTAGTTCGGTGTCCGCCCCATGGAAATTTGTTCCGTTGTCCGAGTAGATGACCCGGGGCCACCCACGCCTAGCCGCCATGCGCCGCAATGCCGATATCGCCGAGTCCGTCGTTAGGGAATAAAATATCTCTAGATGTACCGCGCGCGTCGTCAAACAAGTGAATAACGCTATCCACCGTTTTTCATGCCTACGTCCTATTGTTACCGTTATAGGCCCGAAATAGTCGATTCCGGTGTAGGTGAATGGTCGCGCGAATGCCCCTAACCGTTCAGGTGGTAGATCTCCGATAACCGCTGGCCGTGGTGTCGCCTTGCGTACCCTGCACCGCAGACATCTCCGCTCCACTTCTCTTACGGTCGGTCGTAGTCGAAGTATGTGATATCTCATGCGTAGGTCGTTCACTACCCGTTCCCTGTTGGCGTGGCTTGCTTCCTTATGCGCCTTCTCCACAAGCAGCTTTACAAATTGGTGGCGTCCGTTCAGTATGATGGGCCTCTTCATTTGGCTGTCCACGTCGGCTGCGTCGATCCGTCCTCTAGCTCGCAGTATGCCATCTTCGAATATGGGGTCGAGCTTCCTTAACGCGCTGTCGGTTGCCAAGTTCTTTCCTTGCTGCAGTCGACTGATGTCTTCAGCAAAGCTCTCTTGTTGACTGCGCTCTATCCACATCCGCTCTGCTCTCTGGATGTGGTCCAATGTTAGTCCGTGCGCCTTTCCTCTCATGGCATCGACGAACTGTAATATCCGAGCGGTGGCCCTGACCAATCTCTCGTAAGAAGAGAACCTCTCGATGTCTGGCAGGTGTGGAACGTCCCTGGTGTCGCTCTGGTGCGCCACGACTTCCTCCAGCTCGTCATCTTCATCCCCTGCCTTCTCTTCCCGACGTCGAGGCCATCGATCTTCATCTTCGTACAGGAATGGCGGTCCCGTAAACCATCTGTCGCTCTCTTCCTTGTACGTATAATTTATGCGCGTTGCCTGATCCGCGATGTTGTCTGCGGTCGGTATCCACCTCCATTGCTCGGGTGACGTCTTCTCCGATATCTCCCCTAATCTATGAGCCACGTATGGGGTGTAACGCGCCGTATCGTTCTGTATCCAGTGGAGCGCCGTAGTGGAGTCTGTCCAATACACTACCCTATCGGCTACCACTCTGTGCTCGCCTTGCACGAATTCCGCGAGTCGCGCGCCTATCAAGTTCGCCTGCAACTCTAAACTCGGTATGCTTTGCGCCTTTATCGGGGCGACTTTCGCCTTGGCCGCCACTAACCGTACCTTAACCGTTCCGTCGCGGTATCGTATTCGCCAATACGCCGCGGATGCGTACGCACGTTCGCTTGCGTCATTAAACACGTGAAGCTGACGCTCTACCACTCCCCCCGTAGGAGCATAGCACCTAGGCAGCTGCAGTCGTGATACTTCCTCGACGACTCGCAGCCACCTCTGAAATTCCTCAGCTGCCTCCTCGGGTAGTTCGTCGTCCCATCCGACCTTCTTCATCCGCCACAGGTCTTGCAGCAGGATCTTGGCGGTGATGGTGAGGTAGCTCAGCAGTCCAAGCGGGTCGAAGACCGACATGACTGCGCTTGACGCCTCTCTCTTGGTCGGTGGCCTCTGCAGCGTCTTCACTTCGTTCGGTACCCTGTTCATGGATGTGTTGAACGTTAAGGCATCTTCATCGGCCATCCATAATAGCCCTAGGGTTCTGCCTGGGCTGTCTTGTCTCAAGCCTACCTCCTTAGGCTTGCTCGCTAGTAATTCCTCCGGCTTGTCTTCCAGTAGGGCTGCGTGGTTCGAATTCCAGCCTGCTAAGGTGAAGCCGGCCTGCTGGTGTACTTCCATAACCTGCCTTGCCGTATTTACCGCTTCCTCTACCGTAGCATAACTGTCTAGGTAGTCATCCATGTAGTGACTACGTACGATAGCGTTAAGTGCCAACGGATGTGTCTCTGCGTGTGCGCGCGCGTTATGATCCTTAACACTATGTGCGAGAAACGGCGAGCTCCTCGCACCGAAAATCATCGATGTCATAACGTATTCCCGCGGTGGGCTGGATCGCTCGTTACCTCGCCACAGAAACAATTGCGCGGGTTGGTCGCGACGGTCTATCTTCACGCGTAAAAACATTTCCCTAATATCCGCGGACACAGCTATTTCGTTCTCCCTAAATCTAAACAGTATGCCCGGTAGGTTCCGTAACAAGTCGGGGCCGTCAAGTAAATAATCGTTCAAACATTTACCGGACGCACGCGCTGCCGCGTCGGAAACCACTCTAGTCTTCCCAGGCTTGTTCGGATTCCGTACTGCGAAGTGAGGCAGGTACCAGCTCTTGGGGTCCTCTCTCTCTGTTCCCTCGGCTTCCCTTGCGTATCCTTTCGCCAGGAGGTTATCTATTTGTGCTGTATAGGCGTCTCGAAACTCCGGCGATTTGTCCATTTTCTTCTCGATCGTCCGCAGTCTTTGAGCAGCCATCTTGTAGCTGGGAGGCATCCGCACGTCGTCGTCCTTCCATGGCAGTCCCACCTGGTATTGCTCGCCGACCTTCTTGACGGTGCGCTGGAATATCTCGACAGCGCGCTCCTCTTCCCGTCGCGGCCTACTCTTTAGCGAGATACCGATGGAATCGATCTCGTACTGCCGTTTAAGGAGTTCCGTTAACTCCTCGTCCTGACTGGCGAACGTTCGAATGTCCCTATCTAACCGTCCGCTACTGCTTACGACGTGTAATACGGTTTCACTGTCCTCCCTACACGTGAATCGCGGCACGGTTCCTTGTATCACCCATCCTAATAACGTACGTGCAGCTATAGGCTGCCTTCGACGTCCTATCTTTAAATTACGGGTGATTATTAAATGCCAGTTGTCGGCGCCTAATAATAATCTCGGTTTGGCGTCCTCGTAGCAAACCGAGCTCGGTAGGTCGCGTAAGTGTTTCAACCGTAAACACTCTTTATTTACCGACTGCGAACCTATCTTTAAATTTGTTACTGTACGCCCATTTATTCTATACATCTCACTGCGCGTCTTGCCACGTATGCCTATGTTAACTAGCCTGCTATCGGCCTCGCGCTGACTATTGTTTACTCCTCTAATATTCAGCGGCTTTACCGGTCCTTCCGCTCCTAACTCGCGCGCTAAGTCGTCGTCGATCAACGAAATAGTCGAGCCTTCGTCAAGCAACGCATACGTATCTATTTCCCTACCGCGTGGTCCACGTAACGTAATGGAACACACTTTCAATAATACGGACGCATTACTACCAACGTTAGACGCGACGAGCACGGTCTCATCCGGTTTTGCCGATGTCTCAGGTGCGCGGGTCTTGCGGGTGTGAAGGAGGGCATGGTGGGGGGCGTTGCAGCCGTCGACGCCGCATTTCTCGGCTTTACATCTAAACCGTCGGTGTTTACTATTCAAACAGAGAAAACACACCCCCTCTTCCTTTACCCAATTCCACCGGTCGTCCACACCCATTTGCGCTAACTTTCTACACTTAGCGATCACGTGTTCACCCCCGCAACAGATACAAGAGGCACTACCGGTGTCCTCCTGGGCGGTGAATGTCTTTACGTCGCGGGCCCTATTCTCTACGCGGCGTGTTAATACAACTCGTTTCGACGGCGGCGCCTCTCGTCCTACGGGCGATTCCTTAGTCGGCGCTACGGACGTATAGGCATGACTCAACGCACGATCAGCCTCTCTCACCATGAACCTAGACAGTGTAACGATGTCCGGTTCGTCTGCACTTCCGTAGTGCTCCGCATAATCGCACCAACGCGACCGTAAGTGAGGGCTTAGTTTACTAGTTACTTCCCTAGTCAGCATTGGATTTTGTAAATACCCTTTGCCGTCGACGTTCTGTAAAATACATACTATATTTTGTAACTTAATCGCGAACGAATTCAATTCCTGAGCGGTTTGACCCGGGCGCGGAAGGCGTTTCAGTTCCTCTAATGCTCGATCGATAATTACTTCCGGGCGGCCGAAACACTGCTCTAATGTTCGCATAATATCTGCTGGATCCTTCGCGGTAAACAGCAGTGCCGATACTACCTCCCTAGCTTCACCGCGTAGACAGTTTCTTAACCTTGCCATATTTTCCGTATTTGTGAATCCATATAAACGCGTGGATTCTTTCATCGCGGCTTTGAAGGCTAACCATTCCGCGGCCGAACTGTTAAAAATAGGCAAGTCCTGCGTCTGCTTCGCGGCAGCGGGCCTGACTCTAATCATATTCTCTAGAGCTTCCGCTAGTCGTTCTATACCCCTCTCTTTCCCTCGCGGAGTAAGCGACCTATCTCTATCCCTATCTCCCTCTAGCCTACGCTGTGGCGCTGGCGTCCTATGTACACCTACATCCCTATGACACGGCGACGATAATCTACGATCCGCGTGGCGATGTGGCGATGGCGATCTATGTACACCTACATCCCTATACGGCGACGGTGATCTACGATCCGCGTGGCGATGTGGCGGTCTATGTGTAGGCGATAGAGTGCGGCGTTGGACGCGCGACGGCGACGTAACCCGTACACGACGATCCACCTGATTCATTTCTACGGCGACTCCACTATCCCTCTGTATCGTTTCTACGTGACGTGGTTGAACCTCATTCGCTACCGTCCTCCCCTGGGCATCTTCAGCGTGGTCGTAACCGGTTTCCCTATTCGGTAGGGCTTGCTCTGTCTCGATGCGGGGCGCGGGCTGAGACGGGCGGTAAGGCGACACCCCCCGCACAGTCTCTACGTTCTCTAACCACCTATCAACGCGTAACCTATTTTCAACTAACTCGTCTTCGTTAACACTTTCCCTATCTGTTTCTTCTTGCAGTTGCGCGACGTCCCTAGCGTACTTCTTCTTAATAAGATCTTCTTCCAGTTGCAATTGCTTCCTCCTAATTGCAGCTAGTTCCTCCGCGGCGTTATATTCAATTTGTTTTAACCTAGCTATCGCGCTAGCTGTCGACCGGGCTGAACGAACGGAGCGGACCGACGGAGCGCGAGGTGCGGGCCTATGTACGACTTCTGTTACAGGCGCGACGGTACGTACTATCGAACTAGTTTCTGTAGACGGAAGATCTTCAATAATCGCGGCGAGTGTCTCTGTGCGCAGCGCGGATGTGCTAACCTCTCCCAAGCGATCGGTCGTAGACACGGACATAGCGGGGCGCGGCGGCGGGGGCGCGGGCGCGGGCGTAGATGCGGGCGCGAGCGGGGCCTGGGGCGCGGCGGAGGGCGCTTGTGCCATCGCGAGATAATCGGACGGGGACGCGGGTGCTTCTTCGAATATACGCATTCCTACCGGCGTGTCGTCCTCGTTCCGTGCCTTCTGGCTTCGTGTCTTCCTCATTGTCCCACGTTGCGACCTCCGGTCGTCTTCAAAAAGACGTACGTATCGTCTTCAAAAAGACGCACGTATTGGATGTCGTTCCCGCCACAAGGGCGTTACCAGATGGTCACAGTTTGACACCGTTAGGGAGCAACCACCTGGCCGCGTAAACGCGGTTAAAGAAACAAGAAATTGTCTGGAAACAGACAATAGACGTATGTGACGTAGTCGTAACAAGAAACAGGGAAGAAATTAGTACCGACGATCTTCTCTCTTCGTCGACGAACTTCTTTCTTCCTTGAAGATCTTCTATAATGATCTTCTCTCTTCTATAATTATGTTCTTTCTTCTATAATTATGTTCTTTCTTCTATAATTGGCTTCTTTCTTGTTTCTTCTTACTTCTTGCTTCTTTCTTCTGGCTTGAATCCGGCGGCGATGGACCAAGAATATAATGGATGAAAAGTGGACTGTATATTTATTTATGACTGATTACTTAACGACTGATCTGAGGTTAGCTATACTAGGGGACTGCTCGAAGAAAAGATGGTACTTTTTAATATACTGTATTAACTATTTACAATGATTCGGCACTGAATAACTATGTACAGAGTACAGAGACTGAGTCTTGAATTGGAGTCTTGAGTCTTCTTCAGGTTTTCTTCTTGAGTGCCGCTCCGAAGTGAAATGAACAGCTCACAGACCGAGACGCCCTTCTTATATCTCGCAAGAAGGTGTCTCAGTCTGTGAGTAGTGCCGTGCGACGATAAATGAAGCCACACGCGCGCTGATTGGTCGCCGACATCACTGGATCAGCGCCGGTGTGCGGGGTGCGCGGGGGGTAGCGGGGTACGAAGGGGCGACGGGGCGGCGGGTCTCTAGCTGTCCTCAACAGGGGTCTTTTAATGACGGTTAGCTCTTCTTTCTGCTTTTCGTAATATGTCTATTAACGACATTGTCAAATGAAATAGGTTCAAATGTCAAATCAAACAATTATATTAGTATATATTTTATTTATTAAGATTGCTTTTTTTGTTATAGAAGCTGTTGTTCATTTACACAATTGTTAAAAAAATAAATAGGTATGCATTATAAAACTTACCAATTAAATGGTGCAAGAAGCGGAAAAAATAATAAGAAGAAAAGGCTATTCGTAGCAATATTTCCCTTAGATGATGAAAGGTATGTGGTGAGATCAACTTTAATTGTAATATGATATTTAACGCGACTACATTTTTGGACTAGCCATCTACATGGGACTGGTTTTAATTGTGTACGATTGTGTGCACAATTACAAACACACAATTTCATAAATCTGATAGTTCGATGGGATGGCAATCCGAAACCAACTATATTTAGAAACTACATCATCAATTGTGACTGATAGCATTCTATTTGTTCAATAAAATTGTGATTTTATTTATATTATTTTTCAGATGAAAGCGCAAGGTATGTTCTACTATCGCCTAAAATTAATATTCCAACGTTTTATCGAATAAAATCGTATCTAGCAATCATATTATACATATAAATGATATAAAAAGCACATTGTTAGAAAGATAAATGATTGTTGAACTTATTAATATATTTTTTTAATTGATTAATTGCTATTTACAAATAAAAAAGGGGTTTTTGTGGCTTATGGTGTGGATTTATCAAGTCCGGAAGGCTTGTAAACACTCTGACTTTTGAAAATATCAATTGTTTAACTCAATCTATTTTTTAATCTCTTCATCTATCATGTGGGAAGCCACTGAATGTAAATGGCAGTGTAATTTTGTTTTGTTTAGCTATAATTAATTTTTTTCGGCTCCAAAATGGCGAAATTTTCGTTGATTTGGTAGCCTTGTATGTAAATTAATTCTGTAAAGAGAGCTAAAGCCACAGAGTAGTTTACTCACTCAGTTACGCACAGAGTACTTTTTTATATACTGGTCAGTCGCCGTCGTGAGTGGACATTGTTTCGGATGTTTGCAGCGACTCAAAAAGATCGTTGTACAAATACACAATATTCGAATATCCAAATTTCTTAAATACCTGATTATTATAATAATAGGAGATTTTTTTTATTACAAGATTTTAAAAGCACAGAATAAATAATAGTAAGTAAGTAGTATCAATTTTTTGTCATGGGTGACAGTTTGATGGTTTTCGAGAGTGTTGAAACCGATAGGGTTGTTGAAATGTAAATCCAAGATGGCGGCTGAATTAGGTACCAATTTTTTCATCATGGGTGTCATTTTTATGGTTTTCGAGGGCGTTGAAGCCGATAGTACTGTCGAAATGTAAATCCAAGATGGCGGCTGCAATAGATATCAATTTTTTCATCATGGGTGTCATTTTCATGGTTTTCGAGGGTGTTGAAGCCGATAGTGCTGTCGAAATGTAAATCCAAGATGGTGGCTGCAATAGATATCAATTTTTTCATCATGGGTGTTATTTTCATGGTTTTCGAGGGTGTTGAAGTCGATAGTGCTGTCGAAATGTAAATCCAAGATGGCGGCTGCAAAAGATATAAATTTTTTCATCTTGGGTGTCATTTTCATGGTTTTCGAGGGTGTTGAAGTCGATAGTGCTGTCGAGATGTAAATCGAAGATGGCGGCTGCAATAGATATCATTTTTTTCATCATGGGTGTCATTTTCATGGTTTTCGAGGGTGTTGAAGCCGATAGTGCTGTTGAGATGTACATCCAAGATGGCGGCTGAATTAGGTACCAATTTTTTCATCATGGGTATCATTTTCATGGTTTTCGAGGGTGTTGAAGCCGATAGTGCTGTCAAAATGTAAATCCAAGATGGCGGCTGCAAAAGATATAATTTTTGTCATCTTGGGTGTCATTTTCATGGTTTTCGAGGGTGTTGAAGCCGATAGTGCTGTCGAAATGTAAATCCAAGATGGCGGCTGCAATAGATATCAATTTTTTCATCATGGGTGTCATTTTCATGGTTTTCGAGGGTGTTGAAGCCGATAGTGCTGTCGAAATGTAAATCCAAGATGGCGGCTGCAATAGATATCAATTTTTTCATCATGGGTGTTATTTTCATGGTTTTCGAGGGTGTTGAAGTCGATAGTGCTGTCGAAATGTAAATCCAAGATGGCGGCTGCAAAAGATATAAATTTTTTTATCTTGGGTGTCATTTTCATGGTTTTCGAGGGTGTTGAAGTCGATAGTGCTGTCGAGATGTAAATCGAAGATGGCGGCTGCAATAGATATCATTTTTTTCATCATGGGTGTCATTTTCATGGTTTTCGAGGGTGTTGAAGTCGATAGTGCTGTTGAGATGTACATCCAAGATGGCGGCTGAATTAGGTACCAATTTTTTCATCATGGGTATCATTTTCATGGTTTTCGAGGGTGTTGAAGCCGATAGTGCTGTCAAAATGTAAATCCAAGATGGCGGCTGCAAAAGATATAATTTTTGTCATCTTGGGTGTCATTTTCATGGTTTTCGAGGGTGTTGAAGCCGATAGTGCTGTCGAAATGTAAATCCAAGATGGCGGCTGCAATAGATATCAATTTTTTCATCATGGGTGTCATTTTCATGGTTTTCGAGGGTGTTGAAGCCGATAGTGCTGTCGAAATGTAAATCCAAGATGGCGGCTGCAATAGATATCAATTTTTTCATCATGGGTGTTATTTTCATGGTTTTCGAGGGTGCTGAAGCCGATAGTGCTGTCGAAATGTAAATCCAAGATGGCGGCTGCAATAGATATCATTTTTTTCATTATGGGTGTCATTTTCATGGTTTTCGCGGGTGTTGAAGCCGATAGTGCTGTCGAAATGTAGATCCAAGGTGGCGGCTGCAATGGGTATCAATTTTTTCATCATGGGTGTCATTTTCATGGGTTTCGAGGGTGTTGAAGCCAATAGTGCTGTCGAAATGTATTTAAACTACTTTAAAAAATTCCGTATAATCATGTTATACGTATTTTTTTATGCGCTTAAGGTATGCTCAATTGGATTTACCAATTATTTGTAATTACCTGGTTATAAATAGTTTTTTTATAGATTCATCTACAACATATTGAGCACTCATTTTGAAAGCGACAATAAGTATACGAGTATACGATCTCTACGAGTAGTATGTACGTAGGTACCTCTGTGAAAAAGCCTAGTGATTTGTACATAGTATTTGTTACAGTTGAAAGTAGTTTAATCCAATTAGTGATAATAAACCCAATTTAATACGCTTTTGAAAAAACTAACGTTGAACACAAGCGTCCAGACGCAAACTATTTATTTTACAGCATAGCAACAATAGTTCAGTGCGGGAACGAAGCCTCGGTCCTGCAGTGCCGCAGCCAAACGCTTAGCCTTTGCACTACGCGTACTATTTACTATTTTTGTACCTAATAACTGTAGAAATATAATTACAAATTTCTGCGTGTAAAATACAATGATTTGTTATCCTAATCGGCATTTTTACTCAACCCCCAGATTAAAAAAAAAGTATTGCTCATAAATAATTCAGTATAGAGAACTAACATTTATTATGTTAAAATATCGATAAACAATATATCGATAAAAGTTTTATCGATAGAATTAATCGAGGATAGACATTTACAGCACTATTAGAAATCGCCTATATTGTCAGTACTGTTTGTCAAAAATTAATTGTCATGTCTTGATGTTGGTAGAGTAGCTTGGCGCAATGTCATACATTTACTTTTTCTTAGGAAGTTCCGCCTCTTAAACGTAGTGGTTAAATTCTCTTTGGTTAATGCAGTCAGTCTCAAGCTCGCTTTTCACTATGGGATATAATACAATTGTTACGGCCGGCAGCTGCCTATCCCAGGAGTAGAATCCTTCGCGGCCCATAGACGAAGAAGCTACAGGCAGATGCTGGTCGGGCGTCCTCACGCCACGGGTTAAAAGTCTAATTACACTAAACAATCCGGGGGGAGCGTTACAATTATTGAACAGAGCTTACTTACCTCTATTCAAGGCGACTGGTCCCTCAGGATTCGGTCAGGTCTCGTGTGGATGTATTGTGCTAGAAAGTAAAGGTCAGTGATGTGTATTTGGGTGTGGCTGGTAGTGTTATTGACCTTATTTGACCGTTCCCCCTGCAGCAGTTCGGCCCTCAGCTCCTCTCCAAGCTAAGGTCGCCTTCCGCAGTCACTTTCTTCCTTTGTTACGATTGACTCGCGAAAATGAACACAGAACGTACGGGTCAAAGGTCACCGTTATTTCTAGAATATTAACTACCGCACTAGTAACTAATACAGTCGATTCCACTTATACAGATTCTGCGTTAAACCTAAAGTCCCGGGTAAACTCTCAACACGCGCCACCATTCCCAGTGGTATATTCACTATACGCGCCTAACATAAAATCAGATCTAAGAGCTCCCAAACAAAATGGACTGCCTTCTCTTTCGACGCGAAGAAGACTTCTAATCTTTCGCTCTCGACTCCCACCGTTCAGTAAGCTCGGACGTTCAACACGCACGAACGTCATCCCGTATCAGCCGAGCCGAGAGCCATCTAACGTCGATGCCTGACACCAACGCTTTTGCGTAAACAAACCCCCGTCCCGGACATAAGGATTTAGGTCCGCGAGCAAACCGGTCAGCGGGACAGGGTCGCGACGGCAAGTTGCAAGATCGAATCTACAACCAAACTAGGCCACCCTACGCACCCAATCAGATCTTGCAACCCTGACCAACGCCTCAAAATTACAGCCCCAACGTGGGCTAGCCGGAAAGTTGAACTGGATGCCCTTCCTGGTCATCGCAGCACATAAATAAGTCCTATTTCTAGACAGAAGTCAGACGACCTCCTTCAAACACCTATCTGCGCTCCTATGATTAGTTCCGCAACTCGACCGGATCAGGTCTGCAAACAGCGACGCGACACGAAGCGGCCCAGAGGGACCTTCAAGCTTCAGTGCAGAGAGCACCCCCAAATTCCCCATGAACGTCGTCTGTGGAGAGCTGAACGAAACGCACAGATGGTCCCTAGCAGGTGATCCTATGCTCATATTTCAACTAATTTTTCAAAAGCATCAATGTTCAATTACAGAATTAATTAAAACAAGTAATCACCGATGCACATAGGTCAACTTGGCAAAGTAAACAAAACAATAAACGTAAGGGACAGCCCTATTTCTTATTTCAAATAAATATCTTAGACAGTGCCAACAAAATCTAAACCAAAAGAGAATTGACTCCTATTTCCTTCGGCAACCACAGGGTTATCTAATTTCAACCTTCCTTATCACAAAGCAAAATGATTAAACACTATCACAAACATATACATAATTTTCAAAATAGAGGGCCATTCAAATTTCAAATGAATTCAAACTTCCCTTCAGCACAGGCGCGACAATCAAATACAATTACAAGCATACGCACAAGCACTCAAAAAGGGCACACAATTTAATCTCCATTTTCCGTGCAACAGCAAACGCAGTGATCAAATGTATTTACAAAACATATGCAGCAGCATTTAAAGGAGTATTTTAAATTCAATTCTTTTAATCACAACCGCTACAATATGAATTTCGCGGAAAACTCAAAGCATTTTAATTTAAATTTAAAGAATTTTTAGCTAAGTGCTCGACCAAACCAAATCTAATACCCTTGAGAGCGTGATTCAACGCTCCAGGGGGCCCTAATCTTCCCACCACCAAGTGGAGGCCACACCGCGTTAACCCGATACTGACAGAGCGCAACCGCTAACGGTCGCCACTCGGGTTGTACGCCCTCACTGAGGCCGTCGGCAACAGAACAGCTTGACAAGTGGACTGTTGACGGCTTAAGGCTCAGTAGAGGCAGCCATGGTGGGAGCTAAGGCGGCAGCTAGCTAGGGCCGCCTCCATCAAATGGGGTACAGTGGTACACCAGTCGCGGCCACTCAGCTAACGGGAGTGGGAAGGGTCCAGCGGACCGATGAGTGGCCGTGAAGTTCCTCTTCGCACGCTGAGGGGGGGTAATGACACCCCCGCCCCTGGGGGAATTACCCCCCGACTGGTCGGGGGAGGGACCCCTTTCAAACCTAGGGGCCTGGTCGCCCGTCAGAGGGAGTGGCGGAGCGCCCCCGCCCGTGGGGGTCGAGGGCCTGGCAGTGCCCCGAGAGGAGACGCCGTTTGCACCCAGGCACAGTACGGCATGGTGATTGCCCTGGCAATGCAGACAGAGCCGCTGGTGCGGACAGTCTCGCTGAAGGTGCCCTTCCAAACAGGAGTAGCACCAGCGGCGCTCCTTGACGATAGTTCGCCTCGCCGGAACCGACTTACTTAATAATTTTGGGCAAGACGTTACCCGGTGATCAGATGCTCGACAATAGGAGCAGGGGGGGGTTGACGACGACTTGCCCGGCGGATTTCGCCTCTCACTGGGCACGGCTCGTAAGTCGTCGACGGTGCCCGCCGCGTGCTCGATCTGTCGGCACTGCTCCTCCAAAAACCGCAGCAGGTCATAGAAGGGCGGAATATAGGAGGCCTCGTCCCCGCCGTACCTCTCCTCAAAATGCATTTGAAGGTCGAGAGGTAGACGGGACAGCACGATGCGGAGCAACAAGAAGGCCCATTCGCCCACTGGTAAATCCAGCCGCCTCAACATATTACAGGCCACCAAGACTGGATCCAACAGGTCCGGACGTAGTCTGGCCCGGTCACTCAGCAGCGGGAGGCTCAGAAGCTGCTTAACATGTTCGTCCGCAATTCGCCGGACGTTGGCGTATCTTCTGGCTAGGAGGTCCCGAGCAGTCTGGTAGGCGTCGTCCGACAAGCTCAAATGGCTGACAACGCCCAGGGCCTCCCCCTCCAGTGAGGCCAAGAGGTACGCCATCTTCTGGCTCGGAGTCAAGTCACTCCGGGCGTCCACTAGGCCGTCGAAAAGACCAACGAAGGTCAGCCACTCGGAAAGGACCCCGGAGAACTTTGGCAAGTCCAGAGTTGGGAGTCGTCCCAACAGCTCCGGCTGAGGCTGCTTCCGAACGGACTCGGGCAGGCCACTCGTCCGAGCTTCACGCGCCTCTTCGGCATACCTGCCTTCAGCCTCGATCAACTCGTCCGTGAGCCACAAGAACTGCTCGTAGTCTGCGAAGCAGGAGTCCAGGACTCCCTTTTCCACATCCGAATCCTCGAGCTCAGCGTAAGCCTCCTCCACTGCAGCCCTTCGAGCATCGACCTGCTCGAACCGCTTCATCAAATTATGGACCCTATCCGGTCGACCTATCAAAGCATGGGCGCTGGTGGCCCAGCGTAACTCAGTCCGCAGGCAACGGATTAGCATCTTGGGCGAGGACATCACTACTAAATACAAATTACGACGCCGCTCGAGCGCAATTACAAAAATAACAAAACAAAAATACAAAAAAATTAACAGCTAACCAATGCAGTTCCTATCAAATCGAGTTGAATAGAAATTACACAAATAAGAACCGCTATTTATTAAATCAAACACAAGTTAGTACAAAAGAAAAGGCAAATCAAATTAACAATAACAAATACTTATATAAATAGTGTTTTTCACAATAAATTTTATTTAAAATATACAATACTAAAAACTATAATAATAATTAAAAAAAAAACTAAAACTAGAAACTTAAATATCATATAGTCCTACTCCCCGCGGTATCGTGCCAAGAACGCTGGCTGCGTTTCCCCGCTGAATGGCTATACTTAGCCTTTGAGCAAGGAAAGAACCAGCCCTCTTATCACCAGCAGCAACGACCAGCCGCGGATGAAGTTCCTTTAGGAACCTCACCGCACGTGGACCCCACGGACCGATAGTCTCTACAGCAAATGGCACAAATATGTAGTCATCTCTCAGAGACTCATATTTGCGCCACTTACTCAGTTCAGCTGCCTCTGATGCCGCCCCGGCTCTAAACGAGGTACCCCTGAGATGAGAGACCGCCAGAGTGTCTACGCAAGTAGCATCCCACACTAGGGCTTTACCTCTCTCCCAAGGGACCAATGTCATACCGTCGGGTCTCCTGCCATCGTCTCTAAATATTCCACAAGGCTCTAAAACCGAGGGAACATTTATAGAGACAAGAGCCCTTCGGATGACATCGTTCAAAGAACTGTGTCGTGAAAATCTACCAGCGCTTTTCTTACATGAAAGTCCGTGGAGCCCAAACCTGTCGACGCTGCTACCACAGGGACACTGATGGGGTTGACAAATCGCCGCTCCTAGTCGGATTCCTACGGCAATGCGTAAGCTTTCCGCATCAAGTAATGTGCCGAGATTACTTGATGGTAAAGCGTGTAACCAGTGACTAGATTCCTTAGTCGAAACAGCTAGAAGGCGTGCCTTATCTAGGTCACTCTGGAGATTATGAAACAAATCCTTCTGCACGCCCCGTACTAATGGAATATCCCACTGTTTTTGTTGGTTAACTTCCAGTGGAACATTTTCACCAGGACAGAGCGTTTGCCATGTCTGCCCCGCCTCCGTAGCAAAACATAGGTCTGCTTTATTATTTAAAATTATATTACATAAGTCACTGACACTATGTACGGAAGCAAGAAAAGCAGGCAATGCAATGCTAGAAAGATTTCTCACACCAATGCCACCAAATTTTATAGGTAAAGTAGCTTGAGTCCAGGCTGTAGTATTTAAAGTTAAATTTAGAATTTTTTCAATAGCTATTTTAAGATTATTATCAATATCTTGTAAAATATCCGAACATTTCCAGACTGGACTCGAGCGGAGTAAGTATGTAAATCTAGGTACAAGAAGACAATATTTTAAAATAGTAAGAGCTATGTGGGGGTTTAATTTATACAATTTATCAACGTGGTTTAAAAACTGATCAAATTTTGTTTTTAAAACAGGTTTAATACTATCGAAAAACAACGGGGCACCTAGCAGGTATAGTGATTCCGTACTGAAAGTTTTTATTCCTGGACAAATATGATTAAAATTTTGAATTAAAGTGTCTCTATGAGAAGTAGATAAATTATTGGAAAAAAATATTTCACATTTATTGCTATTTGGTTCAAGATCAATATTTTTTAAATTTTGAAAAATATGAGTAAGATCACTGAGGACGTCATCTGCTCTACCCCCCAGTGTACCGTCGTCTAGGTACCAGACATTCAGCTTGGATTTCAAATTTGAAATAATTGGTTGAATTCCCAAACTGAAAAGTGCTGGACCCAGTGGGTCACCCTGCTGAACACCGACAGCGGAATCGATAACATGGTTTTCGTAAAACAAGTTAGTATTTTGACTATAACATTGCCAAACGTAATGATAAATTTCGGGGGTATTATTAGCCACTTCTTTCAGCAAGGTTACCCTATCGATAGAGTTAAAAGCATTCCTTAGGTCAACCTTCACAAGAACATCTGCATCAGAGCTTGTTAAAAATGTACGCACTGAATGTACCGCCGCCTCACAGCCACCTCTAGTGCCAAAACCTAGTTGAGTAGGCTGAAATTTGGTCTTAAGGTTAGAGATTATGTGCCTGCAAGCTAATTTTGAAGTTAAACGTCGAAATGTGGAACCAACGGCAATAGGACGGATACCGTTATCCTTTTTTTTGAAGGCACATAATCTTGCCCCATATAAGAATGGAATGAAATTTGGATTAACATTACCAGAAAGCATAAAGTTACATAATTTTGTAATGTCTTTAAGAAGTACTCCGCCGGCGTCACCGGCAGAAGCGCTTACAAGATCTTTAAGATGTTGAGGCGTAATTCCGTCAATGCCGCCAGCAGAGCCATTCGAAAATGACATAATTGCTTCTAAAGTGTCTTTTTCCGAAATTTGTAAAGGTTGCATAGAAGTCCTGGGAGGCAGCGGTAAACTCTGAGGATGTTTGACCGAAGGATGCTTTTGACGAAGGCTTTCAAGTGTTTCGACATTACGAGGAGCCAGGATGTCGTCTGAGAATAAAATACGGGATGCATTTTTTAAGTCGCCATCCATTACTTTCGACTCAACTACTTTTTTTAAATCAAATTTAGGACGTGGTCGAGATAAATGAGTATTAATTGGGTAATCTAAATTTTGAAAAGATGTCTCTTTTAGTTGAGACGTAACTGATTTATTTATTGTTTTATCAAAATGAAAATGGGAATACGCGAAAGTAAATAATTTTTGCCAACTATTGCATACCTTAAGCGGAAGCGCAAGGTGTGTTCTACTATCGCCTAAAAATTAAGATTCCAACATTTTATCGAATAAAATCGTATCTAGCAATCATATTATACATATAAATGATATAAAAAGCACATTGGTAGAAAGATAAATGATTGTTGAACTTATTAATATTTTTTTAAATCGATTAATTGCTATTTTTAAATAAAAAAAAAAGGGTTTTAGTGGCTTATGGTGTGGATTTATCATGTCCCTGTGGCTTGTAAACACAATAACTTTTGAAAATATTAATTGTTTAACTCAATCTATTTTTTAATCTCTTCATCTATCATGTGGGAAGCCACTGAATGTAAATGGCAGTGTAGTTTTGTTTTGTTTAGCTATAATTAATTTTTTTCGGCTCCAAAATGGCGAAATTTTCGTTGATTTGTTAGCCTCGTATACAAAAATATTTCTCTAAATGGTTGTTGTTGTTGTTTTTATTATTCGCTCGAGAGAGCAGGCAAAGGAACTATGCCATACAGCCTTGTCTTCATGTATAATTTTCCTTCATATTTCACTGCTTCACAATATGTTGATGCGTCACATTGTGCAGCCTTGGGAGATTTTGACGGTAACTTGAGCCAGCAGGCAGCTGACAGTTGGCGATGGTATCTAAAGGCGCCTATGCAAACAAACAGCTTATCTTGAGATTCCATCACCATCAGAGCACTTGTTTCACAGTTTCCATTAATAGTTCACATGCGCAGACACTTAATACACAAAATCGCACTACTTTTACATATCAAAGTCCACTTCAAACCATTATTTAAACAATAATACAAGAGCAGCAAGCCGCCGCCGGTCGAGTTCCCGCCAAAACTCTTTCTCTAAATGGGAAGCTACAGCCACAGAGTAGTAATGAGTAGTTTAGTTTGGCTCACAGAGTACATTATATATAGGGAATAATGTAAAATAAATAAATTATACTAAAAATTTAATTACAAATTTGTTTTGTAACAAAATAGTAAGTTAGAAAGGTTCGATTGTATTTTAAACTATTCATTAATTTGTTTGATTCTTAATTGGCCAAGCATGGCTAAATTTAAAAAAGCGACATCTACTGCAACATGGACAAACTGTCATGACATAATAATACCTCTAAGAAAAATTATAGTATGGACTGTATGCCACTGGTTTGGTAGTGTTTCTATATAGTTTGTGCTCGTTTTTTGTTTTTTTTTCTGTGGTTTGGCTTCAGTCGCCTTCGTGAGTGGACATTGTTTCGGTTGTTTGCAGCGGCTCAAAAAGATCGCTGTACAAATACACAATATTCTAATAACCAAATTTCTTAAATATTTAATTATAATAATAATAAGACATTTTTTTATTACAATATTTAAAAGCACAGAATAAATAATAGTAGTACGTACTAAAAGCAAGTAGTATAATTTTTTTTGTCATGGGTGACATTTTCATGGTTTTCGAGTGTTGAAGCCGATAGTGCTGTCGAAATGTAAATCCAAGATGGCGGCCGAAGTAGGTACCAATTTTTTCATCATGGGTGTCATTTTCATGGTTTTCGAGGGTGTTGAAGCTGATAGTGCTGTCGAAATGTAAATACAAGATGGCGGCTGAATTAGGTACCAATTTTTTCATCATGGGTGTCATTTTCATGGTTTCCGAGGGTGTTGAAGCCGATAGTGTTGTCGAAATGTAAATCCAAGATGGCGGCTGCAATAGGTATCAATTTTTTCATCATGGGTGTCATTTTCATTGTTTTCGAGAGAGTTGAAGCCGATAGTGCTGTCGAAATGTAAATCCAAGATGGCGGCTGCAACAGGTATCAATTTTTTCATCATGGGTGTCATTTTCATGGTTTACGAGGGTGTTGAAGCCGATAGTGCTGTCGAAATGTAAATCCAAGTTGGCGGCTGCAATAGATATAAATTTTTTCATCTTGGGTGTCATTTTCATGGTTTTCGATAGAGTTGAAGCCGATAGTGCTGTCTAAATGTAAATCCAAGATGGCGGCTGCAATAGGTATCAATTTTTTCATCATGGGTGTCATTTTCATGGTTTTCGAGAGAATTGAAGCCGATAGGGTTGTCGAAATGTAAATCTAAGGTGGCGGCTGCAATGGGTATTAATTTTTTCATTATGGGTGTCATTTTCATGAGTTTCGAGGATGTTGAAGCCGATAGTGCTGTCGAAATGTAAATCCAAGATGGCAGCTGAAGTAGGTACCAATTTTTTCATCTTGGGTGTCATTTTCATGGTTTTCGAGTGTTGAAGCCGATAGTGCTGTCGAAATGTAAATCCAAGATGGCGGCTGAAGTAGGTACCAATTTTTTCATCTTGGGTGTCATTTTCATGGTTTTCGAGAGAGTTGAAGCCGATAGTGCTGTCGAAATGTAAATCCAAGATGGCGGCTACAATAGGTATCAATTTTTTCATCATGGGTGTCAATTTCATAGTTTTCGAGAGAGTTGACTCCGATAGGGTTGTCGAAATGTAAATCCAAGATGGCGGCTGAAGTGGGTGCCAATTTTTTCATCTTGGGTGTCATTTTCATGGTTTTCGAGAGTGTTAAAGCCGATAGTGCTGTCGAAATGTAAATCCAAGATGGCGGCTGAAGTAGGTACCAATTTTTTCATCTTGGGTGTCATTTTCATGGTTTTCGAGAGAGTTGAAGCCGATAGTGCTGTCGAAATGTAAATCCAAGATGGCGGCTGCAATAGGTATCAATTTTTTCATCATGGGTGTCAATTTCATAGTTTTCGAGAGAGTTGACTCCGATAGGGTTGTCGAAATGTAAATCTAAGGTGGCGGCTGCAATGGGTATTAATTTTTTCATTATGGGTGTCATTTTCATGAGTTTCGAGGATGTTGAAGCCGATAGTGCTGTCGAAATGTAAATCCAAGATGGCAGCTGAAGTAGGTACCAATTTTTTCATCTTGGGTGTCATTTTCATGGTTTTCGAGAGAGTTGAAGCCGATAGTGCTGTCGAAATGTAAATCCAAGATGGCGGCTGCAATAGGTATCAATTTTTTCATCATGGGTGTCATTTTCATTGTTTTCGAGAGAGTTGAAGCCGATAGTGCTGTCGAAATGTAAATCCAAGATGGCGGCTGCAATAGGTATCAATTTTTTCATCACGGGTGTCATTTTCATGGTTTTCGAGGATGTTGAAGCCGATAGTGCTGTCGAAATGTATTTAAACTACTTTAAAAATTCCGTATAATCATGTTATACGTAGTTTTTTTAATGCGCTTAAGGTGTGCCCAATTGGATTTACCAATATATTTTCACTATTAGTGAAACAATTTTCAATAGTGCATGACAATGCTTTAGCAAGCTGCATCCTCGCACCTCTAGGAATTCTTTTAACCACTGGTACATTACGATAATATTTGTAAATTTGCTCCGAAAACAGGGAAAAATTTGTGTCATTAGAGGAATTGCTAATAGAGTTACGAATTTCTACGGCAGGCTGTGAAGCCGAAATACTTTTACTATGGCATCGTTTAATATGTATATTTAATCCCCTTTTACCTTTAAACAGCCTACCGTCAGCACAATTTTGACACTGTAGGAAATCCGGCTGTGACTGTAGCGGAGCAGAGACATTCATGAAAAAATCTAAACAGATCTCTACAACACTCAAAAGTCTTTATATTACATAATTAAAGTAACTTGAAATGTACTGTACTCCACATCTTTCCCTGAAACAATCAATTACGGCCTAAATAAAAGCACTTTACTCTATAAATGAAATATTATCACATAACTTCCCTGGATTTATTCCATATTGATAAAAATTGTATGTAGTCGTTACGCTTTGACAGTTGTCAACGGCGCAGCAGAAATATTTTCCTTTCTTAATTAGTATTATGTCTGAAATCAAAAAATTATTATTATAACAACTCTCTTATATATTTTCTGATATTTTTGTTGAATTTTGTAAGCCAGAATTGGCCTCCAAATAACAAAATAAAATAAGATAAATATACGTAGCTTTTGACAGTCAAATACTAGACAAATACTAGTGCGATCAAATCAAGTTAAATTCAAATTACGTAAATACAAATTACCACTCTTTAGTTCAAATACAAATTACAATACGAAAGATACATAACGAAGATACACATCAACAAAAAATACCTTGCTCGGAAATCGACCCTTCGATAAGTAATACACTACAACCATCCGACAACGATAATTAACCGATTACGTAAAAATAACCATCTACCTACATGACGCAATCTCCCGCTTGCGCGCGAACCGGGCGTGGTTTTTCAAATTTACCCGCAAACAACAAAGCAAGCTAACAAAGAAAGGAATTTTATTATTACGTATATAATAAAAAAAAATATTTTTACGTATTACGGACGGGCGTGATTGTAGACACAAAATTAAACCAATCAACCCAACGCTCCCTGCCACCAAAATTATTTAATTTTTATCAAATACTATGGTCGGTGGATCGACCGGGAATCGATCCCAGCACCGCGTTCTGCTACCAAATATTACGGCCGGCAGCTGCCTATCCCAGGAGTAGAATCCTTCGCGGCCCATAGACGAAGAAGCTACAGGCAGATGCTGGTCGGGCGTCCTCACGCCACGGGTTAAAAGTCTAATTACACTAAACAATCCGGGGGGAGCGTTACAATTATTGAACAGAGCTTACTTACCTCTATTCAAGGCGACTGGTCCCTCAGGATTCAGTCAGGTCTCGTGTGGATGTATTGTGCTAGAAAGTAAAGGTCAGTGATGTGTATTTGGGTGTGGCTGGTAGTGTTATTGACCTTATTTGACCGTTCCCCCTGCAGCAGTTCGGCCCTCAGCTCCTCTCCAAGCTAAGGTCGCCTTCCGCAGTCACTTTCTTCCTTTGTTACGATTGACTCGCGAAAATGAACACAGAACGTACGGGTCAAAGGTCACCGTTATTTCTAGAATATTAACTACCGCACTAGTAACTAATACAGTCGAATCCACTTATACAGATTCTGCGTTAAACCTAAAGTCCCGGGTAAACTCTCAACACGCGCCACCATTCCCAGTGGTATATTCACTATACGCGCCTAAAATAAAATCAGATCTAAGAGCTCCCAAACAAAATGGACTGCCTTCTCTTTCGACGCGAAGAAGACTTCTAATCTTTCGCTCTCGACTCCCACCGTTCAGTAAGCTCGGACGTTCAACACGCACGAACGTCATCCCGTATCAGCCGAGCCGAGAGCCATCTAACGTCGATGCCTGACACCAACGCTTTTGCGTAAACAACAATATATATTACATCTCGAGATATAAATTAATATCGCTCACCATATATATCATATGGAACCGTTTACACTGAGCTATAATATATATTACATCTCAAGCTATAAATATTTTTTCGATCGACCGAGCGATATTTTCATATTATATTTCGCCCCCTGTACCCCGCACATCGTTCCGCGCCCCCGCAGAACTGTGTACGGGGTAAAGGGGGGGGGGGGTAATACAATGACCAATGACGAACGCACACTGGTTAAATGATATATCATGGATATATCTCACAGTGTGAACGCCAATCGCGGGATATAATTTATATTTCGGGATATAATATTAATTATATCCCATAGTGAAAAGCCAGCCTCAGTCGGGCGATATTTGCTCGAGTCATAACGTTGTGTAATAAAAAAATACATAATATTTGATTTCCCTTCATACTTGAACATGCTTAGGACTGTCATTCTAGTCAATAACATAAAGATAATATTATACCATTTTTTATGTATTGCAATAAAAAAAATTGTCTATACCTACATAAATTTATTGCCCACTGGGTATTATGGTGAAAGGCCAAGCAGAGGGCAGGGATTTGTTGTAAACTTACTAGGTGATTTGAAGAGCTAGCTACAGAGAGGCATTCATCGGCTCTTGTCCTTGAATTAAAGATGGTTAATATATGTTTTAACTGTTAAAATAATCAGTTAAAAAATAACAAATTTATTAAATAAATAAAATTAACCATAATTAAAAAATTATCACATTTCAATCCATTCAAAACAATCTGCGACCGATTTCTTACCTTAGTGATTTTTAATTTTATATTATGCCATCTAGCGTCATCTTTACGTGCCACCTTGAGAATCAATTAACTTTCGTTTGACAAAATGACTTTAATACCTGTTGAATGGATAGATGGCGGTTTACAAAGCAGTGTTACTCGAATGAAAATATTCCTTAAAAACATCAATACATATATTCTTTTTATATATTACATTAAAATTGTGGCTTGTAGTGTTATGCTACTTACATATCATTTTACATCTATTTTTCCATTCTGTTTTTGATTTTCTGCATTCATATTTTGCATCACCTTTATTTCCATAGGATCCTGTAACGTTTTTAGACTATAAAAACACAATAACAAATCATTTTCACTTCGTAATTTTCACGCTGTCAATGGAGTCTACCTTTTTCGATCTTTTATTTAGTTCTCCGTAACTCGCGCAATGCGCTACCTTTTTTCCTATATCAATAATATCTCATTTCTTACATAAAACTTGCCGTTTCTTAATAACGAGCCTGAAACTAAAAATTTACATGTTTTGACATCGTTATTTATCTGGTTGTCATGGCAATTTTTATTCGAATTCGTTATCGGTCTGATGTTTTTATTTCAATATTTCCACATAAATACTCTTTTGCTCTGGGTCATTTACAAAAATTTCCTTTTAATTTAAATAATTTTCCGTTCTCTCTAAAAAGGTATAAAAGCCGAATCATCGATCAATACAGAAAGTCTCACTTCAGCTTCCAAACTTGAAGCATCTCCTAAAGGCCTTATCCCGGGGCTGCACTGCCCCGGGATCCTGCAAGCATCTATCTACACCTGAAGTCGTCGGCGTAGTCTCCTCCCAGCGCGGGGCCGCACTGCTCCGGGATCCTGCAAGCCTCTATCTACACCTGAAGTCGTCGGCGTAGTCTACTCCAAGCGCGGAGCCGCACTGCTCCGGGATCCTGCAAGCCTCTGTCTTCACCTGAAGTCGTCGGCGTAGCCTACTCCAAGCACGGGGCTGCACTGCTCCGGGATCCTGCAAGCCTCTGTCTTCACCCGAAGTCGTCGCCTAACCTACTCCAAGTGCGGGGCCGCACTACTCCGGGATCCTGCAAGCCTTCCTTCATCTGGAGTCGTCGCCTGCACCTCCACCTACTAGTGCCCGTGCTATCTTTAGGCGCTGCGACTGTTTACTCCAGGCGCTGAGAGCGCCTACTCCAAGCGCTACGTGTGCCAACTCCAGACGCTGCGTGTGCCTAGACCAGGCGCTGCGTGCCACCACCGCCAAGAAACTCCAAGCTCAGCGTGTGCCTACTCCTACTCCAAGCGCAGCGTGTGCCACTTTGACCTTCAGGCTCCGCTTCAATATTTTTCTATCTTTATTTTCTATCTAATTGTAATTTCACGTCACCCATCACCATCATCATACTTCATTTTTTTATATAAAATTGTAAATATCTTTTTAAAATTTTAAATATATTATTTTCTTGTTCTACTTTTGTTGTTTTGTTGTTCTTAGGTTAGGTTATTTTTTTTTAATTGTCGCTTCACGACAGGCTTCACATGTCTAAAATAAGGATTGTAATAATTATTTGCTATAAAATTAACTTTATATCCAATATTTTATTTAACGCTATGTCTACCTTGAATGACTATTGACCGATTCGGGATGGTCTGTTAGCGTACGTCGTTCTTTGCTTCATAGTTCCCAGTTCCCACTAGTTCGTAGTTCGCACGCACGGTTTGGCGTTGGCGCCTTGCGAGTGTAGGTGAACGAAAAGAACTGTTAGACCGATTAACCGGTTCAGTGCGGGTGACAGGCCAGGCGTGTCATCGAATACTTTTGTGTGGTGTATGACACGCGAGGCGTGTCTTTTTTTTTAAATCGTTATAACTCGCTCAAATTACTTTTTTGGAAAATTTATCCAGAACAAAATATTTATTATTTTGCAAGTAGTTCATGCCTGCTGCTTCGTTTATGGATATTTTGAAAAATTGAAATTTTTAGGAGTTGACAACCTTTTTTAACTTGTACATGGTACCGTTTTTACTTTATAGGTTTTTAAAACATGTTGTGGAAAAATACTCTAATAAGAAACAAATGAACAAATAATAGCACTCATTGCGATCGCTCACAAACTCAAGTTATAAACAAGTTTCTAGAAAACAACTCTCCTGTTAAAAAAAAACAATGCCTTTATCTCTTTTGCTTACAATGGTTGAAGTGCCGACTTATTACTATAATTTGGCCGAATGGACCTACGAAGTACCATGTGCTCTTGTGATATAGTATAAGGTTTATTTTTGCTTAAAACAGTTCGAAACCGTTCATGCATAAAAAAAGTTCGCTAATAAATAGTCTTTTGTCAATCCGCCGCCGTATAGCGCCGGCGTTTTTTTCCTTTTGAAAACACTTGTTGCATACCTTAAGCGAAAGCGCAAGGTATGTTCTACTATCGCCTAAAAATTAAGATTCCAACATTTTATCGAATAAAATCGTATCTAGCAAATCATATTATACATATAAATGATATAAAAAGCACATTGTTAGAAAGATAAATGATTGTTGAACTTATTAATATTTTTTTTAAATCGATTAATTGCTATTTTTAAATAAAAAAAGGGTTTTAGTGGCTTATGGTGTGGATTTATCATGTACCTGTGGCTTGTAAACACAATGACTTTTGAAAATATTAATTGTTTAACTCAATCTATTGCATACTTTAAGCGAAAGCACTAGGTACGAGGGTGGATTGAAAAGTACTCGGCCTAACACAGATCCATTCAATTCTAAAAATCAAATCTACCCACATTATTTAGTTCAGTTCAGACTAGTTCATTGTGTTAAGTTCGAAACGTGTGCGATAATTAGTTGTGATTTTATAAATTTATTAACAAAGTAATCGGACATAATTTCCGCGAATGGAGCAAATCGAGGCGCGTGCCGTCATTAAGTACCTCCATAAGAAGGGGCTATCATCAAAAGCCATCCATGATGACATGGTCAGTACATTAGGCGATTGTGCTCTGTCATATTCATCCGTCAAAAAATGGATAGCAGAATTTAAGCGTGGTAGAGAGAGTGTGAAAGATGAACCCCGCTCTGGAAGGCCTTCGACGTCAACTACTGACGAATATATTAAAAAAGTACTTGATTTAATAATGGGAGACCGCAGATTAAAAATTAGAGAGATAGCCGAGATTATAGGCATCTCTTATGAACGAACTCAAAACATCATTGTCAACGAGTTGGGTTTCCACAAGGTGTCTGCGAAGTGGGTTCCGCGACTGCTTTCAGTTGAACAAAAAAGGACGCGATTGACTATTTCACGCGACTGTTTGGAGTTATTTGAAGCCGATGCAGATGATTTTTTGGATCGTTTTGTTACTATAGACGAAACATGGGTTACTGTACACCGGAAACAAAACAACAATCAAAACAGTGGAGAAGACCTGGTTCACCACCCCCTAAAAAGGCTAAGTCAATTTTGTCGGCAAATAAGGTGATGGCTTCAGTATTCTGGGACTCGAAAGGTGTGATTATGATTGATTATCTTGAAAGGGGTCAGACTATAAACTCTGATTACTACTGCACCTTACTACGTCGTTTACGAGAGGAAATAAAAGAAAAACGTCGAGGAATGCTCAGAAGAAAAGTCCTGTTTCATCAAGATAACGCCCGTGTTCACACGTCAGTACAGTCAATGGCTGAAATTCACAACTGTGGCTTTGAACTGTTACCGCATCCGCCGTATTCACCTTATCTGGCACCATCAGACTTCTTTCTGTTCCCTAACCTAAAAAAGCACTTGGGAGGTCAAAGATTTTCGACAAACGACGAGGTCAAAGCAGCTGTAGACGCATATTTTGACTCTAAGGAAGAATCATTTTTTTTTCAACGGTCTAAATGCTTGGAAGGGGAGGTGGCAAAAGTGTATTGAACTTGATGGTGATTATGTAGAAAAATAAAAATATAATTGATTTAGTATGTGTTTATTTTCTTGGTTAGGCCGAGTACTTTTCAATCCACCCTCGTATGTTCTACTATCGCCTAAAAATTAAGATTCCAACGTTTTATCGAATAAAATCATATCTAGCAATCATATTATACATATAAATGATATAAAAAGCACATTGTTAGAAAGATAAATGATTGTTGAACTTATGTATATTTTTTTTAAATTGATTAATTGCTATTTACAAATAAAAAAGGGGTTTTTGTGGCTTATGGTGTGGATTTATCAAGTCCGGAAGGCTTGTAAACACTCAACTTTTTAAAATATCAATTGTTTAACTCAATCTATTTTTAATCTCTTCATCTATCATGTGGGAAGCCACTGAATGCAAATGGCAGTGTAATTTTGTTTTGTTTAGCTATAATTAATTTTTTTTCGGCTCCAAAATGGCGAAATTTTGTTGATTTGGTAGCCTTGTATGTAAATTAATTCTGTAAAGGGAGCTAAAGCCACAGAGTAGTTTACTCACTCACTCAGTTCGACGCACAGAGTACTTTTTATATACTGGTCAGTCGCCGTCGTGAGTGACATTGTTTCGGATGTTTGCAGCGGCTCAAAAAGATCGCTGTACAAATACGCAATATTCGAATATCCAAATTTCTTAAATACCTGATTATTTATTATAATAATCAGGTATATTTTATAAGAGATTTTTTTTATTACAATATTTTAAAAGCACAGAATAAATAATAGTAGTACGTACTAAAAGTAAGTAGTATAATTTTTTTTTGTCATGGGTGACATTTTCATGGTCTTCGAGTGTTGAAACCGATAGGGTTGTCGAAATGTAAATCCAAAATGGCGGCCGCAATAGGTATAAATTTTTTCATCTTGGGTGTCATTTTCATGGTTTTCGAGGGTGTTGCAGCCGATAGTGCTGTTGAGATGTACATCCAAGATGGCGGCTGAATTAGGTACCAATTTTTTCATCATGGGTATCATTTTCATGGTTTTCGAGGGTGTTGAAGCCGATAGTGCTGTCAAAATGTAAATCCAAGATGGCGGCTAAATTAGGTACCAATTTTTTTATCATGGGTGTCATTTTCATGGGTTTCGAGGGTGTTGAAGCCGATAGTGCTGTTAAAATGTAAATCCAAGATGGCGGCTGAATTAGGTACAAATTTTTTCATCATGGGTGTTTTTTTCATGGTTTTCGAGGGTGTTGAAGCCGATAGTGCTGTCGAAATGTAAATCCAAGATGGCGGCTGCAAAAGATATAAATTTTTTCATCTTGGGTGTCATTTTCATGGTTTTCGAGGGTGTTGAAGTCGACAGTGCTGTCAAAATGTAAATCCAAGATGGCGGCTGCAATAGATATCAATTTTTTCATCATGGGTGTCATTTTCATGGTTTTCAGAGGTGCTGAAGCCGATAGTGCTGTTGAAATGTAAATCCAAGATGGCGGCTGCAAAAGATATAAATTTTTTCATCTTGGGTGTCATTTTCATCGTTTTCTAGGGTGTTGAAGTCGACAGTGCTGTCGAAATGTAAATCCAAGATGGCGGCTGCAATAGATATAAATTTTTTCATCATGGGTGTCATTTTCTTGATTTTCGGAGGTGCTGAAGCCGATAGTGCTGTTGAAATGTAAATCCAAGATGGTGGCTGAATTAGGTACCAATTTTTTCATCATGGGTGTCATTTTTATGGTTTTCGAGGGTGTTGAAGCCGATAGTGCTGTCGAAATGTAAATCCAAGATGGCGGCTGCAATAGGTATAAATTTTTTCTTCATGGGTGTCATTTTCATGGTTTTCGAGGGTGTTGAAGCCGATAGTGCTGTTGAAATGTAAATCCAAGATGGCGGCCGAATTACGTACCAATTTTTTCATCATGGGTGTCATTTTCATGGTTTTCGAGGGTGTTGTAGCCGATAGTGCTATCGAAATGTAAATCCAAGATGGCGGCTGAAGTAGGTACCAATTTTTTCATCATGGGTGTCATTTTCATGGTTTTCGAGGGTGTTGAAGCCGATAGTGCTGTCGAAATGTAAATCCAAGATGGTGGCTGCAAAAGATATCAATTTTTCATCATATGTGTCATTTTCATGGTTTTCGAGGGTGCCGAAGCCGATAGTACTGTCGAAATGTAAATCCAAGATGGCGGCTGCAATAGATATCAACTTTTTTATCATGGGTGTCATTCTCATGGTTTTCGCGGGTGTTGAAGCCGATAGTGCTGTCGAAATGTAAATCCAAGGTGGCGGCTGCAATGGGTATCAATTTTTTCATCATGGGTGTCATTTTCATGGGTTTCGAGGGTGTTGAAGCCGATAGTGCTGTCGAAATGTATTTAAACTACATTAAAAAATTCCGTATAATCATGTTATACGTATTTTTTTATGCGCTTAAGGTATGCTCAATTGGATTTACCAATTATTTAATCTCTTCATCTATCATGTGGGAAGCCACTGAATGTAAATGGCAGTGTAGTTTTGTTTTGTTTAGCTATAATTAATTTTTTTCGGGTCCAAAATGGCGAAATTTTCGTTGATTTGGTAGCCTCGTATCTTAGAGTATTCAACTAATACTCTAAGCCTCGTATACAAATTATTTCTGTAAATGGGAAGCTACAGCCACAGAGTAGTTTAGTTCTCTTTGGTTTAGTTCGGCTTCGGCTTCAGTCGCCGTCGTGAGTGGACATTGTTTCGGGTTTTTGCAGCGGCTCAAAAATATCGCTGTACAAATACAAATACACAATATTCGAATAACCAAATTTCTTAAATACTTGATTATAATAATAATAAAAAGAGATTTTTTATTACAATATTTAAAAGCACAGAATAAATAATAGTAGTACGTACTAAAAGTAAGTAGTATAATTTTTTTTTGTCATGGGTGACATTTTCATGGTTTTCGAGGGTGTTGAAACCGATAGGGTTGTCGAAATGTAAATCCAAGATGGCGGCCGCAACAGGTATCAATTTTTTCATCATGGGTGTCATTTCCATGGTTTTCGAGGGTGCTGAAGCCGATAGTGCTGTCGAAATGTAAATCCAAGATGGCGGCTGTAATAGGTATAAATTTTTTCATCATGGGTGTCATTTTCATGGTTTTCGAGGGTGTTGAAGCTGATAGTGCTGTCGAAATATAAACCCAAGATGGCGGCTGAATTAGGTACCAATTTTTTCATCATGGGTGTCATTTTCATGGTTTTCGAGGGTGTTGAAGCCGATAGTGCTGTCGAAATCTAACTCCAAGATGGCGGCTGCAAAATATATCAATTTATTCATCTTGGGTGTCATTTTCATGGTTTTCGAGGGTTTTGTAGCCGATAGTGCTGTCGAAATATAAATCCAAGATGGCGGCTGCAATGGGTATCAATTTTTTCATCATGGGTGTCATTTTCATGGGTTTCGAGGGTGTTGAAGCCGAAAGTGCTATCGAAATGTAAATCCAAGATGGCGGCTGAAGTAGGTACCAATTTTTTCATCATGGGTGTCATTTCCATGATTTTCGAGGGTGTTGAAGCCGATAGTGCTATCGAAATGTAAATCCAAGATGGCGGCTGCAATAGATATAAGTTTTTTCATCATTGGTGTCATTTTCATAGTTTTCGAGGGTGCTGATGCCGATAGTGCTGTCGAAATGTAAATCCAAGGTGGCGGCTGCAATAGATATCAAGTTTTTCATCTTGGGTGTCATTTTCATGGTTTTCGAGGGTGTTAAAGCCGATAGTGCTGTCGAAATGTAAATCAAAGATGACCGCTAAAGTAGGTACCAATTTTTTCATCTTGGGTGTCATTTTCATGGGTTTCGAGGATTTCTGTCGAAATGTATTTAAACTACTTTAAAAATTCCGTATAATCATGTTATACGTAATTTTTTTAATGCGCTTAAGGTATGCCCAATTGGATTTACCAATATATTTTGCTATTCTTACTAATTAGACGTTTTCAGATCGACTTTACTTTTACATTTGTATAACATTAAATAATATTTAACATTTGTAAATATCAATGAATGATATACCTTTTTTTTCAAATTAATGTTCTTCATTGTTTGATATTTACAAATGTTATTATTAGGTGAAAATTTTATTTAATAAAAACCAAGGTTTCCAGGGTGATTTAGCTGTACCTACTTATATAAATGATTTTTTTATAACAACAAAAAATAGTACAAAATGTCTGTAATCTCTTCATAAAAAAGTCACTTTCTCTCAATTTCAAAGAACGCGTAAAAAACACGTAGTTACCCACTAAAAACAAGTATCCTTCCATTTGTAACTTATGTTTGATGTCAAATAAACTTAATTAGGTCTAAACAAGTAAAAAAAGCATAAAAAAGAACATTACTTTTACACATGGCGGATGGCACAATAGGCGTGTCATGAAATATTTGTTCGCCGCCACAGCTAAAATTTGTCGAAAATTGGTGCCGCAACGAATCGGTTAACAGTCGGCATTCGGAAACATTTCTTCTAGTACAGTGGCAAGATACGTTTCCTAATCGTTCATCGTTCGCGAACTGCACAAAACTACTAGCTAGCGTCAAAGTTTACACTAGCGGTTACAGTTGAAATAATAATACCAATTATGAACAGAACATCTATATTCAAAATATTAATGAGACGTTTTTCTTGTCTCAAACAGTTGCCGTGTAATTTGTGCACCACCTAAAAACACAGAAAGGCATTTTTACCACGAATAACTAGATTTACGCGGTGTAGCGAAGGTATAGCCGCGACGCGAGAGCGTGCCCGACTGAATGCGAGTCGGACAATTACCTTACTTTCGTATTGCCATTTTAGAGTGAGTACGACGTATCTATACTTTAAAAACATCTTAGGACTCGTTCGAGCATTTCGACTGGTAACTGGCGAATGACACGCGTGATATTTTCCTCAGAAACAGAAACAGAAACTTTTTTATTCAATATAGATTATAAATAATACTTATTGAAAGTCACTCTTTTGTATAATTACCACTGGTTCGAAAAAAAACCTCTGTCCTGGGAAAAACCAGCAAGAAACCCAGCGGGACTTTTTTTTTAAATAACAGGTTACAATCATGTACGTTACACAAATTAACAACACAACAAATTAGAAATAGCTTGGTAGCGATCACCTCATTTCCAGGGGTTATTATCATCTATAAATTCTTTAATACTATAATAACCCTTTTTATACAAACTTAGTTTAATAAAGTTTTTGAACTTTGAGCAGGTCAAATTTTGTATATTTTCTGGAATTTTGTTGTAAAAGCGTATACATCGCCCCAAGAATGAATTACTGACTCCATGGAGTCGAGTAACTGGTACTACTAGCTTGTGTCTGTTCCTAGTATTTACAGAATGCATATCACTTATTTTTGTAAAACTACTTTTATTTTTGTGTACGTACATTACATTTTCATAAATGTATTGAGAGGCCAAAGTTAATATATTCATTTCCTTAAATTTTTGTCGCAGCGACTCTTTAGGCTTTAAATCATAAATTGCTCTTATGGTCCTCTTCTGTAAAACAAATATAATTTCAGTGTCAGCTGCGTGTCCCCATAGCAAAATACCATACGACATTATGCTATGGAAATAGCTAAAGTAAACTAGTCTAGCTGTATCAACACTAGTTAGACTTCTAATCTTTTTTATGGCATATGCTGCAGAACTCAGCCTGCTTGCTAGTTTTGATATATGGGGGCTCCATTGAAGCTTCGCGTCTAGTGTGATTCCAAGAAAAATGGTGGTATCTACAAGACTCAGTTTCTCCCCATTTAAAATTACATTAGTATTTAATTGTTTGACATTTGGAGTCATAAATTTCATACATTTCGTTTTAGTGCCATTTAAATGCAAATTATTATCATTGAACCAATTTACTAATTTAGATATAGCATTATTTACTTCGTCATATTTTAGCAAATGTCGATTTAATTTGAAAATTAAAGAAGTGTCATCTGCAAATAATACTATATCATGGTTATCTCCTACTATGTAAGGTAAGTCATTAATGTATACAAGAAACAGAAAGGGGCCGAGAATTGAGCCTTGAGGCACGCCCATCTGTACCATCGACCCGGAAGAGGCCTCAAAGGCCTGAATCAAAGCGGGTTTGTCCGCATAAACTTTAGACTTTACATATCCCCACAGGAAAAAGTTTAACGGTGTGATATCACACGATCTTGGTGGTTAATCAACCGGCCCAAAACGTGAAATTATGTGCTCACCGAAATGTTCTCTCAATAAATCCATTGATTGATGTGATGTGTGGGAAGTGGCGCCGTCTTGCTAAAACCAAATGGCGCCGAGATCACGAGCTTCAATTTCAGGCATCAAATAGGCGGTTATCATGGCACGATAACGGTCGCCATTGACGGTTACGTTCGCACCGGCATCATTTTTAAAGAAATATGGATCGATGATTCCACCGGCCCACAAACCACACCAAACCGTTGTTTTTTTCTGGATGAAGTGGCAGTTCTTGAATCTCTTCAGGCTGCTCTTCGTCCCAAATGCGGCAATTTTGTTTGTTTACATACCCATTGAGCCAGAAATGGGCCTCATCGCTAAACAAAATTTGCCTCGAAAACGTCGGATCTTCTTGGAACTTTTCAAGGGCTGAATGTTGAGTCTCAAAAGAGGTGATGGTGTTGCGAATAGTACGCTCAGTAGGCCGATTATGTTGACCATATTATCGCACCCCTAGATAAAAACCCCACTAACTCAAAGAGTACATGTTTCGAGTTAGAGGCTTTATCGAATTCCTGACTCGAATACCTATACATCAATATAACTCGCGTAACTATACCATCAACCGCTGTTAAAAGATGGCGCTAAATACTGCTTTACTTAAATGACTTTGCCCCGAAAGGCGCGAGCACTATAGTTCGGCCGTTCAGAGAATGCGTTCTTGACACGTCGCGATTGAACTAGCGACGTAACTTTGTAATGACGTTGCAGTTACGATAAAAATATTTTTGCTGGTTGTTTACCGTTTTAACAATTGATGAGCATTAAAACAACATTATTATATCAATAATCAATGAATGTTATAATTTTGTGCCAAACTGAGTGTCAAATAACTTGGTAAACAATATTTTTCTAAATCTATACTGCGCTATTACAAGGTTATGTCAGCGCTTTATATTTGTAGTGCTGTGCTAACAATAACAGGCAATAACAGTATCGTAATCTGTTCTTATACATTTATACTTTATAAAATAATACGTTTTGTTTTTCTTTTTAAGAATTTGAAAATAATGGACTATAAGATAACTTTTATTAAATATAAAAATAAAACTACGACCAAACCGAACGCGCGAAAGAAAGTAGCATTTTGTATGCCGAGCGCAAAGCGCATGGGTATGTTCTACTAACCCCTAAAAATCAAAATTCCACCGTTTTGTCGCATGAAATCGTATCCAGCAATCATATTATACATATAAATGATATAAAAAGCACATTGTTAGAAAGATAAATGATTGTTGAACTTATTAATATTTTTTTAAATCGATTAATTGCTATTTTGAAATAAAAAAAGGGGTTTTAGTGGCTTATGGTGTGGATTTATCATGTCCCCAAGGCTTATAAACACTATAACTTTTGAAAATATAAATTGTTTAACTCAATCTATTTTTTAATCTCTTCATCTATCATGTGGGAAGCCACTGAATGTAAATGGCAGTGTAATTTTGTTTTGTTTAGCTATAATTAATTTTTTTCGGCTCAAAAATGGCGACATTTTCGTTGATTTGGTAGCCTCGTATAAAATTATTTCTGTAAATGGGAAGCTACAGCCACAGAGTAGTTTACTCACTAACTCAGTTCGCCATCGCCATAGATTACTGTATATATCAGTTCGCCGCATTAGCTTGCTACATTTATATTTATCTATGGTTCGCCGTCAGTCCCCGTCCTGAGTGGACATTATTTCGGTGGCGGCTGCAATAGGTACAAATTTTTTCATCATGGGTGTCATTTTCATGGTTTTCAAGGGTGTTGAAGCCGATAGTTCTGTCGAAATGTAAAGCCAAGATGGCGGCTGCAATAGATATCCATTTTTCATCATGGGTGTCATTTTCATGGTTTTCGAGGGTGCTGAAGCCGATAGTGCTTTGGAAATGTAAATCCAAGGCGGCGGCTGCAATAGGTATAAATTTTTTCATCATGGGTGTCATTTTCATGGGTTTCGAGGGTGTTGAAGCCGATAGTGCTGTCGAATTTTAAATCCAAGATGGCGGTTGAAGTAGGTACCAATTTTTTCATCATAGGTGTCATTTTTACGGTTTTCGAGGGTGTTGAAGCCGATAGTGCTGTCGAAATGTATTTAATCTACTTTAAAAAATCCGTATAATCATGCTATACGTTATTTTTAATGCGAAGGCATGCTCAATTGGATTTACCAATATATTTATATTTAGGTTGAAAATGGTAACCCCAAATGGCGTTATGGGCCGCCATTTTGTGATGCTAAAACAGTCGTCTGTTGTCGTTTCGTGCGCATAGACTACGTTCTTCAAGTGTTTTCGATCTGTTTTTATTTGATTACCCGGCTTTCGTTTAATGGACTGTTTCTGCTTTTCAAACTGACATCGGCGCTAAATCGGACTTCGATTGTGTTTTGTACTGCGTTCTTTTTACTTTTGGTGCATAATAATGCCTAAACGTGGACAAACATTGAAAAGTGGAGCCTGTGAGTTAATCATCAAGCTGCAAGATTACTTTGAGCGGGAGCGGCAAAATGGCGGACCCCTGTTACCTGTCGAACAAGTACAAGAACGCGTCTCTCAGGCGCTTGGAGTTAGCAAACAAACGTTAACAAATATTAATAAAGAAAAGTTCGGCTCTACTGGCACGGAAGATAATATTTTACGTACTCCGAAGAAGAAACGTAGAACTAAACCCGTGACAGATATTGACACCTTTAACGCCGATGCAATCAGAAATCATATATATGGTTACTATTCCAGAAATGAATATCTCAATAGGAAGAAGCTTTTGGCATCGTTAAGAGAAGCTGGACTGTTTAGCGGGGGTAAAACTGCTTTAACCAAAATCTTAAAAGATATTGGTTTTTCGTAAAAAAAAACAGACAAAAGAAAAATTTTATTAGAACGATACGCCATAATTTTAAAACGGATAAGTTTTTTGAGAGAAGCAAAAAATATTGATAACTGGGTTAATGTCGTGTTTATTGACGAGACATGGCTAAACGCCAGTCACACGGTTTCCCGTTCTTTGACGGATGATACACAAGCGTCGACGTCGAAAGTACCAATGGGTAAAGGGGCCCGTCTGATAATATGCCCCGCAGGTTCTGCAAAATACGGCTTTGTGGAGAACGCGTTACTGGCATTTCAATGAAAAACCACAAATGACTACCACGAGGAAATGAATGCCACTACATTTAAAGAGTGGTTCCAGAACGTGCTTTTGCCCAGCCTACCAGAGCCTTCTGTAATATTTATGGATAATGCCTCCTATCACTCGGTTCAAATACAGAAACCACCTACCCAAGCTAATAAAAAAGAAGAAATGGTGGCTTGGTTACAAGCAAAAGGCATTGACGCAAATATGCAGATGCTAAAACCAGAGCTAATTAAATTAGTTAAAGAAAATAAAGCGGCAAATGTGCGATACGAAATCGATGAACTGGCTCTGGAGTACGATCATCGTGTTCTAAGAATTCCACCGTATCATTGCCAATATAACGCGATTGAGCTAGTCTGGGCTCAAATAAAAGGTTACGCTGCCCGCCACAATACTTCCCCGCCATTCAGCATGAAAAAGATGATGACCCTATTAAAAGAAGCCTGCGGGGAAGTCACAAGAGATGACTGGGCAAAGGTTGTTGAGAAGACTAAAAACCTGATTGTGGAACATTTTGACCGAGATATCAGGATTGATTCTGTTATTGATAATAATATAATTATACATGTAGGCGAAGATGATGATGAAGACACCACCTCCTCAAGCGAATCTGATTAATATTCTGTGCGCACATTCAATTCAATGTACTTTATTGCATAGAAATAAAGATTGTAACTTTGTAACAAAGAATAAATAAAACAGTTTTATTATATTAATATTACCTTTTTTTGGTTTCCACTTAAATTACTAAAATATAAATTTTAAACGAGTCCGCCAATTTAAAACGAAAATAATCTTAAAAATAACGCGGCGGTTCATTTTGGAGGAACGGTAACGAACTCAGTGTTATGTTGTGCCCATCACTAGTCGTGACTAACTGATAGGTGTCAGGAACGCATTCTCTGAACGGCCGAACCAGGGTGAGGCAACTTTGTATGAAAGCTGAAAAATCTGCACACAATCATGATTTTGTCAATGTTTATGTTGGGCTTGTTAAAATAAAGCGAGAAAAAATATCGGTGTTTCTTTCCTTCATGTTGTTTTAGATTGCCACTTTAAAAATTAGATACCCAAATTCATATTATATCGAAAGAAACTAAAAATGTTAATTATGTGTTAAACTTTTTTTTGGTTTGCTCTTTAAAGTATAATTACATACATATTACTGTGATATTTGCACAATTTAATTCATTTAAATTAAATTATTTAATATTAACAGAATTCTATCAAGAGAAGCCATGAATTAAAAGAAGAAAAAAATGACATTTATTTGTCAACGTCTTTCATATTGAAAATATTTTCTGAAATTGATTAAAATTTATTTAATAGGTTTAGATTTTAATATTTGTTATTGCTTTTTGCTGCAATTCAGTTATTATCGGTTCACAATACTTCATTTTCGTTTGTAGTCGTTTCTTCGCGATTGTGTCTGTAAATATTTTTTGTGAGATGTTGACTCTAAGAGATATTGACTATAAATTTATTATTAAAAAATTTTATTCACGATGTGTGATCAGAATCGAAAGTTAAGCTTAGCGTTGTGCAAACAAAAAGCACAAAATCATCTAATTACTTTCTGCAGGTTTCCTCCAATAGTAGAAGAAAAACTTTTAACAATATTGTGGTAAGTCTTTAAGCATTTTAAATGTATTGATCGTTATTTGTAGGGATTATTACTATATGAACTCGAATTTTATCTGTTTCAGATCATGTATTTATGCTGAGTTAAGTTTTCACCATGAGAATTTTGCTGATTTAAATTTACGTTAATGTTCTGTGAAGAATAACTGTCTGACAATAACATGTGTTATATATTAGTATAACGTGCGTGGAAATATTGTGTGTAAAAGTAATAAAAAACATCAATAATAATGTGTAGTTTATAAAACAAACATCACAATCTTCCAGAAAATAAAATTACATAACTATACTTATTTATATTTCACATACTAATCTAAAGTATATTCGAGTAATTTTGGTGCAACCTCTCAAATATATGGGAATTTACCCCATAGGTTTGTGAGGCTTGAGCCAAAATTACTCGAATAAGCCTTAAATAAAAAGTTTAAATTTACAGAATACAATGGTTTGAAATTCCCGCTAAAAAGTTTTATACGGGTTTCCACCGTAGGGCTTTTCATATACACACATAAACACGTGTTTTCATTTTTTAGTATGAAGTTGGCGTTCTTCTCTTGGTAGAGAGTAATTGTGTTCTGTGGGCCGAACTTATAGTCCGCCATTATTAGTTGTGTTCTGGTTGGCGTAAGTGACATACGTTTAAATAGTGGTAGATTTTGAGTTGCAGGAGTTTACACGAAATTTATTGAGTAAGTTTTTTATTTATTTTGAGTTGATTGAGTTTTGCTGTAAATTAATTGTATAAAGTAATAGTTAATTTTGATTTACGGGGGTTTTGATGATTTTAAGATGTAATATTTTTTTTAATATTTCGAGTTCCTTAGATTTACATGGAAGTAAAGGTAAATTTCGATTTACCGTAGTTTTGTTGAATCTAAATTTAACGTTGTTTATTTTTGCCTGTTCAGTGAAATATGTACTTTTTATACAGAAAATAGGTTGTTTATGATAGGTTCAATTATAATTTTTTATTTGTTATACACTTAACTAAACATAATACGTGCTTTTGAGTGGTTTTTTGAGTTGATTGACTTTACTTGATTCATTATTGAATTTGAACATTATTTGTTTTTAGGATAATGACAGGGCGAGGAAAACTCATACTATAAATGATTAACGAAGAAAAAGAGGATGCTGAGTAAACACCAGCAACGGATGATTCAAGACCTATTCAATTTCCTGGTATAGAAACCCTCAATAATATAAACGAGTTAGTTCTATCACCGAGCATTTTAGAATCTTCGTTGAATCTTAATGAGCAGCCTACAAACGCTGAGGGACGACGAGTTCTTAAACGTCAGTATGCTGCCTCCAGTATGCCGCCAGTTCATAGCGGCGATGAAAGTGATTTCGACGATTCCAATGTAGATCCTCACTATAAAAACCCTATTCCCAAAAGAAAAATAATTTTCTCTCCCTTCCGTAACTCGCCTACTTTACAAATGCCATGAACTCGCTGCCTTTCATCTTCGTCTAGCGGTTCGAGTTCATCAAGCTCGAGTAGTAGCTCCAGCAGTAGCAAATCAACGAATGAACAGGACGATACTGGCCCTAATTGCGAGATTCAACGCAACGAAAATAACAATGCCGACAATAACTACGAGGATCACGATCTGGGTCAAAATATTAATCCAAGTAATGAGACTCTAGCGCAAGAAGGACCAAAACAGTGCAAAAAGAAACTAAGGCAACCGGAGACATGGAAGGTCAATATAGCCAAAGCCCTCAAAAATTCAGGCAAGTCTTACAAGTCGAGGGGTAAACTAAAAAAAGAAATCCCTGCTCGCAAAATTCGACCACCTTGCGGAGAAAAGTGTCGTTTGAAATGTAGTACCAAGTTTAACTTAACAACTCCTCAAAAATGGTTTGAAGCATTTTGGAAACTCTGTGATCTTCAGCGACAGAGGGAGTACATTGTACGACATACTCATGAAATAAAGCCCAAGTACCGATACTCAAGCACGGAAAACTTCCGGGCTCTAAATACGGCCTTCTATTTTGAAGGAAATAATTCGCGCAGTCGTGTTTGCAAGACCTTTTTTAAGGCCACGCTTGATTTAGGTGATCACGTAATTAAAACAGCTTTAACCAAAAAGACGGAAGCAGGGTTTATAGAGGGAGAGTACAGAGGAAAACAAAAATCATCCTACGATAGATCCTGTAGTTAAAGAAAGCGTTGTTCAATTTATCAACTCAATTCCACGGGTTGAATCGCACTATCTTCGAGCTCGAATTACTCGCGAATACATTCAAAGCGAAAGATCATTAGCGGATATTTACCGGGACTATAAAAGCTTACGCCAAGCTAATGACTTGCCATTTGCTTCCGAATCAACATTTCAACGCATATTCAACTACCAATTCAACATTGGCTTTTTTAGCCCTAAAAAGACTTGTGCGATTTCTGTGAGAGCTACAAAAATGCGGACGATGAAAAAAAATTAACATTGCAGCAAGGCTACGAACAACATCTATTTGAGAAAGACCTAGCGCGAAGTGAGAAAGAAAGGGACAAGAAAGAATCAGATGTAGTAGTGATGTAGATATAGTAGTCGTTTATGATCTCCAGGCAGTAATGCCAATTCCTAAAGGGCAAGTGTCTCTGTTCTTTTACAAGTCTAGAATAAATTGTTTTAATTTTACTATTAGTGATTTGTATGCAAAGAATGTGGATTGTTTTTTCTGGGATGAAACTGAAGGAAAGCGTGGTACAGTAGAAATCGGAAGCTGTATTTTAGCTTTCGTCGAAATGCTGCTCAATAATCATGCTATTGGAGACATAGATCTAATATTTTACTCAGACAACTGTTGCGGGAAACAAAAAAACAAGTACTTGTTATCTGCTTATGCCTATGCTGTGTTCAATATGAGAGTGAAATCTATCACTCATAAGTTTTTAATTAGAGACCATTCGCAAAACGAAGGGGACAAAGTTCACAGCCTTATAGAGAAGCAGGTGAAAAGGCACATAAAATCAGGCCCTATTTACACACAACAGCAATATACAACATTAATCAGGTCTGCCAAAAAATCTGGACCAGCATACAAAGTGCATGAAATGACACATGACCGCTTTTATGACTTGAAAGTATTGCAAGAAGCTTGGGGCACAAATTTCAATATCGATGAAAATTGGTTGTTAAGCAAGTTAAGTGGCATGATATAAAAATTCTCAAAGTAGAAAAAGAAAGTCCAATGGCCTTTTTCTATAAAACATCATTTGCAGAGACTGAATTTAAAAAATGTTGGGTCAACAAGAGAAATACTAGACGCACAGTAGAATTAACACCTGGTAATACACTAAATTTGAGTTTGAGCAGAGCATACACAGAAAAAATTAGTTTGTCTGAAGCAAAAAAGAAAGAATGTTAGTAAAAACCAAGGAATCACTTTTCATCGGTAAGTAAGATACTTAAATAAAAAAAAATTCATTATAGATTAATAATTAAAAAGTTATTTCTTTGGCGCCAACTTGTGCCATGGAATACAGATTATGAAATTAATTTGTTCAGATACATTTCTGTGAGCAAGTGTAGGACGATTATATTATGTACAATTTTTTGTAGAAATAAATAGAAGTATTTATAATTAGGCTAAATTTCTTACGTTTATATTTGCTGATTATTCTTTTATTTTATTTTTAGGTTTCCACGTCCAAACCACAAAAACCGAGAAAAGTGGATAAAATTGGTCCAAAATAATCGTAGAGAAGAGATGTGGTTACCAACAAATCATACATACATTTGTTCTTTACATTTTAAGGAAGAGGATAAATATAGTACGAAGAAGGCAAAAATTAACAAAACTTATATTGTTTAAAGGCACTTAATTAAATTCCTAATACAAGTTTTGTGCAATAACATTTATACATTTTATTAATTGAAATTAATTTTCAGCAAAAAACAACAAATAAGTGTATATACGTATAATTCATGTGTAAACAGAAATGGTAGAAGTTTTTAAAGTTTTACTATGTTTTCTCACAGTAATTCTTAAGGCATAATATAAAAAGTATCAGCTCTGTGTCCATGCCTCACGCGAACTTAGGTTAGGGCTTTTGGGGACCCAGTTCTAGATTTAAATAAATATATTTCATTAAATTCGATGCCTTCCAATTTATTTAGTTATAAAATATTTATATAAAATTGTAATTAAAACGCTATTGTGGTAATATTATACAGGGTATTTTTGGAACGCTCCCGAAAACTAAGACAGGCGACAGCACCAAGTATACCTTTGATCATGGGTCACAAATAAATTCGATCCTGATGAAAAAAAAATCATCTTTTTACAACGTTTTATTAGCTTTATTCACGCGCCATCATGTTAGTACAGCTAAATGAAACGATAATTTCATAAAAAAAATCATAAAAATACTGAAACCTAAAACCAGCAGTGGAATAACTGAATTCATATCAGCTGTTTAAAGGTCAATGTACGCGCGAACGCAAATTCGCACGGTCCGCAACTAGCGGGCCATACCACAATACCTAATAATTTACAACACTTGTCTAAATAGCTAACTTATCTACTTAACCTACTATTTTGCCACTGTACTTGTCTCCACGTAGCCATTTTAATCCGAATTTACAGGTTAAATAACCCAAATAACTGGTTCGATTTCCCGCTAATGAAAAAATACATAAATGAAATGTAACTAAGGTTAGAGTCATGCGTTTTTATTCATCGTGTAGGTATGTTTATTATTCTCATGTATTCAGTTATGTATGTATTCAGATTAGTTCAGTACTAAGTTATTTAAAAAAAATAGTTATGAAACAGCTTACCGCTCTAAATCCTCCGTGGTCTTATGAGATGCGGCTCAAATTGTGCTCCAATCATTTCAAGGCAGATTTGGGCTCGATGTTGCGTCTCCTCATGGAGGCGGGGCATCATCGTGTGGTCTTCGACACAGTCCGTACGTAGTTTGTCGAAAACATCCACGATCCTTTTGTAGTTTCGTCAGCACTATCACACTCACGATTAAAAATAGGATAGTGGGTACAACTTTAGGTATTGCTGTCCGTTCAGTCGCTGTGGCAGAAACACTGGTCCCAGTATGCGACCCTTAAATAAACCTGCCCATACGTTAACCGACCATTGGGTTTGGTGCCCGGTTTGTCGAACAGCGTGCGGGTTAAACTCTGAATACACGTGTGTATTTCTTCGGTTCCACAGGCCGTTTCTGGTAAATGTCGACTCATCCGTCCAGATAATGTGCTCAATGGAACCAGCCACACGTTGTTGCTGGTATAATAACCAACGGCAGAAAACTCGTCGGCGGTCGTGATCGCCGGGAACTAAAGCTTGCACTTTGTGCAATTTGTATGGGCGCATTCGGTTACGCTTCAACACTTTGTGCACTGCACAGTATGACACACTTGTTCCATCCCGACGTCTTAACAATTTATTTAGCGATACTTCGTGTACCTAGGTTCGGATACATAACATGTTGTCGTATTCACAATCACTATAAACGTACGCGTTAAGCATTATTAAAACAAAAAACGAACAAGAATAATACCAACACGTAATCACAATTTAATAAACAAATCGACAAAACTGAAACCTACTGCGTCATAGCGTGATGTGACACGAGCCGGGCGGGTTACATTATTTCGCACCGAGCTAGATACAGGTCGAGTGGAGGGAGGTTACAGTCGCGTTCTAAAGTACTACATGGTATTGGGAAATTGTTTTATAATATTATAGTAAGTAATTAATTGTTTTATTGTAGGATCATAATAGGTGCCTTACTTGGAATTAAAAATGGATAATGTTTACTTGAGCATTATTTGTTTTTTCTATCGTAAAATATAAAGTAGTTTGTAACAAGAAAACTTAAGGTAAGGGTGGCACGCCGTCCATTATGTCGTCTTGGGTCACATGGAAGCCAGATGTTGAAGGAGTGTTGGTGTTACTGGATGCTACTTCATCATCACTTTCATCTTCGCTTGAGCTTCCGTCATCAGGTCGATCACATGGTAATTTTTTCGGTATTCTTCCTCAACACTTTTAAATTTACTGCACAATTTTCCCCATTCACCTTCTATCATATTTACCTTTTCGTTCACTAGTTTAGTCATAAAACAATAGATATAAATAATTTTTCTTTCCTTCCTTTTTAAAACATCGTCGCGAGTCGCAAAGTAAGCTGTGTATGCGACTGTATTTTTGGAGCGAACAAAGCGCGGGAACCAATAGCATGCAGGCACAGTAATACTGGCGGATTGTTCCCCCGTCGCGCCCCATTCGTACCAATATGACATAAATCGCTCAGTGCCCAGGTTCAATGCCAGCGTTCTTTTTTTAACGCTCGCGCGTACATTAACCTCCATTAGTCAGGTGATATCAATTCAGTTTTCACTGCTGGTTTTATGTTTCAGTATTTTCATGATTTTTTTTTATGAAATTATCGTTTCATTTAGCTGTACTAACATGATGGCGCGTGAATAAAGCTAATAAAACGTTGTAAAAATATGATTTTTTTTTCATCAGGATCAAATTTATTTGTGACCCATGATCAAAGGTATACTTGGTGCTGTCGCCTGTCTTAGTTTTCGGGAGCGTTCCAAAAATACCCTGTATATTATCATATTAATTTACCTTATATCATGCAAAATAAATGACAAATTATTAAAAATTGAACCCGTTTTAATAAATTAATTACCAATATATGTACTCTAAATAAACAATAATTAAATACCTACCGATCATTCTACCTATGCATAATCTATTATAATCTATGATAAAAAAATCGCGCATGCGCGGTAAACTGTTGCGCAACGACATAGAGTAGCACACAGTTTTTGTTTGAAATAGCTGTTCTAGTACGTAAGTACATTATACTTCAATGCAGAAAAGTTACATTTTTATAAGCACACACACAATGTTTAACCCTTAATAAAATAAAGGTAACTATATTACCACTTTGTATTTTTTTTAATCCTATTAATTATGCAGTTAATATCACCTTAGAAGAGCTAGTTTTGGCAAATTGTAATTTTAGAATATTTACTTTATCTTATTTATGGCAACACTCAACACAAAAATGTCAATTGTCAGTGTAAAGTTATGTCAAAGTTGTCAAGTCGTTAGATTGTTGAAAAAATTTAAAAAATTGACGTCGTTCTGCAGTTTTTTGTCGAGTTTCTTCAACAAAGAATCTGGTAAGTTATTTTGTGATTCTAAAACTTACAGTAAACTATATTCTTATTTTCTTGTTATTTACTGTGCGTGAATGCAAATATTTGTGTATTTTTTGGAGCTTCAAAGTAGTGGTAAATAATTTGCCTTTCTCTGTTCACGTTTTGTAAAAATAACAATTATATACATAAAAATTGTCTGTTTATAATAAGGCCTCCTCCATTAGCAATTACATACAACTACGCCATTTTCACATGGGGGTAGGCAGGAACTAAAACTGGGTCGTCATATTGTTTTTTTCTTTTTTTTTGTAGAATCAGCATGTCAGCGAGAAAGAAATTAGCGGAAGACGTGATTCAAAATCTTGTAGATAATCTTGAGGATATTTCCGACTTGTCGGAATGTGATGAGAATGATGACCCGTGTTGGGGAGATTTTGTTTCTAGTCCTGCAGATTCCTGTATAAGTTTACCAGCAGAACAGGTCCTTGAAAGCCGTCTAGAGGAAATGTTTGGACCAGAAGTCAATTACGAAGACGTTGTTCCAGAGACAGAAGTTATAGAGCAACAAAATGTCAATCTTTTAGAAATTTTAGAGTCGAGCTGTAATCACAATATTTCTCCGGTACCTAGTTAGTTTAGATTTATCTTTTTCGATGTCATGCTTGCAACAAAGTATTCCACTAGCAAGTGAACAAAATCCTTTACTTACTGATCAGGACCTGCTTACAAGTGAAGAACCAGCCGATAGCTCTGCTTCTTTATTTATTAACACAAATCTGCAAAGCAATCAGTTAGCGTGTGTGCAAGACCTTGTGACCTCCAATGTTTCCGATTCTGGCAGATCTAAATTTATAGTCGCAGAAAGTAACTCGTCCACTCAACAAAACCATCATCGCCACGCACGCAGAGACCGAATTTTACCACGGGACTGGAAAACTGTAGCTGATGTCCGCACCATCCCTTTGTTTGATAAAAAAGCTGAGCCACATAAACATTACACTCATAAAACACAACCCATCGAAGTTTTTCAATATTTTTTCCCCGATTAAGTTGTTGAAATAATTGTTGAGCAAACAAATAGATACGCACATCAAAAAAAAAAGTAATAATTGGACACCCGTTTCTAGCGAAGAAATCAAAGCTTATCTTGGAGGTCTTGTAATGATGGGACTGAACCCGCTTCCGGACATGGAACTGTATTGGTCCAGTGATCCATTTTACAACGCCGAAATTTCACGTGTTTTCACACTTCAAAGATTTAAAAAAATTACTGAAAACTTACACCTAAACGACAATGAGATGGAGCCACCCAGAGGTTCTCCAAATTTTGACAAAGTCTACAAGCTGCGGCCTTTAATCACAGAATTAAATAGTGTTTAAAAATGAAATGAGTAACTCAAGCCGACAATCAGTCGATGAATGTATGGTTAAATTTAAGGGAAGAAGTAGTTTAAAACAGTACATGCCGAAAAAACCCATCAAAAGGGGATTTAAAATCTGGGCAAGATGTGATTCTAGAACCGGCTATATGTATCAATTCCAAATATATACTGGCAAAGGAGACAATGTCGAAAATGAGGGTTTAGGGTATAATGTCGTCATGTCTCTTTGCAACGAACTGCCCCAAAATACACTTGTAGCTTTTGACAATTTTTTCACAAGCTGCAATCTGATGGATGACTTATTCGAAAAAGGAATCTATGCAGTTGGTACTGTCCGAAGCGACAGGAAAGATCTTCCTAGTATCTTAAAAAAAGTTCAGCCTAAGAGTTTGCGGTTAGAGAAACAGCAATTTGCTGCAATCACTGCTGGGCCAATTACTGCGATAAAATGGCATGATACCAGAGACGTGTCTGTTCTGACTACCGCTCACCAAGAGCGTGCCGTAGTATTTGTGAAAAGGACACAGAAAGACGGCTCGAGGCAAAATATTCTCTGCCCTGAGGCTATTGCTGATTACACCCTTACCATGGGTGGTGTGGATCACTTTGATCACTTCCGATCTTCTTATCCAATAGATCGAAATTCACGGAAGTACTGGATGCGATTATTTATTTTTATGTATGATTCGGCAATCATCAATGCATACATAGCATTTAATACAGCTCATGTAGTAAATACCCATTCACATAGAAATTTCCGCTTGAAATTAGCTCGCAGTATGATAGATAACTTTACAAAGAAGAAGAATAAGCCGATAGTGTTCAAGAACAAAAAAGGAGGTAACTTCGGAGTTCCTGACGAAATACGGCTCCTGAACGTTGGTGTACATATGCCTGAGGAAATAGAAACTTATAAAAGATGTAGGTTTTGTAGCACCAAAAAAGAACAAAAGCGCTCGAAAATTCGTTGTTCTATGTGCGGAGTTGCACGATGCGCCAAGTCATGTTTTAAAATGTTTCACACTGCTCAAAGCCAGAATTAGTCGGGTCAATATAATAAGTTCAATCCTAATCCATCCATCTTAGTTTTTACAATTTGCCAAAGTTATGTGCCAATATATAAATATTAAGTTAAATATAAAATTTGATTAGAAATTAGAAATGATTGTTCAAATAAAAGTTTAAAAAAAATACTTACTTGTTTTACTGGAACAGAAGGAAACAACTAGTATAGAAGCATAGAAATAAAATTAAACGGACAATGGTAATAATTTTACCACTTACATCTTGAATATTGATGTCCTATATGGACAAAGGTAAATTATTTACCACCGTAAAAACACCCTCATCCCCTATTTTTTAATATTTTTGTCACTAAAAATGAAATAAGGGATCATGATTTACCCAGAATCCATTGTAATTTTCTTAATATTATCATAAACAGAGACCCGCGTTTAAGGGTTAAATATGCGGAATAACGTAATTTTTGAGAAATAAATTAATAAAAATCACTTATTTTAACAATATTTTGTTGTTTTTTTTAATTGGCTTTACGGCTCTGGGTTCTAGCTCTTTTGACCCTATTTTATTAAGAATTTCCATTGACATTCGTCGAATTGAGGGGGGGAAGGTGTAGGGGGACTTCAGATCTTGCTTGCATAATGAAAATACTTAGATCCTAAAGGTATCAAGTGGGATGGGTCTTTTTAACGTTTAAATTCGATACTGAATAATGAAGCCTGCAGCAGTCCTTTTCCGTTTTTTTTTAAAGTTGAACGAAGTAGGTTGGTTCCACAAGTGACAGTGTTGTATGTCTGTTTTTAGTCGTTGGAAAGCTACATTTTTTTTTGGAAGATAGAAAGCGTCATTTGAACGGCATCTATGTACCAAACTCAATTTCACTCTGTTGGTGTTATCATGAAAACATCAATCACATTAAACTAATGTGTAATTTTTACTGGGACATATTTTAAGTATGGAGGAATTCTAACAGCATTATAATGTACGTTTAGTGCAGAACACTGTCTCATTGCTTTTTATGTTATTAAAAGTAAGCAAGACAGCAAGTTGAACATTCGCCCCCACACTAATTTTATTTTGAAGGCATAATCTATTATAAAATAGCCTTTTTTTATTTAACTACAAAAATGAAACATAATATTTCGAAGTGAATGGTTTAATATTGATGAAGTCATTAAGCTTCTGCCTGTGCTTGCAGTTTCTTGATATAGGTCTCCTTCTTTTGCTTGATCCTATTCTTCCTTTCTGCCAGGGTCAACTTGCGTTTGTTCCACCTCTTCTGCTTAACAATCTCCTTCTTAGCTTCCTTCTTCTTATGAGATGGATCAGCACGTATTGCTTCATGCGCTTTTTTGTAGATCGTTTCAATCTGTTACAAAAGTAAATTAAAATTAATACTGAATTTAAAAAATATGAAGATAAATTTCCACCAGTTGTTATATATAATAAGCAGCACAGTTTTGTTGCAATTATAAGCTATTCTCTAAAACCAGAATGATTTGGAGATTCAATAGATTTATTGCAATCATTATTTTGTCCAATTTCGGACACTGCTCACAGATAAGATCTAGAAGCAGTAATTTGGTTGGACGTATATTAGTACGATATATGTACAGACAAAACGGAAATTAAGTAACTAAATTTTAATTTTAGGCAACTTTAAAGGGTTCTTAAACCGACTAGATTTTCGTTGTATGTATATTAAGCGATATCTTCGTCAATTGAGGACCGCTTTTAGTGGTTCCTTTTTCATAATATAGTTCAAAAAATTCCAAAACTGGGATTGGCAAAATAGGGGGTGGAGTTTTTAATGTACGTATTTAAACAACACTGAGATAGTGATATTCTTTAGTCTACTCAAGAGTACAAAAATTACAAACAAAATGAAGTTGAGGCTTTAATTTTTCTGTGTTGTATAATTATTTTTAAATAATTGAGTAAAATGCTTTTCATAATTTGTAAAAGATTTTCATATTATAAAACACTATATATAGGTACTACACATTATAAAAAACGAAAAGTGTAAAGTGAGTGAGTTTTCAAGATAATTAAACTAAATTAACATCTGAATTTGGTTGTCACGTCAACATAATCACTATATTCGCTGAGTGTCTGATATTTGTAACTTAAGAAATATTTATATGTACTTTCATAGTGTCTGTTAGATGTAATCTCAAATTTTATTCTTCATTTTATAATTCACTTTAAAACCAGTTTTTAGAAGCCCCATTTTTAGTAGTCTACTAAACCGGACAATCATGGGTTCAGGTCTAAAAATGTTTAGCGGAAGACAAGGATCAAGATAAATAATTAAAAATTTAGGACAATCGTCGTCAATATAAATTATCAAGAATAACTCCCTTAACTTTATATGGGACTACATGAGATGCACCAGCTTTCAAATAAAAAAAGAATCATTGAAATCCAGAAAAAGTTATGAGGTAACACAAAAAAAAAACAGTTAAGTACCTCCTCTTCCTTTTTGAAGTCGGTAGAAAATAGAAGAATGGCTTAAACAGTTAGTAGAAGAAAAGGAAAATTGAAGAAGAAGAAAACAAGGAGGCAGATAATGTCAGTGAAGTTATTACGGCTTTTATCTTCTAACTCTTGGTGGACTATTTAGTGTAAAAGCATTTATTTAAGCAAAGGAGAACAAATTTTCTTGCAGATTGCAGGAAATCATCTTTTCATAATGTGTAAGAGGTATGCTACACCAGCCATATTTGAGATTCTTTATAATAAAATACCATAGACCAAGCAAAGTATTTTGATTTTATAAGAAGATCAAACAATTTTTGTCGATTTTATCCCACCTAATGGCATGATTTTAGTCAAGAATCATAGTGGGCTTATCCACTTCACTATTGGTAGTTGGCCTCTATTTCTATATACATATTAAACTGGGCTAGTGGGGAGAATGAAATCAAAATCAGAACCTTGCTTAAATAAATAAACTTGTCCATTTTTTTGGTAAATTATTTACAACCTTGCAGAAGTATGGGAATAGTTAAAAAAAAATGAGAAGGGCCTAATGATCAAGATGTTTTGATTTAGGTTGCTGCACAAAAGTATAGTATACACTTTGATTAGATGTCTTGTGTGGGATAGAAGCTACCAGTGAATATTTTCATATAATCAATATAAAATCGGCCATTCCTTGCGCAAACGCAAATACTTTTTGTGTCCAGTTGCTTCCACTTGACACATACCGACCGCCAAAGTGTTTGGTGTAGGTAACTGGAAAGTTTAAGGCGTCAATTGAAGACACAACCAACACAAAGCAAATTTCCTTACAATTATACGGCGCTGACGTCGACGCGGTTGATTTGCCTGTAAATATTGACGGTGACGACGTCTACGTCAACGTGTTGATTACACGTTACACACAACAAGCAAAGGTAATGTTCCTCCATCGACATTCAAAGTGAAACTGACGGAAAACAAGCAACGAATTGTTACCGGTGTCCAGAAGAGAAGTAGCAACCGGCGATTGTGTCCGATTGCCGCTACCGGACACAACAACTACGGTTACTTGTGATAGTGTGCTGTGTCGGTAACAAGTGTTCACGTTTGCGCAGCACCTTAGTGTTTAAGATTTGACAACTTATTAATTACCATGCTGTTTTGAAAAAATTGTTACAAGTGATCAGCATGATGATTCAATGCTATAAGCAAAAATTAATAATTTAATTAAACTTACTGCATCAGCACTGACACCAAGCTTTATGTATTTGCTGAATTGCCTCTTGAATGAGTCCTCATCTTCTTGTTCAAGGTTGCGCATATATTCAGCAACATGTAGGCCAAATATGTGTGACCTATAAGAAAATAAAAATGATGTCCATTCCTACACTAATGCAAACTCTTGTATAATTATTGTTGTTTAGAGGATGAGGCAATATATAATTGGGTCCTGTAATAATAAAATTAAATCCAAACCCAAGCATAAATGAAATGTGATAAAATTCGTAAAATAAGTTTTATTTCAAACTAAATATTATTTACGCAAGTATTATTTCATGCTAATATCAGAGGGACTGCATGTGTGCAGATAACGTGTTGAACTGCATGCACTCTAGGAGTGGGCGATACAAAACGTATATAGTTATTGAATCTATATATTGCTTCAATATTGTACATCCAATATCAACCTGACCTAAAACTATAAGTAATTATATATAACACTATATTGCTTGTACCCAACAGCAGATTGCGATTTGCAACAATATTGTATCACAGTAGTATCGAAATCTGAAGTCAAACCGATACCATATCACAAATGAATACCGAGCAGACTCAATTCTCTTTATAAAATTTTAACTTTTGACCTCAATCAAAGGGTAGTAATGATCGAAATGCACTTATTAACATTTGGCTTTGAACGAGAGAGCAAAGAAATTAGGAGTGCTTAATAATCTATTTTAAGTTTCACATAGGTAAAACAATCAAGTGAGCACATTCATTTGTTATTATTCCTCCTTAGTTTTGGAAGTTTTGAACTTAATAATTTGATTTTGATTTTGATTTAGTGTTTATTTGTGTTATTTTGGTATACAAGAATTTAATTTTGTGACTGATATTATAAGTGTAAATAATTATTTGTGTATAAGTAAGTACCTATTTTGTATTATAGTGCAGCAAGTACATTTTAAACTTAAAAATTTTTGGTTTATAATAATTTTGTGACTAAGAAAATAGTTTGTGACTCATTCATAACAGTATATTTAATAAATCTGTAGTGTAAAGGACAATGGGATTCTTGGGCCTGAAGTTAACTAATTGGTTTATACTTCAAAAAATTGGCTATATTTTTCTAAAGTTAAATACAAAAAACTAGCTCATTTTACAATCTAGATTTCGAAAAAACAATAAAATAATAAATAAGTTAGAAAATCGATTATATTGATGCAATCGATTTTATATTTATTCATATCCAAAAAAATTCAATGATAACGCTGATATATTGATATGATATATTAATTTGGAAATAAAGTATAATGTTATTCGCATAAGGAAAAAAGAAATAAACATTTTATGGAAATAAATCGATTACCATAAAGAATACACTTTTGAAATTCTCTTTTCTGTTCACTACCTACCACTAATTCTATTAGTTTGTTTTGACAAGTCAAACTTCAAAACTATTCACTTAAAAGAAAAAAGAAAAAGACTAATTTTCGGGGATTCTGCTGTCAGAGTGATTGGTAGTTACACGTTATTTTTGTACTGAAATAAGTTTTTAATCCTTTTTCGATTTAAATTTGCGTAAACTTTCTCAATTTTCTTTGTGTTGTTTGTGTGTGTTCTGTTTGTTCGTTGGTGAGTATTATTTGTTTAGATAGTTGATGTAGATCTTTGTGACGACGATGGATGTTGATGGGGGAGACGCTGAACCACCGGATTTATGCGGTGATTCTAGCACTGTCAAACGGAAACTTACGGATCCTTTACCCAGCTTCCCAAAGAAAAAAATAGGGCACGATGATCACCCTTCGGCCTCCTATCAAAATAAATTCGTCCACCCTGAATTCCAAGAAAAAAAAAAGTATGTAGATAGCGATAAGGGCCCCTTCGTTATTCATTTAAGTCGCTCAGAACCTGATCCATCATCAGGTTATACAATTAGACCTGTGAAAATTGGCCATATCCTCTCACAAAATAAAGTAGCCAATATTGAAAAACAGGGCATCAAAATCTTAGGGCGCAATAGAGTCTCAATTGCTTTTAAAACAGCTACTGATGCTAATAATTTTATTGACTCTCAGTTTCTTTCCCAATATAAACTTTCTGCTGTCATTCCAACTTTTAATGTTACTCGTATGGGTGTGATTAGGGGTATCCCAACTGACATCTCCATGGAGGAACTAGTTTCCGAATCCGAGCTCCCTCCTGGTAGAGGGGAAATCATCAAAGCCAGAAGACTTAATAGAAAGGTCAAGAAGGGTGATGAAGTAGAGTGGGTCCCAACTCAAACTGTTGTCCTAACCTTCTCTGGACAAGTGCTCCCCTCCCATATATATTGCTTTTATGCATCAATACCTGTAGAGACTTACCTTCTCCCTACCATCCAGTGTCTTAAATGCTGTCGTTTCGGTCATGTTAAAGCCCAATGTCGATCCAAACCACGCTGCTTTAAATGCAGCAAAGAGCATACTGGAGAAAATTGTTCCACAGATTCCCCAACCTGTCTTTTCTGCTCTGCAAACCATTCGGCCATTGAAAAAAGTTGCCCTGAACACTCAAGGCAAAAAGCTATCAAAATAGTAATGTCACAAGAGAATGTGTCATATCTTGAAGCTTCTGCCCGTTTCCCAGCTGTCAGAAGACCTTATTCTGATGTTGCATCCTCACAAGTTCCTGCAAGCCATCTCCCCTCTACTCAGGCACCTAGAAACCTTCCTACTTTTCCAACTCCATCCCAATCCTATAGGAAAACCACCTATAAAGCCAAATCTATCCCAGTGCAATCTTCAGTAGGTTATGATAAAGTCTCACATTATAACATTACAAGTACTCCTTCCTCATCCCTCCCCAATGGACATGCTTTACAAAACAATGTAATATCCTCTAATGATAATCTTCTAGAAAATCTTGTCGCCTCCCTTACTGATATTGTTGGCAAATTTGATGATTCCCATTTACCGTTCAACGTGAAAAACAAACTAGATGTCCTCTTCTCCAGAATATATAAAGTTCGAGTCCCTAACCCTCCTCCAGTGGAATTGTCGGAGCATCAGGAATAAGAAACCTGATATAATTCACTTAATTAACTCTTATAAACCTTCAATACTTGCAATATCGGAAACCTGGCTTAAGCCAGGGTCCACATTTAGAATTCCAGGCTTCTCCTGTTATCGTAGTGATAGGAGTGACGGCTATGGCGGTGCTCTGATTCTACTTAACAGGACCATTCCTTTATCACCTATCCAGCTTCCTCCTATACTAGGCAATATTAATGCAGTAGCTGTTAAGGCTTTAGACATCACAATTCTATCCATTTACATTCCAGCTCCCACTCCTTCTTGTATTCCAGAACTCAATTTAATTCTATCAAGCATCTCCCCACCTTACATTATCCTAGGAGACTTCAACAGTCATCATGTTATGTGGGGTTCCCATAAATCTGATTCTTTTTCTTATTTGCTACTTGATGTCTTCAATGAATTTAATCTTTGTCTTCTAAATGATGGTTCTCCCACCAGAATGTCCTACCCTTCGCAGAATACTAAATCCGCAGTAGACTTGTCATTGTGCTCTCCAATCTTGGCTGCTAGCATATCATGGAAAACTCTTCCTTCCTCTTTTGGTAGTGATCACTTTCCCATCCTCTTAAACCTAAGTAATAGATGTGTCCCTACTCGAAGTATATCTCCTCTTTTCAAATTCAACCTGTCTGAAGCTGATTGGAATGTATTTTCCTCAGAATCAGAACTTCATATCAATAACCTTCCCCCAGTTTCTTTAGATAACCTTCAGAGTGTCTACTCCCAATTTATAACCCTTCTGAATAATATAGCCTGCAAAATTTTCCCTTTGAAGAATTCTTCCACAAAAAAAATTTCTTCACCTCCATGGTGGGATGCAGACTGCTCCTCAATTATTAGAAAACGAAAGGCTGCAGAAAGGCTTTATTCCTCTAATATGACCATGGAAAATTTTCTAGAATATCAAAAAATAGCTGCTCAGACCAAAAAACTTCTTTCCGAAAAGAAAAAAAAAGGATGGCTTTCATTCTGTGAGAGCCTATCTCCCCGATCACCTTCTTCTCTTGTTTGGAAAAGTATCAGGCGCTTCCGTGGTGCTTTAAATTATAGTAATCCCCTTTGTGCAGACCCATCCTGCTGGCTAGACGACTTCAGTAACAGACTGGCCCCCCCCTGGGTTCCATTGGAAGAAGAGATATTTCCTAACTCTAAATCATTTCCCCCTCATTCATCTAACTCTTTTAATAACTTTAATGAACCATTCTCAATAGCTGAACTGCAGTTAGTTCTTAGGCACCTAAAGGATTCCACTCCTGGCATTGATGGCATCCCCTACTCATTTCTAGTTAATATGGGTACTAAGTGTAAACAGTTCTTTTTAAAAATCATTAACTTTGCTTTTACAACTGGTTCCATTCCAGATGATTGGAAAACTCATATTGTTATACCCATCCTAAAATCTGGTAAAGACCCTTCTTCAGCATTAAGTTATCGCCCTATTGCTATTTCATCAACCTTGTCTAAAATCATGGAGCACCTTGTAAAAAATCGACTTGAGTGGATTCTTGAAAATAGAGGCATTATACCAAAGAGTCAATTTGGTTTTAGAAAAGGTTTTAGTACAATGGATAGCCTTAGCATCTTAGTATCCGATATAAGACTTGCCTTCTCCAATAACAATTTTCTGGTAGGCGTTTTTATTGATGTTTGTGCGGCATATGATAATGTTGTTCTCCCACTGCTCAGGCAAAAAATGCATCAGCTGAACATTCCTGAGAGAATAACAAACTTTGTATCAAACTTACTTTCACATAGACGCATATTAGTCCGTTCTGAAGGCAGATTTCTTCCACCTAGATTTACCTGGAAGGGGCTACCACAAGGCTCTGTCTTGAGCCCTTTGTTGTACAGTCTCTACACTCATGATCTAGACAGATCTGTGAATTACTTAAGTAATGTCCTGCAATATGCAGATGATCTAGCCTTATTTGTAACTGATGCCTCTATTGCCAATGCTACCTCCCGTTTATCCCAAGCTGCCAACTTTCTTAATAACTGGCTGTTTGAGCATGGCTTATCAATATCCCCTTTGAAATGCAGTACTGTGGTTTTCTCTAGGCGAAGGCAAATACCAGAAGTGCCCATATATATTGATAATACCCTAATCCCCACTGAAAATCAGGTGAAATTTCTAGGAGTTATTCTGGATAGCAAAATGACAGGAATTCCTCATCTTTCATATATTGCTTCCAAATGTGAAAAAAACGTCAATGTAATCCGATCCCTGTCAGGTGCCTGGTGGGGTTCCCACCCCTACTCGCAAAAGCTTTTATACAATGCCCTTATTAGAAGTCATTTTGACTATGGCTGCTTTTTACTAGAGCCATGTAGCAAAATGGCTCTCAATACCTTGGACAAAATTCAGTCAAAATGTCTACGTATAATAACAGGTGGCATGAAATCTACTCCCATTTCTGCTCTACAAGTTGAATGTGTTGAGCCCCCCTTATTTCTACGTAGACAATATCTCTCAGATAGGTTTTTGTTCAAAGCTGTTTGTTATTTACACCATCCTCTCCTCTCCAAACTTCGTTCCTTGTATCAGTCGGTCAGGGAATCTTCATATTGGTCCCACAAAGATTTGCCATGTATTATAAAAAGTTACATTAAATTAGTCAATGTTCACTCTCCTGTTTATCAATCCCCTAGCAATCCACTTTTCAATATCCCATACGAAGCTCTAATTTTCAACCCAGACATCATTCTAAATTTTGGATTAGATAAGAATACTATTGAAGTAAATAACAAATTCAATATGCTTCTCCTCCAAAATTGGCATGATTGGTTAATTATGTACACTGATGCTTCAAAGCTAAGTGACGAGGGATTAGTTGGATCCGTAGTGTGGATCCCCAAGTACAAGATTATTTTAAATTTTAACTCCCCTCCTGACTCATCTGTATTCACAGGTGAGTCTTTAGCTATCTTAGAAGCAGTCTTATATGCAGAATCTCACAATCTGGAAAGGACCCTCATTTTCTCAGACTCGCTCAGTTGCCTTCAAAGCATAGCATCCAGTCCTTTCCACTCTAAGATAAGATATCCCCTAATTTTAAATATCAGAAAGTCTCTGTACAACTGCCATAAAAAAGGGCTAAAAATCGTCTTGGCTTGGATCCCTAGCCACTGCGGGATTCAGGGTAATGAAATTGCGGATCATTTAGCTAAAGAAGCCACCAAATCTGGCTCCCTCCCTAAACAATGCCTCTATGCATATGACCTCCTCCCAAAGGCTGGAGCCAGCCTTCTGTCTACATGGCAAAGTATCTGGCATCAGTCTAAACTTTTAAAATGTAAATACTATTCCAAAGTCCAAACTAATATTCCATCAAAACCCTGGTTCTTTCAATATCGCCACTTTAATAAAACAATCACATCTACTGTTTGTCGCCTTCGCTTTGGACATGCTTGTACTCCGGTACACTTGGCAAAACTTAGGATTAGGGATAGCTCAATCTGTGAATGTGGTCTAGACGAAGGATCTGTAAATCATCTGTTCTTTGAGTGTCCTAATCTTTGTCAGTCTCTCTATGATATCCTGCCCCTTTACATCCCGCGTCCTGTAAATTTCCAGTATTTGTTGTCCCTGGTGTATACTCCTTTTGTAAATATTTTGTGTGATTTTATTCGTACTAATAATATTAAACTGTAAAATTACTAATCAATTTTGGTGATGGTACTTAAAAATGTGACGTCTTTTGTTGTAGATTGTGAACCCACTTGTAAAATTGAGAACTCTTTAATGTAATAAATATTTACTTGTCACTCCCATGACTGACTTGACACTGGCAGAATTCTATCAAGAGAAGCCATAATTTAAAAGAAGAAGAAGAAGACTAATTTTCGATTTGATTTGAAACGAGTACAATATAATCGATTCTTGACTAAATCCAGCATTTTAATATCTATTTTTAATTATTTATCTGTGTTAACTAGGCAGATAAAAAAACATATCTACAAAATAATATGAAAAAATACAAAGTATAAATATGCCAACAAATAACTGTAACAGCAATAATTCAAGTAATCAATCTCACATCGATATTTCTAATATTCATTTCAATTAGTTATTGTTGTTTTAATTTTCGTTAATCGTTTCACTATTTTGTTTCCTAGATAACCACAGCTTTTCTTTGGTTATTTTATACTGATCCGGCTGTTATATATTTAAGTAATTATAGTGAAAAATAACCTGTTACAGTGTTATTACAGTGAAAAATCACCTGTTACAGTGGAGGTAATACATAAAATCACTTTTATTTATTTTTCAATGACTCAGCTCCTAGATTGACAAATCTAGCCAAATTTTCAGGTATGAATTGTTTATATATAAGCTTTCAAATGGTCCGACTTTCATCTTGTTAACATCTGGGCCCAAATATGTATGGAGATGTCTCCTTCTCCTTTGTGTGTAGTCACTGTATAGGTATTAGTTAAGTTAAATTGAAACTTTAACATGCAGTTTGAAATATTAATCTTAACAAACAGATTTGAATAATCACTCGAACTTATATGCCTGCATTATTAAAGTAAGACGGTACATGTATCTACATTTATACATACCTAATTAACTATTAAAACAATAAAACACGGTTTTATTAAAACCGAAAATATTGCAGGCAATCCTAAACTGATAAAACTATGAAGGACAGTCCATTAATGGTGACTATTAGTTTAGTTGTATATTGTATATAATACATAGTGCATACTCTAGTTATTATAATAGTACCTAGTCACTCTTAAGTACCATATAGTAGGATATGGTACTTAAGAGTGAGAGTATATATACTGTACATACCTAGCCCAGTATTGAGTCTATATCCACTTTGTCAAAAATCATAGCGAAACCGGGATCGAAATACCGAAAAACGGCATAATATCGTCAATATATACTTTCAGAAAATATAGTGTTTCGAAATCCCATATAAAATTTTGATATGTAGTTTCGATATCCTATTCAAAATATCAGTTTAGTTGTATATTGTATACAATACATAGTGCATACTGTAGTTATTATAATATTATAGTACTTAGTCAATAAGTACCAAATAGTAGGATATACTATATATACTGTACATACCTAGCCCCGTATTGAGTCAGTATCCACTTTATCAAAAATCATTGTGAAACCAGTATCGAAACAACTATGGGGTCGATTTTCATCTTGAGGTATACTAAAACGGCATAATATCGTCAATATATAGTTTCAGAAAATATTTCGAAATCCGATATCATTCTCTCCTATTGCACTATCTTCATCTCCTATTGCACTCATGACTTCAACTGCACGTGGTCTGCAGTCGTGTAGGGTCTACATGCATTCCGTTTTTGACCACATACATTAAGTATGCAGGTGTATTTGACCTTTTTATATCAATTTTTAACAAATTATAATGGAGAATTCCAATACTGATGTTTGTTTCTTTAATAAAAATAGAGTATTTGAAATTATAAGTTCAGAATATAAAAGATAGTTCAGATATATAATATAATATAGTGACACAAGGTCATTAAATTTTGATGAGATGCTAATTTGTTTAAAATATTGTTTCACTGACTAAAATCAGTAATCAACATTCTGTAGTAGTAATAAAATTTGTTGTGCAATATAACAGTATTAGATATATCCATACTGCTTTGCTTCTGTAATGTGGCATTTTGGCTTCTATTATGCCACAGGCAGGCACCATAACAAAAAAGAGGAGTAACATGTGCTTCTGTTTCTACATACAATGTTACATACATAAGCTCTTTGCCTAAGCTGTGCATCGTCTACATACTATATGTATACAGACTACACACATGCAGTCCATCTGATATCAGCCTTATTTTAACACAAAATATGAATTAACAATAGTGACGAAAAACTTATGTATGCAAGACCGGTTTAAAGAAACTACAAAATATTTTCTTATGACAACCAATAACCTTGCAATTTTTGTAGCTCCCATTGGGCTGATCGATAAATAGATATTCTATTATTCGATGGATGAATGGAGCAATTTTCTATAAAATATTATGTTGAAAAACCTGTTGGATCCATGAAGGTTCTTTTAGCTATCGTGATATAAGTTCATTTAATGCAATGCAAATGCTAGCAAGTGCAAGCACTGCTATTTGGGGGCAGAAATAGTTAAGAGGGTGAAAAGAAAAGGAATACAAGTACAAGATTTAATAGCTTACACTTGCCAGTGGTGTCATTTGATCACGCTTACATGTGCCGCGTTCGTGCTTTTGAGCGCACGGTGAGAATACCTTTGCCTTTACTGATACTGTTATCGCTACATATTGAGAGATAGCGTCACAGACGTCAGATTTTTTAATTAAATAATATTAAGTAAATTTTAGTAATAACCTTGTTTTGTGATCAATATTTTTATATTAATCAATAATGACATTTTTTTATTGTAAGGTCATTGCGGTACCTAGGTACATATACCAGTTTGGCACACCCTGTCTAGATGTTTTTACATACATTTTATAACAAAAGCTGAATTAAGTTATACCTGTGTACTTCTGCATTAAACTTCTTAGCTTCTGCATCGTATCCAGGGAACCTCTTAATAGAGTGTGGAACATTAAGACCTCCATCAACTGCACCTTTCATGGCTCCAAATACACGTGCTCCGGTTGTTGTGCGAGCAAGACCGACATCTAGGTAACATCTAAAAATAGGCAAAATTGAGTATCAGAAAATAAGTTTTAATAACCCAGATACTGTTTCACAGTATTTGATATTCTCAGTACATAATGTACAAAATTTTGCTGACATCAAAGATATTTTCAGTCCGCCCGTAAAGAATCATCATAGAAATATTTTTGTACCCGAAAATTTAATATTATACATATATAATTGTAGTTGTATTCATAATACATGTAATTAGAGAAATATTTTGTGGTGAATATCATGGTGCACTAAGTAGACAGAGTTGAACCGGCACCAATTGACTGGATAGTAAACATGCTCAGTACACAAACAATAAAGATTGCTGGTGAATCTCAAACAATCCAGATTAACCGATTCGTTGAGGCACCGATTTTCGACAATTTTTAGCTGTGGCGGCGAACAAATATTTCATTCGCCACAGACATTGATGACACGCCTATTGTGCCATCAGCCATGTGTAAAAGTAATGTTCTTTTTTATGCTTTTTTCACTTGTTTAGACCTAATTAAGTTTAGTTGACATCAAACATCAGTTACACACTGATGTTTGATGTCAAGTTACAAACTGATGTTTGTGTGTGGCTGCCTGCAGGGTGGGGATCTTTCACCTCTCCTATGGAATATGGTCATTAATGAACTCGTCAGCAAATTAAATGTCAATCACTTCTACACAGTAGGTTATGCTGCTGATGACATGACAATACTGGTCTCTGGAAAGACAGCATGCATGGTGTGGCAACCTGACCCAAGCGGCTCTCCGTATAGTGGAGAAATGGTGCAAGGAATACGACTTAACCATCAATCCAAGTAAAACGGTTCTAGTAATGTTTATACAAAAATGAGTGCTGAATAACTATCATCCTCCCAAGTCTTTTCAGCACAAAATACTCCAGCTATCCTCTGGCGTAAAATATTTAGGGCTTACCTTGGACAGCAAACTTAACCGGAATAAACACATAGAAAACAAAATCAACAAATCTAGTATAACTTTCTGGCAATACAGACATGATTGGCAGAAGATGGGGTCTGATGCCAAAAATCATAACTGTGGCTGTACAAAATTGTAATTCAGCCCAGATCACATACGGCGCCACTGGTATGGTGGATCAAGACAAATGAAGCCACCACTATAATGAAGCTTCAGCGCTACCAGAGACTGGCATGTATGGCTGCCACAGGCTGCATAAGGACTACACCAACAGCAGCCTTAAGAAGTGATGCTGGAGCTAAACCCGCTTCATCTACACATACAACAAGAAGCTACTTTGAACTGCCATTAGACTCAACACTAAATCTTTGGAGTAAGAGTAGAATCCCTCATACAGGCATACACTGCGGACCAAAAGTTTAAGACCACACGTAAACAACATAATTATCTATAAATTGTAATGAAATCCTATAAGATAAATAAAAGAAATGTACACCTGTATATTCTATTGTTAATATGGAATCTCTAAAGAAGTCATTCTTTTATTTACTTTCAAGTTATTGGACAATAAACATGTATTGTTTTCAAACACTGACAAATGCTGCGTTGAGAGCCATGTGGTGTCCTAATAATATTTTTATGATGGGCTAATAACTAATTGCTTTGCTTTTGTTTTCGACTTATTATTACCTGAGTTTACATAGTTTTGTTCAGGAACAACCTATATTAGTCTAAACTTGTTGTTTCTACAGTGAAGACGTCTTAAAATGGGAAAAGCACGCAAAATTAGCAGTAAGGTGCATTCTGACATTGTTGTTTTACATAATGAAGGCAAATCCGAACGTGAGATTGCTTTAGAATTGAAGTTATCGAAAATTTGTGTTCATGGCACAATAACTCGATACAGGGAGACAGGCACTTTTCAAGATCGTCCACGCTCGGCAAGGCCGAGAGTTACCACGTCAAGTGAAAATCATTTCCGTGAAAGAGATGCGAAATTGTATGGTCGTGTCGCCGTTCGAAAACCTCTGCTAAGGCCACAAAACTGATGCAATGGGCCCTTGCCCATCTAGATTGGACTGAAGAAGATTTTAAAAAAGTCCATTGGACCGATGAATCCAAGTTTGAACTATTCGGTTCAAAACGAAGAATTTATGTTCGATGCAGTGACCAAGAAAAGATGATGCCAGACTGTGTAATCCCAACAATCAAGCATGGTGGTGGCTTAATTATGGTCTGGGGTTGCTTTTCTAGACAAGGAACTGGCGATATGATCAAAATTGACGGAATTATGAAAAAGGAAGAGTAGAAATAAAAATTTTAGACCAAAATGCCGTTCCTTCGGGGTTGCGATTAATTGGATGGATTCATTTTCTAACAGGACAATGATCCTAAGTATAGCTCAAAATTATGCAGAGGATATTTGGAAGAGAAAGAGGCGCAAGGGGTGTTAAAAAACGTGGTTTGGCATCCTCAGAGCCCGGATCTCAATCCCATTGAATTTTTGTGGGAAGTACTTGATAGGGATGTCCATAATTGTGGTCCATCCTCGTGAGAAGAAATGTGGAATGCTTTGTGCGGAAGTTGTAGCAGTATATCACAAGACACTATCAACAAATTGATTGCCCGTATGCCAAGACTCGTGAATGAAAGGAGAATGCAAAGGAGAATTTTTTGATGAAAAATCAGTTTAGCTAACTACAGCCTTTTTTAGCATGGACTGTTAATATTTTATTACGCTTTTCAAGTGTATTGATTGTCAAAAAGTGTTTTATTGGAGTTTTATTTAATTTTCCTACTTTAATTAAGGTGGTCTTAAACTTTTAGGCCTGCAGTGTAATTGATAGAACTCACTCAAAAATTTCTATCTTACAAGCCAAGTACAATTTATGGAAGGATATGTAATTTAGGGAAGATCCCTAAACAATTTGTATTCGATAAGAAGTATAAGATACAATTAAATGAAACCAGCCCAAAAGAGCGTTTTCACCGATGGTTCTAAAAAAATGAAGGTGTAGAATCTGGAACTTTCTCTGGAGACCTCAATATCCACATATGCACATCGCTGGGTACCTATAACACAGTCTTTCAGGCGGAATGTATGGGTATCATTCGAGCGACCATAGCAATAAATGCTAGGAAGGTTAAAGACTTCTCCATCAGAATAGTGACCGACAGTAGAGCGGTACTACAAGCTCTGAGTTGCAATGTGGTGAACTCGGGACTAATATATGAATGCCATCGACAATTAAATGAGGTATGTAAACACAACAATGTGACTTTGCAATGGATAAAGGAACACAGTAGATCCAGAGCCAATGATGCATCAGACAAACTGGTCAGAAGAGGGTCGGCTCTGGCCACCTTAGGCACCAATCATACCAATCCCCTTTGGTACATAGACATTTCACTAATCAACACGCTCAGCTTTGGAGAAATCTAGTAGACTATAGAGAAGCTTGTGAGGCCCTGCCCCAAGGTTTCTAATGAGACTGAACAAGTCATCAGGATAGTAAAAAGTGCTATCACAGGATATGGCACCTTTAACAAACATTTATTTACCATAGGTGTTACAGATAGTCCCCTGTGCAGGGCATGTATGGGGGAGGAAGAAACGGCGGTCCACGTGTTGCTGACATGTCCGTAGGTTGCTGCATATAGGGTTAAACATCTCAGCACACTGGGATAAGTCCCCGAAGATGCTTGCAACATGAAAGGACTGTTGAACTACCCACACGCAAAATACGCGCTTAGACATGGAGTTGCGGAAACAGGCCAATGTTAACAATCATTATTTTAGCTTTGATTTAAAAAAGAATCCAAAAGAAATTTCTAGATAATTTTCACTTCCTATGAAAATTTTGAAACTTACCTACCTATACAATTCATAACAATCTACATCTGGGGGCACGATAGTGCCCCCGGCAAGTCGAGCAAATAAGCGGCATGGCCATACCATCCTTTCTCAAAGCAGTTCAGGCCATTTTCGAAACCCTATAACTTCTTTGTGGATAAAACTAGAAGCCTGAATTTTCAGTAACTAAGTAGGCATTGTATAAACTCAATATGTTTCAAATTTTATTAAATTTAAACCAGTAGTTTAAGTTTCTTACTAATCAAAGTTTCTTAATTTTGTCACTCACTGACTTACTGATCATCAAAACTCTTAAGCCAGTCATAGTCATCTTAAGCAGACATAGAAGCTTCAAATTTAGAATACAACTATTGTTTAGTATATAAATCAAGGAAAAATTTAAATATTTTGCAATTTATTTTGTAATCCCATATAAATATATTGGATTACATAGTACATTTGCAGTGAATGAATCAGTGTACCTATATATGTGTAATTTAATGGAATATTTAGTATATAAATCAAGGAAAAATTACAATATTTTGCAATTTATTTTGTAATCCCATATAAATATATTGGATTACAAAGTTACATTTGCAGTGAATGAATCAGTTTACCTACATACAGTTTTCTGTTTAAGTATTTTCAAGATTTTTTTTATGAAATTATCGTTTCATTTAGATGTACTAACATGATGGAGCGTGAATAAAGTTAATAAAACGTTGTGAAAAGATGATTTTTTTTCGTCGGGATCAAATTTATTTGTGACCCATGTGCTAAGGTGTAGTATCTTCTATCATCTGTCTTTGTTTTCGGGAGCGTTTCAAAAATACCCTGTATGTGTAATATAATGGAATAATAGGTGTAGATGGGTACCTAAATATAACTAACTGTCTACAAAAAGAAACGAGATGTCATCAAAAACATAACTTGTAAAAAAAACCAAGTCTCGCAACTCAGTTCTTCTACTGTAAAAAGAATAATAAAAAGTAAAGAAAATAATTTCTAAACCGCATTGCCTGCTATTTGATGAGATGAAATTCGCATTAGCATTAGCAAATACAAACAATTTAGCCCCATGTAGATGTGAAAGAGAGAGTATGTACGCTTGCAGCATCAAAGGTGTGAGATGTGGCATTGGTCAATACGCCTGTAAACTAGACAATAAGGCATATACTCCTTGCCACAACTTGCTCAGACTGATGAAGAAGAAGTTTATAATGTTTGCTTTTCATTACTTTAATAATTTAAAGAATTTTTTTAAATGGAACACCAAATAGTTTGTTATAAACAACTGTCTAAACTGTAAGCTTACCTAAAAGCCCCAGGTCCGTTATCAACTGGTTCAACATTGTATTCGTCGCCAGTCACTTCAGTTGCACCAGTGTAAAGAGAGTCAAGACCCAAACGTTGAAGCAAGCGTCTGGCCAGCAGCAATCCAGTACAGTATGCAGCAGCATAGTTAGTAAGACCTACCTACAAAAGCTTTGTTTTAAATATTTAACAATGTTAAGAATTAAATAAACATTAAATTTACTGTAATCAGTATTGAACATATAGCAACAGAATTATTTGCATTTTGTACACATGCTTCAGACCGCCCGTTCATAATCATCATAAAAATATTATTAGCACAGTCCTATCTAGAAGATATTAGTTTGTTATAGTTATGTTTTTAAGATGTAATTATGTTTGTCTGTATTGTGAAGTGCAAGCTTCTTGTTATATTAATATTCACCTTAGGAGTCTTATGGTGCAATTCCAACAAAGTTTTTAACATTTGTCAACACGTGTTGCCGACAAATGTTTCTGTCAGGCACGTCTCCATCAAAAAATGTTTCCGACAAGTTGACAAATCAAAAGTTGACGACATTTGCTTCAAAATGTTGCAAATCAAAGGAATACGCTTGTTGCCTACATTTGTTCCCTCGGTGGAGATGCTTCTTGCAACATTTTGAAACAAATGTCGTCAACTTCTGTTGATTTGTCAACATGTCGGAAACATTTACAGTGGTAGAGCCACACAGCAGCTTTTGCTGTTGCACGGATGGGCCGGCTCGAACCAGGGTGGTACCACGACCTCACAGAAAACCAGCGTGAAGTAGAGGTTTACCTCTGCGTTTCGCTTGGTGAGTGCAGGTGGCCGGAGGGCCTTTTTACTGGAAATGAGGCATTCCATCTTAGTCCTCACGGGTGACAACGCATCTACATTTTGATTTGTAATAGAGGATAGATGTAGATGTCTATGGGCCGCAGCAACCACTTACCATCAGGTGGACTGTGTGCTCGTTTGTCACCCTTATCATATAAAAAAAAAAACCAAATGTTGTCAACATTTTTGGTGGAGACGCACCTCTATGCTAGTTTTAAGGTAGTTACAACAATACAACACTTACAAAACATACTAACATAGACAACTAATTTGCAGAGACAAGATCTTTATTATAAATAAAAATAACTTACTCCTGACTTAAAAGATTGGATTAGTGATTCATACACTATTTCCAACCAATTCTTATAAAATTTATTAATTAAATTGGAAGGTCGAAAATATTAATGACATTGTTTTGCAACAATTATTTTTAATGAAATAAATTAACATATTTTAAATTTGGTATAGGTAAACTTGGGTTTTGCCCTAGAAATTTGGAAAAATAAGGAAACATGTTTATTCTTATTCCAAATTAGTAAACTTAGAAATGTGTGCTGCAAATTTAAAAACATCAGTTATAAAATCCACCTATTTATTTAATATTCATGCTTTAATATACTAGACATATAGCTCTGCATCGAATAAATATATTAAATTTATTCATAAACTTTGTTTTAATTTAGTAAAGTAAAAAAGTAAAAGCCTCCTCTCATTTCTGAGTTTTAGGGTAAGTAAATGTTCACTGCGCTGCTCCAATGTGAGTTCTCAGACCTGCAGGTTTTCTCACAATCTTATCCTTCACCAGAGAGCACCTTGTAAATCAGCACTTAAAATTGCAATAATCAATCCCATTTTGCCCTATAGGGATCAAAAACCCAGGTTACTCACATTCTTCATTTTTTAGTGAGCATTCTTAACCCCTGAGCCACCACGGTAGTTTTATTATTACGCAAATGTATTTTTAAGTGTAATTTACATTAAAGTTCAAAAATTTATAATTATTTAACTTACTTTAACACCATACTGAGGAAGTTCATGTGAGTATGCTGCACAAACAATGTGATCACCCTCTATACGAGAATAGGCAACTTGACATGTAACATCTTTGTTGGACAGACGTACAATGAGACGATACTTAGGTGTATTATATTTGTTCTTGTCCTATAAACAAAACACAGTATTGTGATATGTTTCGATTATAATATAGATGGAAATAGCACAACTTATGATAGAGTTCAAAACAGAAATGAGTATACCTGAACAACGAGGCGTTTGCGGGCATAGTAGTCAGTTTTACCTTCTCGGCGCCTCTTGAATTTGACTTGGTATCTTTTAAAGTACTGCTTGTTCTTGACTACTTTCACGAAACCCTAAAAATAATAATATTGCTAGGTAACAGCGAAGCTGGGACACCATGAAATTAACACATAGAACATCATTTCAGAGACACTATAAAATCATTAACGCTGCAGTCGAAAACAAAAATGACAGTGTTATACCATAGAACATGGCATTACAAGTTATTTTGAAATCTTCTGCGGCATCAGATGACGCGCATGTGTCGGTATATCATCATGATAGTACTTGCACATTTATTAAAGAAATCATTATGTGATCAAAATTACTTAGGAAAGTTTCTCTGATAAATACATAATGTTTCAACAGAAAGTATTAGGTTATGAAGTAAAACTACTACGCAAACATGTCATGGGTAACTTATCCACTTATTTTATTACAATCACCGATAATCGGCAATAATATGGTATCTTATATAATGTGCGTATAAGGATAAAACACCACCGTAACTTTATTTTATAAACTTGGCTCACCATTTTAAAAAACTTCGTAAAATTCTTGCAACTCGGTTACCCACCCAAAGAGGTAACCGGAAAAGAGATACATACAGCACTAGAGCAGTGTTACCAACCCGAAGTTTGTCTCGGAGGTAGATAATGATAATTATGATTGCAGAAGTTGGTAGTTTCCTAATCCTACCAATCCTACTTTGAAAAGTTAGATCTACCACTTATACTATTTAAGTTTTTTATAGACCGCCCAATAATAATGTAATACTCCTAATAAATGTTTCTATTGGGTAACAAATATTTCACCTCTTTTTATAAGGAACCCTATGTGAAAGCAAGATCATTGATCATCAATTCCCAAAATAAAAACCCGAAAATTGGAAAACGAATCAAAATCATGATACGTTTAGTATATTCTGATTTAATAGCTTTAATTATAAATATTCAATTGCTTTATTCGTATAAATAAATTGACTTGAACGTGAAGACAATTTATAGCAGTAATAAAAAGATTTTTATCTTAAAGAAGGCAATAACATCATTTTTGAGGATATATAACTAAAAAAAATTCAAAAAGTTGGTAGATTTTTTTTGCAAGGTAATAGATAAGAGTCCCTATTACATACATTTTTAACGGTGGAAGAGCCACGCAGCAGTTTTTGCTGTAGCACGTATGGGCCGGCTCGAGCCGGGTTGGTACCACGACCTCACAGAATACCGGCGGGAAGTAGAAGCTCTGCTTCTGCGTTTCGTCTGGTGAGTGCAGGGCCGGAGGCCCAATCCCCCCCCCATCAACATGGTAGCGTAATTACACGTTAGACTACCCCAGGAGGGTACCAGCACCACTGGAGAATCCCTCGCTGAGCATCCACGTTATTCCACTCCTGAGCGTGGGTGCTCAGGCTGCCCCGCGTATTCTGGGGGGGGGGGGGGTCAAAATTCCGCTCAAAAACAACTGCTCGGGGCAAATTGAGCAACAAGACCAAGGCGACCCCTGCCACGCTATCCGTGAATTTCTGCAACATCAGGGGACTTCACTCGAACTTAAACGCCGTCCACTACCATCTCGAGACGGCGAAGCCGGCCTTGCTCTTTCTGACCGAGACGCAGGTTTCCTCTCCGGCTGATATTTCGTATCTCACCTACCCGGGGTACAAATTGGAGCACTCCTTTGTGCCTCGGGCTGGAGTTTGCGTGTATGTCAGAGAGGACATCTGTTCTCAACGCCTCGGCAGTCTTGAAGGTTCGGACTTGTCCATCCTATGGCTACGCATAGACAGCGACGACCATCCGCGCGTCTACGAGTGCCTGTATAGGTCACATAGAGGTAATGCCGAAACAGACCGACTCATTGACCACGTCCAAATGGCTACAGATTCTTTGCTACAGCAGGTCCCATCCGCAGAGATCGTGATCCTTGGCGATTTTAACGCCCACCACGCCGAATGGCTCGGTTCACGTTTAACCGATCATGCGGGGAGATCTGTTTATGACTTTGCTTTGGCATATGGTCTGACACAACTGGTTACATCGCCTACGCGGATTCCAGATGTGGAGGATCATACACCTTCCCTGTTGGACCCTCTGCTGACCTCTCATCCGGACGGATATCAGGTTTCCGTCGATGCCCCTTTCGGCTCTTCGGACCATTGTCTGATCCGGAGTGTGGTGCCACTCACGCTCTCCTCGCGGTTGCGTTCTGCAGGTTGCCGCCATGTTTGGCATTACAGGTCGGCGGATTGGGACGGAATGCGGCCTTTCTTTGCATCCTACCTATGGGGGCGGGTTTTCTTCTCGCCGGATGATCCCAGCGCTGTTGCTGAATCTGTCACTGATGTGGTGCTACAGGGAATGGAACTATCTATTCCATCATCTGTACCCATCGGAGGCAGATCTCAGCCTTGTTTGGTCGCTCCTGTAAGACTGCATTACGTAGTAAGCAGGAGTGTTATCAAGCCTGGGCTGCGGCTTCGGCGACTCGGGATATAAACACCAGCACACTTAAAAAGAAGTATAACTTCGCCTTCAGGTTCTTCAAAAGAGTTATTGCCAAGGCAAAGTCAGAGCACATAGGCAGAATTTTCGAGAAACTAGTTCGCCTTCCTTCGGGAACCCGTGCATTCTGGTCTCTCACCAAGGCTGTCCAAGAGAATTTCTGTAAGCCATCACTACCATCTCTGCGCAGGGAGGACGACTCACTGGCCCAAGACGCAAAAGACAAAGCCGCCCTTTTAGGCTCCCTTTTTGCGTCCAACTCGACTCTTGATGACGGGGGGAAAACACCGCCGACCATCCCGCGGTGTGAGTGCTCCATCTCGGATGTGCTGTTCTCACAGCGCTCGGTTCGTAAAGCACTCCTCTCCCTGGACATCCAGAAGTCGAGTGGGTCTGACGAAATCCCCCCAATTGTGCTGAGGAGGTGTGCTCCGGAGTTGGCACCAGTCCTAACGCGTCTTTTCCAGTACTCCTACTCCCAAGGCGTAGTCCCGAATTCTTGGAAGACAGCTTTTGTCCACCCGATCCCTAAAAAAGGTGACCGCTCAGACCCGTCCAACTATAGGCCTATCGCGATCACCTCCTTGTTCTCCAAAATAATGGAATCAATTATTAACTGCCAGCTCATGCGGTACCTTGACGATCACTAGCTGATTAGTGACCGCCAATACGGTTTTCGTCGGGGTCGATCAGCTGGTGATCTTCTGGTCTACCTGACCCATAGATGGGCAGAGGCAGTAGAGTCCAAGGGGGAGGCGTTGGCCGTTAGTTTGACATTGCAAAGGCCTTCGATCGGGTTTGGCACAAAGCGCTTCTTTCGAAGCTCCCTTCCTATGGGCTTCCCGAGAAATTGTGCGATTGGATCACCAGCTTCCTTGCAGGTCGGAGCATCAAGGTCGTTGTAGACGGTGCATGCTCCGACTACAAGCCTATTAACGCTGGTGTTCCACAAGGCTGTGTGCTATCACCAACGCTGATTCTACTGCATATCAATTATATGTTGCTAACTGGTAACATTCATTGCTATGCGGATGAGAGCACTGGTGATGCTCTATACACCGGTCGTGCCAATATTTCTCGGGAAAACGTCGCTGAGTACCGGAACAAACTTGTGTCTGAAGTCGAGTCTTTGTTGAACAAAGTCTCGGGTTGGGGGCGACTAAATCTAGTCCAGTTTAATCCTCAGAAGACACAAGTTTGCGCGTTTACCGCTAAAGAGAACCCCTTTGTCGTATCTCCTCAGTTTCAAGGCACTCCCCTTCTTGCCTCAGCCAGTATCGGAATCCTCGGAGTCGACATATCGAGTGACGTGCAGTTTCGTGGTCACTTGGAAGAGAAGGCCAAGTCGGCCTCTAAAAAGCTTGGCGTGCTCAGCAGAGCGGGACAGTATTTCATGCCGGCACACCGCCTGCAACTTTACAAGGCGCAGGTTCGGCCTCACATGGAATACTGTTCCCATCTCTGGGCAGGGACACCCCAGTGCCAGCTCCTTCCACTTGACCGCATCCAGCGCAGAGCGGCTCGAATCGTCGACGACCGAGTCCTTTCCGATCGGCTCGATTCATTGGCACTGCGAAGAGATGTTGCATCCCTTTGCATTTTCTTTCGCATCTACCAAGGGGAGTGTTCTGAGGAATTGTTCGGATTAATCCCAGCCGCCAAATTTCACGAACGCACATCGCGGCAGAACTCCCGATACCATCCACACCATCTGGATGATTGGCGGTCCACCACTGTGCGATTTAGAAGATGTTTTTTTCCTCGCACGACTTCCTTGTGGAATCGATTACCATCAGCGATTTTCCCGGACCGATACGACTTAGGGACCTTCAAGAAAAGAGCGTACTCCTTTTTAAAAGGCCGGCAACGCATCTGCGATTCCCTCCCTGGTGTTGCAGCTGTTCATGGGCGACGGTAGTCACTTACCATCAGGTGAGCCGCATGCTCGTTTGCTCACTCTCCTATAAAAAAAAATACACTGCACGGAATCAGGGTCCCTAAGCCCTTAATAAGATAGGTGTAATAAGTGTAAGGCAGTAAGGTTCCCTAATTAGAGCGTCGAAGTGGACCCGGCCTGTACTCGGTAGTGCCACAGAATAAATAAGTACAGAAGTTACACTCTTTTGATGTTGACTGCTTGCCGACGTTTTAATAGCCTACATAGTTATTATTAATCAGATCCATCGCGCACGCAAGCTAAATAAAACTTTATCGCTACGCGCGAGTGTCCGTATTAGTTTGCATCTTTTATCCTTACTACGTCACAACGGACTGTCCGAAGTTATTAAGGGCTGTTAATAAAGAGTAAAAAATGCATTGTGAAATGGTAAGTTACTTAGACAAAGTACCTATGCTAACTATAATCGACCATATTATCTACTATGTGAGTTCTGTGATGCCCAACGGATGCAATATGCAAAAACATTCGTCGGGAATCGCGATGCTTGGTTGGTATAGGTAGATAGCGTAAACAACAAATAAACCCGAAATACGATTCCTAACAGAAATATGAGTCGTATAGTATCAAAGGCGGCAAAGTAGGTAGATAGTGAAAAATGAGTTATGGGTATGGCAACACATTAAATCCAAAAAGAAACTTATACAATCGGTATTTCAGAAACAAAGATTACCATAATACCCTTAAAACTTGATTGAAAATTCAATTGAGTTTCAAAGCTGGCAATCTTTCTTGTCTTAGAATCATAACCGGTTATCTTTTAGTTTCCACCAATCAGAAAGGTCCCTACCGTCGCGTCGCAACATGGCGGATAGTGCAGATTGAGTACAATTTTAGCTGAACGCACATATGTCCGCACCGTACGCAACGTACGCGCCGTACGCGCCGAGTTTTACTGATGGCCTCGCACATATGTCCGTACGCATCGTCCGCACCGTCCGCAAATCTTTTGTATTACCAACAACTTTTGTAGTTTTTTCCAACCACTGGTGTGAAACAGTACATTGAAATTGATCGCTCGAAATCACTATGGAAAGAAATATAGTAATAGCCTGCTTATTGGCATAGGAAGAAGAAAAAAAGTTCGGAGAAAAAGAAGATTCTGGATTCATAATATAAATTTAAAAAGGCAATTGTATGGAGAATATGAAGGGGATATACTTTATTTAAAGATTTATTAGGTGATGATGAACGATTTTTCAGATAATTGCATTTAACATACAAGGTACTTCAAGAATTGGTACATGTACTAAAACCATATCTTTCTAAGGAAAACTCAAGATTTAGAAGACCAATTGAACCAGAAAAAAGACTTGTTGTATGTTTGAGGTAAGTATTTTTATTGATAATTAAGTAATCAGGTATAATTGGGTTTTTGAATTAAATTTAACCATTTTTTTAGTTCAGTATGTAAATAATTTATCACTAAGTATTCATATTGATAACCGATGTAAAAAAAATCAAATTATGTATAATTAATTACGAATTAATTAAGTTATAAAAATACAAAAACTATCACGTAAGTCGAAACCACCAGTTTTAGTGGAAAATCCACTAAGGTGGCAACATTACACAACACTGAGTATCCACACGCGCCAAACGCGCCGCGTTATATGACGTCATCAGCATTCGTCCTTCGATATCGTATACCTACCGCATTTTATAAAATTCGGCGCGTACGGTGCGGGTGTAGTGTGCGAGGTTTCATATGATTTCATACAACGAATTCTAAAATTCGGCGCGTGCGGCGCGTACGGCGCGTACGGCGCGGACATATGTGCGTTCAGCTTTTGTCTCCAGTTTTTATTGTTTTTATTGTGATTCAGTGTCTAAACATAAGTAATTTTAATCATGGAACATACTCCAACACCTGCTACTAATAACTACACTAGAAAACGAAGAAGGAATAGCGATATGTGGAAGATAAATGTGTTAAAAAAACAAAGGTAATTTCGTGTTGCTTATTATGATAGGGTTGTCAATTAAACTTACTATGTAAATAGTAATTTAAAACTTAACTTTTCTTTAGTTTTGATAATTACTAGGTTTTGCCTGTGACACGGCCCCTATAGAGTTTCATTTCATAAAATTAACTGATTTTTCTATATCCCTTCTCACATTATAAGTATTTTCTAAATACTGTATGTATAATTAGAAAGTATTTGTTTTGATAATTCATTAGAAATGTTACCTTATGTATTTCACTTACGTGATAGATGTTACAAAATTGTAGTATTTACAGAATATAATATTTTGAGGATAAAATATTATGAGAAGGAAGCACAAATGCTGCATGTTTTATTTAATGTACCATTGTGATTGGAAAGAAACGATTATTATTATTATTATTTTGGGGTATTTATAAAGTTTTCTCATCTGGTTAGGCAATATAAATATATAATTGTAAACAAACATGGTAAACGTACATAAATATCAATAAAATAAAATAAATACACAAAAAATACATAAATATATAAAAACCCAACCAGATGGAAGCCCTCGGCAGAGGAGACCAGACGGCCGAGGGTTAGGGAGAAAGGGAAAGAAATCGGCGGACGATGCGGGCGGTATCGAGGAGCACCGCCTTCTGCATTTGAGCTTGGAGCGGTCCGTCACGGAGTCCCAGTCGCCTCAGATGACCCGAGAGGCTGACTGGAATTAACCCATTCGCAGAGACGACTACAGGTATAATTTCGGCCGGCAATCCACCCCACATGTCGGTCACCTCGTGAGCCAGGTCCAGATATTTAGTCAGCTTATCTGTTTCGGCTTTCACGAGGTTCTCGTCATAAGGAATGGTAATGTCGACCAAAAATATCCTTGACTGTGCCCGGTCCATCAGCACAATATCAGGCTTATTCGCAAGAATAGTCCTGTCTGTGATGATGGCCCGGTCCCAGTAGAGCCTGGCGCGGTCATTTTCGAGCACGGCTTCCGGCAAGTACTTATAATACGGCAGTTTCCGATCCACGAGACCGTATTTCAGAGCGAGCTCCTGGTGTAGAATCCTGGCTACTAAGTTGTGCCTGTGCAAATACTCAGAGTTAGAAAGCGCCGAACAACCGGAGATGACATGCCTAAGTGACTCACCGGGATGGCGACATGCTCGACAGACGTCAACGGTGCCATCCTTTAGGATGTATCTCCGATAATTGTTGGTCTTAATAACCTGATCCTGTATCGCACAGACAAAACCCTCGGTTTCCCCAAAGAGGTCACCGAAACGTAGCCAGTGGAGGGAGGCGACTGTGTCTACGAAAGGCTCATGAAGAGCCTTGTAGAACCTCCCGTGGAGCTCCTTCTCCTTCCATACCGTCTCCCGGTCGGAAATGCCCTGTACTGCCGGGTCTTGCCATTGTTCGTTGGCTAAGGATAGAGGGGTAAGTCCTTTATCACAGAAAATAACGTCCCTATAGTATGGATCATCCGCTCTCGTCAGAAAGTAATTACGGAGGCTGCACACTTCGCGATTATGCATGGTGAGCGCGCTTAAAAAGCCGCGCCCACCATGTTTCCGCGGCAAGTACAGCCTCATTACTGACGATCTCGGATGATGCATCCTGTGGGACGTCATTATAGTGCGGACTTTTCTGTCCAGAGCGTTCAGTTCGGTCTGAGTCCACCTGAGTATGCCAAATGTATACATAAGAACAGGCATGATCCAACCGTTATATGCGTGCGCCTTATTCACACCGGACAAAAGGCTGTTAAGCACTTTGGTCAAGCGTGCATAAAACACATCGCAAACTGACTGTTTCATACCCGCCTCATCTACACCGATGTTCTGTGACATACCCAGGTATCGGTATGTTTCAGCCTCGGAAAGGGTCTTTATGTTGATGGGCATAGATAAGTCTATGCCCTCAGAGTTAGCAACCTTTCCCCTTTCAACATGGAGGATCGCACACTTATCCGTCCCCAGTTCCATTCCAATAGAATTGCTAAAATCACACGTGATGTTTAGCAATTCCATAAGATGGGAGCGACTGGAAGCGAATAACTTGAGATCATCCATGTAGAAAAGGTGGGTCACTTTTGTACCTCCTTTCCGAAGCTGAAATCCCCTCCCAGAGCCCTCCAGTAAGGTACTGAGAGGGTTCAGAGAGAGGCAGAACCAGATTGGACTCAAACAATCGCCCTGGAAGATACCCCTTCTTATCCTTATGTGGTTCTCCGCAGCCGTCATCCGCTGGCCTAGATGACAAAGGATCGTACTCCACTGCCCCATACACTGCCCGAGGAAGTCTCGAACCGTATATTCAACCTTGTACAGCTCGAGGACCCTCTTAAGCCATGTATGAGGCACCGAGTCGAAAGCCTTTTTATAGTCTATCCAGGCGGCGGAGAGGTTCCGACGGTTGCGTTTAACCACCTTGCCAATGACCGCGTCAATGAGGAGTGGTTCTTTGGTTGCACGACCACCGCCCCGACATCCATTCTGAGCGCGCGACATCACCTGATTTGAGTTCAGGTGACGAGTGATTCTCGCGCTCAAAATGGATGTAAGTGTTTTGTATATGGTAGATAGACACGTTATGGGGCGGTATTTGCTCGGGTCTGTGGAATCCCGGTCTTTAGGAACCAAATGAGTGATCCCAGTAGTGAAGAGGCTCGGGAGCGACTTCTGGTCGAGAGCCTCTTGAAACTGTCGGGCGAGCACAGCGTGACACACCACGAACCCCTTTATCCAGTAGTGGTGCAGTCCGTCGAGTCCCGGACTTTTCCAGTTCGGGGCTCTACGGACCGCCTCAGCTACGTCATCCGGCGTTATGATGACGGGGTCCATGGGCGTAATATTCGCACACTGACTCGCCACAACTTCCGTCCAAGGGCCCTCGCTGTGGTTTACGGGCTCTGACCACAGGCCGCGCCAGAATGCGATAGTGTCGGCCTGATTCAGTGCTGGGCCCGTTCCACGTACCATTGGTCGATCCAATGATTCATAGAGCCACTTCTGATCACTCTGGAAGAGACGATTCTGGTTGAACCGTGTCGACCTCTCGGTGTATCGTCGAATCCGCTTCCCCCAAGCAGCGATTGTCTGCTTCAGGTCGTCTATGCGCTCCGTCAGTTTTTGCGTTATATCCGGCTGGGACAAACTGATATTTGTCCCAGCAAACGCCATCTTGACGGTGCGCACAATTCTCGGCCTATTATTGCCCGACCTGAAGCTTATCAGTCTGCCGATGAGGGCCCTTGCCTTTGCGATACGGTCCTCAATCCTTCTTCTCCAGGCTGGGATGGCGCTACTGTGTCTAGTAGCGCGTCCAGCCGTGGGAAGTTTGGCACCAATAATACGGCAAACTGCCAGTGCGGCGCCAAAAAGAATTGAGTCCGTGTCGCAAAGGTCCCGGCTGGCTTCCAAATACGTCACCAGCATTGGGTTGAGAGCCCTAACGACAGCCCGATTCCGCTTACTTAAGGGTATGCGCGGGAGTCGCGGTCGATTTTCGAGAGGCGTACTGCGCGTTTCCACAATCGCCTCCTCCAATTTACTCCTCATCTGCTCCAGTTCTTGGGTGACCATTCCATCATCGCCTGAATCAACCAGAGCGGGGAGATCCATAGCGCCCTCTATATGTGCCTGCTGTTCTGTGGCCTGTGGAGTCGCATCCCCAGCTATAGCCGGTTCATTCGATGAGGGAATAGCCTCACGCCGTAGTCGTTCGAGTTCGGTGTCATCAAATATTTTTGAGCGCATGATGTACCGAACTCGGTCTGCCAGGTTTTGCTCGGTAACGGTAATAGACGGCTCCAGCTCAGCAAATAGTCGATGCATCCTAGCCCGGTACACAAAACTTCCAATTTCTTCCCCTTTCGCCCTAAAATACGCCCGCAATACGTTTGTATTCATATCCTTCGTCCAACGCATGCGGCGTACTCCACCAGCGGCGGGTGCTGCTTGCCGAGTCCGAGAGGACCCTGCCGACACCAAGCCATCTGGTGGGGATGATGGATGCGAGGGGCTACTAGGTGGTCGTGTAGCACCTCGCGCTTGGCTGGCAGCTCGCATGCTGTCGCGTCCAGCGCCAGCTCCAGACGCGCCCCGGCGACCCCCAGGCAGCGGCCCTATACGCAGTCTATTCGTTTCCATCATCCATAAATTGGGCGTCAGTTAACGGGAGACGCCCAGACCCGTCGCCGTTTCATGATGGAGCCATATGCACAAACGGGCCTTTGCACCCTCAAGTTTGCCGAGGCACGGCGCTAACACCGCTTGGCAAGGTGCTGACTGATTGCGCCGACGTAGCAGTTTTGTCACTTAACTGTTACGTCAGCGGGCGATGGGGTCGTCACTTTCCTACACCAGGTTATTATTATTATTAAAATAACTTTATAAATAACAGTTTAAATTTTGCCCTGCTGGTCGTAAGTCATGTGACATTCGCACACGTTCATTTCAATTTTTTTTGTTTAGGTATGAACCAAAGAGTATGCCGCAGAGAGTTTGCAATCACAATACACCAGCATAAATGTCAGACTATAACTATGGCACAAATGACAAAAATTCATCAGGACTTTTATTCCCATACGAATAAAAAAGATCAAGATGCTATACTCTTAAAATGATGTAAAATAATGTCGGCTACCCGTACCAGTAAAAATCATCACAAATATAAAGGGAAGAAACAAACTACCATCAAATATGGTGTGATTGTTAACAAGACGAGAATACCTATCTGTAATAATTTTTTTTTGCATATTTTTGGGATTACTAAACACAGAGTGGCATTCGTCATGAAAAAGTTTTATTACACTGGGGAAGTTGGTACTGAGCATCGTGGAGGAGACCGCAAAACAGCAAATTTTATTTTGCTGATCAAAAACGATCTATTCACAACTACATTGCAACATTGAAATGTATAGAATCTCACTATTGTAGAAAAACGAAAACAGCTGAACGAAAACATCTACCATCTGAATTAAATTTGTCTAAATTATTCCAAATGTACAAAGTAAGTGAACATGTACATCCCCTAGTGAAGTTGTCGTATTTCCGCCATGTTTTTAACACATCGTATAATATTGGTTTTAGAACACCAAAGACTGATGTGTGTTCTACGTGCTTGGAACTTAAAGAAAAAATTAAAATTGAAATAGACCCAATTCAGAAAAATTTATTGATGATAAAAAACATGTTCATAGTTTGCGAGCGAAAGCATTTTATGAAAAATTAGGCAGTGCACCTGAAAATGGAAAGTAATTTCATTTGACTGTCAAAAAAATCTACCCCTTCCAAAATTGCCTGACCAGTCAACATATTACAGTCGTCAACTATATTATTATAATCTTACAATGGTGGAGGGTACTTCCAAGAACCCATTGTCAAAGAACAATGTTTTTGCTTACGTTTGTACTGAAAATGAGTACAATAAAGATTCTAATCTTATAGGATCTGCTGTGTATCATAGACTCACCGCAACCGACAAAACCGATATCACACATATTCGGTTGATCGCTGACGGTTGCGGTGGTCAAATCAAAAACTGTATAGTTTTGGGAGCTTGTTCTAAATGGCTATTGGAAAACCCTTGTATTCATACAATTGAATTGATATTTCCGGTGACTGGCCATTCTTTTACGCCTCCGGACCGGCAGTTTGGTGTGATTGAAAGAAAACTGAAAAAAAGGAGGTTATCCTACATCCAAGTGAGATAACAGGAATTATAAGAGAATCTTCAAGTATCGTGAAATTCGGAAGCGACTGTATTGTGAGTGATTGGAGGGACACAGTCAGAAAAGTGCTTAAACAAACTACGTCATGGTCAGTCCAGTTTAAAGAGTGTAAAAGATTTATATTAAAAAGGTCAAAAAAATGTGCTGGTTCGTGGAGAACTAAATTATAAAACTGATTTAGGTAAATTTGAAAACATATGTCAGCGAAATAAACAAACATCTATGCTAAACCCTGAACCTCTGCAAAACATTGTCGCCGTAAATAAAAATAAGTTACAGGATATAAAGAAACTTCTCCAAAAACATTTCGGATCTAAGTGGGTAGCTTCACGTTCTTTAATGTTTTATAAAGAACTCCTCCAAACACAAGATGAACTAGTGGCTCCACAAAACGAAGAAAGTTTCTGCAACGAATCAACTTGCGAAACTATTGAATTGTACGTTTGAATTATGATGTACATTATATTTCAAGAACCTACGTCCTACCTCGGCTCAATAAAACCTTGTTTATTTCGGTTTATGTAGTTAGAGTTTATTATTTTAAGTTTTTTTTTTAATTATTTCAATGTATTTAAGACTAGGTTCAACGCATACAAAATGCATATTTGGACATTACGTGATTGTATATACAGAATGTAACAAAAACATAAAATAATATTGAAGGGGCTGATTCTGCTGATCAAGTACAGCTAATTTATGTAGGTTAGATTTTTTTTCAATTAAATAAAAAATTTGGATAACATACTATATGGTTGATTTTCCCAAGTATTTAGTATGGGGTATTTAAAAAAAAAATGAAATAAATTCTACCACATGAAATCTTGCTATATTTGAGCAGCAGAATCAGCCCCTTAAATATCATCTAATCATTTTTTTACATTCTCTATACATAATCATGTAACATACAAATATGCATTTGTATTTTAAAGTTATTGTTTTTCTTTGACATTCCATATAAATATCCTTATAAATGAATATTCAATTTTTTTTCGAAACAATACTGCGTTTCTAATTATATTTTAAGTTAAAAAAAATATTATTTTCGTTGTTAGAAATTTACATTAAAATAGCTGATTTTGTTAATGTTAATTTGTAATAAAAATATTCAGTAAATAACATTCTTTAATTTTGACAACCCTGTTCTACGATAAAACTGTTGAATTCAAACGCGGCTATCATGACATTCGGTTAGTGTCAAAGGCGGCTATATCTACCAAGCTTAGGTTCAAACACGGCCATTATTTAAGTTGACTATTAAAAGCGGCAATCTAGTAACTTTATTTAAATATTATGGTGCCGTCGGATCAAGTTATGCTATAGGTTTAGTGTTCATCAACATTTGTCGTAACCACAAATCACAATGAAACATCCAATATAAAAATCCTCGTCTAAAAATGAGAATATGCAGTTTTTTTTTGGTTTGCCAAAAATTTGGTTCGACCTACTTTGCCGTTTTTGATACTATATGACTCATATAATCTTAGTTGAAAATCTTGTAAACAAAGTTTTAATTTCAGTATTTTGTGCTATTATATTATAACTTAAAATATTTTAATTACACAGACGAGTATAGGTATGTAAGTAGGTACTTGGGTAGTGAAGTAAATTTCAACTAAGTTTTGCATTAAAGTACTTAGGTATTACGTCTGTAGTTAAATAATTTTTTAATTTTTTTTTGCTATAAGTACCTATCTGACAAAAAAATGAAATAAATTTACCTTTCATTATCCTTTGGTAACTCAAAAAATGATATATCTGAATCCTTTTAATTGCTCATTAAGCATCCCCACAACAATAATTGTAGTAGGAACGATGTTTTGTTTTATCAAATAGATTAGTAATATATATTATTTAATGATTTCTTATATTTATGCGAACACTACACACATTGAATGAAACTATTTTTACGGATTTTATCGCGTTTAATTAACTTATTTTATATTCCCGACGTGAAACGTTATGTTCGCGCAAAAGCGTTAATGTTAATAATGGGCGTCAGAGGGAGTGCGCGCCTCTACGATAACGGTTTTGGACGTCCGGTCATTTCGAGGACACGCTATAACAAAGTAGTTCATTTCCTCGCGTCGAGAGATAAACACGCGTTCTTTGTCGGGAAGTAGGAGGCGGAATATGATAGGCGCGTATAGTAAATATACCACTGGGAATGGTAACGCGCATTCCTGTTTTGTTAGCTTCATCCCGGGACTTAGGGTCTAATTCAGAATCTGTATAAGTGGATTCGACCGTATTAGTTACTAGTGCGGTATTTGATATTCTAGAAATAACGGTGACCTTTGATCCGTACGTTCTGTGTTCATTTTCGCGAGTCAAGCGTTATAACAAACGAGAGTTAGTGGCTTATGTAAGGTAGTTAATCGTACGACAGAGTTAAGAACTGTCATTGTAGAAAACGAAGAAAGTGACTGCGGAAGGAGACCGTAGTTTGGAGAGGTGTTGAGGGCCGAACTGCTGCAGAGGGAACGGTCTAATAAGGTCAATAACACTACCAGCCACACCCAAATACACATCACTGACCCTTACTTTCCTAGCACTATACATCCACACGCGACCTGACCGAATCCTGAGGGACCAGTCGCCTTGGATAGAGGTAAGTAAGCTCTGTTCAATAAATGTAACGCTCCCCCCTGATCGTTTAATGTAATTAGAAACTTAACCCTTGGCGTTAGGACGCCCGACCTGTACTTGCTTGTAGGTTCTTCCGTTCATGGGCCGCGGAGGATCCTACTCCTGGGATAGGCAGTTGCAGGCCGTAACATTTGGTAGCAGAACGCGATTCTGGGATCGATTCCCGGTCGATCCACCGACCATAGTGTTTGATAAAAATTAAATAATTTTGGTGGCAGGGAGCGTTGGGTTGATTGGTTTAATTTTGTGTCTACAATCACGCCCGTCCGTAATACGTAAAAATATTTTTTTTATTATATACGTAATAATAAAATCCCTTTCGAAAAAATGTCGCTAACAACAAAAAAAAGCAAGCCACCCAGGCTTGCTTTTTTTTGTTGTTAGCGGGTAAATTTGAAAAGCCGCGCCCGGCTAGCGCACAAGCGGGAGTTTGCGTCATGTAGGTAGATGGTTATTTTTACGTAATCGGTTAATTATCGTTGTCGGATAGTTGTAGTGGATTACTTATCGAAGGGTCGATTTCCGAGATAGGCATTTTTTGTTGATGTGTATCTTCGTTATTTATCTTTCGTATTGTAATTTGTATTTGAACTAAAGAGTAGTAATTTGTATTTACGTAATTTGAATTTAACTTGATTTGATCGCACTAGTATTTGTTATTGTTAATTTGATTTGTCTTTTCTTTTGTACTAACTTGTATTCGATTATCAAGTACTTATCAAGTAGCGGTTCTTATTTGTTATCTATTCAACTCGATTTGATAGGAACTGCATTTGTTAGCTGTTAATTTTTTTTGTATTTGTTATTTGTTATTTTTGTAATTGTGCTCGAGCCGCGTCGTAATTTGTATTTAGTAGTGATGTCCTCGCCCAAGATGCTAATCCGTTGCCTGCGGACTGAGTTACGCTGGGCCACCAGCGCCCATGCTTTGATAGGTCGACCGGATAGGGTCCATAACTTGATGAAGCGGTTCGAGCAAGTCGATGCTCGAAGGGCTGCAGTGGAGGAGGCTTACGCTGAGCTCGAGGATTCGGATGTGGAAAAGGGAGTTCTGGACTCCTGCTTCGCAGACTATGAGCAGTTCTTTTCGCTCACGGACGAGTTCATCGAGGCTGAAGGCAGGTATGCCGAGGAGGCACGTGAAGCTCGGACGAGTGGCCTGCCCGAGTCCTTTCGGAAGCAGCCTCAGCCGGAGCTGTTGGGACGACTCCCAACTCTGGACTTGCCAAGGTTCTCCGGGGTCCTTTCCGAATGGCTGACCTTCGTTGGTCTTTTCGACGGTCTAGTGAACGCCCGGAGTGACTTGACCCCGAGCCAGAAGATGGCGTACCTCCTGGCCTCACTTGAGGGGGAGGCCCTGGGCGTTGTCAGCCATTTGAGCTTGTCGGACGACGCCTACCAGACTGCTCGGGACCTCCTAGCCAGAAGATACGCCAACGTCCGGCGAATTGCGGACGAACATGTTAAACAGCTTCTGAGCCTCCCGCTGCTTAGTGACCGGGCCAGACTACGTCCGGACCTGTTGGATCCAGTCTTGGTGGCCTGTAATACGTTGAGGCGGCTGGATTTACCAGTGGGCGAATGGGCCTTCTTGTTGCTCCGCATCGTGCTGTCCCGCCTACCTCTCGACCTTAGAATACTTTTTGAGGAGAGGTACGGCGGGGACGAGGCCTCCTATATTCCGCCCTTCTATGACCTGCTGCGGTTTTTGGAGGAGCAGTGCCGGCAGACTGAGAACGCGGCGGGCACCGTTGACGACTTACGAGCCGTGCCCAGTGACAGGTGGAATCCGCCGGGCAAGTCGTCGTCAACCCCCCCCCCCCCCCCCCTGCTCCTATTGTCGAGCATCTGATCACCGGGTAACGTCTTGCCCAAAATTATTAGGTAAGCCGATACCGGCGAGGCGAACTATCGCCAAGGAGCGCCGCTGGTGCTACTCCTGTTTGGAAGGGCACCTCCAGCGAGACTGTCCGCACCGGCGGCCCTGTCTTCATTGCCAGGGCAATCACCATGCCGTACTGTGCCTGGGTGCGAACGGCGTCTCCTCTCGGGGTGCTGCCAGGCCCTCGACCCCCACGGGCGGGGGCGCTCCGCCACGCCCTCTGACGGCCGAAGCTCGGCGCCCGCCGGCTAGCCACCAGGCCCCTAGGTTTGAAAGGGGTCCCTCCCCCGACCAGTCGGGGGGTAATTCCCTCAGGGGCGGGGGTGTCATCACACCCCCTCAGCGTGCGGAGAGGAACTTCACGGCCACTCATCAGTCCGCTGGACCCTTCTCACTCCCGTTAGCTGAGTGGCCGCGACTGGTGTACCACTGTACCCCATTTGATGGAGGCGGCCCTAGCTAGCTGCCGCCTTAGCTCCCACCATGGCTGCCTCTACTGAGCCTTAAGCCGTCAACAGTCCACTTGTCAAGCTGTTCTGTTGCCGACGGCCTCAGTGAGGGCATACAACCCGAGTGGCGACTGTTAGCGGTTGCGCTCTGTTAGTCTCGGGTTCACGCGGTGTGGCCTCCACTTGGTGGTGGGAAGATTAGGGCCCCCCCGGAGCGTTGAATCACGCTCTCAAGGGGTATTAGATTTGGTTTGGTCGAGGACTTATTAAAGAATTATTTGAATTAAAATTAAAATGCTTTGAGTTTTCCGCGAAATTCATATTGTAGCGGTTGTGATTAAAAGAATTGAATTTAAAATACTCCTTTAAATGCTGCTGCATATGTTTTGTAAATACATTTGATCACTGCGTTTGTTGTTGCACGGAAAATTGAGATTAAATTGTGTGCCCTTTTTTAATGCTTGTGCGTATGCTTTGTAATTGTATTTGATTGTCGCGTCTGTGCTGAAAGGAAAGTTTGAATTCATTTGAAATTTGAATGGCGCGCTATTTTGAAAATTATGTATATGTTTGTGATAGTATTTAATAATTTTGCTTTGTGATAAGGAAGGTTGAAATTAGATAACCCTGTGGTTGCCGAAGGAAATAAGAGTAAATTCTCTTTTGGTTTAGATTTTGTTGGCACTGTCTAAGATATTTATTTGAAATAAGAAATAGGCTGTCTCTTACGTTTATTGTTTTGTTTACTTTGCCAAGTTGACCTATGTGCATCGGTGATTACTTGTTTTAATTAATTCTGTAATTGAACATTGATGCTTTTGAAAAATTAGTTGAAATATGAGCATAGGATTACCTGCCTAAAGGGCTATCTGGTTTGTAGATTATCAGATGGAAATCAGCTGTCGCACCATTTGGTAAATGATTATAGGTGGATGGCTTGGTTATGCCTACTTGTTTGAAAATTCATACTAGGAACTATCTGTGCGTTTTGTTCAGCTCTCCACAGACGACGTTCATGGGGAATTTGGGGGTGCTCTCTGCACTGAAGCTTGGAAGGTCCCTTTGGGCCGCTTCGCGTCACGTCGCTGTTTGCAGACCTGATCCGGTCGGATTGCGGAACTAATCATAGGAGCGCAGATAGGTGTTTGAAGGAGGTCGTCGGACTTCTGTCTAGGAATAGGACTTATTTATGTGATGCGATGTCCAGGAAGGGCATCCAGTTCAACTCTCCGGCTAGCCCACGTTGGGGCTGTAATTTTGAGGCGTTGGTTAGGGTTGCAAGATCTGATGGTGTGCGTAAGGTGGCCTAGTTTGGTTGTAGATTCGGTCTTGCAACTTGCCGTCGCTACCCTGTCCCGCTGACCGGTTTGCTCGCGGACCTAAATCCTTATGTCCGGGACGGGGGTTTGTTCGCGCAAAAGCGTTAATGTTAATAATGGGCGTCAGAGGGAGTGCGCGCCTCTACGATAACGGTTTTGGACGTCCGGTCATTTCGAGGACACGCTATAACAAAGTAGTCCATTTCCTCGCGTCGAGAGATAAACACGCGTTCTTTGTCGGGAAGTAGGAGGCGGAATATGATAGGCGCGTATATCAATATATATATACATATATATATATATATATATATATATATATATATATATATACATATATATATATATATATATATATATATATATATATATATATATATATATATATATATATTGATACGGCCAACAGCTGCCTATCCCAGGAGTAGAATCCTCCGCGGCCCATAGACGGAGAAGCTACAGGCAGATGCTGGTCGGGCGTCCTAACGCCAAGGGTTAAGTTTCTAATTACATTAAACGATCAGGGGGGAGCGTTACATTTATTGAACAGAGCTTACTTACCTCTATCCAAGGCGACTGGTCCCTCAGGATTCGGTCAGGTCGCGTGTGGATGTATAGTGCTAGGAAAGTAAGGGTCAGTGATGTGTATTTGGGTGTGGCTGGTAGTGTTATTGACCTTATTAGACCGTTCCCTCTGCAGCAGTTCGGCCCTCAGCACCTCTCCAAACTACGGTCTCCTTCCGCAGTCACTTTCTTCGTTTTCTACAATGACAGTTCTTAACTCTGTCGTACGATTAACTACCTTACATAAGCCACTAACTCTCGTTTGTTATAACGCTTGACTCGCGAAAATGAACACAGAACGTACGGATCAAAGGTCACCGTTATTTCTAGAATATCAAATACCGCACTAGTAACTAATACGGTCGAATCCACTTATACAGATTCTGAATTAGACCCTAAGTCCCGGGATGAAGCTAACAAAACAGGAATGCGCGTTACCATTCCCAGTGGTATATTTACTATACGCGCCTATCATATTCCGCCTCCTACTTCCCGACAAAGGACGCGTGTTTATCTCTCGACGCGAGGAAATGAACTACTTTGTTATAGCGTGTCCTCGAAATGACCGGACGTCCAAAACCGTTATCGTAGAGGCGCGCACTCCCTCTGACGCCCATTATTAACATTAACGCTTTTGCGCGAACAAACCCCCGTCCCGGACATAAGGATTTAGGTCCGCGAGCAAACCGGTCAGCGGGACAGGGTAGCGACGGCAAGTTGCAAGACCGAATCTACAACCAAACTAGGCCACCTTACGCACACCATCAGATCTTGCAACCCTAACCAACGCCTCAAAATTACAGCCCCAACGTGGGCTAGCCGGAGAGTTGAACTGGATGCCCTTCCTGGACATCGCATCACATAAATAAGTCCTATTCCTAGACAGAAGTCCGACGACCTCCTTCAAACACCTATCTGCGCTCCTATGATTAGTTCCGCAATCCGACCGGATCAGGTCTGCAAACAGCGACGTGACGCGAAGCGGCCCAAAGGGACCTTCCAAGCTTCAGTGCAGAGAGCACCCCCAAATTCCCCATGAACGTCGTCTGTGGAGAGCTGAACAAAACGCACAGATAGTTCCTAGTATGAATTTTCAAACAAGTAGGCATAACCAAGCCATCCACCTATAATCATTTACCAAATGGTGCGACAGCTGATTTCCATCTGATAATCTACAAACCAGATAGCCCTTTAGGCAGGTAATCCTATGCTCATATTTCAACTAATTTTTCAAAAGCATCAATGTTCAATTACAGAATTAATTAAAACAAGTAATCACCGATGCACATAGGTCAACTTGGCAAAGTAAACAAAACAATAAACGTAAGAGACAGCCTATTTCTTATTTCAAATAAATATCTTAGACAGTGCCAACAAAATCTAAACCAAAAGAGAATTTACTCTTATTTCCTTCGGCAACCACAGGGTTATCTAATTTCAACCTTCCTTATCACAAAGCAAAATTATTAAATACTATCACAAACATATACATAATTTTCAAAATAGCGCGCCATTCAAATTTCAAATGAATTCAAACTTTCCTTTCAGCACAGACGCGACAATCAAATACAATTACAAAGCATACGCACAAGCATTAAAAAAGGGCACACAATTTAATCTCAATTTTCCGTGCAACAACAAACGCAGTGATCAAATGTATTTACAAAACATATGCAGCAGCATTTAAAGGAGTATTTTAAATTCAATTCTTTTAATCACAACCGCTACAATATGAATTTCGCGGAAAACTCAAAGCATTTTAATTTTAATTCAAATAATTCTTTAATAAGTCCTCGACCAAACCAAATCTAATACCCCTTGAGAGCGTGATTCAACGCTCCGGGGGGGCCCTAATCTTCCCACCACCAAGTGGAGGCCACACCGCGTGAACCCGAGACTAACAGAGCGCAACCGCTAACAGTCGCCACTCGGGTTGTATGCCCTCACTGAGGCCGTCGGCAACAGAACAGCTTGACAAGTGGACTGTTGACGGCTTAAGGCTCAGTAGAGGCAGCCATGGTGGGAGCTAAGGCGGCAGCTAGCTAGGACCGCCTCCATCAAATGGGGTACAGTGGTACACCAGTCGCGGCCACTCAGCTAACGGGAGTGAGAAGGGTCCAGCGGACTGATGAGTGGCCGTGAAGTTCCTCTCCGCACGCTGAGGGGGTGTGATGACACCCCCGCCCCTGAGGGAATTACCCCCCGACTGGTCGGGGGAGGGACCCCTTTCAAACCTAGGGGCCTGGTGGCTAGCCGGCGGGCGCCGAGCTTCGGCCGTCAGAGGGCGTGGCGGAGCGCCCCCGCCCGTGGGGGTCGAGGGCCTGGCAGCGCCCCGAGAGGAGACGCCGTTCGCACCCAGGCACAGTACGGCATTTAGCCGACCCTTACTTTCCTAGCACTATACATCCACACGCGACCTGACCGAATCCTGAGGGACCAGTCGCCTTGGATAGAGGTAAGTAAGCTCTGTTCAATAAATGTAACGCTCCCCCCTGATCGTTTAATGTAATTAGAAACTTAACCCTTGGCGTTAGGACGCCCGACCAGCATCTGCCTGTAGCTTCTCCGTCTATGGGCCGCGGAGGATTCTACTCCTGGGATAGGCAGCTGTTGGCCGTATCAATATATATATACATATATATATATATATATATATATATATATATATATATATATATATATATATATATATATATATATATATATATATAGGTTAAAGTGACAAACGAGTTCGCATACAAACAAAACGACATTCTTGTTCATTGTTGTCTCTGAGAAAGAATGAAGATAAGATGAAATACGAGTATGTACACATATAATTATACTTACTGCCTCTTCCTTCATACTGAAAAATAACACTGGAAGCATGACCGCTTGGCGACAGAAAGGGGTGGGAGGGTAGTAGTAGGTACATATTCGTGTATTATCCATAATTATACAGAAACAGAAACATAATCTCTTTTATTCAATATAGATTGTAAATAATACTTATTGAAAGTCACTCTTTTGTTTAATTACCACTGATTCGAAGAAAACCTCTGGCCTTGGAAGAACCAGCAAGAAACCCAGCGAGACTTTTTTTTGAAACAGCTTACAATCAGAGGCGTAGCCTGGACTAATATAAACGTGCGCGAAGTTGCATCAGCGAGGCCCCTTTTCTTTCGTTCCATGGATCTACCGAATAGATACCTAACATGCATTGACACGACATACGAGGGCGACACTGAAAGTTTTTAGAACTGGCCACTTGTAAAAGATATAATAAAAAACCGGCCAAGTGCGAGTCGGACTCGCGCACCGAGGGTTCTGAACAAATCCGTAGGTATATAAATTTAAAGTTATTAAAATATTTTTATTACATGATGTAACTAAAAAATTATGCTTTTCGCAACTTTTCCTTTATCTGTACTATAATACTTATATAATACTTATATAATACTGTTGCTTCGTACCAAATTTTAAGATTCTGAGTTCACGGGAAGTACCCTGTAGGTTTTGATTCCTTTGCGAATGTCGAAAATTTGCGGCATAAACGGCTGTATCTTTTAATTGCGTTGGCTTAGTAGTTTGATTGTTTCACAGCTCCAAGGGACAGTAGACTTGAGTATTTGAATTTCATCTTGATACCTCCACGCGTTCCTAAGAAAAAGGGTCTTGACAGACAGACAGACAGACGGATAACAAAGTGATACGGAACCCTAAAAAATAAGTTCAAATTTTGAAAATGGAACTCTGCCAATATTATTGTGTATGTATTTTATTAATTTGTCATTTCTTTACGATTTGGCTGCAAATTGAAAATTGTCTATGTCACATCAGCATGAATTTAACACGAGAAAATTTTCGTACACTGATTTTTTATGAATTTCGAGGTTATTTAAGTCCACAAAAAAGATATGATAGACTTCGATTGGCCTTTCACGATGCAGCCCCATCTCGTGCCACTGTTTATAACTGGTTTAATGAGTTTAAACGTGGTCGTACTAATAACACCGATGATCTGCGTGAGGGATGGCCATTGATTTAGTCTTGTATAACTCAATGGGGACGGCCTTCTACGGCGATGACTGAAGATAACATCAGTGTTGTGCGGCGTGTGATGGAGACTGACAAAAAGGTGACTTATCAGCAGATTCGGACAAGATAAGGCATCGGTATGAGTCAAGTACACAAAATCCTCCATGAATATTTAGCAGTCAGGAAGCTTTGTGCCCGGTGGATACCTCATAACTTGACAGAGGCCCAAAAACTTTTTTTTAATCAGATAGGTTACTACTACACCATCTAAAGATTGTACTATAGTAAAATTCAGATAAGCTTGCCCTTTGGCAAATATTTTGGGTCTAAGATGTATGACCGCCTGATCGACTGTTGTGCCATCCAACTTACTTGGGTTTGTAATTATATTGCCTAATAGGTAGGCGAATACGCGTAGTACATACCTATATTCTATGTTATTGCTGTGTTTATCGCTACGACGAACAAAAAGGTACACAAAGGTAGGACAAACTAAGGAAAGTCATAATTAGTTGTTTATTATAACAGACCTCGCGAGAAATCAACTCTTTTTAAAGCGCATTTATTTTTTTTCTTTCGTGACTTACTGCCTCTTAGTCGGGGATTTTTAAAATATATTTAGTGTCCGACCGAAACAGGATTTTCAACCGAAACCGAAAACGAAAACGAACCTTCGGTCTGGTGTCAGTTTCGGCCGAAACCGAAACCGAACCTTTTTTAGACATGTTCATTTTTTTGATTGTATACTGGAATCTGGTATATTTTTATACATATACAGATAGGTATTGCATGTTAATCAAAAACAGTAACTGTAATAGTCATGCAGCAACATATTTATTTATTTTCAAGTAAAAATCAACAATTTAACGTTAAGAAATAATTTTTTAAGTCAATTTTGTATAAAAATCAACACTTACACCCATAAAAAGTTGCTCGCTAATTGAGAACATATTTTATTGTGTTCACAATATTGTTAATATTATTCAATGAGAGCATTAACTTAATATATCACACTCACACTCAATATACATACACACACCTTAACAAAATCCCAGAAAATATACAAAACCTGCTCAAAGTTCAAAAACTTTAATAAACTAAGTTTGTATAAAAAGGGTTATTATAATATTAAGGAATTTAAGGATGATATTAACCTCTGGGAATGAGGTGATCACAACCAAGCTCTTTCTAATTTCGTTTTTGTTGTTAATTGTGTTACATACATGATTGTAATAGTGGCGTAGCTACGTGTGGGCGAACTGGGCCCTCGCCCACGGCCTCGCACTAAAAGGGGCCTCGCGAGACCTCCTAAAATGCGATGCCTCCAGACTTTACCACAGATGAGTAATTAATTTGATCACTTTTACCCTTGAAGAAGTGAAAGTGTGTTGTTTGGAGCCTCGCAAGAAACCAACTTAAATGCGACTGCGAGGCCTTTGAAAATACCTTCAAAGACCGTGATTGTTACATTTACGCAATACGAGACTTGTCAGGAATTAATAGATATGAGTAGGTACGAGGGTAACACTCAAAGTTCTTAAAAAATCAAAAACTAAACAAACTAGCAAGTTATTACTCTTATTATATCTTTTCACAATAGTATATGGACATACATCTTTTTTAAGAAGTTTTTCTTTTATTTTCGGAAATAAATAAAAATCGCAAGGTCTTTGCTATAGGGCAGGTGACCCAGTAATTCCACGTCTGACGTCGCCAAGTAGTCGATTGTTTGCTTGGCGGTGTGCGACGAGGCCTTGTGGTAGTGAAGGAGGATCCTACTGCGAGGTTGTTTCTCTCGAACTTTTTCCAAAACAAATAGCAAACATGTGTTAGTGTAGCACTCTGCAATAACTGTTTTTCAATCCACTAAAACAATTGTTGCGTAATGACCTGTCCTTCCGAAGAACGAGGCCACCATCTTTTTTCCCCACGTTTCGACTTCTCTTCACTTTAGTTGGCAACTCCTCGGAAGGAAACACCCAGACAGCAGACTGTCTCTTAGTTTCAGGATCATAACAATAAATCCAGCTTTCGTCACCTGTAAGTATGTCGAACACAGCATTTGAGTCACCTCCATTAAATGCTTGAAACATTTCACGACACCAATCAACACGACGGAGTTTTTGGGCCTCTGTCAAGTTATGAGGTATCCACCGGGCACAAAGCTTCCTGACTGCTAAATATTCATGGAGGATTTTGTGTACTTGACTCATACCGATGCCTTATCTTGTCCGAATCTGCTGATAAGTCACCTTTTTGTCAGTCTCCATCACACGCCGCACAACACTGATGTTATCTTCAGTCATCGCCGTAGAAGGCCGTCCCCATTGAATATACAAGACTAAATCAATGGCCATCCCTCACGCAGATCATCGGTGTTATTAGTACGACCACGTTTAAACTCATTAAACCAGTTATAAACAGTGGCACGAGATGGGGCTGCATCGTGAAAGGCCAATCGAAGTCTATCATATCTTTTTTGTTGACTTAAATAACCTCGAAATTCATAAAAAATCAGTGTACGAAAATTTTCTCGTGTTAAATTCATGCTGATGTGACATAGACAATTTTCAATTTGCAGCCAAATCGTAAAGAAATGACAAATTAATAAAATACATACACAATAATATTGGCAGAGTTCCATTTTCAAAATTTGAACTTATTTTTTAGGGTTCCGTATCACTTTGTTATCCGTCTGTCTGTCTGTCTGTCAAGACCCTTTTTCTTAGGAACGCGTGGAGGTATCAAGATGAAATTCAAATACTCAAGTCTACTGTCCCTTGGAGCTGTGAAACAATCAAACTACTAAGCCAACGCAATTAAAAGATACAGCCGTTTATGCCGCAAATTTTCGACATTCGCAAAGGAATCAAAACCTACAGGGTACTTCCCGTGAACTCAGAATCTTAAAATTTGGTACGAAGCAACGTATTATAGTACAGATAAAGGAAAAGTTGCGAAAAGCATAATTTTTTAGTTACATCATGTAATAAAAATATTTTAATAACTTTAAACTTATATACCTACGGATTTGTTCAGAACCCTCGGTGCGCGAGTCCGACTCGCAGTTGGCCGGTTTTTTATTATATCTTTTACAAGAGGCTAGTTCTAAAAACTTTCAGTGTCGCCCTCGTATGTCGTGTCAATGCATGTTAGGTATCTATTCGGTAGATCCATGGAACGAAAGAAAAGGGGCCTCGCTGATGCAACTTCGCGCACGTTTATATTAGTCCAGGCTACGCCTCTGATTGTAAGCTGTTTCAAAAAAAAGTCTCGCTGGGTTTCTTGCTGGTTCTTCCAAGGCCAGAGGTTTTCTTCGAATCAGTGGTAATTAAACAAAAGAGTGACTTTCAATAAGTATTATTTACAATCTATATTGAATAAAAAAGATTATGTTTCTGTTTCTGTATAATTATGGATAATACACGAATCACGAACTCATCCGAACGACGCACGATAATCCACGAACGCTGAGTTTCGGCGCCGCCGAAGGTTCGGCAGTTTTTTGATGAAACCGAAACCGTAGTATAAAGACACCAAGTAGGCTGTCTCCGGCCCAATCCGCGATATAATTGCCTACTGTCTCAGGGTTGTCATTGTCACCAAATCATTAGTTTAAAGCCCGGCCCTTGCCAAAAATAATACATCTCTGTATAACTAATTCAGTGATCATTAGTCGATAAAGTTCAACAATGGTTTTCCTAACAAATACAGAAATATATTAAGATTCAGAGCAGTATTATTTATAAAAAAAGGGATAAACTAAACCGGCGGGGCGGTGTGTGAGCTCCTGTTTAAATTATTTACTTAGTGTATTCTAGTTCCTCTTTTTTTTTAATAGGCATAATATAGTATTTGCACACATAAAGGACCATATTAATATTTATTTTTAATTCAAGCATATATATATATATATATATATATATATATATATATATATATATATATATATATATATATATATTGAATCACACATTTATTACAAAATTACAAATTAGCTACAGAAAAATACTTTCTTCGGTTTCGACTATTACGAAACGACTTGTTATTAAACTTTAATGTGTAATATATCCGCATCCTTATAAATAACTTTTGCAAATATAATTAATTACGATTTTATAACCGTAAATAGATACTTAGTTACTATTCTTCCTCTGTCTGATAGACAACTAGCTAATACAACAAAAATAAGTAAGTAGGTATCTCATCGTCAAGTAAAAATTATATGCTATAATAAGTGACCTGTCCTTTTCAATAGGTAATCTGAACAGAGACAATTCTGGAATCGATGAATTATTAAGACACCCAAACACACAGCAATACGTTCTCCTGCGATTATCACACATTTTTCATTCATTTAGCGGTGCCAAAAGTCGTAACGCGCGAACCTCGTGCGGTGTTAGCCCAGACTGGCGTAGTGAGAAACATTTCGAGATTGTGTTTAAGTGTGCGTGCGGCGCCTCATAGATACTATGGCGCACACATACAAGCCGCGCGCAGTGCGTTTGTATGAAGATAACGTACTTCCCGCTCTTTATACTATGCCGAAACTAATACCGAAACTAGATTTTTTGCCGAAACTTTGCCTAAACCGAAACCGAAACCGAATCTTCGGTCGGTCACTAATTATATTTTATCCTTTTTCAATAACAACTTTTATATTCGTCGTGTGTTTTTCTTTTAATTTTGGTTTTTTCAATTATTTTGTTAATTTTGATATTTTTCAGAAAAGACAGTCACGTTGTTGATAATTTGCATGAATTTGGTAAATACATTTTTATACAAAATATTTTAAATATACGGTAGGGATTGACTCAACTATATTAAATAATGTCGATATTTATCTTGAATATTGATATTGAATCGATAGTCTTGCCCACAAAACAAGAAAATAAATCCTCGGTTTGCGTTCTATAAATGTAATTCTATATTGCCGCTTGTCAAATAGATTCCCTCCGGATTCTATAATTAGAAAAAATGGTTAAGGTTAATTGGACGGGTTGGTTGGAATGCAAAGAAAAACTAAGTATAAAAGAAAAAGTAGAATAAAAACAATTTTATTAAACGGAGTCATTTCTACATTATATGTCCTAGTAAGTATAATATTGTTATAATAAGACTTGAAAAACGTAACTTTCAAAACTTTAAACTTTATAAATTACAAGCATGTACATTTTTGTACATTAAAGATAAAAAATCTTTAGATTATCCTATTTAAGACATTATGAACCCAATTATAGTAAAATTATTTTGTCCATGCAGTTGGGGTCATAAATCATAGCTCGGCCTCAGCCCAGCTAGGGTGGTGAGCATGTTGCGCGGGCGCAACGCCATTATAGATAACAACAAATGAATCATCGAAGGCAGGTACACGGCGGCGATGCTGTGTACAAAGGTTGGTGTGACATTGTTATGTTATGAGTCATTTGTTATCCATTATTACCCCCGCCTAATACCTGCAAATTAGTGCAATGATAATTTAGGACATATATCGAAGAGAAATTTGTTTTTGCGCATTCGTTCTCTGAATTTTTTTAGTGACACAATGGCTACTCTTTTGTTTTGTACCAAAAAGACAGAATTTATTCCAAATAATATTTTGCCTGTTGGCACCAATATACCAGGATTCCAGTGTTCTATTTCTTCTATGCGTAAAATACTCATATAACTTGGGTACAAGTACACACAAGCTCCAGATGGTCGTAAACAATTGATGGAAAGGACTGACATCGATTGTGCGCGGCTACAACTCCTGAGAAAACTCAAGACCCTGAGAGATAGTGAAGACACTCGACCAAGAATTTATTTAGATGAGACTTGGGTAAACAAAAATCACAGCCGGAAACGAATTTGGCTAGACAAGGATGGACCAGGCGGCTTAAACACAAAAACAGGAAAGGGGGGCAGACTAATTGGTAAATATTCTTTCATCTTTTATGTAAGAAATACGACTTAATAATAATTGAATACAAAATATAATGTTCATTTAATTGTTGTTTCAGTTTGTCATGCAGTCTGTGCAAAATATGGTTTATATCCGAAGTCAGATGGGTATTCCGTGCTGTGATGTCTCAGAACTAGTACTACCATTCAGAAATGAATGCCAAAGGTTTCACAGACTGGTTTACAAAGCTGCTGCAGAGTCTTGAAGAACCATCACTCATCATCATGGACAACGCACCCTACCACTCCCAGAAAATAAATCGGGCACCGACATCAGCTAACAAAAAGAGTGAAATTCAGGAGTGGCTCCGCCAACACGGGATTGAGTTTAGTGATAGTGAGCTCAAGCCGGAACTATTACAAAAGGTATTTCAGATTTTATTATTTAAAGTTTGCAATACATTTGTTTTCTTTTAAGTATTTAGTTGAATATACAAACAACATTATATTTACAGGTGCAACGGAACTGACCAGAAAAAATATACAAATAGGATCAGTTAGATTTGAAGTCAGGACACGAAGTGATTCGCTACCACCTTACCACTGCCAATATAACCCAATTGAGTTGGTATGGGCTCAAGCAAAAAATGAAGATGCCACCAAAACAGCACTTTTCAAATTGCAGACGTCGAAGTGTTACTGCATGAAGCAATTTCAAACGTTTCGCAAAAGAACTGGGAAGATTGTGTGAAGCATGCAGAAAAACCCGAAGAGGAAAACTTGAAGAAATCTCATCTGGCAGAAGATATCGTAATTCATGTGGATGACAATGACTCTGATGATTCTGATGTAGAATTTTAATGTAAATAGTTTTATATTTAATTTTTGATATAAGTTATTATCTTTATATTTATTTTTAATATAACTTGTTACATTCCAAACATTTGTACTTATAGTTTTTTTAATACATATATCTAATTAATAATTTATTTTAAATAATAATTATTCTTATTTTAATAAAAACTTTTTTATCAATTTTTTTTAATTTTATCACTAACCCACATAATGACAAAATTAAATACACTATCGATAACACTTGTCGACAACAATAATGCGCATCACTATGTTCGCCCCTAAGGCCCGTGAGTGGGAGAGAGAGCGAAATACTTCGATGGTTTATGACCCAAACTGCACGGACAAAATAATTCTAGTATAAGTATCTATTTATTAACAAAAAAATGTATAACCTTAATTCACCACCACCTCACGGTCACACTAGTGCAATATTCATAGCATCACGCTATTTACCCCAAGGGGTTGCGTGGAGCTTCGTATTATATTCCCAAGTCACAATGATAAAACTTTTAGCGTAGTTAGATATAATATATTTAATAATGCTCTTGAAGCGACACTAGACGCACGCGCCGGAGACGCGCGGTTCAATGTGCCTGGATAGTATAAATTCCAGAGTATTTGATACTTATAAAGCTCGATGTCCGAGTAATGCTTTATGGCCGATAATATTGTGCCGAGGGCGTAAATAGGGTGGTACATCGCCTACAGCGTTAGTCGTAGAGAAGAGGAGTTCGTGGTTAAGTAATAGCTGCGCAGATCAATAAATCTGCGAGATTAAGTTGCACTTGCCGTGGTCAGTCCTTGAATGAATGACCATTTCCTTAACATACCAAGATTGAAAGAATAGAGAGTGCATCTTTATCCTCAGACACTTGGTGCACTTTACTCTGTTAAGATCATTATGATTTTAAAATTCATGCAGCTAAAATATAAATAAATTTATTATTAGTGGTAGAGCCACGTGGCAGCTTTTGCTGTCGTACGGATGGGCCGGCTCGAACCGGGGTGGTACCACGACCTCACAGAAAACCAGCGTGAAGTAGAGGTCTACCTTTGCCATTCGCTTGGTGAGTGCAGGTGGCCGGAGGCCCTTTTTACTGGAAATGAGGCATTCCATCTTGGTCTTCACGGGTGGGGGCGCATCTACATTTTGATTTGTAATAGAGGATAGATGTAGATGTCTATGGGCCGCAGCAACCACTTACCATCAGGTGGACTGTGTGCTCGTTTGTCACCCTTATCATATAAATAAAAATAAATAAATATTATTTTATACTTTTCAGGGGCAGATGAAAGAATACAAACTTGAAGCATGATGAAGCCTCATAAACATTAAAAACTTATTTTAAAACACTTATTTTGCTGATTCCCACAAGTTTCCTTAGTTAAATTATTAAGTTTACATTCATATTTAAGTCGAATGTGTAAATAAACTTCTATAATAGTAGGTGTGAATTGGGGCTTCTGCGTCACTTGCTCTCGCTTCGCTCTCGCTACATGCCGCTGAAGGCCCCATTTCTCTCCATTAGAGGTCTAAATTTTTAATAATTAAAATTTCTAATACCGTTTCATTCGGAATCTCAAATACAAATGGTTCAATAATATAACAACAAAATATAAAGGTTAATCTATTTCATCGTTAAAAATGCAAGGTGGTACAAAAAAACAGTTACTTTAATAATAAGTACTAATCGTTAACGGTCTGAAATTATTATTTTTTTCTTCTCGAATACAAAGGTAGTTTAAATCAAAAGATGAACTGTTTATGTACATGTATTTTATTGGAAATCAAACAATCATTTTGTTTTCAAAACGCCATTTCTTAATACATAAAACATTTTATAAAGCACATATTTTCTTATGAGTAAAACAGTTATATAGTAAATTACCTTTACAATAAAGTTCACAAGGAGTATTTAAATTGGGAGCTCCTAAACAATCTATGATAGTATTATTTTCATCACAAATATCTTGCAGCCATTTAATTTTTTCACATCCTTTTAAAAAAATCTTTTTATCTTTCAAATATGTCTTTATAATTCTGTGAAACTTTCTATAATCAATAAAGCCCTCACTCCATCGATACCGTCTGTGCTTTTCAATCCAGCCAATTTGTTTTTTCTCTTCAGGAGATAGTGAAGTGAATGGGTAAGGAGGTTTAATTAGGAATATATTGGTGTACTCTAGAGTGGCTATAGCAAACTCCTTTACTATAAATTTATATTGCATACCTTAAGCGACAGCGCAAGGTAATGTTCTACTATCGCCTAAAAATTAAAATTCCAACATTTTATCGAATAAAATCGTATCTAGCAATCATATTATACATATAAATGATATAAAAAGCACATTGTTAGAAAGATAAATGATTGTTGAACTTATTAATAATTTTTTTAAATCGATTAATTGCTATTTTTAAATAAAAAAAAAGGGTTTTAGTGGCTTATGGTATGGATTTATCATGTCCCTGTGGCTTGTAAACACTATAACTTTTGAAAATATCAATTGTTTAACTCAATCTATTTTTTAATCTCTTCATCTATCATGTGGGAAGCCACTGAATGTAAATGGCAGTGTAATTTTGTTTTGTTTAGCTATAATTAGTTTTTTTCGGCTCCAAAATGGCGAAATTTTCGTTGATTTGGTTGCCTCGTATATAAATTGTTTCTGTAAATGGGGATCTACAGCCACAGAGTAGTTTAGTTCACAGAGTACCTTTGTAACTTTGTATTAAGTTTAGTTCGGCTTCAGTCGCCGTCGTGAGTGGACATTGTTTCGGTTGTTTTCAGCGGCTCAAAAAGATCGCTGTACAAATACACAATATTCGAATAACCAAATTTCTTAAATACTTGATTATAATAATAATAAGAGATTTTTTTATTACAATATTTAAAAGCACAGAATAAATAATAGTAGTACGTACTAAAAGTAAGTAGTATAATTTTTTTGTCATGGGTGACATTTTCATGCTTTTCGAGGGTGTCGAAACCGATAGGGTTGTCGAAATGTAAATCCAAGATGGCGGCCGCAATAGGTATCATTTTTTCATCATGGGTGTCATTTTCATGGTTTTCGAGGGTGCTGAAGCCGATAGTGCTGTCGAAATGTAAATCCAAGGTGGCGGCTGCAATGGGTATCAATTTTTTCATCATGGGTGTCATTTTCATGGGTTTCGAGGGTGTTGAAGCCGATAGTGCTGTCGAAATGTAAATCCAAGATAGCGGCTGCAGTAGGTACCAATTTTTCATCATTGGTGTCATTTTCATGGCTTTCGGGGGTGCTGATGCCGATAGGGCTGTCGAAATGTAAATCCAAGGTGGCGGCTGCAATAGATATCAAGTTTTTCATCTTGGGTGTCATTTTCATGGTTTTCGAGGGTGTTGAATCCGATAGTGCTGTCGAAATGTAAATCCAAGATGGCGGCCGAAGTTGGTACCAATTTTTTCATCTCGGGTGTCATTTTCATGGTTTTCGAGGGTGTTGAAGCCGATAGTGCTGTCGAAATGTATTTAAACTACTTTAATAATTCCTTATAATCATGTTATACGTAATTTTTTTTAATGCGCTTAAGGTATGCCCAATTTACCAATATTTGCTAATTTTGAAGCCTTGAAGATCGACGATTATTGTATTGCTATTCATGATATTTTATTAACGATATTACTCAGTGGTTTGTATTCGAATATACAGTCGTTTAATATCAAGCAATAAGCGGTTGTCTGATCTGGTATTTCTTGGTCTGTTTCGATTTCAACTCTCACATCGATCGAACCTTTTAAATTTTCGTGTTGTCTTGAACAATCTCTTTTAAACCCATCACCGGCTCTGACCGGCGTCCATGATACGACTGTTGGAATCTCGCATACTGATCGTATAATAAAGTAAATTTATCTTCTGAAAAACTGACATTCAGCTCCTCATAAGGATAATATGATGAATTTAAAAGACTCTTACATCTCGTACGTGACAATGATCAAACTCTGCCATTGATAATTTCGCGTTATGTTTGCGGTTGGTTTGCAAGGCGATGACCACAAATCGTGGTTTCTCTATTTGCGATGAAGTTTTTTATAGACCAAGTATGTTTACGTGTTTTGGGTAGCAATGGATATTCATATAAGTCCCAGGAACGGAATGCCAATGGAATAGCTCTATCTTTCTCTAAATGTTTTAATAGGCTGATTCTTTCACGATCTGATACTCTGATGTGTGGAACTCGCCAAACAATTTTATTTATTATAATATCTTCTACAAATTCACCTGTATTTAACTTGATCACATTAAGATTTGTATTGCTTCGTAATAATACTAACTCATGTTTACAATTAATTATAATTTTTTCATAATCTACTGCAAATCCTAATATCTTGTTCAATGGTATAGACGCGGAAAACGCTCCACCACTAGTATTGCTTGTTCCGCCAGTTGACCAGCCCCAAACTCGAGCACATTTGGATTAATTTTCATTTAAGGGTAGATTTTTTTTATATAGAATAGGGGGCAAACGAGCATACGGCTCACCTGATGGTAAGTGACTACCGCCGCCAATGAACAACCGCAACACCAGGGGAATTGCAGATGCGTTGCCGGCCTTTTAAAAAGGTGTAAGCTCTTTTCTTGAAGGTTCCTAAGTCGTATCGGTCCGGAAAATTCGCTGGTGGTAATTGATTCCACAAGGAAGTTGTGCGAGGGAGAAAATTTCTTCTAAATCGCACAGTGGTGGACCGCCAATCATCCAGATGGTATGGATGGTAACGCGAGTTTTGTCGCGATGTGCGATGGTGAAATTGAGTGGCTGGAATTAGTCCGAACAATTCCTCAGAGCACTCCCCGTGATAGATGCGATAAAATACGCAAAGAGATGCAACATCTCTACGCAGTGCCAGTGTATCGAGCCGATCAGAAAGAACTCGGTCGTCGACGATTCGAACCGCTCTGCGCTGGATGCGGTCAAGTGGAAGGAGCTGGCACTGGGGTGCCCCGGCCCAGAGATGAGAACAGTATTCCATGTGAGGCCGAACTTGCGCTTTGTAAAGTTGCAAGCGATGTGCCGGCATGAAATACTGTCTCGCTCTGCTGAGCACGCCAAGCTTTTTAGAGGCCAATTTTGCCTTCCCTTCCAAGTGACCACGAAACTGCATACTATTCGATATGTCGACGCCAAGGATTCCGATACTGGCTGAGGCAGCAAGGGGAGTGCCTTGAAACTGAGGAGATACGACAAAGGGGTTCTTTGTAGCGGTAAACGCGCAAACTTGTGTCTTCTGGGGATTGAACTGGACTAGATTTAGTCGGCCCCAATCTGAGACTTTGTTAAGCAGAGACTCGACTTCAGACACAAGTTTGTCCCGGTACTCAGCGACGTTTTCCCGAGAAATATTGGCACGGCCGGTATTGACGGATATGCAGACGGCATCACCAGTGCTGTCGTCTGCATAGCAATGAATGCTACCAGTCAGCAACATATCATTGATATGCAGGAGAAACAGCGTTGGTGATAGCACGCAGCCTTGTGGAACACCAGCGTTGATAGGCTTGAAATCAGAGCACGCACCGTCTACTACGACCTTGATGCTCCGATCAGCAAGGAAACTGGTGCTCCATTTGCACAATTTCTCGGGAAGCCTATAGGAAGGAAGCTTCGAAAGAAGCGCTTTGTGTCAGACCCGATCGAAGGCCTTCGCTATGTCCAAACTAACGGCCAATGCCTCCCCCTTGGACTCTACTGCCTCCGCCCATCTATGAGTTAAGTAGACTAGAAGATCACCAGCTGATCGACCCCGACGAAAACCGTACTGGCGGTCACTAATCAGCTGGTGATCCTCAAGGTACCTCATGAGCTGGCAGTTTATAATGGCTTCCATTATTTTGGAGAACAAGGAGGTGGTGGCGATAGGCCTGTAGTTGGACGGGTCTGAGCGGTCGCCTTTTTTAGGGATCTGGTGCAACAAAGCTGTCTTCCATGAGTTCGGGACTACGCCTTGGGAGTAGGAGTACCCGAAAAGACGCGTTAAAACCGGTGCCAACTCCGGTGCACACGTCTTCAGCACAATGGCAGGGACTCCATCGGGCCCACTCGACTTGCTGACGTCCAGGGAGAAGAGTGCTTTGCGGACCGAGCGCTGTGTAAATCGCACATCCGGCATGGAGTACTCACATCGCGGGATGGTCGGCGGTGTGTTCCCCCCGTCATCTAGAGTCGAGTTGGACGCAAAAAGAGAGCTCAACAGATCGGCTTTCTCCTTTGCGGCATGGGCCAGTGAGTCTCCTCTCTGTGCAGAGATGGAAGAGATGGCTGACAGAAGTTCCCTTGGACAGCCTTGGGGAGAGACCAGAATGCACGGGTTCCCGAAGGAAGGCGAAATAGCTTCTCGCCAATTCTGCCGATGTGCTCAGACCTTGCCTTGGCAATGACGCTTTTGAAGGACCTGGACGCGGAATTATACTTCTTTTTAAGTGCGCTGGTGTTTACATCCCGAGACGTTGATGCGTCAGCCCAGGTCCGGTAGCACTCCTGCTTATAGCGTGATGCTATTTTACAGGAGTGACCAAACCATGGCTGGGATCTGCCTCCGATGGGCACCACAGAGGATGGAATAAAAAGTTCCATACCCTGAAGTACTACATCAGCAACAGAATCGGCAACAACGCTGGGTTCTTCCGGCGAGAAACAAACCCGCCCCCAAGGGTAGGATGCAAAAAAAGACCGCATCCCGTCCCAATCAGCTGACCTATAGTGCCAAATACGGCGGCAAGCTGCAGATCGCAACTGCGATTGGAGCGTGAGTGGCACCGTACTCCGGATCAGACAATGGTCCGAAGAGCCCAGAGGGGCATCGACGGAGACCTGATATCCGTCCAGATGAGAGGTCAGCAGAAGGTCCAACAGTGAAGGTACATGGTCTTCCACATCTGGGATCCGCGTAGGCGAAGTAAGCAGTTGTGTTAGACCATATGCCAAAGCAAAGTCATAGACAAATCTACCCGCATGATCGGTTAAACGAGAACCAAGCCATTCAGCGTGGTGGGCGTTGAAATCGCCGAGTATCACGATCTCTGCGGATGGGACCTGTTGTAGCACGGAGTCACCAGCTATTTGGACGTGGTCGATGAGTCGGTCTGTGTCGGCATTACTTATACAGGCACCCGCAGACGCGGGAACGGTCGTCGCTGTCTACGCGCAGCCATAGGATGGACAGCTCCGTACCTTCAAGACTGCCGAGGCGTCGAAAACAGATGTCCTCTCTGACGTATACGCAAACTCCAGCCCGGGGCACAAAGGAGTGTTCCAATTTGTACCCCGGGTAGGAGAGATATGAAGTATCAGCCGAAGAGGACACCTGAGTCTCGGTTAAAAAGAGCAAAGCCGGCTTAGCTATCTCCAGACGGTAATGGACAGCGTTAAGGTTGGAATGAAGTCCCCTGATGTTGCAAAAATTCACGGATAGCGTGACAGGGGTCGCCACGGTTGTATTGCTCCGCTTGCCCCGAGCAGCATTAGTCGCGAGCGGAATTTTGCACCCCCCCCCCCAAATACGCGGGGCAGCCTGAGCACCCACGCTCAGGAGTGAAGTAGTTTGGTCGTGAATGCTCAGCGAGGGATTCTCCAGGGGCGCTGGTACCCTGGGATAGTCTTTTATTTAATTCCACTACCATGTTGATTGGGGAGGGGGGGGGGGGAATTGGGCCTCCGGCCACCTGCACTCACCAAGCGCAACGCAGAGGTAAACCTCTACTTCACGCTGGTATTCTGTGAGGTCGTGGTACCACCCCGGTTCGAGCTGATAAGATTTTATTGTAGTAGTGACACCAGCATTCTTAATTTTATCTGTTAAGTACTCCATTAAGTTCATGTCGTGTGTCTGGAAAAAGAAATAGAACGGGATTATTGACAAAATGTACGTTTGATACTTTTTCTTTTGTGGTGCTGTTAAACGCTTACATTTTCCTCGATATATAAACTGCTGAGTGAAGGTAGTACGTACAGGTCTTGTTGATTAATAGGAATACGTATTTCATCACTCTTGTTAAAACTAGTTACATATTATGGTTTGTATGTATGATACTCAAAACTTTCAATGCTGTTATCGTATGATGTTTGTTGAGATACGTTTAAAATATTCATTTTATCAAGCCAACTAGCTTAAGAAATTCTTTGTTAGACTTGGTAAGCTTCTTTTTTAGCTAAAGAGGTGTGCTTTTATGAGATGTTCTTTTAAAACTGGCTTGGATACACGAAGTAGACGGGCTTTTATTGAAATTTATCTTTTTTTTTCGGAAATGTAAATACAGTTGTACTTCTTCACCTCGTAAATTTATCTCTTTATTCTCAGCGTTAAATAACTTTATATTGATAGCACTTATGGAACTTTGGTTAACAGGAATATAAATCAAGTTTCTAGGTATTTCAATTATTCGATAACCAGGTGATACATTAGGTACAAATTCATAAATTATATGGTTTGCTTTCCCGTTGACAAATGAACCACTAACTACATCGCATTCAATCCGCACGATGGTTGTCGATAGAATACTGACAGGATACTTTGATTCAGTACTTATATTTGCTTTTATTGTTCCCATACCAAAGCCTAAAATTTTACCCAGTGATTCGCTTCTATTAAAGTGCACATCTTCAGAGCAAAAAATATTTATTTTCAATGTATTATTGTTACAAGTTAGTTTTAGTACAGTGTCATCACAAATATTTTGAAGCTCGAAGACCCTTCAGAAATTTCGATCATTTCCTTTTTTACCATAATAAAATTTATTGTTTCTTTCATCTATATTGGGAATAGAATTGAAAGTTGAAAAATACAAAAGACCACATTCGTAGTCTCCTCGTAGTTCTATTGTCGGTGAATAGTTCGTTGATAAAGTGGCTCCTGTCCCAGTTATAGACACAGTGAAAGACATTTTTATACTGATACGTTTATTTATTTCATACACTATATAAATGCTTTTTCCAGTAATTCCTTAAATTTTTTTAACAAAGATGTCTTCAGTTTGTAGCACCAAACGCTTGATGTCGCGCATAATTATAGTTAATAGGTAAGTTATGCATATATTTAACTATTTCTAACAGGGGCTTTAAATTACCAAAACTATCATAATATTCTACGTATTTATTGTGCTTTACAAAGGCTACCCAATGCGTTCCAGGATTTCTGTAGCTATCCAAATTCAATATTCCACATTCTATCTTTCTCGGTTTCAAAGGTGATTTATTTCTCATGAAAACGCCGCGAAAGTATGGAATGTCACTTGCATGTTCTAATATGTCTGGGTAGCCGTTTAATTAGTTTTCTGAGCGGTTAAGATATAAACCTGCTCCTTGTTTATGAGGTTTAATATATAACCCTTTTCCTAGAGCAACGGCTTCCATCATTCTGTTGTGTCTTTCAGATTCCTGAAGACTCTTTGGTTCTGCTTTTGAATCATTAATAGCTTTTGCTATACCCGCTGCTCCACCGGCTAATGATCCTAAAGCTGACAATCCTGCAAATATGGGAATAAGTGGTAAAAATCCTCCACACTTTGGAAGAGGAACACAACGGGGTAAACTTATTCCTTTTTTATTACTAAATATTTTCTTTGCAGCTGCATAGGCATATTTTATAGCCGAGTGACTGTCTTTGGATTTTAGTTTTTTCAACTGAGACTGTATTTTTTTTATCCCCTTCTTAAATGCTTTTATACTGCTCCCTGCCCGGATTTTCGCTTTCACCGCATTTTTGACTATCCATGAGGCAATTTTTTCTCCTTTCCTAGCATCTTCTGATTTCAACCTACTCTTAGCCATTTTCAAAAGTTCTAAATCCGCTTTTTGTCGAGCGCCCGAATCTTTGTTCATCATTATCATTCATCATTACAACCTTTCATAAGTCCACTGCTGAACATAGACCTCCCCCAAGGAATGCCACAAAGCACGGTCCTGAGCCACCTGCATCCATCGACTTCCTGCATGTCTTACCAGGTTGTCACTCCATCTCGTGGGGGTCGCCCTACACTTCGCCTACTGGTACGAGGCTACCACTCGAGAACCTTTCTTCCCCATTGGTTGTCGGTTCGAGCTATATGGCCGGCCCACTGCCACTTCAGCTTACTAATCCGTTGGGCTATGTCGGTTACTCTAGTTCTACTGCGGATATCTTCATTCCTAAGTTTATCACGCAGAGAAACTCCGAGCATAGCCCTCTCCATAGCTCGCTGAGCGACCTTGAGCTTCCTCATATGGCCAGCAGTGAAGGACCACGTCTCAGATCCGTAAGTCATCACTGGCAACACGCACTGGTTGTACAATTTCGTTTTAAGGTTTTGAGGTATGTCTGACGAGAAGATGTGTCGTAGCTTCCCGAACGCTGCCCAGCCGAGTTGAATCCGTCGATTGACCTCTCGGTCGAAGTTGGACTTACCTAGTCGGACTATTTGTCCCAGGTAAACATACTCGTCAACAACTTCGAGCTTAGTGCTCCCAACAACTACCGGCATAGGTGTGACATGGACATTAAACATAATCTTTGTTTTGTCCATGTTCATCTTAAGACCTATCCGTTGGGAGACACTATTGAGGTCATTGAGCATAGTGCTTAGGTCCTCCAGCGATTCTGCCATAAGGACTATATCGTCCGCAAATCGAAGGTGAGTGATGTACTCGCCATTGATGTTGATACCAAATCCTTTCCAGTCCAGAAGCTTGAAAACGTCTTCCAATGCAGCGGTGAAGAGTTTCGGGGATATGACGTCACCCTGTCTTACACCTCTCTGCAATTGGATAGGTTTCGTACTCTGGTTCTGTACTCAGATAGCCATCGTAGCTCTACTGTACAAACACTTCAGAACTTCGATATACCGACAGTCAACTTGGCACCGCTGAAGAGACTGCAGCACCGCCCAAATTTCGACGGAATCAAAGGCTTTCTCATAGTCCACATACGCCAGACATAGTGGCAAATTGTACTCTTCGGACTTCTGTACAATTTGCCGAAGGGTATGTATGTGGTCTATGGTGCTAAAGCCCTTTCGGAAACCGGCTTGTTCGGGAGGCTGGAAGTCGTCAAGTCTGCGCGCGAGACGATTCGTAATGACTCTCGAAAACAGCACGTAGACGCGGCTCCGAAGGGAAATCAGTATGTAGTTCTGTAAGAGAGCGTTGTCACCTTTCTTGAAGAACAAGACCACCGCACTTCTGCTCCACGCTTCCGGTGTAATACCACCATGGAGGACGGAATTAAAGAGCTTCTGAAGGACTCAAGTACCGGTCTTCCACCCGCTTTCAGAAGCTACGCTGTAATTCCATCCTCGCCTGGGGCCTTACCGTTTTTAAGGTGCTGGAGAGCCATTCTAACTGACGTCCGGGATATCTTCGGAATAGTGTCGGATGAGACTCGCTCTTGGATCGTTACTCACACTTGCGTGTGGCTCCAACGATGACGTGTACAGCTGCCCATAGAACCTCTCAATCTCACTCAAAATCTCAGGTGTCCCGGAAACGATGCTGCCACACTCTGTCTTCAACTTTGACAGTTGGCTCTTTCTGGCAGACAGATCTCTGGCAAAGACTTTGGAGCCTTGGTTCCGCTCGATTGCTTCTTCAATACGAGCTGTATTGAAGTTGCGTAAGTCCCGCCGCATGCATTTGGAGATCTGTCTGTTCAGATGCCTGTATGCTGTCAAGTCTGTTGAAGAATGTAGCTTCATCTCCCGTCTAACAGCCATGAGATTAAGAGTGTGATCGGAGAGTTTTTGTGTTCTTCTGCGGCGGGTCTTGCAGAACTTAGATCCGACCGCATGGACAGTTTCCACGAGCTTGTCATTCATATCGTCATATTGCAGTCTTCTAGGCACTGAAAACAGTTTTGTAACTCGAGCTGAAAGGTTTCGGGACTTTGGAACAGAGCACGAGGGGGACGGAGCGTTGACTTCATTAGACGAGACCTCTCCAACTTAACGTTTAGGTTCAGTGTGCCTCTAATACCATTCGGTGATCGCTACCAGTTTTCACCCTCGCGACCACGGAGACATCACTGAACAGTTGTCGTCTGGGCGTCATAATGAAGTCAATCTCATTTTTTGTCGAACCGTCGGGGCTCGACCAGGTCCACTTCCTGTGGGGCCGCTTCTGGAAGAAAGAGTTCATGATAAAGAGTCCCTCTTTCTCCATGAAGTCGGCCAGCTGCTGGCCCCTTGGGTTCCGTTGCCCTATTCCAAATTTCCCTACTGTCAGCTCACCGTTCTCTCTTGTGCCTAGTTTTGCATTGAAGTCTCCCATTAACACCGTATATTGGGTTTTGGAAGAATGTATGGCTCTAGAGATATCCTCATATATTTCCTCCACCTCCTCATCGGGGTGTGCCGAGGTTGGTGCGTAAACCTGTATGACCTTCAGCGAATACCGTTTGGTGATTCTGAGTATAAGGTACGCAACCCTCGTCGACACACTCCCGATCTTTACAACGTTGTGAACGAGAGACTTGTGGACTATAAATCTGACACCTCCTTGGGACAGATGGTCGCCCTCCCGGTGATAGAGCAAGTTGCCGGATTCAAGGATTACCGTGTCCTCCCCCTCTCTTTGGACTTCGGATAATCCTATAATATGCCAGCGCAACTTTTCTATCTCTTCTTGCAGCTCCACGATCTTCTCGTCAGTCCTCAGGGTGCGTGCGTTGTACGTTGCCAGGTCGAGTCGTCTAAGGTGGCAACCGAACCTCCACCGGAGATTCTTAGCACCCCCTGCCCCGCCGTTACCATGGTCGCCACCGTAGCCAGGAATAGCGGGGCCGCCGGGGACTGGGGGCCGTTTATTATTGTTATTGCTCATGGGGGGTATTGCCATAGTTGCCACGCTTGGCGAGCGGGTTGGCAACCGCAGTTTTTTTTATTGTAATTTTGGCTATTATCAGGAAGATGCTGCTGCCCATCTCCTGCCTGTTTCCCTTTGTCGTCTTTTACGACACCCACGGGAAGATATGGGGTAGTGGATATCCTTGACCTTGATCCTTAACTACACGGCAATCGCAAATCTAAACGGAATCTTTGTTAGTGTAAGCAATATCATGGAGCATGCACGCTTCATCCAATTTGTTTATCCCGCGATCGCCTTTGAGTAACCGTTTTTGAAGTTTCGTTCCGGGGCCGCAAAATTGATAGCCGGGTTAATGTAACTCAAACGGTAAATTGTCTATTACTTTATTAATTATACCACTGCCTTCCTTCATCGATAAGTATAAAATGAGATTATTAAGTAATAATACGTTATTTATATACCTAAACCACTTTTATCCACCCAACTATTTTCTTCATCACTCAAACCTAACCATTTTACTATAAGCTTATTTCCTTTTATTTTAATGACTTTTTCAATAAGATAAAGGTCTGGAAATTTAGTTTTTTGTAATTCGTAACCGTAAAAAGAGCCTAGAATTTTTTGATTGTGTTTGTCTTCTATTTGATAGGTTTGAGGATTGGTTTGGTTGACTTTAACGATACGAAATATTTCTGTAGACCAATTAGGGGTATAACCTTAGTAAAAATTTCCTTTGTATTTGCTTATACGAACATAATCGCCAGCGTGAAACGCCGGTCCTCGACGTATCTTAGGCTTTTAAGACTTCTTATTGTATGACATAACTAAAATCGCATAGGCTTGAATTTTGTAATGCGAAGTAAAGTATTATTATACCGCTTTACAACAAAATCTAAATTATTTTTGAACCATTGATATCGTCCGCATAGACTAAATATTTTGTAAAGGTGAGTTTTTAAAGTTCTTATTACTCGTTCTACAATGGAGGCCTTTTTAACGTAGTACGTGGAATAATGATTTATATTATAATTTTTCATTAAATTCTTAAAAGAATCATTATAAAACTCTGTACCAAGATCTGTTTGTAAATTTTTAGGTTTTCGTCTTGATTCAGATAATAAACTTTGCATCGCATTTTTGACACAATTTTTATGTTTCGTTTTCAATTGTCTAACCCATACGTATTTTGATAGAGCATCGATTACAACTAGAACATATTTATATCCTTTACTAAACGTGGAATATTTTTGAAAATCAATCAGGTCAGCTTGCCATAAATCATCTATTCCTTTAATAATCGTATGTTGGCCAAAAATTTTTCTTCTTGCTGCTTTGTGAAGCTCATTGACTATATCTTGTTTACTCATTTTGGGCAAAATAGAATAATTTTTTATTCAATATTGATTATTACATAATTCTTATTGAAAGTCATTTTTTATTTACCACTGGTTCGGAAAATACCTCTGTCCTGGGAAGAACCAGCAAGAAACCCAGCGGGACTTTCTTTTTTCAAACATATTTCACTTAACAATAATTTCATTTATACAATTTTTAAATGATTTTAATAGAACCAGCATGGTGGCGATCACCTTATTCCCAGGGGTTATTTTCATTCATGTATTCCTTGATATTATAACAACCCTTTTTGTACAGTTTTTCTTTAATAAAACTTTTAAACTTGTTTATTGATAAACTTTGAATATGTTCTGGGATTTTGTTGTAAAAGCGTATACATTGCCCCATAAATGAATTACTGATTCTGTGGAGTCTAGTAACTGGTATTACAAGCTTATGTTTGTTCCAAGTGTTTAAAGAATGCACATCCTTATTCTTATTAAAGTTATTTATGTTTTTATGTACATACATTAGATTTTCATAAATATATTGCGATGCCAAAGTTAATATGTTTATTTCTTTAAATTTTTGTCTGAGGGACTCTTTAGTATTTAGGTTATAAATCGCCCGAACGGCTCTCTTTTGCAAAACAAATATAGCTTCAATATCAGTCGCATTACCCCATAGCAAAATTCCATAAGACATTACGCTATGAAAGTAACTAAAATACACTAATCTAGCTGTCTCAACATCTGTGAGACTTCTAATTTTTCTTACAGCATATGCTGTAGAACTAAGTCTGCTTGCTAATTTAGATATATGGGGGCCCCATTGAAGTTTCGCGTCAATAAAAATACCGAGACAAACAGTGGTATCCACAACACTCAACTCCTCCCCATTTAATAGCACATTGGTATTCGAATATTTTACATTAGGTATTGTAAATTTAATACACTTTGTCTTATTGCCGTTTAAGAGCATATTGTTGGCGTTAAACCAATGTACTAATTTCGATAGAGCATTATTTACATCGTCATAATTAATTAACTGCCGTTTGAGTTTGAAAATTAAAGAGGTATCGTCAGCAAATAATACTATATCGTGATTGTCCCCTACAAGATAAGGTAAGTCATTAATATAGATTAAAAACAGGAATGGGCCAAGAATCGAGCCCTGAGGAACGCCCATTGATACTACCGATCCGGAGGAACCTTTACCATTTATCACGACTTTTTGAGTTCTGTCACTTAAATATGAAGTAATAAGTCTAAGCGCCAAATTTTGTACACCGTAATGTTGTAGTTTCCTGATTAATGTTTCATGATGAACACAATCGAAAGCCTTGGAAAGATCACAGAAAACACCTAAGGCATCCTGTGAATTCTCCCAGGCATTAAAAATATATTTCATAAGCTCAACACCGGCGTCAGACGTCGAGCGACCCCTTGTAAATCCAAATTAGTTTTTATGAAGTAATTTATTTGTATTAAAAAAAATTAACAATTGATCCAAAATAATTTTATCAAAAATTTTACTAAGAGTTGGTAGTACAGAAATAGGTCTAAAATTAGCGGGGTCCAATGTACTATCAGATTTAAATAAAGGTATTACTTTACTATACTTCATTAAATCAGGAAACACACCAGAATCGATACAAGTATTAAAAATAATAGCAAGATGAGGTGCAATTAAATCTATTATGGACGCAATAACTGTCACGGAAATCCCCCACAAATCTGCGGTTTTCTTTACATCAATGGTTTTGAAGTATTTTACAATATCTTGCGGTAATACTTTTTCAAACCTAAATTCTTTTAAACATATATTAACATTCTGTTTGAGTAATGACTCGGCGACAGTTGGAGAAGTATTCAAAGACTCTGTTGTCAAAATAGGAATATCAGTGAAATATTTCTCAAACACCGCTGCGACTTCCAGGCCCAGGACAGATTTAGTTCCATTCCATTTAGTAAGCGCTAGTGTTGCATCTTGAATGTCAATGTCATTCAAATGTCAGTCAAATCTTAATCAATCAGTCCACAGATAACTGTATAATATTCAGAGAAATCAGTCAGTCTCACAGACTATTACGATGCTTACAGCTTACACATGTCAGTGCATGTCAGTCTTGTATTGTGTGAGTGGATGTCTGCGGGTATATTTTGTTTTCTCCTCGGTTTGTACATTGAGTCGAGATCTCAAAGTCCACCTGCTTCCTTAGCCAATCAGTGATTGTGAGTGAGTCTAACGTAGAACGATACACGATGTCGAAATTGCGGAAGTGTTGGTTGTATTATGTTGCCATGCCAACAACAAAACTCATCACCTTTTTAACTTTCCAAAGGACGATAATTTACGGAATTGTGGTTGTCTTTCTTGGTGCCTGTTAATATTAAGCTCAGCGATTTGGATTTGGAACAATTGTTAAATAGATATGTGTGCCAAAAACACTCTGACATACAGCAGTTTGACGGTATGGGTAAGCTTCTTGCACATGGTTGGTTATCCCTGCTAACTTTACTAACATTACTATCGCTTTCAGTACTTAATAATTAATTTTCCGCTGTTAAAATAAATTCTTAGTTTATTTAATCTTTTTTCAGCACAAGATCACATTAGTAATCATTATGTTTTGAAATGTAATGTTGAAAAGGGACCGCCAATTGAAGAATCCACAAATTCTAAAACTGATGGTAGGTTACAAGAATTATGTATTCAATTTTATATATTCATTAATACTTTTAAATAATAATAAAACGTCATGTTCAGTAATCCCAATTACAAACACTGAAAATTGAAAAAAACTAGACCATTGATGCAGTCAATGTCCCATAGTACAAAACATATTTTACAACACGTTTTTGAAACCAAGTTGAGTTTGTCTATGTAACACACACAAACTTGCAGAAGAAATCTTATGTGATGGCTTATATTTACCAATTTATTTGTTCTGTTTTTAGGACACACATGTACTACTGACATTCTACAAATAACAGAACCTGCAGAATTTGTGGCAAACTTCTCTATATCATCATCAAAGGCACAATCAAGAGGTATTTTTATGTCTTTTATTTCCTTTTTTAAATATATATATTCATAATCTCCTCAAGACCGAATTTTAGTAATTATAGTGGTTAATCTCAGAAGCCATCTGTGGTAACAGGATTATAATGTATGAATGTGTGCACAAACACAGATATTCTATTCATTCACTCTCATAGTCCGATCACAATTAGAAAGAGATCAGGCGCAAGACCAATGGCTTTATATTCTTACAGAAGCGGGTTAAACGCAGCAACATGCCTGACTCCGAGTTGTTAATAGGAATTTCTTGACAGAAAAACCTATCAATCCAATATAAAAAGACACCTCATAATCAACAATTGCAAATAATTTAAAGACAAAGACAAAAAATTTACAATACTTGACATTTATTTTTCTACTAATTTTGAGATATAATTCGCAATGTTGAGCAAAATCGAAAAAGAAACGCACCAAAAAGAATTTGGAGTGGAGGTATAGAGTATTTTATAACACACTAGCGACCCGCCCCGGCATCGTGCGGGTGCAATGTAGATACTTATATGGGACAGTGTGGAGAAATTAATAATATTATGATTAGTCTATACTACAGGATGTTTTGTATACAATATTTACAGCTGATTTTTCATTAGACAGTACGAACATGTTTTCTTTAGAGATTATTCTCGAAAGCGCGACATATAATTGGCCGTATCAGAAACACTCAACGCTCATATCTAAACCTGCAACGTTGAATGTTTGACCCTGTGACTTATTATGGTCATTGAAAAAGATAGCTTTACCGGAAATTGGCGCTTATATTGAAACGGTAAATCCGATGATATATGACACGTTTTATTTTTATTTTACTGGCTGGAAAACACCAGTAGACGCGTGCAAACGCTACGTATTATACAATGCTAAAGGGCGTGCCGCGGCGATCGACACGGCACACCTCGCGTCCTCCGACCGCTGCCAACCGGGACGAAACGTACGGCCCGCCAACCGCTGTGCCTCCGCTTTTTAAATCTCTGATATCTTTTAGGTTGTCCAATTTAATGAAATGTTGTTAAGGGCAGTTTTGATCTACATGAAATATACAACGCATGTAATGTATTTCATTGGATAAGGAATAATACTGTACTGTATAAAATAGCTTGGTAAATAACACAATTTTTTTTGTAATATGTAAAAGATAACAATTATTACTGTGGGTTATCCTTAAGAGATAAATATATATCATTGCGGACGTTTTATATATCTATTTAAGATATATAATTTCGTAGTACATCAATTTGATCTCTCTCGTAAGTTGTAGCCAGCGTTTGCAATTTATGTTTGTTACGACAACATATTACAAATTTTTATACCTATTTTTCCCACTTTTCTGTGCTATAATATGTTTGTATTATACATGTAAACCTTTTTCTTGAATTACTCTATCTAATACTAAACATATCATTAAATTCCGTTGAGCAGTTTAAAAGATCTAAGCTAACAGACAGCGGAAGCGACTTCATTTTATACTATGTAAAGATACCGCATAAGAGCTAGTTATATAATAATATTAGTGTATATTATTAGCTTTGCCATTTCGGTCGCATAGAATTTTTGTTAGTAGTTTATTTACAGACATCTTCCTGGCAATCGTGACATCTATGGCATATAACCCTCACATTGGGAGAGGTGCATGTTTTTTAGTAGACTTTTACAGACTGATCATGATGAAGAAGAATAGTTCTAGTTATTTTTAGACATCTTTTGGTTGTAAAGTAATACAAACTTTAGAATTGCTCCTGCAAGTTACGAACTAAATTGTATAATTTTATATTATCCTTTTACAGCCAATAAACTGACCAGAGACTGTATGTGCTTCATAAGAAGAATGAAAAATATTGCTGTCGAAGAAAATAAGCTTGAAAAGCCATTTTAAGAAAGGTTTCATGCTGCTAAAGATCTAAACCATAAGCTGTTATTTAATAAAAGTTTTGGCAAAATTACACAACATTCAAATCCAAATTCAATCCAAAGGTTGAAAATAAATAAAAAATTATAAAATTTGAAATGCCTTTTTATTCTAATTTAAGACTGAATACATACAACAGATATTTATTCGCTTAACTTTTCAAATAAGTATTTTAAAATAAGAAAATAATCCTTGCATATCGACTTTATACCTGTGCATCACTAAACTATCGATATCGACACTTGAATATTAGACCTAGTTTGCATCACTATACGACACTAGCGCTTTGCGAATTCATTGGAACTAACCGTCAATTAGAGAACTGTCCCATCTGTCTCTGACTAGTATACAGTTATCTGTGGCGACTTCTTGATTTGATTTAGTCAATTCATTGTTAATTTTTAATTGATAGTTTGAGTTACGAGGTTTTTGTTTACCGGTTTCGCTGTTAATTATACTCCACGTCATTTTAATTTTATTCTTAGCCGTCTTCATTTTGTAGCTAATATGTAACGATTTGGCTGTGGAGCAAACTTTTTTAAACATTTTAGAATAATTTTTGACATATTCTTTAAAAGCATCAGAAGGATTATATGATCTTTCATGGTAAAGGTCATATAACCTTCGTCTGCTTTTATGAATTCCCACTGTCGCCCACTCATTAAATACCTTGCGACTGTTTCCGGAGAATGTTTTAGAAGTAAATGTTTTTTTTAAATTCATTGCTTATATGGGTAAATAATTCTCCATATAAAAAGTCTGCATTGTTCTTATAAGAAAGCGATGGAAGGTTTTTTACCATATTACTTCTAAATCTCTCCAGGCGTTTTGCATTAATAGGAACAAACACAATTTTCTCAATTTCCTGTTTTTTGTGCATATAAGGTAATGAAACCAGTTGTCCACAGTGATCTGAACTAAGTTTTTGAATTATTGATTTGTTGATTGGTACAACACCTGTAAAAATATTATCAATACAAGTTGCACTACACCCTGCAATTCGTGTAGCTTCATGATGCAATCATGAGGTCGATTTCCTTTTTAGTGTAATACATTGTCCTGAAATTTCAAATTCAAATTCAAATTCAAATTCAAATTTATTTAATTGCCATAAATAGGGTAAGTGATAGGTTTTTACAATAAAAATAAGTTGCTTAAAGACCTATTTAGCCATGAGATACGGCATGCAAACTTTTTTTTTTTAAATTACCAAATAATATAGGTGGTAGTCGATTCTAAAATGTCAAGTTATTAAATATAAGTTATATAATTCAAAATGTCATTATTTACTATATCAATATCATAATTAAAATTTAAATACATTCAATCAAAAATAAAGGTCTGATAAAATAGTGATAAGCAGTGATACACAGCAATTACGTCTATCATATGTCAACATTCATATTATTATCATTTTGAAATTCCTTAACACTATAGTAACATTTTCTTATTAGCCATTCACGTAACTTTTTGGTCATGAGAATCATAGAGCCGTGTTTGAACTGCTTTGGAATTTTATTAAATATTTTTACACACATACAGTAACAACCTTTCTGATAGACAGCAGTTTTTGGTTTATGGTCTAAGACAAGCCGTTTACTATCTCTAGTGCTTCGTGGATATATATCACAAGCTGACTTAAATAACTCTGCATGTTGTTTGACAAATTTATATATTTCTAATATGTACATTCCAGGGACTGTTAATATACCCAGCTTAATAAATAGGGGCTTGCATGTATCAAATGGACCTTTACCGCATATAGCACGTATACATTTTTTTTGTGCGATGAGAACTCTATTTACTTCAACGCTGTTGCCCCACAGAACCAGACCATAATTAATATTAGATGCGACGTAACCATAATAAGCAGACATAGTTACGCTAAGAGTCGTTATCTTAGTTAAACGCCTTAAGACGAACGCAAACCTATTAATTTTATTACAAATTTTATCAATGTGGCCAGTGAAATTTAAGTTCTCGTTAAGTACTACACCCAAAAATGAGACCATGGTAGTACTTTCAATAGGTATGTTTTTGTACAGCACATTAAGATTGTTTGCTGCTCGTCCTTTTATGTTAAAATTTATGAAATTTGTCTTATTTAGATTAACATTTAGATTAATTAATTTAAGATATTGAACTATATTATCAATTGTATTATTAATGTCATTTTCATAATTATTTAAATTGTCATTATAATTTGATTTAACAATAATGGAAATGTCATCTGCAAACATAATGCATTGATGTTTAGTCACTCTCGGTAAGTCATTTATATATAATAAAAACAATATAGGACCCAGAACGCTACCCTGTGGTACTCCAAACTTATTTATTTTATAATTAGAACGATCGGATGTAGTTGTATTTCTCTCGCTTATTCTGTTTATTTCTACGCACTGATGTCTATTTTCTAGATATGTTTTAAGCCAAGAGTGAGAAAGACCTCTAATCCCATACTTTTCCAGTTTATCTAACAAGACATTGTGAACTACGAAATCGAATGCCTTAGACATATCGAAGAAAAGTACAGTAGTACACTGTTTATCATCGAGTCCAAGAATAACGTTATGTATTAGATTAAAGCACGCGAGGGTAGTTGATTTTCCCTTTTGGAACCCATTTTGCTCCGGTGTAATGACTTTGAATTTCGTTAAATAGTTGAGCAGTCTTTTTTGCATGGCCTTTTCAAATACCTTTGATAACACCGGTATTAATGTAACTGGGCGATAGTTACTGATTTCAGATTTATTCTGTTTTTTGTGGATAGGTTTCACGATCGAGAATTTAAGAGCCTCAGGAAAGCATCCTGTTTCAAAGGATAAATTAATTAGGTATGTTAATACCTGGGCTAGTTCGTTTTTACAGAATTTTAATACTTTTGTTGAGATTTCATCATACCCACATGAGCTAGAATTGTTTAGTGATTGTATAATACGAGTAGTTTCTGTTGAATTCACCGGTTCAAGAAAAATTGACTTTGATATATGATTGATCGTTGATAGTATCTTTCGCTTTTTATCCATATCATACATATACCTTCCATCAGTTAGGTTTACGTAGTAATCATTAAACAGTTCAGCTATTTTTGTCCCATTTGTTATTATACTATTTTCGTATTTCATATGTGTAATGTAATTTTGTGGGGGTTCGCTTTCCGTTACATCTTTGATGAGTTTCCATGAAGCTTTACAAATATTCTGACTGTTCTGGAGATATTTGATATTGCAATTTTTTTGGGCTATTGATATGCACTTTTTAAGCATTTTTGAATACCTCAAGTAAGCTTTTCTGTCCTCGTTAGTTTTTTGTTTATAATACTTGAAACGCAATGATCTTTTAGTTTTTATGCAAACTTTTAAGCCCTTGGAGATCCATTTTGGCTTTGAATTTTTATTGGTAATTTTAATTTTTAATTTCGGAAAGCAAGATTTATAAAGTGTGCAAAAAAGTTCATAGAATCGATCGAATGCTGCATTCATGTTTTGCGCGTTGTAAACATCTGAGAAAGATAGTGACTGTAAGTAGCCACGAAACTTTAGAAGATTTTCATTGCAATAGTCTCTCTTGTGTAAAAACCAGTATTGTAGACTATGAGTATTTTCTATTGAGAATGACAATATTTGAGCAGTATTGTGATCAGATAGATGAAGCGGCATTGTCTCGCCCTTAGCTTGTTTAATATTACTCAAAATGTGGTCTATACAGTTATTTCCTCTAGTAGGTTCATTAATGTGAATTTTTAAATTAAAGTATTTAGCCATATCTTTTAATTGTTGCGATGCTCTAGATTCCACTAATGTATTTATATTAAAATCTCCAGTGATGATAATTTTATAATGTGTAAATGTCTTTAACAGTTCATGGATCACCGCTTCCAGCCTCGTTAAAAATGAGTGAGCAAATCTGTTGTGAGAGGTGTAAACACATAATATCATTACTTTGTATTTAGGGATTCTTATTCCGCAGCACTCAAATACTTCTGGTAATAAGTACTTGTCAAAATTTTTGAGTTCGTTGCAAGTAAGGCCTTTCTGCAGAAAGATGCAGGTACCACCCCGTTTATTATTCCTAGAATAGCTTGCTGCTTGTTTGTAATTTGAGAGAGTAGCATTTTTCTCCTCACCTTTTTTTATAAATGATTCTGAGAAACATATTACATCAGGTTCTGAATCACAGTCTTTCAGTTCAGAGAGCGTCACTTCTAAAAGGTCCTTTTTTGAGAGCAAACCCGCTATATTTTGATGCAAAATAATAACACGTTTTTTGTTTAGGTCTTTAACAGATTGATTGGAGGATGTTTTTAGGTTACTGTGTGGAACGAAAAAGATAATTTTGCCGTAAGGGAAAGAAAAAGTCTAATATGGAAGTCTGCTTGTGTCTATATCCACAATTTGTCAGTTTTTGCTGTGATTTCTTTAACACTTTTCCGTTACATCCGCTCCTCTGAACATGGTTCTTGATAAAAGAATAGTTTAGAAATGTTTTCTCGTAATACAAAGAATCAATAAACATGTTAATACTATGACAGGCGTTCTTTAAATAATAATGATAATAATTTTTAGTTTCAATAAAGTGACTATTTTTAAACTTTTTACATATTAATTTTAATTGCGTATTTAATGAATTATTATTTAAATGCTTACTACTAGTTACATTCATTACAATAACGGTAGTATGCTTTAGTAATTTCAATGCAGCATATAATTCCGCTATGGTTGTTACCGGATCATCATCATTTTCTCCTACACATAAAATTACCTTATCGTGTGTGTCTACCTTTAAATTGGTACATAGCTTTAGGACTTCTTCCGTAGATGCAAATGGCTTGATGAACGCTGTTACTTGGTAGTCCTCGTATCTACTATTCATTCTTGATTTAGTGAGTTCTGCCGCGAGACCAATGCACTGTTGCGTCCCCATAATGAAGATATTCTGTTTGGCATTATTTTTTTTATTGTATTCAGTTTTGTCGCGAGATATAAGCTGTTCTTTATCCCTTTGAGTAGTGAGCTTGATGCTAAGTTCTCGTATTTGATTCTCTAGCTCGGTAATCTCTTTTTTGGCATTCAACAATTGTTCTTGCGATTCTTTTATCTTGTTTTGTAAGGAAATTATCAAGTTGTTACATTTTTTATCACATTTCTTTGAAGAAATTGGAGAAAAGTGGGATGTGTGGCTATATTTACAAGTGTTTGAGGGGGTAAGTGAGACGTGAAATCCCTTATTTATCTCATTTGTGCTTTTAATTATTGGAGATTGACAGATGTTCTTTAGAACCTCAATTTCCTTTTTTAATTTATTTATTTCTCTTTTGTATTCATTGTTTTCTATTATCGTATTCTCTAGCTCATTTTGTGTACTCGAGAGATTAATTTTTAATTCTTTAATTTCTTCCTTCATTTCCTGCATTTCGCATATTTTAATAGTTGAGTAATCTTCACTCTTTGAGAGCATTTCCAAGGAGGATTCTTCTAGTTCGTCGTATTCTTCTTCCGTATCGATCCCGCATGAATCAAGCAGAGGAGATGATATATCTACAACTGATTCCGATTTAGGTGACGCAGTTTGTTTAGCTGCTGAGACAGTCTTTTTTCTTAATGTGATGTTCTTATATTCCGTGTGTGAACGTGTAGATTTTAATTCTTTTTGGCTTTTTAAGCAGATTTTGCATTTCCACGCAGCTTTTTTTTCTGCTTGCATTAATCGATATAACTTTTCTGACAAGCCAATACAATGAAAGTCGAATCTTTTTTTGCATTGCGAGCATAATATCGTATCTCTTGCCTCTCTGTTACATTTGCATTTATCACATATGACAGATTGATATCGGCTAGTTTTCATGTCATTATTCTGTTTTCCGTCCATTTTTAATGTTCTTGTTTAATGTTTGTTATTTTTCTTTTTTATAAAAATTATATAAAAAAATATTAGAAAATTTTACAAAAGCTAGATTTAAGTGTTAAAAATTAAAAAACAAAAATTTAGTTCGAGGATTTGAAGCCTAACTCGTTTGCAGGACGTGCCTTCACTAAATACACCACGCGTCACTTACGCTAGTCTTCGAAATTTCTGTTTATATTGTGATTGCAATGGAATGACAATCTGGTAGTTCATTAACCTTTATTATGGACTGCTGAGTCACAATAGCTATTTCACTTGTAATTACCGTCACAGTCACTATTCACAACGATTAAATTTTAAGTTGTTTTTGATAATATCACGTCACTTAATTGTTTATTATAAAATTTTATTTACTTTCTAACGGTACTTGATCTTAGCTTCACGTATATGTATAATTTAGCTGTTAATATGTAAGTTTTCGTTTAATTACGAAAAAGATCTATAGAGCTTCGATTTAAAACAGCCGCACGGTCGGGTTACCGCTACACTCTCGAAATTTCTCGCGAAATTGATAGTACTCAATTTTTTTAAATTGTTAAGGTACTTTTTGACATTATCGTGAATTGTTTTCATTTCATTTTTAAGTTCTTGAACACATTTATTCACATATTCTTTATTCACATCCTCATCCTCTTTTTCAGGAGTTTGCAGTCCTTTTAATCTTGTTGATTTCAAATCAAAATCACCTGCGTCTGTTCTTACTCAAGCGTCACGGAGAATATCAGAGCATTCAGATAGTCGTAAACGCTTATGAACATGATGACCAAATCTGTCTATATTCATAGCCGTCTTATCGGCTTCTATAATGAAATGGTACTGCGTAATCCTCCTGTAGACAGCTTAATATATTTAATGTCTTTTATGATGCCAGATTCATGCAATTCTTCGACTATTGAAGAAATTTCATTGTAAACCCCTGTGTTACCAGCTGCCCATGATCCAAGTAGTAATTTTAATCGTTCCACTAACTCGTTTGGATCGTTCCAGTAAACTAAATCAGTATCTTTTTTCACTTCTTTTAAAATATCAACTCCTTCTCCCTTTGGAAGACTTTCTGCACTACTTTTATGATTTCTCGAGTGCTTAAACAACGGTTTGATCACTTGCATATATTTAAATCCTTTGTTACTGTTAATCGGTTTGGATGGATCATAATTACGTTTGTATGCATTAGTATGAAAAAAAAATACAAGTCTTCCTCTGTCACAATATATAAATTTGGTAGCTTTTTAAACAATAACTCTTTTAAGCCTGGAGTTTTTTTCAAACTATGATTTCCAAAGTTTCCCACGTTCATTTCTGAAACCCTAAGGCACATCTTTTAGTAATTCAGATGACATAGTCCATGATAATGAATCATTTGTAATACTTGGTGTTGATTGATGTGATTTAACCGAAATTTCATTCGCGTCATTATTATCCGCAGGAAGCGAGTGAGTGAGGGTTTTGTGGGATGTTGTATGAACATTGTTATATGAGTTTTCTTCATTATTAACAGGATCTTCCAACACATCACTTGAAGAAATCGATGACTCACTTGTGCTGTACTTAGGTTTTTTAATAAGGTGAGCTTGGTCTGTATCTTCATTTAAATTCTGCTTTTCTTCAGTTTTTCTGGTAAGCATATTAAGTGGATCAACGATAGGCTTAAATATTGTTTCCAAAGCCAGACTGTTTGTATTTTTTGCATCTTTTATCATTTCTACCTTTCTTTTTACAGCTGCAGCAGATTTTACAATTTGTTTCTTGAGATCTCGCTCCATTGTAAAGGAATTGTACTATGTTTGACTACTCAGCAGAAACTGATTGCTTTGTGACATAGCAGCTATTTAAACATTAGTCAAAAATGATGTTATGTATTTATTTAATTTGTTGTGTATGTTAATTAGGTAATTATGAATGTATCAAACTTCATTCTGTAACAGCCTTTATTTCGTTCACAGTCTTTATAACAATATAATTGAAAGGTTTACTCCACACAGTTGAACACATTTCCCGGAACCGAGACCATGTCATGTCAGACCCTACATACTCGTCATAAATGTGTCTCAGATTTACGTCATCTTGTTTAAACAATATGATCAGGTTAGCGTTATCTCTAACTAGTTGCTTAGGTATCTTAGTATACGTTTGATTAATATAAAAACAGTCAATGTTCTTATGTCGACCCATGGCGAAATAATCGCGTATGTTGTTCTGATTTTCACAAGCTACATCGTCAAATATTTTATAATACTCACTCAATTATTTGAGTTAGGCGAAGCTTCGTGTGGACTCAAAATTTCGCTATTATGATTATACTTGTAATAAGATATACTTTCTACATTCTGCAGTACTTTTTCTAAAAATAAGTATTTAGGTTGATATAAAGACTTTGAATATACATAAAGGTTGCGAAAACGCGGTCCATTCTGGTGTAACATTAAGCTGATAACTAAGTTAGTTTTTCCGCAATTTGATGGACCGCATACAACACTACGTATCGTGTTTGGCAATAAGCTCCCATGACGTTTAACCTTATTTTTTGGTGGAGGACAGATACATTCTGATTTAAGTGATTCTTTTTGTTTGAGAAATTTCATAACAGTTTTGTTAACTTGTCCATGTTGGCTGGTAGGTTTTAATGAACTAACGTTATTTCAATCGTGTTAATAATTAAAAAAACTTGAAAAAGTTGCTGATGATTAACTTAATAATCAGCTCTAGTTCAAAAGCATTTTTTTACAGGATAGGGTGACAAACGAGCACACAGTCCACCTGATGGTAAGTGGTTGCTGTAGCCCATAGACATCTACATCTATCCTCGTTTGCAAATCAAAATGCAGATGCGTTGTCACCCTTGAGGATTAAGATGGAATGCCTCTTTTCCAGTAAATAAGGTCTCCGGTTCTCTACACTCATCATACGAAACACAGCAGCTTTAAGCTGCTATTTTACGCTGGTATTCTGTGAAAGCATGGTCCTTCCCCGGTCGAGCCAACCCATTCGTGCTACAACTATACTACTAATATAGCTGCAGCATGGCTCTACCACGTAAAAGCATTTACTCACTCTTGCTTCGCTCAAGTTATGTGCCCACTGAAGACCATAATTCTCTCAAGTATAGGTCCAAATTTTTTTTAGTCTAACCAAATTAGTACCTACATGCTTGCAAGTTTCTATATTAAATCAATTTATTTAACCAATGGTGGGTGATCGCAAATGATCTAGCGGTTTGTACTACGAGTGAGCTACAAAGCCTGATGGCTGTGGTTCGATTCCCATCCAGTATAAAAATTAGGGTGCATGAACACATGAAAACATTCGTATATACTGTTGGAGACCTTTTTTTTCTTCTTTTTTATATGTGTAACTAGCGAACGTTAGCGGTTCAGCATTTAACATACACTTTTATGTTTATGTTATTATTTTTTTTTTATTTTTTTTTATAGAATAAGAGGTGACAAACGAGCACGCAGTCTACCTGATGGTAAGTGGTTGCTGTAGCCCATAGAAATCTACATCTATCTTCGTTAGCGAATCAATATGCAGATGAGTTGTCACCCGTGAGGACTAAGATGGAATGCCTCTTTTCCAGTAAAATAGGTCTCCGGTTCTCTACACTTACCATACGAAACACAGCAGAATTAAGCTGCTATTTTACGCTGGTATTCCGTGAGAGCGTGGTCCTACCAAGGTTGAGCCGACCCATTCGTGTTACAACTATACTATTAGTATAGCTGCAGCATGGTTTTACCACGTACAAACGTCATTAATAAGATAAGCATGTAGTTACTTTCATAGCGTAATGTCTTATGGAATCTTACTGTGGGATAATGCGACTGACATTGAAGTCATATTTGTTTGCAAAAGATAGGCATACGGATGATTTATAACTTAAATTGTAAAGAGTCCCTTAGAGACAAATTTTAAGAAAATAAACATATCAACTTAGCATCGAAATATATTTATGAAAATGTAATGTATGTACATAAAAACATAAATAGCTTTCATAAGAAAAAAACATGTTGATTTTTAAACACTAGAAACAAACATAAGCTTGTAATACCAGTTTGTAGACTTTATAGAATTAGTAATTAATTTATGGGTAGGCAATATATACGCTTTTAACGCCTGGGTGTTATTCCAGACTATATTCTGTCTAGAGATATTACGAATAGTATAAAATTCAGTTTAAGATTGAAAATTGTTAGTTTTTTTCTTCAAAAAGCATTAATTTTAAACAAAGACATATTTATAATGGATATAAATTTAATAATTGCAAGATGATGCTGTGACTAGGATTAAGAAAGGAATGCTTCGGTGGTTTGGTCATGTAGAAAGAATGAATGTGGAAAGAGTGACAAAGCAAATTTATGTTGCAGAGGTGAATGGCAGAGTCGGGAAGGGTCGCCCTAGGTGAAAGTTTATCGACCAAATTGGCGAAATATTGAAAATGGGCCAAATTAAGAGTACCTTTAACCGACGAGCGTGTATGCGTAGGTATATGGATGTGGAGGAAGCGAGAGAGGTGTGTCAGGATCGTGCCAAATGGAATTCCATAGTCTCTGCCTACCCCTCTGGGTGACAGGCGTGAGTGTTTATGTTTATGTATAAATTTAATAAGTACATTGACCGCTATATGCTGACCCATTTCCATATTATTGCGAAATACAAACGTTTACCTGTAAAACACTGTCGTATCATTTTACAGCGTCTGGTTGGCGCCAATGATGTTTTCGGCTGACGACGCAAACGTTGATATGACATCGCATGCAAACATTTATGTTAAGTGTTTTTCACAAATGAGAATTTAATGTTAATAAGCAAAAATATTCCTTACAAATAACATTAATACGGGTCAATGCTAAAGTTACCAAATTAAATATTTCTTCATTTTAAAATATGTCAAACTAAAATACTTCCAAGTGGGGATAGTGCTATAATTTAGGGTATAAAATATAATGTTGTTAGGTTAGGTTATTACGTAATATCTTAAGACAGAAGGACCCTCAAGGAGGGACTGAATAAATTAACCGACTTGGTATTACATGGATCTCACAACTTTTTACGGTAAAAGAACTGAGTTGCGAGACTTGGTTATGTTTTTGATGGCATCTCATTTCTTTTTGTAGATAGCTATATCTAGGTACTTATCTACACCTATTATTCCATTATATTACACATATATAGGTACACTGCTTCATTCACTGCAAATGTAACTTTGTAATCCTATATATTTATATGGGATTACAAAGTTAAGTTATTTATGCAGTTGGTGTATCTCGAAAACTGGACAGAAATTGCAAAATATTTTAATTTTTCCCTGATTTATATACTAAACAATAGTTGTATTCCAAATTTGAAGCTCCTATGTCTCCAAGAAGTGCCTTAGAATTTTGATGATCGGTCAGTCAGTGAGTGACAAAATTAAGAAACTTTGACTAGTTATAATTTTTAAACTACTGGTTCAAATTTAATAAAATTTGAAAAATATCGAGATTATACAATACTTACTTAGTTACTGAAAATTCAGGCTTATAGTTTTATCCACAATGAAGTTATAGGGTTTCGAAAATGGCCTGAACTGCTTCGAGAAAAGGATGGTACGGCCGTACCGCTTTTTTGCTCAACTTGGCGGGGGCACTACCGTGCCCCCAAATTGTGTTTCGCTTTATAAATTTTTCATATGAGTGTAATCTGTATAGTGATATATTTTGTGTTACATTTTTAAGTATTTCAACTCCTTCGAGTCAGACGCTGAAGTACAGTCGACTTCGCAAAAGAAGAAAAGCGGTTAAGAAACCAGCTAATGTATTAAAGACTAAAACAACATTTCCTAAGTCCAAGAAATGAGTTGAATTATTCGGAAGCGAGTCGGAATCTGAGGCTGATACATCATCATCGCTCACCCCCAGCGTCGACTAGCATGAAACGTAAATTAAAAGTTTTACCAGATTCTGAGGTAAGCAAATCTTTTTAATTTTAGTAGTTTGAGTTGCCATTCATATGATGAAAAGTTAGTTTCTATTTGATAAATTATCAGTCATGGGTTAATTTTTTTTATAAAAACGTATTTAATTATATTCTTAAACGATCGATGTGATTGATACAATTGTTAGTGAATTGGACTACTAAGTCATGTTATGAGCATCGTATAAAAATATATTTATGCGGGGTAGGAGGGAATATAAATATTGTTCATTGCTTATCAGTATGCTTTTGTTTAAATAGTATTTTTATTGTTTCCAGGATGAAGATTCTGAACCTATCCGAGCGAGGATTTTAAAAACTACTTATCATTCCGAACAGTTTCGGGATATATGCACCGGAGCGAGCCTTCGAAGCGAGGAGAATATTACATCGAAGTGCGCATCTCTTCCTTCCGCGAGCTGGAGGCTATTCCATCAACCGACCGCTGGCAGCACTGTCTGATCAGCTTTAAATCAGCTGTCGGTGAGAAAACCCCAATGTGGAAGGCTGTTACCCAGTTGGTATCATGCATCAAAGAAGATTATCACAACGTTCGTCCAGTTTTGTATCCAACTAAGGGTTAGTTTAATAGTTTAATCGGTGTTACATATCTACGTGTTATTGCTTTCAGTTAAAATCGAAATAAAAACGAAAACATTTAAATTCAAATTCAGATAAAATCGAAAATCGAAATAATAAACCATAAATAAAATAATAAAGTAAAGAAATTCTAAATCTGAATTATATTTTATTATAATAAACTGAGTTTAGTTTAATCAGTGTTACTTATCTATGTGTTGTTGCTTTCAGTTAAAATCGAAATAAAAACTAAAACATTTAAATTCAAATTCAGATAAAATCGAAAATCGAAATAATAAACCATAAATAAAATAAAGAAATTCTAAATCTGAACTATATTTTATTATAATAAACTGAGTTTAATAGTTAATCAGTGCTACTTATCTATGTGTTGTTGCTTTCAGTTAAAATCAAAATAAAAACTAAAACATTTAAATTCAAATTCAGATAAAATCGAAAATCGAAATAATAAACCATAAAAAAAATAATAAAATAAACAAATTCTAAATCTGAACTACATTTTATTATAATAAACTGAGTTTAATAGTTTAATCAGTGTTACTTATGTATGTGTTGTCGCTTTCAGTTAAAATCGAAATAAAAACTAAAAACATTTAAATTCAAATTGAGATAAAATCGAAAATCGAAATAATAAACCGTAAATAAAATAATAAAATAAGGAAATTCTAAACCTGAACTAAATCAAACGCTTATTCCTTGATATTAAACGACTGTATATTCGAATACAAACCACTGAGTAATATCGTTAAGAAAATATCATGAATAGCAATACAATAATCGTCGATCTTCAAGGCTTCAAAAATAGCAAAGATAAATTTATAAAAACCTAACAAGCTAACAGCATAGCAAAGTGGCGAAGCAATCAGCCTTGTAGCGGTTTCTAACGGTTGCCGTTGAGCAATCAGTTTCAAAATAGGAGGTTCAGATGCCTGGGTGATCAGTAATCGATTGCTGAAAACAGAATTTGAAAATTCGAAACCGTTCTCGAGATAATCGTGGGACAGACGGACAGACGGACGGACAGACGGACAGACGGACAGACGGACAGACGGACAGACGGACAGACGGACAGACGAACAGACATCGTGAAATCAATAAGTGACTTCGCAAGCTTCGCCACTTAATAAAGGAGTTTGCTGTAGCCACTCTAGAGTACACCAATATATTCCTAATTAAACCTCCTTACCCATTCACTTCACTATTTCCTGAAGAGAAAAAACAAATTGGCTGGATTGAAAAGCACAGAGGGTATCGATGGAGTGAGGGCTTTATTGATTATACAGAGTTTCACAGAATTATAAAAACATATTTGAAAGATAAAAAGTTTTTTTTAAAAGGATGTGAAAAAAAATTAAATAGGTGCAAGATATTTGTGATGAAAATAATACTATCATAGATATAAGTTGCTTAGGAGCTCCCAATTTAAACACTCTTTGTGAACTTTATTGTAAAGATACTTTACTGTATAACTGTTTTACTCGTAAGAAAATATGTGCGTTAAAAATGGTTTATGCCTAAAGAAATGGTTTTTTGAAAACAAAATGATTGTTTGATTTCCAATAAAATATATCTGTGTTGTTGCTTTCAGTTTAAATTGAAATAAAAACTAAAACATTTAAATTCAAATTCAGATAAAATCGAAATAATTAGTTTTAATAAATACATTCGTTGTAACAATAAATGTCTTTTCTTTTTTCCTCTACACAATTGAATAATAATGATACATAATAAAACAACAATATAAATCAATGTATAACTTTTATTATATTTTATAAGCTACATTACTTAAATTACTAGTTCTCACATAATTTCTACCTATTTTTTTTATAAGACAATTTGTAGCATCTAACACTTCATCATACATTAAATCCACAACATATTGAACACTTATATTAGCACTAAGATCGTGGATGACATTTTCTTCTTGCTCGTTAAGTTCGCAAATTCTGATTTTAATCAGACGATGACCTCGTTTATCTTTATCTCGGCGGATAATGTATGATGATGATTCTTGAGAAAGGTTTCTCTTCCTGTAACATTTCTTTGATTTCGATTGCCGCTCTTTCTTAATAGCTATTCTATTTGGTGGTATATCGTGAAGCTGCTCCTTTCGGTTGTAATAATTTAGTGTAAATTTATCCACATCCTGTGCATAGTAATACGGATTAGTGATACGATTAGAATCATTGTGTTCCTCAGTGTTGGCCATGATCTGCAATTAACAAAAACAAGTATGAAGTCAAAAAAAAGGTAATGGCGGCTGAATTTCTAAATAGTAAAAAAAAGATTAAACTCACCAATATAGATGAGTTTTGACGAGCGTTGTAATCAACGTGCACTCATTATGAGAATAAAACAATAATGAAACAATTGAGGGAGGGTGGTAGGCGCTCTTCAATCCAGGTAAGACACATCATTGTATTTAGTTAGCGGATGGTTGCAAATTAATTAATATCTTTATTGTAATGGATTTACGATGTTAGGTTTTCGGGTCTTAGGTTTTTTTTTCGTTACGGAATTTCTTGATTCGGTCGCCGCGCTCAAAGCCCGCAATAAAAGCTATGCAATAGCTTAAAAACGTTGATTATAGTTCGGCCGTTCAGAGAATGCGTTCCTGACACGTCGCGATTGAACTGACGACGTAACTTTGTAATGGCGTTGCAGTTACGATAAAAATATTTTTGCTGGTTGTTTACCGTTTTAACAATTGATGAGCATTAAAACAACATTATTATATCAATAATCAATGAATGTTATAATTTTGTGCCAAACTGAGTGTCAAATAACTTGGTAAACAATATTTTTCTAAATCTATACTGCGTTATTACAAGGTTATGTCAGCGCTTTATATTTGTAGTGATGTGCTAACAATAACAGGCAATAACAGTATCGTAATCTGTTCTTATACAGTTATACTTTATAAAATAATACGTTTTGTTTTTCTTTTTAAGAATTTGAAAATAATGGACTATAAGATAACTTTTATTAAATATAAAAATAAAACTACGACCAAACCGAACGCGCGAAAGAAAGTAGCATTTTTATATTTAGGTTGAAAATGGTAACCCCAAATGGCGTTATGGGCCGCCATTTTGAGACGCTAAACCAGTCGTCTGTTGTCGTTTCGTGCGCATAAACCACGTTCTTCAAGTGTTTTCGATCTGTTTTTATTTGATTACCCGGCTTTCGTTTAATGGACTGCTTCTGCTTTTCAAACTGACATCAGCGCTAAATCGGACTTCGATTGTATTTTGTATTGCGTTCTTTTTACTTTTGGTGCATAATAATGCCTAAACGTGGACAAACATTGAAAAGTGGAGCCCGTGAGTTAATCATCAAGCTGCAAGATTACTTTGAGCGGGAGCGGCAAAATGGCGGACCCCTGTTACCTGTCGAACAAGTACAAGAACGCGTCTCTCAGGCGCTTGGAGTTAGCAAACGAACGATAACAAATATTAATAAAGAAAAGTTCGGCTCTACTGACACGGAAGATAATATTTTACGTACTCCGAAGAAGAAACGTAGAACTAAACCCGTGACAGATATTGACACCTTTGACGCCCATGCAATCAGAAATAATATATATTTAGTTACTATTCCACAAATGAATATCTCAACAGGAAGAAACTTTTGGCATCGTTAAGAGAAGCTGGACTGTTTAGCGGGGGTAAATCTGCTTAACCAAAATCTTAAAAGATATTGGTTTTACGTATAAAAAAACAGACAAAAGAAAAATTTTATTGGAACGATACGACATAATTTTAAAACGGATAAGTTTTTTGAGAGAAGCAAAAAATATTTATAACTGGGATAATGTCGTGTTCATTGACGAGACATGGCTAAACGCCAATCACACGGTTTCCCGTTCTTGGACGGATGATACACAAGCGTCGACGTCGAAAGTACCAATGGGTAAGGGGGCCCGTCTGATAATATGCCACGCAGGTTCTGCAAAATACGGCTTTGTGGAGAACGCGTTACTGGCATTTCAATCAAAAACCACAAATGACTACCACGAGGAAATGAATGCCACTACATTTAAAGACTGGATGCAGAACGTGCTTTTGCCAAGCCTACCAGAGCCTTCTGTAATATTCAGGGATAATGCCTCCTATCACTCGGTTCAAATACAGAAACCACCTACCCAAGCTAATAAAAAAGAAGAAATGGTGGCTTGGTTACAAGCAAAAGGCATTGACGCAAATATGCAGATGCTAAAACCAGAGCTAATTAAATTAGTTAAAGAAAATAAAGCGGCAAATGTGCGATACGAAATCGATGAACTGGCTCTGGAGTACGATCATCGCGTTCTAAGAATTCCACCGTATCATTGCCAATATAACGTGAATGAGCTAATCTGGACTCAAATAAAAGGTTACGCCGCTCGCCACAATACTTCCCCGCCATTCAGCAGGAAAAAGATGATGACCCTATTAAAAGAAGCCTGCGGGGAAGTCACAAGAGATGATGTAGTGTTATGGTCCTTACATATCATTGGAAAATGTAGTGTTATGGTACTTACATATCATTTTACGCTATTTTAAGTTTATTTTTCCATTCTGTTTTGATTTTCTGCACTTATATTTTGCATCACTTTTCACGCTATCAGTTATGCAACTTACATATCATTTTACATTATTTTTCCATTCTGTTTTTGATTTTCTGCATTTATATTTTGCATCACCTTTATTTCCATAGGATCCTGTAACGTTTTTACACAATAACAAATCATTTTCACTTCGTATTTTCACGCTATCAGCACTTTTTAAATCGCTGTCAATGGAGTCTTATCTTTATCGATCTTTTATTTAGTTCTCCGTAACTCTGCAATTTCGGGTTTCGTGCGCGCTGTTGCGCTATTTTTTTCCTATATAAATAATATCTCATTTCTTACATAAAACTTGCCGTTTCTTAATAACAAGCCTAAAACCAAAAATTTACATATTTGACAATCGTTATTTATTTGGTTGTCATGGCAATTTTTATTCAAATTCGTTACCGGTCTGATGTTTTATTTCAATATTTCCACATAAATACTCTTTTGCTCTGGGTCATTTACAAAAAAAAAATCCTTTTAATTTAAATAATTTCCCGTTCTCTCTAAAAAGGTATAAAAGCCGAACCATCGGTGAATACGGGAAGTCTCGCTTCAGTTTTCAAACGAGAAGCATCTACTAAAGGCCTTATCCCGGGACCGCACTGCCCCGGGATCCTGCAGGCCAAGCGCTGCTGACGTTGAGAAGATCCTGCAAGCCTCCGGGATCCTGCAAACTTCTATCTACACCTGAAGTCGTCGGCGTAGTCTACTTCAAGCGCGGGGCCGCACTACTCCGGGATCCTACAAGCCTTTACTTTCATCTGGAGTCGTCACCTGCGCCTCCACCTGCTAGTGCCCGTGCTACCTTTGGGCGCTGCGACTGCTTGCTCCAGGCGCTGAGAGCACCTACTCCAGGCGCTACGTGTGCCGGCTCCGGACGCTGCGTGTGCCTAGACCAGGCGCTGCGTGCCACCGCCGCCAAGAAACTCCAAGCTTAGCGTGTGCCTACTCCTACTCCAAGCGCAGCGTGTGCCGCTTTGACCTTCAGGCTCCGCTACCATATTCTCCTAATCTTTATTTTCTATCTAATTGTAATTTCACGTCACCCATCACCATCATCATATTCCATTATTTTATAAAAAATTGTAAATATCTTTTAAAAATTTTAAATATATTATTTTCTGGTTCTATTTTTGTTGTTTTGTTGTTCTTAGGTTAGGTTCTTTTTTTTTTAATTGTCGCTTCACGACAATGACTGGGCAAAGGTTGTTGAGAAGACTAAAAACCTGATTGTGGAACATTTTGACCGAGATATCCGGATTGATTCTATTATTGATAATAATATAATAATACATGTAGGCGAAGATGATGATGAAGACACCACCTCCTTAAGCGAATCGGAGTCTGATTAATATTCTCTACGCACATTCAATTCAATGTACTTTATTGCATAGAAATACAGATTGTAACTTTGTAACAAAGAATAAATAAAACAATTTTATTATATTAATATTACCTTTTTTTGGTTTCCACTTAAATTACTAAAATATTAATTTTAAAATGATTCCGCCAATTTAAAACGAAAATAATCTTAAAAATAACGCGGCAGTTCATTTTGGAGGAACGGTAACGAACTCAGTGTTATGTTGTGCCCATCACTAGTCGTGACTAACTGATAGGTGTCAGGAACGCATTCTCTGAACGGCCGAACTATAGCAACTAGCTGTGCACCGCGGTTTCACCCGCGTCATCAAGTGTCCGAGGTGCGCGACATGACCTAGTTTAAGCATTTTATAACGGCTAGGGTTTAAGCGTCGTTCGCGCGCCCAGCCAAGTACTGAATTATTTTAATTTTACATTATCTCTTAAACTATGCGTCCAAATAACATGGTATAAAGAACAAAGTTTATCTTCATAAAATTGTTTTGATGATGAAGTAACTTTCGTTCGTAAGGATAAATAGGCCATGCCTAATAATAACGCTCATAAATCACTTTTAAATTTTCAATATTTTTTTGTCACAAAATACCTAATTATGGCTTATGTATAAGAAATAGACATATGGTGTCGCGGACTTTTTTTTAGAAGGAGTAAAGGTCTATATTTTTCTAAAACATTGTATTTACGTTTCCCTAACGATAACACCAGCGTACGCGGATTAATCATTTCGGGAGTGCTTTTTCTTCTGACTTGCTTAACAAATATCCATATTTAAGGCTAGCTGAGTAATATAGCTTAATGCTAGATAGCCTGTACTATTCCACATGAATCTGGCTATAATATACAAAAAGAATTTTTCAAATCGGACTGGTAGTTCCAGAGATTAGCGCGTTTAAACAAACAAAAAAGCAAAAAACTCTTCCGCTTTATTATATTATTATATTATATAGTATAGATAACCACAATGAAATTATGCTAAACAAGTTGTATTATTAGAAATTAATCATATAGATGCGGCAATACCATCAGTATCTCGCAAACGCTCTGAATATAATGCTCAATAACTCAACTGGAAGTGGAAGTACACTTGTTCCCGCAGGATAGAACTGTGAGTATGTAGACGTTAATTAGGTTAAACTAAAAATTTTGCACTTGAGAATTGGGGCCTTCAGCGGCATGTAGCTCGAGCAGAAGCCCCAATTCACACCTATTTATAATGTATTTAAATATTAAGTATCAAAAGTAATACTTATATAAAAATATAAAGCAGCCGTTGTGTACTCCGTGTCCCCGTTTTTTATTTTCCCAACAAAACATTTTATAAATTATACAATATATAAAATATAATTAGGTATATTCTTAGTTAAGTATCTACCTATGCAACAATATGTTAAAGAATAAATTCCGGGGACGCTGTCCATTGCAGTAAATATTTTTCTCCAAGGATCATAACTCGAAAATACAACTTTCCGATCTAATTATTGGCGAGCTTTTTTTTAAGTTTACCGGTAGAGTCACCTCGGATTTTAACATTAGAATTAAAAGTCAACAAAAGGCAGGTAGGTTCAGCTCATTCCCAGGAACGTGTTATATGAATATTTTTTAATTATTTTAGACCTATCACGGTAAAAGTTTAGTTAATTTTTGAAGTTATACAATTTCGTGCACTAAATTATTTTTTTTAAATATTTTTTACCGCTTCTTAAAACTCTTTTTTCGATAGTACTTGTAAGTAAAATGTACATCACTAGCTAAAGCACACAATGACCAATCAAAATTAGTCACTCGTTTTCGGGCACTGACTTAGAAGTATATGGACTGCGCATATCTACAGAATTAGCGTAACTAATCTGGCGCATAAAATGGCCGCCTTTTATAGGGTTGTAACTCAGCAATATGGGCAGCTGATATCGATATTTTTACTAATATTAGTTTGTTCTTATTTCATATAATTATAGAAATTAAATCCATAGCCTAATTGCGTGACACACCTAAAATGGCAAACCATACCAATTTGACAGTTTAACAACATTCATTGCGTGGTTTTTGTTGTCGAGCAAACGAATTTTTCAATCACATGAAGCAATGGATATTTTTGGGTTGATAAATTAGTTTTGAGCTGCTTCACCAGGCTTCACCGCATATGTACACTTACGCAATGCATACTCTGCTAGAGATTTTTTGTGTTAGGTACACAGTCAAACAATGTGTTAAGTATGCAGACAGCTAACTTGCAACTTGTTTTAAACAATGTTCTGAGTGTGCTAAGTGCTTACTCTAGTTTTGAAGTTATACTTCTTTTGGCGCGTTTGAGAAAACTGATGAGAGTGAATTTTTTACAACTTCAGTTGGTACTTATCTGTCAATTGTTAAGTTTTCGTGAGAACTGATAACTATATTCGAGGTAGTTACGAAGGCGGCACTGAAAATTTCGGATTGATTCCCGAAATTTTCAGTGCGAAGTGACACAACATTACTATTTAAAAATGTATTTATTGCTTTTCGAAGTATTCTCCGCGAAATATGACACATTTTTCCATACGATGGAACCAATCATTGAAGCACCCATTCCATTCGGAAGTTGGAGTCCCCAAAATGGCCGTTTTCTAGGTGTCCACAGCTTCTTCAGGTGATGAAAAACTCTGTCCACACAATTTATTCTTTATTTTGGGGAAAGTATAGAAATCATTAGGCCTTAGGTCGGTACCCAAACTCGTGACTGGTTTTTTGTTTCGGGTTCGTACATCCAGGATTCGTCACCTGATACGATATAGTATACAGCACTTGAGGATCCTGCGTGAAATCTTTCGAGAGTTCTGACGCACCAAGTAACGCAAGCCGCTTTTTGCTCTTCGCAGAGCGAATGCGGTATCCATCGGGAAAACAACTTTTTACACCTAATTGTTCATGCAAGATTATTTGTAGTTGACTCATGCTAATGTCTAAAGTTGCCTAAATTTCGCGGTATGTCACATGTTGATGTTCCTCAATCAGCTTACGCACAGCATCAACGTTTTCTTGGGTGACTGCAGTTTTTGGACGACCTTGACGGGGATCATCACTGAGCTTGACACGTCCACGCTGAAATTGAGCAAACCAGCGATAAATTGTGGTTTTGGATGGGACTTCATCACCAAATGCAGAAATTATCCGGTCAACACACTGTTTTTGTGTTAAATCACTTCGAAAGTCATAATAAATCATCGCTTTTGAATTTTCTCGAGTCAATTCCATTTTCTCAACGACTAAACAAGTTTGACAAAACCTTGTGACAAGACCGAGAATCTTTTTTTAAATAAATAAATGTAAATAAATGGTATTCGATTTTTAAAACCAAGGAGTTTTCAATTAAAAAGATTTTAATAAGGAACATTGGAAATATTCCATTCCTGATACTTTTTGTGCAGCCTATGTATTCAAATATATATGAATGTATAAAACGTGTTTTATTTTAGTTATTTTTGTTTTGTTACGCTAAAGAAGTATAACTTCTTACGTGCGTACATAAGTACACACACACACGTTTTGTTTTATATCAATTTGAGCAAAGTTAAAAAGTTATAACGCACACAATAAAAATAAATATTGACAGAGTAGTGGGAAAATGAATATTTTTGCTTGTATACCAAATACCTTTGTTTACTGTATAATAAATTGTTTATTTTGTCAAACATTAAAGTTACATTATATGATTAGTGATCGTATAATGTAACTTTAATCGTCCCCCCCCCCCCCCTTCCCTACACCAGCCTATAAATTTGGAATATACTGTAAATAAATGACGAAATATATAATTTATTATTAAATTATTAGGCCCGCTTTTCTCTATGGGATATAATATAATATATATATTACATCTGAAACTATAAGTATTTTTTGTATCGACCGAGCGATATTTTCATAATATATTTCGCCCCCTGTACCCCGCACACTGTTCAGGGTGTAATCCAATGACGAACGCACACTGGTTGAAAGATATATCTCACAGTGTGAAAGCCAATCACAGGATATAATTTATATTTCGGGATATAATATACATTTATATCCCATGGTGAAAAGCGAGCTTTTTTATTACATATTACCTTTCAGTATTCTTAGGAACAGTAAAAAATTAAAAGTCAACTTTCCTATTGTTATTTAAGCACCCGCATGCTATGCTTAGTACCTCTTGCCTTTTTGAGAGGCCATACTTGAATCAAAACTCAAAAATAAATATGGAAAGCCGATAAATACTTATAAGAAAAAAACCACTTTTTTGTCAACGTAAAGCGCGCGTCAGCACGAGCGCGCGCAAATCAACCACACGGAATTGGCCGCTTGTAGGGGACCACGCAGCGTAGGTATATTTTCATGCCTAAAGCGCGGAGTGAGACAGGCCTGGATGGAGTTAATTATTGTTGTCTTGCCTTGTGAATAACTTAATGTGCGACATACTGTGCAGTATAATAGCTCGCTAAGCTGTGTTATTAGTCTTTGTGGCAGTCTAAATAAAATTGATCTGAACTGCGCTAGCACTTCTTTTTAGTTTGTGATCTGATTACTGTTTTGCTATTGCCTAAATTTCAATTCCAACGCAATACAAACACAATACGCAGCTGTCAACTAACTGTCAAAACTGCGTCAAGAGTGCCGATTTTGCTTACAATCGGATTGGACAATTTCAGTTCTAATCTCAATTAGTTCACACAATCACCACACAATACTAAACTAATTTAGCGCTAGAGTCGCTATTAAGAGTACGAAACGTTATAATTTCAATTCCGATCGATCGGAATTGTTTTCAAGAGTAAGCTTGCTGAGCTATGTAATCTTTCTATTTGTCTATGGTAAACAGGCCGTTGCAAGTCGCTGTCAACATAGTGATTATATACTCTTTGTTCGCATGGTAAAATTATTTTAGAATTAGATCTATGGTTCGTTATGGCTTCCTCCTATTCATATCCTGAATTATTTTTGGCGGGTTTTATATTTACCTTGCCATTTTTATATGAAAAAAGCAATGTTTTTCGATATTATTTAAAGTTTTTTGTTTATTATAGTTACGTATTAATAACGTGTACAGTTTTATTACCTGTAGTATTTTTTCATCCGCGCGATGTTACGAATCTCATGTAAAATATTGATTATTTTTAATCCTGTTAAATATTTATTAAAAATCTAATATAATCGATATAATATAAGAACATTCTTTGTTTTCAGCGTGGCTTCCCGATTTTGTCGTTTTGCTTCGCATATTATTGGCATTGAATGGGAATTACGCGGTTTGGAGCATTGGGATAACGAACAATGTTGTATTGTGATTTCCAATCATCAGAGCTCTTTAGATATTTTAGGTAATTTATTGCAAGTTAATAAGTATGTATTTTCGCCTATACAATTATCCTTTGCCATTATTACCTTATTTTGTTTTATCTATAGGAATGTTTGAAATGTGGCCGCGTATGAAGAGATGTACAGTGGTGGCGAAGAGACCACTTATGTTTGCTGGTGCCTTTGGGTTTGGAGCTTGGCTTTCTGGTCTCGTATTTATTGATCGTCTTAAAACTGATAAAGCTCGTCAACTTATGAGAGAAGCTACAGAGAGAGTAATACGAGAAAAGGTATGTTACATGTATGGTTAAAATTAACTGATAATTACCAATAATAAATATTTTAATGGTTTCAACCTTTTTTTAGACTAAATTGTGGATTTTCCCTGAAGGTGCAAGATTTAACAATGGGAATATACAACCATTTAAGAAAGGGGCATTTTATCTAGCAATTGATGCACAGATCCCTATAATGCCTGTTGTTTTTAGCCAATACTACTTTCTGGATAATGAAACTAAAACATTTGAACCAGGTATGACACATTAATTCCTTTATTTAATAACATTTTGACAAATAAATCCAACACAGCCTTTTCAAGTTTACAGCTAGACTAATGCTCTTTCAAGAACATGCAACTTGAAGGGTTTGCCTTTGTGCACCATGCTGAGCAGGTTTTAAGAATGTGCCATTTAGCATACATTATCTTGATGATTTGTCTATCACAATCCTGAACAAGATTGGTGAGCAAAAATTATACCTTCAAACTGCTAAAGCTGCTGCCCGCCCATCTTCAGTTTATGAAATATGGATTTCAGCTATATTTGGGTCCATTTTCTGCCATTAGTTAATCACCAGAGCTTTATCAGTGAACCAGAGGCATAGACCCTATGTGTAGGTGACAATGGCATTTGGAAAAAAAAATTATAATATTAAGATTTAGATGTATTATTATCTATAATAATTTATTAGTTGTTTTCACTTGGTGAAACTTCAAGTTCATTTATATAAGATTGATATGTGTGCTTGTTTTACTAATATTTTTAATTATTCACTATAAAACCTACATATTTCACCTTACAGCAACATCAGGTATTATACCCATAAACAGGATATAAATATTCTTTCTAACTTAACCTAGCTATTAACTATTAACTGGTTTGTGGGCATTGTAGTTATTTATATATTGCACGCCTAATATTTACTCTTGACACCCCAAGGTCAAGCAATTTTGTGTTCTTAAAATGCCTCTATCTCTATATTACACTTATATGATAATATGAGTAGCCATATTGTGTTAATGCACCTGCAAAACTCGACAAATGAAAAGAATATCTTGTCAGTAGAACAAAGACTAATATTTTAAGTTATATTATATATATATTAATTTAACAAACAATATAAATAAAAACTAATTACATGTCATAAATTATTTGTTATTTTTGTAACTAATCATGGAATATAAAATTGTTTGAAAACATTTGTCAGGTTTTGCAGGAACTACAATAATATTATGCTTGAAACATTTATAAATTTTTTTTAAGGGAAAGTAGTGATAACAACATTGCAACCTATTTCCACAAAAGGGATGACTCATAATGATATAGAAGCATTGTCTGAAATGGCACGAGAACAAATGATTCAAGTCTTCAATGAAAGTTCCAAGGACTTAGTAAAACATAAAAAGATTGCAATCTAAATTTATATATAATACTGTGATCATCTTCCTCTTATGTTATCTCATTTAATGTAATTTTATCTCTTGTTAAGTTTTGTAAAAATTTCAGTATTTGCCAAAGATAATACTTATTTATTTATGTAATGTGATTTAATCTAGTCAGAATAAAGGTTTAGTTAGGTTTTGCAATTTGTAAATTAGATACTACTAGACAAAATTTAATTTTTGTGTAGCTCCTAAAAAATTATTGCTAGTGTAATAAAATTATGAACAATTTATTGAGCTTCTAGCCTATTTATTTTAACTGATACATTTTCACTTGGCAAATAATACAATTTAAATAAATTGTTTATAAAAAAAATATTTGATTTAATGTAATTAGTAAAGTTAAGTTGTTTTGAACCATGTTGTAGAGCAGTGTAAGATTATCCACTATGTACTTCATATCATGCCGTGTATTGTAATAAGCAAATTGTAATATTATTATATTATATTATATTATTGTAATAAGGGAAACAAACTAGGAGATAGGCAGCAGCATCTTCCTAATAACAATTGAAAAATAAAAATATCTTCAGTTTTCAACTCGTCTGCCAAGTGTGGCAACTATGACAAGTATCTCCCATAGGAGGCAATATATGAAGAGGTTTATGTTCAGCAGTGGACTTTGGATAGGCTGTGTGGATGTAAGTTTTATGTAATATATATTTCAGTTGTCTATATTAGATACCAAATGGGTTGTTTAGTTAAAATTGATTATTATACTCTTTTGGAGAAAAAGTTTAATTATATTTACAGCTCTTTGCCTTATTCTAAACTGATATAATTCTTGCCATAATTACATTATTAATAACTATATTTACACTTATTACGTAAATTACATTATTTGTAGAAAGACAGTTGTAACAATCATAATATATTAAATTAGAAATAAAGGATTTTGTTGAATTAATACACGAAGACCAAGAATTTTAACTCCAATTTTCTCCCCAACCCTCATTTTCATCACATTCTTCATCAGGAACAAAGTTTAATTTGCTACTTATGTCTTGTATTTTATAAGGTGTTGATAAACTTAAAACCTTTTGTTTTTCTATAACTGGCATCATGTCTGCAAAGAAGTCAAACTCTTCGCCATTCCTTTTTGAACAATCATTTTTTTGATATTTAATGTCCAAATCCGTTATATCAACAATGGTTTTCTTAGCTTCCAATGTTGCATTTTGCAACAAAGTAATATCTGCTAATGATTTCTCTGTTACAGTTTCTTCAATAATATTTATGAGATTAACTTCTTCTAATTTACCATCAACATTATTATTACCAACTTTATCATCATTACTATTTTTTTCTAAATCTAAAGCATATTGGCGATTTGAGTTATCCCAATCATCCCATTCATTGTCAGAATCAACTAAGTTATTAGTATTTTGTTCTAGTACTATGTTTTCATCTTGTGATTCACCTCCAACTGGTGAAGGTCTTTCATTTAATGTTATCGTTTTTTCAAAAGAACTAGAACTAGTATTATAAATTTCTTCTGAGCAATGGAAATCACTTATGGATTTTGAAAACGTTTCATCTTTCTGTACACTTGTGCCCGTCATAATATTACTTTTTGATTTAGGTCTACCATCAGTGAAATATTTAAGCCTTTTGCCTCCTACAACGGCTTCCGCTCCTAATATTGGAACCAATGCACTAAGGCAAACTAAAGTTGATGCAACCAAATTGTCATCTACATCTTTAATGCCAAGTAATAACTGAAATAAAAAAGTTAATGTACAATATCAGTGATAAACAGTTAAATGTATGATGTTATATAATTGTAAATATTATACCTCTGGCAAAATGTGTTGTGAAAGTTCTTCATGCGAAAAAACATGTACAAATTTTGAGAAATGCAACAATAGAAGCATTCGAACTTGACTGTCTCTCACTCCAAAAAGCTGCATTAATCTTGGCTTCAAGTGCTCCTTAAATACATTTAAGCTAAAAAAGCCATTACTTTCCCCATTTTGTAATCTTTCTAGAAAAAAAAAATAGTTTTTCTTAATGCAAATATGCTATTTGTGTAGTCGATTTCTCTTACTATATATATTATACTTCTCAATATTTATAATTATTGCAGAAATAAGTGTTAACATTTTATTCATTGATAAACATAAATCATATTCATAATCATCAAAGTAAAATAACTATAACACCTATGTATTAGTTATTGAATCTCTTTGAAAACGATGAACATGTAATTTAATAAAAAATATCTTTGTTTTTCGTAGATCAAAGCACTAAAATTGAATTCTTTACTGTGCTATGTGCATCGTGAATCCGTTATACCAAATACATCATTTTAGCAAAAGACGCCGAATACTCTTACATCGTTAATGTTTTATGTGTATCTTTGAGTGTAATCATGTTTTTAGACTGAGAGTTGGCGACAAATTTTGGGAAGGTCCTTTGGGCAAGTTGAAATTGGGCAAGTGTAAATCCTAAAACAAGAATTTAATCTTATAATCTTCAACAAAAATATTTCTAAGTAACCAAATACAGCGCCGCGAGGAGCTTAGGCCTCCATCCGCTGCCGGTATGCTTCGATAAGCTATCTTTCTCGCACTTATGGCTACGCAATAAGACTTTTTTGTCGTATTAGTTAAAAAACTTTATTCATGGCTGGGAATTGTTTAAAACCGCTAAATTCGTCTGACGATTTGCAGGTGTTATTAAAAATTACTCAATAAACACGTGATTAAAATTTGAGATTGCCAAAAGTATATTTTTTGGGAACTAAATAAAATATTTTTAGAGGTCTGGTAATACTTTATAATCGACAAAAACGTCTGGGATTATTTTTTTTGAATTATATAAAAGCTAAATTAAAAGATAAAAAAGAAATCAAGTTGTCAAAAGAACATTTTTCTGGAATTTTTTTTGCACATGTTATATATTGCGCAGTAACAAAATAACCGCAAACGCTCAGCCAGACTCGCGGGACTAGATTCGCCAATTGACGAAATTATATTTTTTCACGATTTCAACTTGCCCAAAGGACCTTCCCAAAATTCGTCGCCAGCTCTCAGGCTATTTTAAGTAAGGTCCTGAAACATACTGCAAATTATAAAAATGTCGGACAACCAACAATTAATTTTTTTAATTTTTCAAGAGAGGAATGAAATTAAGAGCCATGATCGGGTATAATTTTAACAACTACATATGACCTATATGAGGATGTTCAATAAAATGAGAGGATATGCATGTTACAGGTAACTTTTACCTTTCTATACCCGTGTCGAACTTTGTAACAACTATTGATTATTATATACATATGTATGTGTAACGCCCATGTCGCACCTATGCCGGTAATTGTTGGGAGCACTATAAACACGAAGTTGTGGACGAGTATGTTTACCTGGGACAGATAGTCCGACTAGGTAAGTCCAACTTCGACCGAGAGGTAAGTCAATCGATGGATTCAACTCGGATGGGCAGCGTTCGGGAAATTACGACACATCTCGTCAGGTATACCTCAAACTTGAAAACGAGATTGTACAACCAGTGCGTGTTGGCAGTGATGACTGAAGGATCTGAGACGTGGTCCTTCATTTCTGGCCGTATGAGGAAACTCAAGGTCCCTCAGCGAGCTATTGAGAGAGCTATGCTACGAGTTTCTCTGCGTGATAAACTTAGAAATGGGGATATCCGCAGCAGAACCAGAGTGACCGATATAGCCCAACGGATTAGTACCTGATCTGGCAATGGACCGGCAGAACCGATATCAAAAGGAAAAAAGGTTCTCGAGTGGAAGCCTCGTACTGGTTGTCGTAGTGTAGGGCGACCCCCCACTAGATGGAGTGGCGACCTAGTAAGACATGCAGGAAGTCGATGGATGCAGGTGGCTCAGGACCGTGCTTTGTGGCATTCCTTGGGGGAGGCCTATGTTCAGCAGTGCAATTTTGAAGGGCTGTAATGAAGATGATCATGATTGTTTATTATGTAAGTATTCTTTATGTTATGCTATGTTCTGTTTGTATATCTGTTTAAATCTGAATTTTCTAAAAACAATCATGAAATTATGTTTTTATAAACTAGAGAATGAAAAACTTTTTTACGGATCTTACGCGTTTATTTACTTATACGAGGGCGGCACTGAAAATTTCGGGAATCAAGTGACACAACATTACTATTTAAAAATGTATTTATTGCTTTTCGAAGTATTCTCCGTGAAATTTGATACATTTTTCCATACGATGGAACCATTCATTGAAGCAACCATTCCATTCGGAAGTTGGGGTCTCCAAAATGGCCGTTTTGTAGGCGTCCACAGCTTCTTCAGTTGATGAAAATCTCTGTCCACGCAATTTATTCTTTATTTTAGGGAAAGTATAGAAATCATTAGGGCTTAGGTCGGGGCTGTACGGCGCATGGTCTAATAATTCTATGTTTTCTTGCTCTAAAAACTCTTTTGTTCTGTGTGCGGTGTGAGAACTCGCATTGTCGTGATGGAGGATGATGCGGCGGTTGCAGATCTCTTTACGGAGTTCAGAAACGACCTGTGGCAAACAAATGCTAGCATACCATTCTGCATTAACCGTTCTTTGTCCCTCAAGAGGAATAGTCGTAACATGGCCGGTTTTGGAGACAAACGTGGCCACCATTTTTTTTGCAACACTCCGTGAACAAACAATTTTTGTTGGCTTTAACTCATTTTCGAACACACAAACTCGTGACTGGTTTATTGTTTCGGGTTCGTACGCGTATATCCAGGATTCGTCACCTGATACGATGTAATATACAGCATTTGAGGATCCTGCGTGGAATCTTTCGAGAGTTCTGACGCACTAAGTAACGCGAGCCGCTTTTTGCTCTTCACAGCGCGAATGCGGTATCCATCGGGAAAACAACTTTTTTACACCTAATTGTTCATGCAAGATAATTTGTATTTGACTCATGACAATGTCTAAAGTTGCCTGAATTTCGCGATATGTCACATGTCGATCTTCCTCAATCAGCTTACGCACAGCATCAACGTTTTCTTGGGTGACTGCAGTTTTTGGACGACCTTGACGGGGATCATCACTGAGCTTGACACGTCCACGTTGAAATTCAGCAAACCGGCGATAAATTGTAGTTTTGGATGGGGCTTCATCACCAAATGCAGAAATCATCCGGTCAACACACTGTTTTTATGTTAACCACTTCGAAAGTCATAATAAATCATCGCTCTTGAATTTTCTCGAGTCAATTCCATTTTCTCAACGACTAAACAAGTTTGACAAAACCTTGTGACAAGACCAAGAATCTTTTTTTAAATAAATAAATGGTATTCGATTTTTAAAACCAAGGAGTTTTCAATTAAAAAGATTTTAATATGACAGGAACAGTGGAAATATTCCATTCTCGATACTTTTAGTGCAGCCTATGTATTGTTCCACGTGTAGTCTTCGCGTAAACATATGAAATCGTTAAATAATGAGGAACAATAAACGAACAGTTAGTCTAATGCATTTGTCACACAAAAGAGAAACTTAGCATAGCTGAATTACGTCTTACGGCTCGTTTTTGATGTGCAATATACACGCCGGACAATTTTATTGATACGTCTTACGGCCATAATGACTATAGGGTCGGCAAACCGAAGGTGAGTGATGTGATCGCCATCGATTTTGATGCCGCATGTTTACAAGATCAGTAGCTTTAAAATGTCTTCCAATGCAGTGGTGAAGAGTGGGATATAATGTCACCCTGTCTTAAATCTCTCTGCAGTTGGATAGTTTCGTACTCTGATAGCTATCATACCCTATTATACAGTGTGACACTTCATCAACCATCCATCATAATCATAAGTATCAACAACCATCTTGGCTCAGCAAAAATGTAGTTTTTTGGTGCACTATATTTGAAAGGATTGTAGTTTATTGTATGCCAAATTGAAGGTTTTCTTATAGTATACATAACCAGAGCAAAGGCTATATTATCTGATCTGTGATACTGAAGTTCTTTTTGAACTAGGCTTGTTCGGGAGACTGGAAATCTGCAAGTTTGCTTTCAAGACGATTCGTAATGACTGGAAACAACACGTAGGATGCATCTCAGAAAGGAAATCAGAATGTAGTTTTTTAATAGAGTATTGTCAATCTTTATTAAAAACAAGACCACTGCATTTCTGCTCTACGCCTCAAAAATGGCTAGTTTTCCACCTGCTTTCAGAAGCTCAGCTGTAATTCCATCCACCTCTACAGAGATGTTTCAGTTTTCAAGGTGCTGGTGAGGCAGACTAATCTTGCTCAAAGTGACTGTTACTCACATTTACGACATTGTGCGACAATTTTTTTATAGTATAAGGGGGGCAAACGAGCATTCAATGCACCTGATGGTAAGTGGATGCTGTAGCCCATCTACATTTATCCTCGATTAAGAATCAAAATTCAAATGCGTTGTCACCCCTGGGGACTAAGATGGAATGCCTCATTTCCAGTACAGAGGGGTCTCCGGTTCTCTACACTCACTATACGAAACACAGCGGCATTAAGCTGGTATTATGTGAGAGCGTGGTCCTTCCCCAGTCGAGCCGACCCATTCGTGCTACGACTATAATATAATTGCAGCATAATTCTACCACATATAAAAGAGACAAGCTTTGTGTACTTTTTACTCAGAATCACCAAAGGGTTGGTTATACAGGCTTACACAATAACATGTGATAACCGTTCCTAATATTAAATAAAAATACATGCAAGTTCACAAAAGAACGAGTTTTTGGAATTTGTTATTGACAGTGAAGGCACATATCACATTCCTTGCAAAGCTGAAGCAATTTTAAAGACTCCAGAGCCTAGAAACAAACAAGAGTTACAGGCCTTCTTGGAATTATAAAATGTTTGCGAAATATTCCGACACTGACTAAGTACCAATGTGATAAACTCGGGACTAACATACGAATGCAATCAATGTCTAAATGAAGTATATAAATACAACACGTGACCTTACAATGGATCAAGGAACACAGTGGATCCAGTGAAACAACAACGCAGCTGATGAACTGGCAAGATTATATATTGATTCTAGATGATATAAGACATACCTTTAGATGAATAAAGTCTTGAAGTATTTCATTTCGGAACTGCAAAACGCTATCAAAAATTATTTACTATGAAACTTTACAATAATATTGCTCATACATCAGAATAACACATAAGCTAGCTATAATTCGTAAAGTTATTGTGTAAATTGGCCAAAATATAACGATTAATGTTAAGTAAGTCTGAAAAAATATGTCATCTGCGAGCTATTTTGGCGTGAGCACGTGAAGCGTGAAACCTGTGAACCGATTTGGATGGGACTTTCACTGGCAGATAGCTGATGTTATAAGGAGTAACTTAGGCTACATTTATTTTAGCGTTCCGAAAAGTATTCATAGTGAATTATACTTTATTACAGTCATATAATACTTACGAGGGCGACACTGAAAGTTTTTAGAACTGACCACTTGTAAAAAATATAATAAAAAAATAAGTTCAAATTTTGAAAATGGAACTCTTTGCCAATATTATTGTGTTTGTATTTTATTATTGTATCATTTGTTTACGATTTGACGGCAAATTTAAAATTATCTGTGTCACATCAGCATGAATTTAAACGCGAGAAAATTTTCGTACAAAGATTTTTTATAACTTTCGATGTCATTTAAGTCAACAAAAAAGTTATGATAGGCTTCGATTGGCCTTTCATGATGAAGTTCCATCTCGTGCCACTGTCTACAACTGGTTTAATGCGTTTAAACGTGGTCACACTAATCTCACCGACGATCTGCGTGAGGGACGGCCTTCTACGGCGACGACTGAAGATAACATCAGTATTGTGCGGCGTATGATAGAGACTGACAAAAGAGTGACTTATCAACAGAGTCGTACAAGCTTAGGCATTGGTATGAGTCAAGTGCACAAAATCCTCCATGAACATTTAGCGGTCAGGAAGCTTTGTGCCTGGTGGATACCTCATAATTTGACAGAGGCCCAAAAACTCCGTCGTGTTGATTGGTGTTGTGAAATGGTTCAAAGATTTAACGGAGGTGACTGAAATGCTGTGTTCGACATACTTACGGGTGACGAAAGCTGGATTTATTGTTAGGATGCTGAAACTAAGAGACAGTCTGCTGTCTGGGTGTTTCCTTCCGAGGAATTACCAACTAAAGTGAAGAGAGGTCGAAGCGTGGGAAACAGATGGTGGCCTCGTTCTTCGGAAGGACAGGTCATTACGCAACAATTGTTTTAGAGGATCGAAAAATAGTTACTGCAGAGTGGTACACTAACAATTGTTTGCCACTTGTCTTGGAAAAAGTTCGGGAGAAACGACCGCACAGTAGGCTCCTCCTTCACCACGACAACGCCTCGTCGTACACCGCCAAGCAAACAATCGACTACTTGGCGACGTCAGACGTGGAATTACTGGGATTTCAAAGATGTTCACGTTGTTATAATCTTAATTTTCCTCGATGTTGCATATGAACCTTCCTCACACAGAACAATAAAGTTTTTATAATCAGTAAATTGATGGTTCCGTGGTTTAGCAATGAGTTGCAACGCTGGGGCCGCGGGTTCCAATCCCGCACAGAACATGTATTTGTATGGCCTACAAATAATTGTTCCGGGTCTAGATGTCTGTCCTTGTGTAATTTATGTTTGTTAACTGCCTCCAGGATACGGGAGAAAATCCTAGTGTGGGAGTAACGGTTTTTTTTTGACAAAATAAATAATAAAAGAAATGCTAATACATTGCATAACACCTCGGTGTATTCTACTGTATACCAACTAATATCAAAGTATTCAATTTGTTTTCTCACAACACCTAACCCTACAGTAAAAGCGGTCTTAACAAGGGCGTGTACGGGATAATACAGACACTCGCACGCGGACGTATGGTGCATTTTGATTTAATACGCGCTCCACTTAATTTTTTTCCGACGAAATAAACGATAGGCTAATTTCACGAAGGTCACTTCCAAGGCGTGCAAAATATTGTGAACATTAGCGACGTTGTAACTAAGTTTGAACTCGCAAGTTTGCTATCAGAGAGTGATTCTTCTGTTCTTTCAACTATTATTTATTCTGTCATAAAACTAGATTTTACGATTTTACCACATATACACTTATCCTCATCACCTCAGTCCCTCCCGTGACCATGGGTGCTGTAATCTACCCGAAACGTTGGAAATATAAAATAAGTAAATTTACGCAATAAAATCAGTAAAATCTAGCTTTATTTGAATTTCTGGCATTGATCAATTCTAGTTGTCTAATTCTGGTAACAACCATTTCTGTATTTGACTATTTTGTCTAAGGACTACTTTAATCTTGTTGTGCATAATAATAAAACAGATGACAGAAAGTTAAGTGTAGGTATTAATAATAAACAACACATACTTATTATACCATGTAGTGGCGGTGTAAGAATATCCACTACCCCATATCATCCCGTGGATGTCGTAAGAGATGGAAAGAAATCAGGAGATGGGAAGCAGCGTCCTCTTAAAAACAACTGCAATTAAAAAAAACTGTGGTTGTCAACCCGCTTGCAATCTATGGGGGAGGCCTATGTTCAACAGTGGACTTTAATAGGCTGTAACGGTAATAGTAACATACTTAAATAAAAAAAATGTTTCATTAACAAGACAAAGAATATTTATGCACAGTTAACACAAACAAGAAACTTACACTAACTTATTAATATGTGTTATGTAATTTCAAGTGAATTTACTTTTAATTAAGCACATCCCACCCTCCTTATAATAATAAAATGCGATAATTCTTACCATTCTTAGGTCTTAAAATGTAAGGAATTACATCTCTTCTCGCTGTTGGATCTAGAAGTGTAATCCTTGATAATAACAGTCCTCCAAGCTGTTTAGCAACAGTTTCTTCATCATAACATTCAAGAGTTATTAAAATATTGGTAAAAAATTCACATTTATCTTCTTCCTTCTTTAAGGGCAAAAAATTTAAAAACTTATAAATAGATATAAATTCATGATTAAAGAAATTGTGCTGTAGGATTTCAGATAAATTAGGCCTGTGGGCTGGATCATTATTTTGGAGAATATCTCTGCAATATTTTCTGAATTCTTTTAAATATGGAACATCATCTGGAAATATTAATATTTAAAAATTATTTTATGTGTCTATATTTTGTGAATACCATGACCTAAATAAAATTTACCATCTTTACAGTCTTTGAACACGTCATCCACTAAAACAGCAAATCCATATTGATCAACCTTTGTAGTTAGTTCTTGAGAGTCTTCATCTGGATCCACAGCTTTATCATATCTGCAAAAAGATAATTTACCTTTGAAAAACTGCTTGAACTTATTTCAAATACAAAATTATATAAAAATTTTTGAAATACCTGTGAATTCTAGCATGTTTTAGGTAGGTCGAATTTAAGTCAGAAAAAGCACACAAGTATTGTAAGCCACCAAGTTTCCATTGACCATCACCTGATACATATATTGAAGATACACTGACATTATTATGGGATACACCAGCCTAAAATATTATTTAAAAATAGGACATAATTCATTATAATGTAATGTAACACTATGATGTGGAGTATCATTAGAAATTCCAAAAATCATTACTTTCACTACTTGTAATGGTGTAGTTTTAGAAACAGCAAGAATTTTGTATTCATAATTTATGGCATAATGTGCTAAGTGTAAAGCTAGTAAAAATGTTTCAAATAGCAAAATATTAAAGTGTATTGCACCAAAACATGTAATTCAATGCAACAACAAAAATTTCAAAGCAACAAAAATGTTAAATTTCACTACATTAAATCATCTAAAAATATGGTGTTAACCACATAAAACATTATGCATAGAGCCATGCTGCGGCTATATTATGGTTGTAGCACGAATGGGTCGACTCACTCGCGAAGGACCATACACTAACAAAATACTAGTGCAAAATAGTAGCTTAATGTTGCTATGTTCTGCACTTGTCCCACCGCCAACGATGAATGAGAAGCGAGTAGAACTAGAAACTAGATAAGAGTTGGCAAGCAGCAAGAAGCAAGTGTATAGTTCTGATAGCTTTGTAGCTGGCCTATAAGCAAGTGCACTCAGATCTGCATTATAGAGTAAAATATGGGTGGTTTCTCAGCGTGAGTTCTGACCGCCAAGCTAGCATTGCTGAGGGAGTTTTATCTTTGATAGCTCTTGTGGCTGTGACAAACTAGTGGAGAGAGAGTTCTCGCCAGTAAGAACAGTCAGCTAGACAACAACCAGATCAACTATTAATATATGTGTGACTTTTATTGACATGGGATCTATATCTATTTTTTGTTTCTTGAGCTAGAAGATAGTCTCGATAGCTAATCCCTTTCTCCTCAGCTTTTGGACACATGCATTTCACAATGAGTGTAGAAAATTGGAGACCCTTTTTATTGAAAAGAGGCATTCTATCTTAGCCCTCAGGAGGTGACAACACATCTGCATTTTAATTCTTAATCAAGGATAGGTGTAGATCCTATGGGTTGCAGCATTCTCTTACCATCAGGTGGGTGTGTTTGTTAGTTACACTTATTGTATAAAAAAGTAGTCTAGTCTGCCATCAATTTAGTATACTTACTTACCAAGATCATAGTAAAATTAACAAAGAACATACTAACAGTGTAAATAGCCTTACATTCGCTAATTGTGCTTAAATATTTTATGATTATAGTTTAGGTACGACTTTCATTGACTCCCGTCGAGTTGGAAGTTGATACGTATTTTACAGAAAAGTTACACTATTAAGCACACACACAAAGTTACAACATGCGGAAGTGCGTAATTTTTGAGAAAAAAGTTATTGAAAATCAATTATTCTTGCATTGTTTATGTGTAATCCTACAATAAAACTGACTGCTGAAGAAAAAGGTGTAACTGGTTGATAGTAGTTTTCAGGGACAGCATTTGGAAGTAATGAAATAATTTATGTAAGATTTATTAAGTTTATTCAATCTCCTCAATGACAGTCCTTTCTCCCCCCCCCCCCCAACCCTTTTGCAGGGTTGCCATTTCTAAAGTACTTCTACTTAGTCACCCTTTTAGTGACCAAGGTTTTAATCCTATTAAAGATCAACTAACTATTTAGAGTAATAGAAATTTTGGAAGCAATACCTAACATAATTTAATGAGAAATGCATAAGGGATGCCTCAATCATGGTTTTATTCAAATTCCTCAATAATGGTCTAGGGCTGGCAATGTGTTTTATAGAGTGTCCACACTTACAACTCTACTCTTACAATGCCAATATATGAATCAATATTTTATGAGGTAGTCAAAGTCAAATTAACCAAGAGTCAAAATATAAACCATTGAGATTGTCAACATATCTGTGGCCTTTCTTGTTTGCCAGTGTTTTTGGGCTGCAGTAACTACTTACTAAGACTATGAGCATATTTGTCACAAATATTATTTAAAAAAAATCACATACATTTACTTAAATAGTAGGTGTTAAAACTGCTTATTGCATTTCATTTACCTGTTCATGAAGGAACACTAAAGCTCTCAAAACATTATTTAATCCAATACATATTTGAAGAGGTGTCTGTGTCTTTAAAACATGTGACAAAGGTTGCACATATTCTGTAACCAAATGAAAAGTAGTTCTTTGCTGCCATGAAGATATGTATCGAACAATACATGGATGTCGATATTTCAGAAGGTTCTGTAAAGGTACATTAGTCACACTTACATAATATGCAATAAATAATTGAAAATAAAATTCTGAAATGAAAACATACGTTAGAATACTTTTCTAAGGGTGTTGCTGTCACCCACAAGGGTCCCAAGACCACTTCTCCTTTAAATACAGATACAGATCCATCATCTTTCAGGCTAAAATATCTGCAACTGTCATTAATCGTAGCTTGATAATGGGACCAAAAATCAGTAATCTCTATAGCTTTATCTTCAATTTTAAGACCACTTAATTGAGAGTTCTCGTTACCCATCATAGATCACTATTCCATATTATTAGGAAAGTAAAAGTATGAATAAATAATTATGGACTGTCACTGTCACTTTAATAAATAAATACCACAGTCCACAGAACACTATTAGAGTTGTTCAAAACAGCTATAAATCAACAGCACGCTACAGACTATAAATTTTTAGCGCGCTATTAAATACGCTATGTTATAGCGCGCTATTCATAAGAAAGTGTGTGGGAGGCCGGTAAGCACGTAAAGTTTTGCAGCACGTTATATCTTGTAGCACTTCACATTACATGTTGTTCGCGTGCATAGACCGCGCGCTATATAAAAATATTATTTCGTAATAAGTCGCATTTTAGACTAAAATTAAATAAAGCAGTAAAGAAAACCAAAGAACACCCTTTCATACTTTTCAGTGTTAAGACTGTCTATAATCGATGTAAACGTTTTTTAACATTAATGTAAATTATAAGTCAGTTAAAGGCGTATTTAAAAGTTTATTGATTGTATATACAAAAATCAACTAATTACATACACTATTATATACACGTTTGAATCTATATTTTATTTACATTAAAAAACATTAGTTAGGCAGTTAGGCTACTTTTGTAGCAGACAACCGTGTCCTTCAAGCACTTATAAATATACAGTATACACTAACTAACCAACGTCTAATTCTAAATATGGTCGCGCGCGATGAACCTTCTCCCAACAGCGCCCACGCGACAGCTAGATATTCATATCGAATGACTGCTGATAGAGCTAGATTCCGCTAGATATTCATAGCGGCAAAGCGCCATAGCGCCATGACGGCTACTTACATAGCACGCGCTGTGCGCTATGGAAAGATAGCGCATTATAATATGGCGCTATGCGCTATATTAACCACCATTAAACACTATTACTCCTAGCGGAGCACAGACTATGTGTGTGTAGGTGCAGGTTATTCCCGGGAACATGTTATTTGTGTTTTTTTTTTAATTATTTTAGAACTATCAAGGTAAAAATTCAGTAAATTTTTGAAGTTATTCAGTTTCGTGCACTAAACCATATTTTTAATCTTTTTACGGCTTCCTTAACAATAATTTTTCGATAGTCCTTGTAAGTAAAATGTACATCACTAGCTGACGCACATAATGATAAATCGAAATTGGTTACACATTTTATTCTATGCCTATGGTGCCCACTACGTATCACTGGAATCGGTGAAACAAGTGCTCCATCGACGCTCTATTGGCGGCCATATATGTGTATATTATAATTTATAATATACACTCATGGACAAATTTAGAGATATGCAAAAAAGTGTAAATATGAAAACCAACTATCATGAATATTTGTGACAATTAAGTTTATTAATTTCGATTTTGCTTATTATTCGTTAATTTAAAATTGCAAACGGCGAAAAAACAAACGATGAAAAGACAAAAATTGAACAAATAAAATAATTACTTAAATTGAATATTGAAAAAACTCCAGAAACAAAAAGATCTGAAGATCTTAAAACGGCTGAAAACATTTTCTTGAATCATAGCTAGGGACACTATCGATCAAGTCACCTTTAAAAAAAACTAAATCTAAATCGGTTCACACATTTGGGAGCTACGATGTCACAGACAGACACAAAGATACACACTACAAACATATAACACCCCTTTATTTTCGTTGAGGGTTAAAAAACCAAAATGTTACAGGAAAGGAACATTTTTATACTTAACTTAACATTTTTATTCATTTTTTCATAAATACTTAGGAGCCTGGCTATAATCAGTACTTAGTGTTTCTCCTAGCTCTTAAGTCTCTTTGGCATACTCTTAATCAAGTTATCACTAGTAAGAAGTGCGCTAGCACTTATTACTAGTTTGTGTCAAGTTATCTATAAAATCTTGAGTAATTGCGTTCCATTTTTTGCAAATAAATTATAATACGTTTTTAAGATCTCCTTTATTAACGGGGTATGATTTCTTTTTTAATTTGTCTTCCTAGCTTACCCCTTATATTCTCTATGAGATTTAAGCAGGGTGAGTACGCTTGCCGGCCCATAGCATTGATTTCAACGTTTCGAAGGTATTCGGCAATTTCTCCCACAGTATGGGGGCGTGGCATATCATGCGTAAAAACAAATGATTTCCTATAAAAGGGTCAAATAGTACTACAAATTCTTTCAAAATTTAAGTCACATATTGTGCCACTGTTAGTAACCCATTCAATAACGCGGAGTTCCGTACGTGCCCCAATACAACACCATAGCTGACCCCCCACAAATATAAATAGTTCGAGGGTTACAATAATTGTGCTTATTGTAACCCCCCGAACTTCTTGGAGCTTCGTTCTTACCTCAAAAAAAGTTAAGGTCCAAACCATAAGCACGCTGGTAATGATGAGCCGGTCATCTCTGGCCTCAGTTTTCCATTTACGCCTCTATCCTGCGAGTCTCGTATACTGTCCGGTCTGCCGATATCTCTTGGCAACTTGTTAGACCACAGGTTTTGACACTATGTTTGGGCCACATGTTTGTAGGTGTGCCCAGTTTCAATTAAAGTATCTAACACTTCTAGTAACCTTAGTGGCGTTTAGATCTGGAATTATCAGTTTATATGCAGTAACAATTCCCACTTAACACGATAAACAAGGTAGTCAAGGTAAAACTTTAAACAAAACCAAAACTATATTTTTTTAATCATCATCATCATCATCATTCATCATCATTAAAGCCCTTCAGATGACCACCGCTGAACATAAGCCTCCCCAAAAGAATGCCACAAAGCATGCTCCTGAGCCACCTGCATCCATCGTCTTCCTGCATGTCTTACCAGGTGGTCATTGCATCTAGTGGGGAACCGCCCCATACTTTGCGCTATATATTTTTTAATAGCATTTACTAATGTTTTTGGCCAGTACACACGATAATAACAACAGGAGAAATTAAACTTTTTTTTTTGCGTTCCTCTAAATTTGTCCATGAGTATAGTTTAGTTGCTAAATAATTAGGTCACGTAAAAATGTGATGAGTGAGGGCAATGTAGGAGTAATCTCAAGTAAATGGGGCGCACTTTGGAAGCTTTATATCTCTATTATAATTTTTTATTTTATGCAAGTAGCTATTTACTTTTTTTTTTGTATAAAAACTTCCATGCGCGCCTCTTTGTAACCTTGCGGCCCTAGGCACGTGCCTAGTTTGCCTTAAGGTGGAAGCTCCAGGGTGGCCAGCGAAATTCAAATTTTCTTGCGTTTTTTGGAATTTGCAGGTCAGGGTTAGATTGTATATTTAACAAAATATGATTCGCGACCGTAGCGATTATGTGTTTACATAATTATTATCATTAAAATCACCAATACAACCCTGTAAGTTCATATTAGCCATAAGTTCATATTTTTCTGAAAAAACTCATTCAAAGGGCTAATATGAACTTACAGGGTTGTATTGGTGATTTTAATGATAATAAAATTACATCAGTATAAAATCTATTTCCTCAAAACCATATCTACGAACTGATTTTATTACTCTTTTGGGACGATTCACCGATAATGGTATACTAGTTTTATCACCAGAATTTTCTACGCAAGCTCCAAGCGGTGGAATACCCACTGTTCCCTCAAAAGGCCTAGATTCCTCAGGTCCTACGTCCCTTACCATTTCACTACCCGAATTCTCCGCGGAGGATCTGGTTTCTGGTGATTAAATCGTTTTATCTACGGTACCCCGTAACTGCTTCTTCTCTTTTTAATTTGGTCGACGTGTCTTTTCAAGAGGGTACCACCTTCCATACCTACAACATGATTACGAGAGCCAACTCTCTCTGTGATAATTTTTTTCTTGCGACACTTTTCTTCTGTGTAATTGCGAGTCCACACCGGGTCAGCTATTTGGAAGTGTCTCAGTTAGTTCAGTTCATCAGTTCTACCTGCATTACATGCTTGTTTAGGCTGAGCTTTGTTTATCCTAGCTTATACCTGCCTATCTTCTCCTAGTGATTCTAAACTAGTTCTTAATTTTCTTCGCTGTAATAACATAGGTGGTGACTCACCAGTTGAACTGTGTTCTTTTGTTTTCTACATTTCTATACACCATATTTGTTTGTAAGGATTCATCGAAATGTATCCCGTCACTTACTGATTATTTATAGCCTGTTTGCAAAGTTTAACAGCATTTTCTGCTACACATTGGTGCACTATACCGGTATATCGCCCTGCTTCTAATGAGAAGCAAGGTGATATACCGATGTGAAGGTTACTTTAATGCCGTTATAATTCATATACTTTTGATATTCCCCTCTCAAAAATGGTGGACCGTTGTCTGAGACTATTTCCTTGGGCAAATCAAAGCGTGCAAAGGTTATACGAAGCACCTTCATAACTGCACTAGCTATGGTTTGAGGCATTAAAAATACTTCTAACCATTTACTTGTAGAATCTATGATTACTAAAAATTTTTTCTTGCATTGGTCCCAAAAAATCTACACGTGGACGCGACCATGGCTCTGTGACATGTGGTCATAGCTGTGGCGGCGTCTTTGAAGGTGCCGTTCCTTCCAGGCCATATGTGACACATTCCTGACAAGTCGTTTCTATATCGTGATCGATATCTGGCCACCACACCATACTACGTGCAAAACTTTTCATTTTTACTACATCCAAATGACCTACATGCAATTCTCGTAATATAGGTTTCCTTAATTTACTCGGTACCACTAAAGAGACCTACGGTACCACCAGACTACGCATCCTCTGTCTAGTTATAGCTTATTACGTCTTACAAAATATGTCTTTAAGTCATTCTCCTTACAACCGTTAGGTCGACCCGTCTTTATAAAATTTATGAATTTAATTAAAATATTATCTTTACAAGTAAGTCTAAAAGTCTCTTAAGTTTTCCCTCGTAATTGGTAAAAAATGCTGAATGAAATTTAAATATGTATATTCCTTTTTCTATCGTTTTTTTATCTACTGGTAGCTGAGACATGGCATCTGCCAGTCATAGTCGGCTACAATTATTGTCCAACGTTGCATCCTACTAGCTACCATGATGGGTATGCATATTTTATCGACAAAAATAGTGACTAACGGCTTATGATCCGTCCTTTTTTACGTGGTAGAGCCATGCAGCAGCTATATTGGTGGTATAGTTGTAGCAGGAATGGGTCGGCTCGACCCGGGAAGAACTACGCTCTCACAGAATACGAGCGTGAAATAGCAGCTTTACGCTGCTGTGTTTCGTATGGTGAGTGTAGAGAACCGGAGACCCTTTTTTACTGGAAAAGAGGAATTCCATATTAGTCCTCACGGTTGACAACGCATCTGCATTTTGATTCTTTATTGAGGATAAATGTAGATATCTATGGGTCATAGTAACCACTTACCATCAGGTGGACTGTGTGCTCGTTTGTCACCCTATCCTATAAAAAAATATAAATTTTCGACCGTATAGATATTAGTGAAAATATACACACCATCAATTATAGCTAAAGCTTCTCGTTCAATTCGCTAGTATGCTTTTTCAGCTGTATTGAGTACACGTGACGCGTAATCCGTTCGTCGTTCATCTCCTTTTGGACAGATATGTGAGGTGACAGCGCCAATGCTTACACTACTCGCGTCAGTCGTTAGTGCCAGTACAAGAGGCAACTCTGCGGTATAGTGAGCTAGCACTTTGCTAGATACAAATAGATGCTTCACTTTATTAAAAGCTCGTTAACACCCTGCATTCAATTCATATCTGACATTTTTTTATAACAATCTATATAAAGGCTCTAGAATAGTATATATTGTTGGTACAAATTTGGCATAATACTGTTACGAGCTTGGGGTTCAAGACAATTAAAAACTGCCGATTGAATTACCAAAATTGACACTTTGATTACACAACATTAATTACAATCTAAAACCACACTAATAATAAAACACAATCACTTTAGTTCGCAGTTATTTCGCTTCGAAGTATTCTCTTGTATCGCCAATTCAATACTGCCTTATTCGAGGTCTATACCGGTCTTATATAGGGCCTCAGATAGTTTCCAGAACCTTCTAATGTAGCGACATCTAGAATGTTCGAGTACATATCGGTCCCGAAATTTCTGGAAGGATCTTGACTCTCCTAGTTCTGCTACTCGACACTAGAGGGCGCTAGTGTAACTAGTGTTGCCATGTACAAGACATTAATAGTGGCGCGCAACAATACATTACCAACCCTAAAAACGTAATTGTAAATGTAACGTGTAATTCCATAATATTTGTAGGTACGTGCATTTCTGTCTGGGCATGTTTGTACACCTTGCTTACTAATCACAAAATCTAAGTATGTACGGTACCCACGAAAAACGTGCATTTTTTCTTCTTAATTCTCAATCCATACTGCTGTAATCTCTCAAAAACTTCATGTAATGTATCTAAATGCGAAGGCGTATCTACTCCCGTAACAATAATGTCATCAAAAAGACACCTACTTACGGTATGTCAGCAAAAAGCTGCTCTAATTTTCGTTGAAAAATACCTGGGCTAGATGATAAAGCATAAATTAATCTATTGTACATAAATAAACCTTTGTGTGTGTTTATAACTGTATACTTTTTTGACTCATCTAACCCAAATTGTGCGTACGCTTGAGATAAATCTAATTTTGTGAATTTTCCCCCACCGTGTGCTTGTGTAAACAAGTCTTATACCTTAGGCAAAGGATAGTGGTCTACTTCTAAACACTTATCAATGTAATTTTTAACTCTGCACATACTCTTATGGTACCATCTTTTTTATTACCGGTACGATTGTTGTAGCCCAGTCCGACGTGGAGACCGGGGTGATGATTCCGTCTAGCACCATCTGATCGAGCTCGCGCTCAACCGGTTCCCGCAGCGCATAGGCGAGCTGCCGGGCGCACAGAAATATGGGCCGTTATTCCTCCCGCAGGTGAAATCCGACTAGCCCACTGGTGAAATGCGCCAAGCCACCCTTGAAAACTTCAGAGTACCTGGAACTGAATTTTACATTTACATCAAAAATTGTTTAAATTATTTATTTTAGGTACATTGCATGTTGATATAGGTATAGATATACCTAACTCACTGAGCCAACATCTACCCAATAAATTAGGTTTTACCGTTTTTATCACATACAAGTCTAAAATTTTTGTTATGGTTTTAAATTTCACCTTGACCTAAATCTTGCCCACAGTTGTCACTGTTTCGCCTTTATAGTATCGTAAGTGATTATATTCTCTTTGGTAACGTAATTTTAGATTGCTCGGCTTTAGTTTACAATGAAGATAGAGGTTTCTATAACAATCATAATTTATACACGATATAGTACTGCCGGTGCCGATCTCCATTTTTAATAAACAACTCTTAACATAAACATTTATAGTGAATGGTCCATGTAATGGGTCTGACAAACGTTTTTTTACTTTCATGCCAAATAAGTCTACAAAGTAATACGAGAAAAACTGTGTTTTTACTTTTTCCATATCTTAAAAATTGGCTGAGATATTAACGATCAAAGTGCGTGTTTCCGAACGAAGATTTTTAAAAACGTGGGCGGGTTGCTCACTAGCCGATGACGTCACACCCCCGCTCATACAACAATCACGTTCTCGTCTGCACGTCGCTGTATGGTAAAAATCAAGGTTCTATGGTAAAAATGGAATAAAATACTGTATTGTGTCTCAGTGCTTCAATTCAACAGTTAAAACACCTGATAGACTCTTTTTTTATTTGCCTGAGGTCTCAAAAATGTGAAAAAAGTGGATGACAGCCGTAAAAAGAGTCGATTCAATAGGCCCTAAAACCAAAGCGCACTGCTGTGTGTGTGCTTATCCTTCTCTCTACCTATCCTTGCCTTACTAAACATACCTACTTAACTATTTTGATTATTTAGATAGATAGGTATCTTGCTAACGTTCTACCTAGCACCTAGTAGCAGCGCAGTGCAGTGCTCGGCGGGCCGCAAAATACACATATAGCAAAATGTACATAAATATATATTTTCTTCCTACTACAAATCAAACTCGTGGCTCGATATCAGAAGTATTTTAACTTTAACAGTGGTAGAGCCACGCGGCAGCTGCTTTTGCTGTCGCAAGGATGGGCCGGCTCGAACCGGGGTGGTACCACGACCTCACAGAAAACCAGCGTGAAGTAGAGGTTTACCTCTGCGTTTCGCTTGGTGAGTGCAGATGGCCGGAGGCCCTTTTTACTGGGAATGAGGCATTCGATATTAGTCCTCACGGGCGACAACGCATCTACATTTTGATTTGAAATAGAGGATAGATGTAGATGTCTATGGGCCGCAGCAACCACTTACCATCAGGTGGACTGTGTGCTCGTTTGTCACCCTTATCCTATAAAAAAAAGTATCAAACTCGAGGCCCGCATTTATCCTTAGCTTTCGTTGTATTTTTTTAACGATAGCAAAGTATATACATTAAACACGGTTTTTATTTAGGTTTTCGAAACGTACGTCTTTAATGTACTATTAGAACGGTTTAACCGATTTTGATAAAACATGTCTAGGAACCACTGTTAAAAACAATATTAAATACAAAATAAAAAAAACAACACGGTTCACCCATTTATGAGCTACAGTACTACAGACAGACATATCGACATACAGACAGACATATAGACACACAGACAGACATACAGAGAGACACACATAGCGGTCAAACTTATAACACCCCTCTTTTTGCGTCGGGCATTAATAAATAACCAATAAAAATGGTAAGTAAAAATTTGCGACCCACAAGTTAATCAGCACTGACTTTTTAAATGTTTTAATTTAAAAAAAACTGTAAATGATTAAACTAAAGCGAGCATTGGATAAAATTAATCAAAAATAGGTAAGCATTTGTTTTAGTATAACAATAGAACAATAGGTACCTATTTGCCTAGTTCTAACTGCTACTACTACTACTACTACTACTAACTAGTTTTCTAAAACTAATAACTATGTAAATACCTAGGTAGTAGGACTTACCCACGTCTATTATATGGTATATGGGTAAATATTGACATTTTCTGTAAGTTTAAACTAAACACATGAAATAATCATTGACAACCTCGAGATCTGGGTTACGAGTAGGTACCTAGTATTTTTATTGCCACCCATATTAGGTAAATATTAAATGAAACACACAAACTTTCAGTTAGGTTTAAGTTTGTACAAATACCTACACAGGTATTTGTATAACCGCGAATAGATTTGTTCAAACTTAAACCTAATGCTTACCGAGGAGAGTAGGTACCTAATACTGTAACTTAGAACATAGGTACCTTTTCATCTTTATTCCACGAATTTCAGCAGCCGTAAAATCCTGATTCTTCATGAAATATTGTGCCACCAAACTATGCAATCTTGGCAGATTGTCCGACTGTCCTATTACAAAACCTTCTTCAATTCTAGCACACGTTTCATTTTAGTGTAATCGTATTTAGAGGATAATATTATTTCTTTGAAATACAAGCACAATCACTATAAGTGATAGGAATAAAAAGACGATCGAAAGAAAATGAAACGAGACCCGCGTAATTTGGTCAAATCGCACCAAACCGGGCGCCGCGTTGGTCTCGCGGTCTCGGTCTGCTGGGGTATGATGTCATAGTGTGAGCGCGCGTAATCTCTGAAATTCAAAAAAGGGCTTAAACTTCTCGCCGTTATAACTTCGGAAACGCTGCATGTATTGAAGTGAAATAAAAACTAATGTAATGTACATGATCTTTGCTACGATTTTAATAGTATCTGGTAGTAATATTTTGACCCTTTTGTTATCCCCATTGTGATTGCGATTTTTCTGTAGCTAAAGAATAATTATTATTATATTTTACCTCGTCACTGTCGCTGTCCTGATTATTTATATCAAATAATTTCAAATCAAAGCAAATATTTTTTTGCAATCCAAGTGTATACAGGGTATTTTTGGAACGCTCCCGAAAACTAAGACAGGCGATAGCACCAAGTATACCTTTGATCATGGGTCACAAATAAATCCGATCCTGATGAAAAAAAAAACATCTTTTTACAACGTTTTATAAATTTTATTCACGCGCCATCATGTTAGTACAGCTAAATGAAACGATAATTTCATAAAAAAAATCATGAAAATACTGAAACATAAAACCAGCAGTGGAATAACTCAATTCATATCAGCTGATTAAAGGTCAATGTACGCGCGAACGCAAATTCGCGCGGTCCGCAACTAGCGGGCCATACCACAATACCTAATAATTTACAACACTTGTCTAAATACCTAACTTATCTACTTAACCTACTATTTTGCCACTGTACTTGTCTCCACGTAGCCATTTTAATCCGAATTTACAGGTTAAATAACCCAAATAACTGGTTCGATTTCCCGCTAATGAAAAAACATTTAAATGAAATGTAACCAAGGTTAGAGTCATGCGTTTTTATTCATCGTGTAGGTATGTTTATTATTCTCATGTATTCAGTTATGTATGTATTCAGATTTATTCAGTACCTTAGTACTGAATAAATATAATATTAATATTAAATATAATATAAATAAACTTATTATTTAAAAAAAATTGTTATGAAACAGCTTACCGCTCTAAATCCTCCGTGGTCTTATGAGATGCGGCTCAAATTGTGCTTCATTCATTTTAAGGCAGACTCATGGAGGCGGGGCATCATCGTGTGGTCTTCGACACAGTCCGTACGTAGTTTGTCGAAAACATCCACGATCCTTTTGTAGTTTCGTCAGCACTATCACACTCACGATTAAAAACCCTTTCTTTCACATACCCCACAGAAAGAAGGAAGTCTAACGGGGTCAGATCTGGTGAGCGAGGTGGACAAGCATTCGGTTACGCTTCAACACTTTGTGCACTGCACAGTATGACACACTTGTTCCATCCCGACGTCTTAACAATTTATTTAGCGATACTTCGTGTACCTAGGTTCGGATACATAACATGTTGTCGTATTCACAATCACTATAAACGTACGCGTTAAGCATTATTAAAACAAAAAACGTAACAAGAATAATACCAACACGTTATAACAATTTAATAAACAAAACGCTCGTGCACGCGTGTACAAAATCAACACGGAACTGTTTCAAAAACTTCAATTAATTAACACGACAAAACGGAAACCTACTGCGTCACAGCGTGAGGCGATACGAGCCGGCCGGGTTACATTCTCATGCGTCATAATAAAGAAGGACGCAACTAACAAAAACGTAAAATGGAAATAAAAAATAAATTGATGAATTTTTCTTTCAGACCCTGTGTCTATAGTATATTAAAAGGTTTCTATATGAAAATTGAAATATATATGTAGAGACATGAAGATTTTAAGGACGAACTTATTTTTTTGATAATTTGTTTATTTATTTAAATAAAAAGAATTTTCCTTTTCATCTTAGCTTAAAAAATACATCTAGCAACACAAAAACGTCGAAGGAAAGACGCATATAACTATTTGCGTCTTTCCAACCTAATAAATAAAAAAAACTGCCATTCATTTAACATTTTTACATATTTTGGAAAGGTCATTTGAATTTGAAAGGACGCTAATAGTAATTTATTACTTTTTTCTTAGTAAATATTAGAGAACCATTGGTAGTGAGACACAAAAAATAACAACCCTCAACTCTTGAGTAATGATTTTAAAGGGGATATCATACGAGACTTACTACGATAATAATTAAAAATTAAAAATTTTGTACAACCGACTTTAATATAAATAATTAAGGATAACTCAAAAACTATTGGTCTGACCTCGATCAAATTTATATGGGACCACATGTGAAACACCAGCTCTTAATAATAAGATATAGAATAATAAGACAAGAATAATTGAAATTTAAGTAATCGATGCAAATATTGTTAAAGATGACGTAGCAACTGGTTAAATAAGTCTTTTCTACTAAAAAAATGTCATCTGTGATCAACAGTTACGTCTAAAATTCTTACGATAATTTCTAAAATATTGATATTTGTGAATATTAAAAAAAATAGTAGATGCGCCTTCTTATCATGAGACGAATGTATTTAACTCATTTATTCAAAAATTGTCAGATGCGCCCTTTTTTCTTATGACCGTAACATTGACCGAGCTAGATATAGGTCGGTAGCGAAGGGAGTGTGGGTACAGTCGCGTTCTAAAGTACTACATGGTATTGGGCTATTGTTTTATAATATTATAGTATTTAATTGTTTTATTGTAGAATCATACTAGGCGTTTTACTAGCTACTTAGAACTTTGGAAGAGGTTGGAATTAAAAATGGATAATGTTTACTTGAGCATTATTTGTTATTTCTATCGTAAAATATTTTTAAGTTTGTAAGAAGAAAACTTAAGCTAAGTGTGACACGCCGTCCATTATGTCGTCTTGGGTTACATGGAAGCCAGATGTTGATGGTGTGTTGGTGTTACTGGATGCTACTTCATCATCACTTTTATCTTCGCTTGAGCTTCCGTCCTCAGGTCGATCACATGGTAATTTTTTCGGTATTCTTCCTCAACACTTTTAAATTTACTGCACAATTTTCCCCATTCACCTTCTCGTATCATATTTACCTTTTCGTTCACTAGTTTAGTCATAAAACAATAGATATAAATAATTTTTCTTTCCTTCCTTTTTAAAACATCGCGCGAGTCGCAAAGTAAGCTGTGTATGCGACTGTATTTTTGGAGCGAACAAAGCGCGGGAACCAATAGCATGCAGGCACAGTTATACTGGCGGATTGTTCCCCCGTCGCGCCCCCTTCGTACCAATATGTGATAAATCGCTCAGTGGCCAAGTTCAAGGCCAGCGTTCTTTTTTCACCGTTCGCGCGTACATTAACCTCCATTAGTCAGGTGATATCAATTCAGTTTTCACTGCTGGTTTTATGTTTCAGTATTTTCATGATTTTTTTTATGAAATTATCGTTTCATTTAGCTGTACTAACATGATGGCGCGTGAATAAAACTAATAAAACGTTGTAAAAATATGATTTTTTTTTTCATCAGGATCAAATTTATTTGTGACCCATGATCAAAGGTATACTTGGTGCTGTCGCCTGTCTTAGTTTTCGGGAGCGTTCCAAAAATACCCTGTATAATTGATTTTAAATTAAAAATGTGCTTACAACTTAGACGCCCTTTTCAGGCATTGCAAAAGTTAACGAGGATACTGCTTATACATAAAATATATTTAGAAGTTAGATAAATGTAAAAATACATAATAGTGTTTATAATGGATGAAAATGGACTGTATATTTATTTATGACTGATTAATTATTGACTGATCTGAGGTTAGCTATACTAGGGGACTGCTCGAAGAAAAGATGGTACTTTTTAATATACTGTATTATGTAGTGTTATGCAACTTACATTTCATTGTACACTAATTCTCCATTCTGTTTTGATATTCTGCATTCATGTTTTGCATCACTTTATACTATTTTTTCATTCTGTTTTTGATTCTCTGCATTTATATTTTGCATCACCTTTATTTATATAGGATCCTGTAACGTTTTTACACAATAACATATCATTTTACTGCGTATTTTCACACTATTTAGTACTTTTAAACTAGCTGTCAACGAAGCCTTACCTTTTTTTTTGGTCTTTTATTGAATTCTCTGTAACTCTACAATTTCAGGCTTCGGTGCGCTGTCGCGCATCAGTTTTTCCTATTTGAATAATATCTCATTTCTTACTTAAATGTAAAGATTTTCCAATTATATTCCTAAAAACCAAAAATTTTATATTTGACAACCATTGTTTTTGTAGTTGTCATGGCAATTTTTATTCAAATTCGTTACCGATATGATGTTTTATCTCGATATTTTCACATAAATACTCTTTTGCTCTAGGTCATTTACAATAAATTTCCTTTTAATTTAAATAATTTCTCGTTCTCTCTAAAAAGGTATAAAAGCCGAACAATCGGAGAATAGAGGAGACAGTCTCGCTTCGGTTCTCAAACGAGAAACATCTACTAAAGGCCTTATCCCGGGGCCGCTTTGCCCCGGGATCCTGCAAGCCTCCATCTACACGTGAAGTCGTCGGTGAATTCTAATTCAAGTGCGGGGCCACACTACTCCGCGCGCTACGACTGCTTGATCCAGGCGCTGAGTGCAGCCTACTGCCTGCGCTACCTTCAGGCGCGCTTCGACTGCTGGCTCCAGGCGCTGCGTCCCTACTGCCCGCGCTACCTCTGGGCGCGGCGACTACTTCTCCAAGAACTGAGCGCACCTACCCCAGGCGCTACGTGCGCCGGCTCCGGACGCTGCGTGTGCCCAGTCCAGGCGCTGCGTGCCGTCGCCGCTGAGAAACCTCAAGCTCTCCGTGTCCCTACTACTACAAAAGCAGCGAGGCTCTAGGGCTCCACTATCATACTAATTCTCCTATTCTCCTATCCTTTTTTTTTAATATAATTGTAATCTCATTTCATCCATCACCTTCATATTTCATTTTTTTTATAAGATTGTAAATACCTTTTAAAAAATTATAATATATTATTTTCTTGGTCTATTTTGTTGTTTTGCTATTCTTAGGTTAGGTTCTTTCTCTTTTAATTGTCGCTTCACGACAATTAACTATTTACAATGATTCGGCACTGAGTAACTATATCTAACACTATGTACAGAGGGAGGTCTTGAATTGGAGTCTTGAGTCTTCTTCAGGTTTTCTTCTTGAGTGCCGCTCCGAAGTGAAATGAACAGCTCACAGACCGAGACGCCCTTCTTATATCTCGCAAGAAGGTGTCTCAGTCTGTGAGTAGTGCCGTGCGACGATAAATGAAGCCGCACGCGCGCTGATTGGTCGCCGACATCACTGGATCAGCGCCGGTGTGCGGGGTGCGCGGGGGGTAGCGGGGTACGAAGGGGCGACGGGGCGGCGGGTCTCTAGCTGTCCTCAACATCCTCCCCCCGGCGTAGCTCGCGAGCCCCATCTTCTTTCGGGAGGACGGCGATCTTCCTGACCGGCCGCCGCAGCAATCCGCCCCTGGTCCGCACCTCCACGTTGCGCACCACGCCGTCTGGCCCGGGAAAGGTCCGTGTTACAATTCCACGCGGCCACACGTTCCTTGGCAGGCTACCGTCTGCCACCACGACGAGGTCCCCTTCTTGTAGCTGTCGCTGCTGCACATCCCGCGAGTCCCCGCGCGCAACCAGCGTCGGCAGGTACTCCTTCATCCAGCGCTTCCAGTACTCGTCGGCAAGTCCTTGCGCCGCTCTCCACGCCCGAAGATCACTAGGCGTGCACGGCGCGGTTACTGGAAGGCTCGATGGTCCCAGCAGCAGGAAGTGGTTGGGTGTCAGCGCCTCTTCCTCGTCGATGTCGACCGGTACGTGTGTCAACGGTCGAGAGTTCACCGTGTTCTCGGCTTCTGTGAGGAGCGTCACCAACGTCTCCTCCCGCGGGCTCTTCTGGTGTAGAGTGGCTTCGAGCGCGGTCTTCACTGAGCGCACGAGACGCTCCCATGCGCCTCCCTGGTTCCGCGCGCCCGGCGCGATGAACTTCCAGTCTGTCCGCCGAGTCAACGCGTAGTCCTTCAGCAGGGGTGCCCACTCCTCCATTGCCCGTCGTAGTTCGGTGTCCGCCCCATGGAAATTTGTTCCGTTGTCCGAGTAGATGACCCGGGGCCACCCACGCCTAGCCGCCATGCGCCGCAATGCCGATATCGCCGAGTCCGTCGTTAGGGAATAAACTATCTCTAGATGTACCGCGCGCGTCGTCAAACAAGTGAATAACGCTATCCACCGTTTTTATGCCTACGTCCTATTGTTACCGTTATAGGCCCGAAATAGTCGATTCCGGTGTAGGTGAATGGTCGCGCGAATGCCCTTAACCGTTCAGGTGGTAGATCTCCGATAACCGCTGGCCGTGGTGTCGCCTTGCGTACCCTGCACCGCAGACATCTCCGCTCCACTTCTCTTACGGTCGGTCGTAGTCGAAGTATGTGATATCTCGTGCGTAGGTCGTTCACTACCCGTTCCCTGTTGGCGTGGCTTGCTTCCTTATGCGCCTTCTCCACAAGCAGCTTTACAAATTGGTGGCGTCCGTTCAGTATGATGGGCCTCTTCATTTGGCTGTCCACATCGGCTGCGTCGATCCGTCCTCTAGCTCGCAGTATGCCATCTTCGAATATGGGGTCGAGCTTCCTTAACGCGCTGCCGGTTGCCAAGTTCTTTCCTTGCTGCAGTCGACTGATGTCTTCAGCAAAGCTCTCTTGTTGACTGCGCTCTATCCACATCCGCTCTGCTCTCTGGATGTGGTCCAATGTTAGTCCGTGCGCCTTTCCTCTCATGGCATCGACGAACTGTAATATCCGAGCGGTGGCCCTGACCAATCTCTCGTAAGAAGAGAACCTCTCGATGTCTGGCAGGTGTGGAGCGTCCCTGGTGTCGCTCTGGTGCGCCACGACTTCCTCCAGCTCGTCATCTTCATCCCCTGCCTTCTCTTCCCGACGTCGAAGCCATCGATCTTCATCTTCGTACAGGAATGGCGGTCCCGTAAACCATCTGTCGCTCTCTTCCTTGTACGTATAATTTATGCGCGTTGCCTGATCCGCGATGTTGTCTGCGGTTGGTATCTACCTCCATTGCTCGGGTGACGTCTTCTCCGATATCTCCCCTAATCTATAAGCCACGTATGGGGTGTAACGCGTCGTATCGTTCTGTATCCAGTGGAGCGCCGTAGTGGAGTCTGTCCAATACACTACCCTATCGGCTACCACTCTGTGCTCGCCTTGCACGAATTCCGCGAGTCGCGCGCCTATCAGATTCGCCTGCAATTCTAACCGCGGTATGCTTTGCGCCTTTATCGGGGCGACTTTCGCCTTGGCCGCCACTAACCGTACCTTAACCGTTCCGTCGCGGTATCGTATACGCCAATACGCCGCGGATGCGTACTCACGTTCGCTTGCGTCATTAAACACGTGAAGCTGACGCTCTACCACTCCCCCCGTAGGAGCATAGCACCTAGGCAGCCGCAGTCGTGATACTTCCTCGACGACTCGCAGCCACCTCTGAAATTTCCTCAGCTGCCTCCTCGGGTAGTTCGTCATCCCATCCGACCTTCTTCATCCGCCACAGGTCTTGCAGCAGGATCTTGGCGGTGATGGTGAGGTAGCTCAGCAGTCCAAGCGGGTCGAAGACCGACATGACTGCGCTTAACGCCTCTCTCTTGGTCGGTGGCCTCTGCAGCGTCTTCACTTCGTTCGGTACCCTGTTCATGGATGTGTTGAACGTTAAGGCATCTTCATCGGCCATCCATAATAGCCCTAGGGTTCTGCCTGGGCTGTCTTGTCTCAAGCCTACCTCCTTAGGCTTGCTCGCTAGTAATTCCTCCGGCTTGTCTTCCAGTAGGGCTGCGTGGTTCGAATTCCAGCCTGTTAAGGTGAAGCCGGCCTGCTGGTGTACTTCCATAACCTGCCTCGCAGTGTTTACCGCTTCCTCTACCGTAGCATAACTGTCTAGGTAGTCATCCATGTAGTGACTACGTACGATAGCGTTAAGTGCCAACGGATGTGTCTCTGCGTGTGCGCGCGCGTTATGATCCCTAACACTATGTGCGAGAAACGGCGAGCTCCTCGCACCGAAAATCATCCATGTCATAACGTACTCCCGCGGTGGGCTGGATCGCTCGTTACCTCGCCACAGAAACAATTGCGTGGGTTGGTCGCGACGGTCTATCTTCACGCGTAAAAACATTTCCCTAATATCCGCGGACACAGCTATTTCGTTCTCCCTAAATCTAAACAGTATGCCCGGTAGGTTTCGTAACAAGTCGGGGTTGTTCGGATTCCGTACTGCGAAGTGGGGCAGGTACCAGCTCCTAAGGTCCTCTCTCTCTGTCCCATCGGCTTCCCTTGCGTATCCTTTCGCCAGGAGGTTATCTATTTGTGCTGTATAGGCGTCTCGAAACTCCGGCGATTTGTCCATTTTCTTCTCGATCGTCCGCAGTCTTCGAGCAGCCATCTCGTAGCTGGGAGGCATCCGCACGTCGTCGTCCTTCCATGGCAGTCCCACCTGGTATTGCTCGCCGACCTTCTTGACGGTGCGCTGGAATATCTCGACAGCGCGCTCCTCTTCCCGTCGCGGCCTACTCTTTAGCGAGATACCGATGGAATCGATCTCGTACTGCCGTTTAAGGAGTTCCGTTAACTCCTCGTCCTGACTGGCGAACGTTCGGATGTCCCTATCTAACCGTCCGCTACTGCTTCCGACGTGTAATACGGTTTCACCGTCCTCCCTACACGTGAATCGCGGCACGGTTCCCTGTATCACCCATCCTAATAACGTACGTGCAGCTATAGGCTGCCTTCGACGTCCTATCCTTAAATTACGGGTGATTATTAAATGCCAGTTGTCGGCGCCTAATAATTATCTCGGTTTGGCGTCCTCGTAGCAAACCGAGCTCGGTAGGTCGCGTAAGTGTTTCAACCGTAAACACTCTTTATTTACCGACTGCGAACCTATCTTTAAATTTGTTACTGTACGCGCATTTATTCTATATATCTGACTGCGCGTCTTGCCACGTATGCCTATGTTAACTAGCCTGCTATCGGCCTCGCGCTGACTATTGTTTACTCCTCTAATATTCAGCGGCTTTACCGGTCCTTCCGCTCCTAGCTCGCGCGCTAAGTCGTCATCGATTAACGAAATAGTCGAACCTTCGTCAAGCAACGCGTAGGTGTCTATTTCCCTACCAAGCGGTCCACGTAACGTAATGGGACACACTTTCAATAATACGGACGCATTACTACCAACGTTAGACGCGACGAGCACGGTCTCATCCGGTTTTGCCGATGTCTCAGGTGCGCGGGTCTTGCGGGTGTGAAGGAGGGCATGGTGGGGGGCGTTGCAGCCGTCGACGCCGCATTTCTTCGCTTTACATTTAAATCGTCGGTGTTTACTATTTAAACACAGAAAACATACCCCATCTTCCTTTACCCAATTCCACCGGTCGTCCACACCCATTTGCGCTAACTTTCTACACTTGGCGATCACGTGTTCACCCCCGCAACACATACAAGAGGCACTACCGGTGTCCTCCTGGGCGGTGAATGTCTTTACGTCGCGGGCCCTATTCTCTACGCGGCGTGTTAATACAACTCGTTTCGACGGCGGCGCCTCTCGTCATACGGGCGATTCCTTAGTCGGCGCTACGGACGTATAGGCATGACTCAACGCACGGTCAGCCTCTCTCATCATGAACCTAGACAGTGTAACGATGTCCGGTTCGTCTGCACTTCCGTAGTGCTCCGCATAATCGCACCAACGCGACCGTAAGTGAGGGCTTAGTTTACTAGTTACTTCCCTAGTCAGCATTGGATTTTGTAAATACCCTTTGCTGTCGACGTTCTGTAAAATACATACTATATTTTTTAACTTAATCGCGAACGAATTCAATTCCTGAGCGGTTTGACCCGGGCGCGGAAGGCGTTTCAGTTCCTCTAACGCTCGATCGATAATTACTTCCGGGCGGCCGAAACACTGCTCTAATGTTCGCATAATATCTGCTGGATCCTTCGCGGTAAACAGCAGTGCCGATACTACCTCCCTAGCTTCACCGCGTAGACAGTTTCTTAACCTTGCCATATTTTCCGTATTTGTGAATCCATATAAACGCGTGGATTCTTTCATCGCGGCTTTGAAGGCTAACCATTCCGCGGCCGAACCGTTAAAAATAGGCAAGTCCTGCGTCTGCTTCGCGGCAGCGGGCCTAACTCTAATCATATTCTCTAGAGCTTCCGCTAGTCGCTCTATACCCCTCTCTTTCCCTCGCGGAGTAAGCGACCTATCTCTATCCCTATCTCCCTCTAGCCTACGCTGTGGCGCTGGCGTCCTATGCACACCTACATCCCTATGACACGGCGACGATAATCTACGATCCGCGTGGCGATGAGGCGATGGCGATCTATGTACACCTACATCCCTATACGGCGACGGTGATCTACGATCCGCGTGGCGATGTGGCGATCTATGTGTAGGCGATAGAGTGCGGCGTTGGACGCGCGACGGCGACGTAACCCGTACACGGCGATCCACCTGGTTCATTTCTACGGCGACTCCACTATCCCTCTGTATCGTTTCTACGCGACGTGGTTGAACCTCATTCGCTACCGTCCTCCCCTGGGCATCTTCAGCGTGGTCGTAACCGGTTTCCCTATTCGGTAGGGCTTGCTCTGTCTCGATGCGGGGCGCGGGCTGAGACGGGCGGTAAGGCGATTCCCCCCGCACAGTCTCTACGTTCTTTAACCACCTATCAACGCGTACCCTATTCTCAACTAACTCGTCTTCGTTAATACTTTCCCTATCTGTTTCTTCTTGCAGTTGCGCGACGTCCTTAGCGTACTTCTTCCTAATAAGATCTTCTTCCAGTTGCAATTGCTTCCTCCTAATTGCAGCTAGTTCCTCCGCGGCGTTATATTCAATTTGTTTTAACCTAGCTATCGCGCTAGCTGTCAACCGGGCCGAACGAACGGAGCGGACCGACGGAGCGCGAGGTGCGGGCCTATGTACAACGTCTGTTACAGGCGCGACGGTACGCACTATCGAACTAGTTTCTGTAGACGGAAGATCTTCAATAATCGCGGCGAGTGTCTCTGTGCGCGGCGCGGATGTGCTAACCTCTCCCAAGCGATCGGTCGTAGACACGGACATAGCGGGGCGCGGCGGCGGGGGCGCGGGCGCGGGCGTAGATGCGGGCGCGAGCGGGGCCTGGGGCGCGGCGGAGGGCGCTTGTGCCATCGCGAGATAATCGGACGGCGACGCGGGTGCTTCTTCGAATATACGCATTCCTACCGACGTGTCGTCCTCGTTCCGTGTCTTCTGGCTTCGTGTCTTCCTCATTGTCCCACGTTGCGACCTCCGGTCGTCTTCAAAAAGACGTACGTATCGTCTTCAAAAAGACGCACGTATTGGATGTCGTTCCCGCCACAAGGGCGTTACCAGATGGTCACAGTTTGACACCGTTAGGGAGCAACCACCTGGCCGCGTAAACGCGGTTAAAGAAACAAGAAATTGTCTGGAAACAGACAATAGACGTATATGACGTAGTCGTAACAAGAAACAGGGAAGAAATTAGTACCGACGATCTTCTCTCTTCGTCGACGAACTTCTTTCTTCCTTGAAGATCTTCTATAATGATCTTCTCTCTTCTATAATTATGTTCTTTCTTCTATAATTATGTTTTTTCTTCTATAATTGGCTTCTTTCTTGTTTCTTCTTACTTCTTGGTTCTTTCTTCTGGCTTGAATCCGGCGGCGATGGACCAAGAATATAATGGATGAAAATGGACTGTATATTTATTTATGACTGATTAATTATTGACTGATCTGAGGTTAGCTATACTAGGGGACTGCTCGAAGAAAAGATGGTACTTTTTAATATACTGTATTAACTATTTACAATGATTCGGCACTGAATAACTATATCTAACACTATGTACAGAGGGAGGTCTTGAATTGGAGTCTTGAGTCTTCTTCAGGTTTTCTTCTTGAGTGCCGCTCCGAAGTGAAATGAACAGCTCACAGACCGAGACGCCCTTCTTATATCTCGCAAGAAGGTGTCTCAGTCTGTGAGTAGTGCCGTGCGACGATAAATGAAGCCGCACACGCGCTGATTGGTCGCCGACATCACTGGATCAGCGCCGGTGTGCGGGGTGCGCGGGGGGTAGCGGGGTACGAAGGGGCGACGGGGCGGCAGGTCTCTAGCTGTCCTCAACAGTGTTACTATTTTATATTTAAATACTCCTGCACTGAGTAGAAAGCTTTTGTTTTATATATTTACTGAGGTTTGATTTAAATTTGGTTAATTCTGCTATGTTTTTTATTATGAAGTTTTATTGCCAGGGGCCTAGGGGTGCGTATTTAACATTTTTATTCGCGACTGTGGTAGGTATAATTTATTTTTGTTACGTGTATTTCTATTATGTGTATCTTTAATCTTCATGAAAATGTTGTTATTGACTAGTAGTGCGACTGCTGATCATGAGGTCTCGGGTTCGAATCTCGAGTCGGGAAAAAAATCAGTTTTTGAGTTTTTCTATCAAGAAGTTGGAGTCAGGAAGTTGGCGCTGTCTCGCCCCCGTGACTCGGAAAGCACGTAAATCCGTTAGTCCTTCGCCTGGTATCTCTCCGGTCGTGTTGGTTTACCGTCCCATCGGAGATTGAGATTGAGGGAACAGAGAGTGCACCTGTGCTTGCGCATACACTTGGGCACTATAATGTCCTACGCCGAAGCCTAGTCTCCGTTGAGAGTGGCCCCCTTCTTATCCTTAGTGGTTCTCCGCAGCCGTCACCCGCTCGCCTAGATGACAAAGGATCGTACTCCACTGCCCCATACACTGCCCGAGGAAGTCTCGAACTGTACAATTAACCTTGTACAGCTCGAGGACCCTCTTAAGCTATGTATGAGGCACCGAGTCGAATGCCTTTTTGTAGTCTATCCAGGTGGCGGAGAGGTTCCGACGGTTGTGTTTAACCACCTTGCCAATGAACGCGTCAATGAGGAGTGGTTGCTTGGTTCCACGACCACCGCCCCGAAATCCATTTTGAGCGCGGACATCACCTGATTTGAGTTTAGGTGACGAGTGATTCTTGTGCTCAAAATGGATGTTCGTGTCTTGTATATGGTAAGTATGGTAGACACGTTATGGGGCAGTATTTGCTCGGGTCTGTGGAATCCCGGTCTTTAGGAACCAAATGAGTGATCCCAGTAGTGAAGAGGCTCGGGAGCGACTTTTGGTCGAGAGCCACTTGAAACTGTCGGGCGAGCACAGCGTGACACACCATGAACCCCTTCAGCCAGTAGTGATGCAGTCCATCGAGTCCCGGACTTTTCCAGTTCGGGGCCTTACGGACCGCCTCAGCTACGTCATCCGGCGTTATGATGACGGGGTTCATGGGCGTAACATTCGCACATTGACTCGCCACAACTTCCATCCAAGGTCCCACGCTGTGGTTTACAGGCTCTGACCACAGGCCGCGCCAGAATGCGATAGTGTCGGCCTGATTCGGTGCTGGACCCGTTCCACATACTTTTGGCCGCTCCAATGATTCATAGAGCCTCTTCTGATCACTCTGAAAGAGACGATTCTGGTTGAACCGTATCGACCTCTCGGTATATCGCCGAATCCGCTTCCGCCAAACAGCGATTCTCTGCTTCCGGTCGTCTATGCGCTCCGTCAGTTTTTGCGTTATATCCGGCTGGGACAAACTGATATTTGTCCCAGCAAACGCCATCCTGATGATGCGCACAATTCTTGGCCTATTATTGCCCGACCTGAAGCTTATCAGCCTGCCGATGAGGGCCTCTGCCTTTACGATACGGTCCTCAATCCTTCTTCTCCAGGCTGGGATGGCGCTACTTTGTCTAGTAGCGCGTCCAGCCGTGGGAAGTTTGGCGCCAATAATACGGCAAACTGCCAGTGCGGCACCAAAAAGAATTGAGTCCGTCTCGCAAAGGTCCCGGCTGGCTTCCAAATAGGTCACCAGCATTGGGTTGAGAGCCCTCACGACAGCCCAATTCCGATTGCTTAGGGGTATGCGGGGAAGTCGCGGTCGATTTTCGAGAGGCATACTGCGCGTTTCCACAATCGCCTCCTCCAATTTACTCCTCATCTGCTCTAGTTCTTGGGTGACCATTCCATCATCGCCTGAATCAACCAAAGCGGGAAGATCCATGGCGGCCTCCACATATGGCTGCTGGTCTATGACCTTAGGAGCCGCATCCTCAGCTATAGCTGGTTCATTCGATGAGGGAATAGCCTCACGCTGTAGTCGTTCGAGTTCGGCATCATCAAATATTTTCGAGCGTTTGATGTACCGAACTCGGTCTGCCAGGTTTTGCTCTGTGACGGGAACTTACGGCTCCAGCTTGCCAAAAAAGCGATGCATCCGAGCCCGACACGCTATCCCTCCAGTTTCTTCCCCTTTCGCCCTATAGTACGCCCGCAATGCGTTTATGTTCATATTTTTTGTCCAACGCATGCGGCGTACTCCACCAGCGGCGGGTGTGGCTTGTCGAGTCCGAGAGGACCCCGCCGACACCAAGCCGTCTGGTGGGGAAGATGGACGCGAGGGGCTGCTAGGTGGTCGTGCAGCACCTCGCGCTCGGCTGACGGCTCGCATGCTGTCGCGTCCAGCGCCAGCTCCAGACGTGCCCAAGCGACTCCCAGGCAGCGGCCCTATGCGCGTTCTATTTTTATCCATCATCCATTAAGTTGGGCGTCAATTAATAAGAGACGCCCAGACCCGGCGCCGTTTAATAGTGTGGCCGTAAGCAGTCAAGAAGTTAAGTTGCTGTGTAGTGGCGGTCAAGAATATCCACTACCCCATATCTTCCCGTGGATGTCGTAAAAGGCGACAAAGGGAAACAGGTAGGAGATGGGCAGCAGCATCTTCCTGATAATAGCCAAAATTACAATAAAAACACTGCGGTTGCCAACCCGCTCGCCAAGCGTGGCAACTATGACAAATACCCCCCTATGAAGAGTCTCTGCGTGATAAACTTAGGTATGAGGATATCCGCAGTAGAACCAGAGTAACAGATATAGCCCAACGGATTAGTAAGCTGAAGTGGCAGTGGGCCGGCCATATAGCTCGAAGAACCGACAACCGATGGGGAAGAAAGGTTCTTGAGTGGCAGCCTCGTACCGGTAGGCGAAGTGCAGGGCGTCCCCCCACGAGATGGAGTGACGACCTGGTAAGACATGCAGGAAGTCAATGGATGCAGGTGGCTCAGGACCGTGCTTTGTGGCATTCCTTGGGGGAGGCAGTGGCGTCAGCAGTAGACTTATGAAAGGCTTTAATGATGATGATGATGAAGCACAAACGGGCCTTTGCGTGAGGGTCAATACTGCCGAAGCACGGAGCTCACACTTCTTGGCAAGGCGCTGACTGACTGCGCCGACGTAGCAGTTTTGTCACTTAATTGTTACGTCAGCGGGCGATGGGGTCGTCACTTCCCTATGTCTTTTTATTATTATTATTATTATCTAGGTTATCTATAGAGTTATTTCATCTGGTTGGGCTGTATAATTATATAATTGTAAATAAAAATGATAAACATACATAAATATCAATAAAATAAAATAGATACATAAATAAATAAAACACAACCAGATGGGAGACCAAAGGGCCGAGGGTTAGGGGGGACGGGAAAGAAACCGGCGGACTATGCGGGCGGTGTCGAGGAGCACCACCTTCTGCATTTGAGCTTGGAGCGGCCCGTCACGGAGCCCCAGTCGCCTTTAATGGCCCGAGAGGCTAACTGGGATTAACCCGTTCGCAGAAATGACTACAAGAACCTATAATTTCGGTCGGCAATTCACCCCACATGTCGGTTACTTCGTGAGCCAGGTCCAGATATTTTGTTCGCTTATCTATTATTATTATTATTATCATGTATATTATATAAGGATGTACTTTCTCCCAATTTGGGACACATCCATTTTAGGTGCCCCTCCTTGTTGCACACTCTAATTACGTACATTTTGAATTTGCACGTATATTCTTCGTGAGTGCCATCACACGAAGCGTCAAAAGTCTCATGGTAGGAAGCGCACCGCGAACTCGAAAGGTCGTGGGTTCGAATCCGCCATTCGACTACTGTCGTGAAGCACTTCTAACACAAGCATTTTAAGCTTACCAGAAGTGTTTAAAGGGAATATTAGTAATGTTTAATAGCATTACTAGTATTTTTTTAAATAAAAAAACACACGTTATATTTGTGACCCGTGCTCATTGCACTTGTCCGACTGGCGTTTGCCCGATATTTACCACTACTCGTTTCGCTTATGCCGCTTGGGCCACCGCCACTGCTGCTGGCTGGAACACGCGGCGCTTATGTGATGTCCCTCTGGCTCTTATTCTTGCCTTTTTTATTCCGTCCCATGAAATTTACCACAGTGTCAATATTTGGTACGCTGTCACCTGCAACAACCCTGGTACAACCTTCTACAAATGCCGCATCTGTTCTTGCCACTGACATGGACATAGCTATAGCAAAGAAATTATACACTACGTGAAAAGAAACAACACTTAAGCATGTGTGCACGTAAAATTGCTTGCAGCTATGTGTGGGTGTCTGGATGTATGCGGGGGCCTTGAGAGGCGCGCGGGGTGTGAAACGGGCCATTGCCGACTGCCCTGGTCGAGGGCTAGTACGTAGTAGTTCGCGTCTCTACTCTCTAATCTCACGCATCGCACGCAAGCACAGACTGAATGCGTTTTATACAAAAATAATGCCTATTGTACACGCCCCTTGTTTCCCCGACAAAGGTCGACCATACCGGGGCCCATGAGCGGTAGTCGCGACGGGCAACCAAGGGTGGGGCTCAAAAGGTCTATGGATAATTCTTAACTAAGGGCTAACAAGCAAGCAACAACACAACTTTCGGAATTCCTGACCTCGGGTTGACCACAGGGTATCAGTCAGGTGGTAAGTAAGGTGTATGTAAGTAGTGTGCGAAAGTGTGTGTAAATGTAACCTAATGTCCCGATGAAATCGGACAGCAGATCCACAGGCGCTGCTTTTCTCCAAAATGTGCGATCCCTCCAGTGGGCGTTCACCAATAGAAGACTTATGCTTTGATTTCACTATATTCGTTTATCAACTTTATTGTACATTTAATTAACTTCAAATTCAACCAAATCAACGTTAATCGAAATCAAAACAAGTGACACGCTGCACAACTTAAGAACGGTCGGTCAAAGTTCAATGTCCCAGGTTCACTTAACACAAAATTATAACCACGTGGTACGAATGCGATCTCTTCTCGAGTCACAAAGTTCTAGCGTTCCACACGACAAAGCAAAATTCCTTCGTACAATATCAAAATGCCACAAGGCAACTCGTCGACGCAAATTAATGGTAATCTAAGTTAAGTTAATCACTCAAAAATATTACAACAAGAATTATACAAGCCAAGCCCCGTTGTCACTCAAAACGAATGAGATTAGACAACACAAAGGAGGCGGTCCTAAATGCGACCTAACAACTATCACGTAACTTCAGACTGATCCGGCGATCGCGCACAATTTATTTTTCCAGACGTATATCCGATAATCACTCATAGATCGAAAAGCAGCCTCGTTGCCACGAACCGTACAAATTAAGACAACGCCATAGGAGGCACGCGACCCAAAGATTCCATATTAACTTCCCAACACAATGCACCGAACGGCCGTCGCGCAACAATTCCTTTTTAGACTGATCGTTAGGTGCCCTGGAATGGAATGCGAGCGGGAGTGGTGGCCGGCGGTGACCTTGGTAACATCGGATGCGCGCGTCGAGCGCGCGTCGTGTATTCAATTCAAAGGTTAATATTTGGCCTAAACACCTATTCATTTGTATATAATTATTCTACCTTTATTTAGTTACAATATTTGTTTATATGTATGGCACATTTATGTTATATATAATAGTTTTAAAGTATATATTTATAAAAATATATAATAATATGTATAAGCACATATATATTAATATGTATATATTTATTTATCTTATCTATGTACTTATATACCATTCTATATTTCTATTTTATGGCTTTCATAAACATAATGTTATTTTTGTCGCCAAAGCACACACGTTTTTATTGTTTTCTTGCAACCCTGTCCATCCAAAGGTTATGTGGAAGAGATCTCTCTTAGCGATAAGACCACCCAATGTACCACATTTATTTTCTCATCTTTTGTTAATATTTATGTTACTTTTTGGCGTACAATACAGTGTTATCTGTCTATTTATCTATGCGTCTAGGCTACGAATTTTTGCAATTGTTAGAAATAATAATAAAATGATAAAAGTCATCGAAAAAGCCAAAAATATATGAGTAAGTAATTTTTAAAGGGTAGTTGGTAATACTGATTATTGCGTACTGAAATACTAAGTGTTGCTTTATTATTTAAGATTACCATTAACTGTCGTGCATATTTTGTTTTGTCGGAAATTTTAATTTTCCCCATCTGTAAAGATTTTTAATAAAATTGATTTAAAATTGATCGTATCTTTCACTACCTAAACCGAACCGAAATGGAATTTACTATTGACTTTTGCCAAAGAAGATACGTAGTAGGTATATGTTATATAATGTAAACTTTACATAAGTTATCATCATAAGGTATCAACCCTAGCGTTACGGGGTCCGGCTTAATGTCACCGGCGCTTGAATTCTCACGTACAGAGAGTGTCACTCTGAGAGAGTGAGAGTTCAAGCGCCGCTGTGGCTATAGTAAATGCTTTGTCAAATGATATGTTGTCATCTGCGGTAAACAATTTGTGGCGTATATCTTTATTTGATAATCCACATATAAACTGATCTCCGAAATTCTGTGCTAATTCACGAAAGCCGCAGTTTTTACTCAGCATTTTTAACTCTGCTACATACACAGCCACGGATTCTTCTTTATGTTAAATACGTTGGCGAAATTCATACCTTTCTGCCAGCTGATACGGTTTTGGGTTCAAATGTTTTTTCATCAACGCCACTAACTCATCATAAGTCTTCTTAGCGGGTTTGTTGGGTGTGCACAAAATTACTATTAGCTCGTAAGCTTTACTCCCTATCACTGTGGTCAATGTAGCCACTTGTATCTCGATCTTTACTTGTTTTATACAAAATATTGTTCCAGTCGGTCAACATACCCCCCCCCCCCAGTTGTCCTGCTCAAGGTCAAACGGTCCTATTTTGGCGATGGTCATTTTGTACACTAAACTGATAGGTACTTGTTTCCCGTTACAATCCACGAAACAGTTATTATACGCGTGAAATCTTTGAGTCCTCGTCGTCACTGAGAAATATGTAAGTACTTAGGATTGTCTCGCGCAGTAAAACACACGACCTTTCTTTAATCGCTTTATTTTAGGACTGACGGGCGGTACAATAACAACTTATGTCTACATACGTTACAAAAATCTATAAAAACAAACAAACAAATAAAGACATGGCTTAAAATACAAGTATCAAAGTAACCAAAAGTCTTAATAAATAATAAAAATAATAAAAATTGTTTATTTCTTTAACTTAGGTCTACAAGCATTATTTTGTGGCCAGAGTTGCCCAGGAAGCATGTAGTAATGCTTGTGTTGGGTGACTCTGCTCTTCCATTGGACCGAGTATACAATATTTATTTTTAGTGTTTTTAATAACTAAACTATAGATTTTACAATATTAAAGGGCTATAATACTAAATGAATGATGAATTTTAGATATTACATTGTGCCAAAACTGTGATTCCCTATTAATCATTTTCATCTTCAAAATCTTGGGATCGGTTAATAACCACTAGATGCATGTGTGTGTGTGTGTGTGTGTGTGTGTGTGTGTGTGTGTATGTGTGTGAGTGGGTGAGTGTGTGCATGCGTGTGTGGGTGTGTGTGTGAGAGGGAGAGAGAGTGTATGTTTCTGAGAATGACTGCATGTGTGTTGATAAATCATTAAAATTTGTATGGTCTACGATTCGTATTTAAATAAAAAGTTCTCCACGTCATGGTACCCTAGCGTCTCAAGCCAGCAAACTATTGTTTTTTTACATTCATATAGTTGAAGATTATAAATTGAATATTTATTGTGAAGCTTATTGTAGAGATAGGCAGAGTGAGCTTGAAACTGACGTCTGGCAAACAGAGTTCTACATGGAGTAATAGGAGCCACTTTACACTTCCTTCTACCTGTTTGAACTTTGTGTTCATACGGCAAGGACTTATGTAATTTAAGTACAGACTTGACAATATAGAGTTTTCTTAATGACAGTATTTTATGATGTAGATATAGTTCATCAGTAGGAAATCTAAATGGCTTAAAAAACATTGTCTTAAGTAGGCATCTCTGGGCTCTTTCAGCCTCGAGGAATTTAGTTTTGGTGGCGCCACCCCAGATGGGAATGCAATAACTCATAACAGATTGGGCCAATGCAACATAGATATATTTTAATAGCTCTTGAGAAGTTACATGTCTTAACTTTTTAAAGACCCATGTGAGTTTACGGATCCTATTATTTATAGCTTCAATTTGAGGGTGCCAAGATAGTCGATGGTCCAGAGTTAATCCAAGGTATTTAGTACATTTGACACGCTCAATCTCATCGCACCCACACGGCCCATTACAAGTAAGGTCACAGGTGTGTATTCTTAATGACAGGTTTTGGGGCGGTAATGTACGCTTATCGATTGCAAAGCAAATAAAGTTAGTTTTGGCGATGTTCAAGGTAAGAAGAGCGGATTTGAGCCACATTGCAACTCTGTGGAGACCGTTCTCGGCAGCCGCAAATACAGATTTCCAGGAAGTACCATTAAATACTATGGCTGTGTCATCTGCGTATGAGAATACGTGCCCTCTCTCAATTTTGAGATTAGTTAGTTCATTGAGGTATATTAAGAACAATGTAGGGCCTAAGACACTACCCTGGGGAACACCGTACTCAATTGTAGTGTCAGTACTAGTGTAATTGTCAATTTTTACGCATTGAGACCGGTCTCTAAGGTAATCGGTTAGGAGTTTTAGTGGCACTCCCCTAATGCCAATACTTTCCATTATTCTTACAAGGGTGGGGACCGACACCGTGTCGAAAGCTTTTTTTAAATCTAAGAAGACTGTCAAACATTTTTTTCCACGATCTAGATACTGGGTTACTAAAGAGGTTAAGCCAGAAATGGCGTCTTCTGTAGATTTTGTTTTTCTGAAACCAAATTGGGAACTGGATAAAATATTAAATTTTTCAAGGTATGTAATAAGGCGTGAATTTATTAGTCTCTCAATAACTTTAGAAATAACCGACAAGACTGAAATCGGTCGATAATTAGTTATATCTTTTTTGTCACCACCCTTGTAGACGGGTGTAACTATAGATTTTTTAAGCAGGGTCGGAAATATCCCTTTTCTGAAGCAAAGGTTGGCTAGATGACTAATAATGGGGACAACTAGGGGTTTAACAATTTTTATGAATTTTGTTTGTATACCGTCATAGCCGGGAGCACTGTCATTTTTCAAGTTTGAGATAACGAAATCAACTTCCATGGGGTCAGTCTCCAGAAGTACAAAAGAAGATAGTTGTGTTTTTGGGGTAGCTATTAAGTTACCATCTGGCTGCGGGCACGTACTTTGTATGTCAGCAGCAAGTCGCTTACCGACGTTCGCAAAGAAATTATTTACATAGTTAACTGTCTCTATGGGAGAACCTCGAGAATTAAGTAATTCACAGCTTCTAGTTTTAGATAAATTAAGATGCGCTATTTCTTTGATTGATTGCCATAAAGCTTTTGGGTTTTTAATATTAACTTTTAGTTGTTCAGATTCATATTTGCGTTTTTGTTTTCTAATTAAATTATTGCAGTAATTACGGTACCTACTGAATGTTATTTTTAGTATTGCATTATACGGGTCGGACCTTAACTTAAGTTGGATTCTGTTTCTGTTCCTTATACAGCGTAGTAAACCGTTAGTGATCCAAGGTTTAATAATCCGTTGTTTATTCGAGATCCTCTTAACTCTAACACTCTCATCTAGGGACGATTTGAGTTTATTAATAAGATGTTCAATTACAAAGTTAGGGTCTTCACTAAACAACAGATTGCATAGGTTTTTGTTTATAAGTCTCTCAGCAGCTTCTTTAAAGTCAATAAAGGTCTTGATAGTTGGAGAATGGTAGCTATTTTTTACTTTAGCGATGCTCATAAAGACTGAATAGAAAAATACTTAACGCTGGCAGATAAACGTAGTGATTATATTCTCTTTGCTGGCAGAATCCATTTGTTGCCACTTGCCAAAGTAGGAAAAAACTATATGTAGTGTCACTGTCAGTTTGACATTGATTAAAGATTTTTCACAATTGGATTGTACCAGATTGTACAAAAGTTTACAGAATAAAAATGGCTTCGGCCTTAATAAGAAAAGCATTAATTTCTAATCCAAACGGTTTTCGTAAAGCTGTTGGATTATTTTATAATGCTAATAGAAACCGTAATACTAGTTTATACTAAAAATATAATTTTAGATTTTTTAAAGTTTCTTCATTTAAGTTTTAAGTGTTACGTCACATGCTTTGGTTTTAGATTGGAATTATCAATACAAGCCAGGGCCATATCCAAGAACTCCTGAGGAGCGGGCAGCAGCTGCTAAAAAGTATGGGTTGACTATTGAGGAATATCAGCCATATCCTGAAGATATGTGTTATGGGGATTATCCAAGATTGCCTGACATTGGTACAGATTCCAAAGATCCATACTATCCATATGACTACCCAGATTTGAAGAGGAATTTTAATGAACCAGTAAGTAATATGTTTTGTTATATGTGTCATGGGGTAAGGTTTGAAAGTAAGTCTCCTGAATTTGAGGATTCTGGGATAAAATTTCCAATATGGACCATCGATTTAAATGCCCATATTTTTTTTGTAGATAGTACTCACTAAAAGAAAGCGTTTTGCAAAGTTTCAATGTGCGGAAACGCATACTTTTTGAGAAAAAAATTATTGTAAATCAATTATTTTTGCAATATTTATGTCAATTACTACGGTAAAACTGACACTATTTTGTATTGTCTTTGTCATCGTCGGTAGGGATGTCGATTCTTTCCGAAAAAGATCAATTCGAATCGTAAGCTGATGTATCGATTCACAAAAAAATCTATTTCTAAAATATCAATATTTTTTCATGTTTGAATTTATAATGTAAATATAAATACATTTTATGAAAAACCAGAAAGATACCATAGTAAATAATCTCTTATTGAAATTTGTTTTATTTTAATTTATTTATTTTTACTAGGGCAGATAACAAATAAAATAGGTTAGGTTCACCTTATGTCAAAGAATCGAATTGGTTGACCCCGACTCCACCTGGTACAAGTCTGTCCTACCCCTAGAGTGGTTATAAAGAGCCGGAGGCGCGTAGGGGGAGCAGCCTCCGCCTGCTGTAACAAATCGTAGGCATCGGACGAGCCGGAGCGGCTGAGGCTGGTCGCCGAAGGCGACCAACAAGCCGAAGCTGAGGAGGCGAGGAGGGATGCCTGCGATTTGTTACGCTAAGGCGTAGAGGCTGCTCTTCCCGCAGCGCCGGAGACGTAGCAGTCTCAAATTAGATACAGAAATCCTTCTGAATCAGTCCCCCTATATTTTATGATGAAGGGCATTTTTTTCTCATAAAATGGATATATTTTTACATTATAAATGCAAACATGAAAAAAATATAGATATTTTAGAAATCGATTTTTTGAGAATCGATACATCAGCTTACAATTCGAATCTATTTAAAAAATCGATCTTTTTCGGAAAGAACCGACATCCCTACTGACAATAACAATAAAAATGGCGTCAATTTTATTGTAGGATTAGACATAAACAATGCAAGAATAATTGATTTTCAATAACTTTTTTCTCAAAAATTACGCGCTTCCGCATGTTGTAACTTTGTGTGTGTGCTTATAATAGTGTAACTTTTCTGTAAAAGTACGTATGAACCGCCAACTCGACGGAATTGCAGCAATTGAAAGTCGTACCATTGACATAAATTTGCAAAAATAACTGATTTTCAATAATTTTTTTCTCAAAAAGTACGCATTTCCGCACATTGAAACTTTGCAAAACGCTTTCTTTTAGTGAGTACTATCTACAAAAAAAATATGGGCATTTAAATCGATGGTCCATATTGGAAATTTTAACCGGATTCTGTCATTTTGGGGGGTCAAGGGGGTTTATCTAAAGCACCTCTATGTGATAATGGCCAGTCTTTCAAACCCAACCCGTATGATAAAGCATAGCCAAATTAAATCTATACAAATAAATAAAATTGAAGTGTCTGTTTGTAATGTCAAAATTACAGCTTTTTACTAAATGCATATGAAAGTATATACGGTACTAATAACATATACAATTTTTAAAGTTTTTGTTTCTCTCTCTGTTTGTTCCGGCTAATCTCTGAGTCTTCATAATTTTGTATGACAAAGGAGTGAAATAATTTGCTGACATCTGTTTTTCCTTCCGATTATAATGTGGATGTCATAAAGGCAAGAGTGAACAACCTTTTGTTACACAAAGACAGTGCAATTATCATTTTTAGTTTCCACTTAACACTAGGTGGGATTATAATGAAACAATGCCTAGTAATAAGTAATATATATATATAAACTAACAAACACTATTGTATTTAACTTTTACAAAATGTTAGAGTTATTAAGATCAATAGAACCGAACATGGGTATTGACACACATTTGGCCAATTTTCATTTACTGCAATGTAGTTGTAGCATATTCTTTTGGTTAAATATTTAATTTAGATGAAAATCTATTCATTTCTTTATTTTGTAGATTCATGCCAGACAAGAAATATTTGGGGAAGATCGTTATGATATTAGTATGAGACCAAGGTTTCCCCTTTGGTATCAATGGATGTGGTTCCTGGGTGTTGTAGGAGGATCATTTGCTCTTTACTTTTTCTTGGAAGACTACAAATTCGGAAGACCAGTGACTGCTAAGCAGTATCCACAAGAGGGGCCCCATTATCTGTTTTGTGCAAAGTAGAATAAAATTTACAATTTTATATCCCTGCCAGTATCTTTATGAGAAACAGAAAAATGGTCTGAAAGGAAATTATAACTAGCAGATTGAAAGAATTGTTTTGATTGTTATAATGTAGATCTATTACACAATAAATAAATTATGAAATATTTTATGTTGTTGTTTTTTAAAACAAACACTTTCCCCTACATCTCTAACCACTCTTGGCGGCTTCTCCTCTAGGGAGGACAATTCATACCCCACTTCTATCTCAAGAAAGATCCTCCAGAACACAAGATGTGTCTTCCTATTCATCTCCACAACGGCGCAACGGCTTAATTCATTGCACGTCAGAACACAAAGTGCGCTTACCTAGGCTGTCAGGCCTCTGTTTCTATAATTTATATAAAACTGATAATCCCTAGTCCAAAGGCCATGGGACCAGGAGCAACGGATTTGGTCTATAGGTCCGACGCCGACCACGTTTCTACTGCACAGGATAAGAAGAGCGGCGCATCATGGGGGAAATTCCTAACCAGCATGCTGATCAGATGAAAATGGTAGAAAATAAGTTGCGTTATAAACTGAAACTCTTGAAGACAGAGTCATCGGAACCGAATGGTCCCTTAAGGCACGAGATTTTAAAAACTCAAAGGTCCGAGTAACTCAATCTAGGTTGTAACGGCACCAATAGGCAAATTTGATTTATTTTCTTTGACAGGACATCATAATGGATTGGTTAAAAGAATCAGTTTCATATCCTCTGCAAGGGCAGTAGCAGGAGTGAGGAGTAAGCATTTATGGCATTAGCCTTAGAACTAAGAGGTGATGCCCAGCTTATTTTCAAGTGGCTGCCTATAGAAGGAAGATATTTGAGTGTTCTGTTGGAAGCCCTAGCGGCAACGGCACGGCAACAAGTATATGAAGCACGCTTGTAGAGCTCAGTTACAACATCGTTTCACGCGCCTGAGGAAACAATTGTGGGCAAATCAGACAGAGATGCTGGTTCGTCGCGCCTATAATTCAACATTGTCTAGAGGTAACTCTACTTTGGAAGTTTGTGGACGGCAATCGGGACGTTGAGGTACAAGCAACTGTACGATTAGGCCACCACCAATCATTAAAGAGCGTACTAGCACATGCATTGGAGGTGGGAAATGTGCAACCCGACACAAAATTTTACCAAGTAAGGGTAGCGGAAGAAAGGAAGTTCTGTGATGGAACATCAGGTTCGATTGCCCAAGCAAAAAGAGAAACAAGTCCACAAACTCAAGGGTTCAAGTGGAGGATGGGCATGCTTTTCATTAATAAACGAAATCCTCTAGCATTACGGCCTCAAGCATGAAATGGAAACAGATTTAGGTATTATCGAGGGCACTTTAAAAGAGAAAATATGCCGATATGTAATAGACACTGGAGCATCGCAGACGATTGTAAGGGCGGAACTCCTGAAGCAAATCATATCATGGAAGCAACTCACCATTTCACAAACAGTAACTAGCCAACAGATGCCAATATTTGGCGATACAGACGTAGAAATAAAGATTGGGGAACGGACGTCCTTTAGCTGTGTACTGATGGACAGTATCAACGAAGACTGCATCTTAGGTCTGGATTTCTTAAAGAATTAGCAGTACTTTGTATACATTCGGTTAAGGAGTTAAAATTTCCTGATCAAAAAGTGTTTAAAGGCGATCCCAGTTTTCAAAGGACACTATGCTAGTACCAAGTTCAGAGAATCTATTTATAGTAAAAATCAAGTTATTGTGTTTCACTACTGAATACAAGAGGCAACATGATGTAGAAAAGCCCACAATATTGCTGACGATTTCTCAAGGAAATCTTGCTCTAAGAATTTTTTAGCACAGCATGAAACCGGGGTCTCAGCAAAATGTTATGACAAATTACCTTCTGACCATTGAGAAGGTGAAGGCTCGTTTTGATCGAAGAGCAAACACTAATGGATTTCTCTAGTATATTTTTTTTTTCTATTTCTCTATCCTCTATATTTCTCTCTAATAATCCTCTCAGGAAAAAAGGCAAGAGGCCGAGGTTGCAAGCTCGATGAGAGCGATCGCACACAGTTGTTACTTACTTACTTACTTACTTATCTTCACGCACAATCCCTGACGTGGTAGCCAGAGAGAACAGATCGCCAAGTGTCACGATCCTTACATACCTCTCGCTTCTTTCAGATTCATTATCTTCTTCATACATGCACGTCTAGGTATCCGAGTACTCTTGACCCTCCCCTCTTCGAGCAGTTTGCTCACATGGTCTTCGAAAGTTAGTCTCGGTCTACCTCGACACCTTTTAATATTAACTTTCGCGCTATATATTTTCTTCACAATTCGGTCTTCACTCATTCGCTCAACGTGCCGAAACCATCGAAGCACGCCCTTATCAATTTTTGTGATAAGGTCATCTTTCAAATCTGCCATATTGCGAATCTTCGTTTCGCTTTCGGTCGGCCATGGTAACGCCGCACATTTTACGAAGAGATCGCATCTCCACTGCATTAAACTTGCTTTTATGCTTCTTCTGGCACACCCAGGTTTCGCTGTCATATAACAAAGTCGGTACCAACACTGCGTTATGTATTGCAAGGCGTGCACTCTTCACTACGCCTTGCCTTTTGACTAACGCAGTCAGGGCACCATTGACTTTGTTCCCGGCAGCGACACGCCTGTCCACATCTAAATCACATCTTCCATCCCGGCTAAAAGCACTCCCCAAGTATACAATTTCATTTACCTGTTATAGACATTCCTGATTTACCCATATTTCACACTTCGTTCTCTCTTCGTCCCTTTCAAATACGAGAACCTTAGTTTTATTAGCATTCAAGCGGAGACCTTTAATTTCACATTCCTCTTTCATACACGTGACTAATGCCTGCAGTTCTGCCTCTGATGGTGCAATAAGCACTGCATCATCAGCATACAGCAGACAATTTACTTTAATGTCACCCAATTTCACACCCAAACAGCTATCTTTCAGCTTCTGTAAACAGCTGTCGAGATACAGTATGAACAGCCAGGAAGACATGACACAACCCTGTTTTACGCCCGTTTGGACGCTAAACATGGGTGACAGGTCATGCCCTACCCGCACACAGGCTTTACAGTCACAGTAAAGTGACTGCACAGCCCTTAGCAATCGACCATCCACACCATACCCCGGCAACAGTTCCCACATTTTCTTCCTTACAACCTTATCAAATGCTTTCTCAAGATCCACAAAAGCACAGAAAATCCTCTGGTTAGCAGCCAGAAGCTTTTCCGTGATCATGCGGAGAGAAAACATTTGATCCGTGCATCCTCTTTCAGGTCTAAATCCGCATTGTGCTTCCCATAGAAATCTTTCCGATTTCTCTTGCATCCTACGTGTCAAAACCTTCGAGTAAACTTTACTTGCTAAACTGGTCAAGCTGATCGCCCGATAGCACCCGCAGTCAAAATGTGAACCTTTACCTTTATATAAAGGCACAATGACTGCGGATCGCCAATCATCCGGGACATCCCCCGTCCGCCAGCACAAATTGCACAGCAGATGAAAGCTGTCCCAGACGCGAGGCCCACCATACTTGACCATTTCAGCAGTAACTCTGTCTAGTCCCGCAGCCTTACCACATTTCAAACTTCGAATCGCACGTTCAATCTCTTTCATACTGATGACCTCAGTGTCATCGAGGTCCAGGTCTGGCGTACCAGTCACGGCGTCATCCCCGGATCCCTCACTAAGATCATCACACGCATACATTTCTCTATAAAATTCGCTCCATCGCTGCATGACGTCCGATTTTTCTGTGAGGACGTCATTAGTTCTCGAAAGCACTTTGTTCATTCTTAAGGCCGTCGCACCAATTCGGGTCCTTCCAACCTCTTTCCAGAAGAGTTTGGAGTTCTCCTTAAAGTTGTGCGACAACCTTTCGTCCGCTTCCATTCTACACCTTTCACGCATTTCCTCAATCAATGCTTTCGTGTGAACTTTCTGCAGCTTATATCTTTCTTTCATCTTCTCTCTCATATCCTTATCATTACTAGAGGCCAAGTAGTCTAACCATGCTTTCTTCTTCTTCTCTACAGCTTCTTTCACTTCACCATTCCACCATGCATCTCTTCTTTTACTACTGCCTCTTTTTATTGTTCCACACACTTCTTCCGCTGCACTTACCATTCCATCCCTAAGGTTCTGCCATGTTCTTTCCACACATTCATTTCTGCCATCGATGGTGTCAAGCTTTTCGGCTACCCTCGCATGATATTTGTCCCTAGTATCCGCTTCCTGAAGCTTCCAGCTTCGGATGCGACAGACCGACTGTGGTTCTGTTACCGCCGTCCGGTAGCGCCAACCCGCGAACAGACCCCTAAATCTAGTAATCACTAGATAGTGATCCGATTCCAGGTCAGCACCCCTGAACACTCGCGTATCCATCACCTGTTCTCGCAGTCGGTCATCCACCAGAAACAAATCGATCATACTTCTCTCATTCTTTCTTTCTCTAGTATACATATGGATTTTCTTGTGATTAAACATAGTGTTTGTCACAAGAAGACCCTTTTCCTTGCATACCGCCAGTATAAACTTGCCAGCATCATTAACCCTTTTATCGCCAAACTTTCCAAGCACCGACTCGTACCCTGGTCGAGCGGTACCAACCCATCCATTCAAATCACCACACACAACAATTCTTTCGTTTCCCCTAGCCAAATCTAGAACTTCTCTTACATTCTCCCAAAACTCCTCCAGCTCAGCCCTGGACGACGAAGCTACCGGCGCATAAACAGCCAAAAGGAATAACTGCGTCAGTCCCAATTTAAAGCGAACCCAGAGAAGTCTTGAGTTCACAACCTTATATTCAGTCATAACATCGACCAACCGAGATGACAGCAGCACCCCCACTCCCTGGCGGGCGCTCTCGCTCTCCGGGACTCCGGACCATAGAGCTAACGCCCCGCCAGGGAGCTCTTCAGTACCACTGCCCTTCCGTTTGGTCTCCGACATACACACGACATCTAATTCTCTTTCTTTCATTATTTCAATCAACTCATTCATGTTATCTTTCATGCCTCCTCTAACATTCCACGTGCCAACTCTGCACTCTGTCCTCCACTTTCCGCCGTGTCGGGCTGTGTGTGACGGGTGGCGGTCCTCATCGCCGCTTTGCGCGCTGCATTCCACACCAACGGGGACTAGCTGGTGTGCGTCGCCTTGGGGGGACGCCCTAACCCTCGTTGGCATGGGTGCGCAGCTGAGTAGAATTGCAGCCCTGAAAAGGGCTGGCAGGGGTCGCGACGAGCACGCTTCTACAATGACCCCCATTTATGATGATACCGCATCAAGAAAGAGCTGAGGAGAAAACCGAATGTGGTACACATTATTCGACTAGTACGATATCACGCTACGAGTGATAATCGGGATATATCTAGATTCCCCTAATGTTATGACTACAACCAGTTGCTTGTTGCATCACGAGAACTTGGAACGAGATTAGAATGACCCGGATTGGCCTAGAACGTTCTATCTTCATGTTATTGTTTATAAAAGCGTGCTCTGGCGATCGAAGAATCAATTACTTAGGAAATGCGAAATGTGAACTCTACTTCGGAAAGCTACTACGAGCAATCTACCTACTATATCTGCGATTAGGAGCTCACCGAAGCAACTTAGCGTTTTTGAACGACGTAATTGTACCCTTACAGCGTGTGTGGAAGAATACATCCATTTCTCATTATTATAAGCATTTTTACTGACCCCGCACGTAACAATACATTTTTTGATTAACCATAGTTATATTCAAATAGACCTCCATAGATTGCTTCGCAGAGGAATATTTGTCATAAGTCTCAACACGCCTGTGTTGGCAATCGCAAATCTTTATTATTTTTAGTTATTGTCAGGAAAATGCTGCTGCGCATCTCCTGTTTTATTTCCTTCTGTCGCCTCTTACGCCAACCACGGTATATTCGGTAGTGTATTCTCTTATGCCGCAGAAGCCAGGAAACTCGAACCGTGGCTTCTCTTGGTAAATTTTCCTGGGTGCCTCGGAAAGCATGTAAAGCCGTTGATCAGACGCAGGATCAGGCGTTACATGCTTTCCGCGGCACGGGGGTGAAACACCACTAACCTCGTGACTACGGGCTGCTATTCAGAATTTCTTGACAGAAAATCCAATAACCTCTTTTAACTTGACCCGGAATTCGAACCCAGGACCTCATGACCAGGAGTCGCACCCTGTGATATTGCACATTTTTTTAGAGAGCATATACAGGTCTAATAAAACCAGTATCAATCATTGCGTCTAGTAATATCTAAAATATTTTGATCACTGCTATGGCTATAGTTTAGAGCTAGGCTCTTATATCTTTAATGAAATGAAGCTGTGAGCATTGCTACTTCTTCTGGGCTAAGTATGTAGTTTCCAATATCAAAGTAGGTATATAGTCTAAAATCAGTCAGGATGGGCAGTGTTTCTTACTTTTGAGAATCAAAATCGGCACATCCTTGAGTTGCTTGGTTCCAAAATGTTTCCTTTCCAACGTGTTTTTTGAACTGCAGTCTGGTCTGCATCGGATTGTATGTTGTCAACTCGCTAAGCGTCCTTCTGCGTGAGGCAATTAAATCAACTGACTCGCAAGTAAATCGCGTATAGGTACGTTGTAATAAGATATCAGTGGGTAACAAGCGAATACAGTCCACCTGATGATAAGTGGTTGAAGTGGCCCATAGACATCTACATCAATCCGCGTTTGTGAATCAATAAAAATCAAAAAAAGGGTCTCCGGTTCTCTACACTCACCATACGAAATACTAGAAAGTAGACTACTAGACGCATTAAGCAGCTATTTTACGCTGGTATTCTGTAAGAGCGTGGTTCTTACCCCGATCGAGCCGACCCATTCGTGCTACAACTATATTAATATAGCTGCAGTATGGTTCTAACACGTTTAAAAATATAATTTCGATTAAAGAAATAATATGTCGATCGGAAAAACAGGTAAGTTCAAGTTTACTACTGGCGATTGAAAATTATAATATCTTAAACGTCTAGAGCATTACTTCCTGGCAAATGTATGAGATGAACTGCGAGAGTCAACGTTATAGTCGGAGAGCTGGCGACGAATCTTGGGAAGATCCTTAGGCAAGTTTTTTTTTTTATTGAATAAGGGTGACAAACGAGCACACAGTCCACCTGATGGTAAGTGGTTGCTGCGGCCCATAGACATCTACATCTATCCTCTATTACAAATCAAAATGTAGATGCGTTGTCACCCGTGAGGACTAAGATGGAATGTCTCATTTCCAGTAAAAAGGGCCTCTGGCCACCTGCACTCACCAAGCGAAACGCAGAGGTAAACCTCTACTTCACGCTGGTTTTCTGTGAGGTCGTGGTACCACCCCGGTTCGAGCCGGTCCATCCGTGCGACAGCAAAAGCTGCCGCGTGGCTCTACCACTGTCTCAAGTTGAAATTGTGAATAAATATAATTTCGTCCATTGGGGAATCCAATCCCGCGAGTCTGGCAGAGAGTTTGCGGTTTTTTCGTTACTGCGCAACATATAACCTTTGCAAAAATATATCCAAAAAAGTTTTTTGGGCAACTTGATTTCTCTTTTATCTTTTAATTTAGTTCTATATAATTCAAAAGAAATCCCAGACGTATTTGTCGGTTATAAAGTATTACCAGACCTCCAAATATCATCATTATCATCTTTACAGCCCTTCATAAGTCCTCTGCTGAACATAGGCCTCCCCCAAAGAATGCCACAAAGCACGGTCCTGAGCCACCTGCATCCATCGACTTCCTGCATGTCTCACCAGGTCGTCACTCCATATAGTGGGGGGACGCCTTACACTTCGCCTACCGGTACGAGGCTGCCACTCGAGAACCTTTCTTCCCCATTGGTTGTCGGTTCTTCGAGCTATATGGCGGGCCCATTGCCACTTCAGCTTACTAATCCTTTGGGCTATGTCGGTTACTCTGGTTGTACTGCGGATATACTCGTTTTTAAGTCTATCGCGCAGAGAAACGCCGAGCATAGCCTCTCCATAGCTCGCTCAGCGAATTTGAGCTTCATAGGTTATCACTGTCAACAAGCACTGATTGTTCAGTCTCATTTTCAAGTTTCAAGATCTTCGCAATGTGAATGATAATTGAAAATCCGCGTGTTTCCAGTATAGTTCCGGCTCTGCGTTCATACTAGATCACCAGAGTGTCTGCCGACTTCCAAAAAGGAGACGGTACTCAATTCGTGTTTTTTTTTTCTTTTTTTAAAAACGTTACCCCCACACTAGGATTTTCTCCTGTATCGTGGAGGCAGTTTACAAACACAAATTGCACAAGGACAAACATCCAGACCCGGAACACTTATTTGTAGGCCATACAAATACTTGTTCCGTGCGGGATTCGAACCCGCGCCCCCCAGCACAGCAATTCATTGCTAAGCCACTGCGCCACGGAGCCGTCGAAGCCGCCGTTTTTAATGTGTGTTACCTCATAACTTTGTACTGGGTGAACCGATTTCGATCATTCTTTTTTTATGTGAAAGCTGATAGTTCTCGTGTGGTCCCATATAAATTTGATCAAGGTCAGACCAATGGTTATTGAGTTATTCTTAAATAACTTATATTGAAGTCGGCTGTGGGTGAATCAACTTTTAAGAACCTCCTTTATCGACGTTTTGTAAGAACCAACTTATATATTTTTTTGGGCTGAAATTAATAGGAATCTTATATAATATGAAGTTTAATATATCGTAGTTTTCATTTCTGTCATTGGCCACGATATTAAATTTCTATTTTTTAAGTTATTAAGTTAATTTCGCGAGCCGGGCTTGAAATTTTTCTCTTGCGTTACGTAAATAGAAATTATTTTTCTTAATAAATAAAAATCAATTGGAGTATTTTGCAACTAAAATCGTTTATTGAAACATAAGAGCAACCTTCTTGCACAAAAACATTAAAGTTAATTGAAAAATATAACCAATATTTAACGTTTTTTATTCTACTGCGTTACTATTCTCAAAATAAAAATAAAAACTTTTTGATATCTTTTTTTCTACATCTATTAGACATTTGTAACAATTTACTTAAATTATGTCAGTATTAAATGCAACTGAATCAGCATTCATTTATAGAAAAAAAGAAAAGAAGAACAATTCTACAAAAACTCAAGCTAAAATTAAGGGACATTTGGTAACGCATGAGAAGTTTTTGGTAACGTATGAAAAAATATGTTAACATATTAGCCTACAAAATATACTTAGTATAAGTATTTATAAACTAAACACGTTTATTTAAAACAAAAGCAACCTTTTTGCATAAAAAATTACTAAAAATATTTAAAAAAAGATCTTTTTCATTCTACTACGATACTATTAAGGTAATAATCATCATCTCTTAAAAATAATTGTTTTAATTTCTTCTTAAAGCTTGTTTCTTTGTTGTTACAGTTTTTTTTCTTCTGTTTATCAATGTCTGGGTTTTCCTTCAGTAATTTCTTCTTCATTGTTGAGTTCTCGACTTCAGCTGTAGAATTTTTTTTTAATATTTCTCTTTCTTTTCTTGATTGAATGTTTTTAGAATAGCTGAGCTAACTAAAACTTTGTACCTTAAATCTTCCTGTTTCTGTGTATAACCAATTTGGTTCTCTCTTGTGTATTTTTTCTTGTACTTCTCGTATTTTCTTTTCAGCTTTTCGTTTTCTTCTTTTAGTTTCTTGTTTTCCCTATAAATTTTGGTCCTATCTTTTTTCACTTTCCGTCTTCCACGTGCTTTTGCAGATTGTGATTTTGGTGTAACACACGGAGTCGTTTCTAATGCATCGATAGCTGGTGGTGTAGTTGGCAGTAGTGAAGGTGTGATTCGTGGAATGTCTTGGTCTTTAAGAGCAAAATTGTCTAGGCTGGAATCAGGTCGTGGTGAATCTGGAGGCGTTTGGATAGCTTGTATAGCTGTTTCTGACTTTTTCTTACGTTCTTTTGTCTGCCTTTACCTTAATTTCCAAACAATTCTAGTGTTATATTTTTCTTTTGGTGTCAGTCTTCTACCAGACTTTTGGTCTTATGATATCTTCTACTTTGTTTTTCTTTTGCTAACTCATACTTTTCTGGATTATTTTTAATCTCTACCTATACCTTTTCTATTTTCTATCGATGTGAGACCCATTTCTAGTTTTAACGGTACCTGAATAAAATAAATAAAACTGTACTCAACTATACTTTCCTTAAACTGATTTTTTTAATTAAATGAAGTAATAAACTATAAATAATCAAAGGTTCCATATTAAACAGTTGTAATTCTATCTATCCGATAACAATTCTAACACATTTTCGGTGTTCATCAGATGTGTCACGTGTATTACGGTAACGCATGAAAAATATTCTCTTGCGTTACTAGTAATATTCTTTGATGTTACCAGTAACGCAAGGGAAAAAACTTAAGAAAAGAAGAAATTAACGACTCAAATATCAACAAGTCTACAAACTTGTGTTTTGACCTGGACCTTAGATCGAAACTCAATGGCAACAAGTAAATTAAATCAAAATATCTGTTATACTTACGCAGAATCATGTGGTAACGTAGCAGAAACATAATAAACCCACACACCCTCTCCGAGCGCTTTCCGCGGGCTGACCGGCGGCTCGAGACAAATTCCTCTCTATCGATGTTACCAACGAATTCTTAGACACAAAACAATAGCTGTGGAGAGTTGTGCGCCATCGCTCAGATCGAGTATGAATTACTTAGACTAGTAACTTAGAAGAACGGTAATGTGAAATAGTTTTTGGGGACAAAGATTGAAATATTTTTATAAATTACCTTATTTATAATGAAATCGTAATTAAATTATTATAGTGAAGTTTAATTAATTGTAATTAAAAAAATGTACAAATGAAACAGTGTTCTCTTACAAAAAATTTAATCAGTTTAAGAATGTATAGAGTAACCTACGTTTAGGGACAAACAACTTTTGTATGGGCGACGGTTTTTGTCTACAGCGTTACTATAAAAAAGTATTTTTGTTTATTTTATCTACCAAAGTAAATTACTTTAGTAGAAGTAAAATATGTCTAATTTTATAATAAGGTTTAGAAATTCTTGATTTTAAATGAATCGTCCTCATTATTTCAAAGTTTACTATGGGGACAGCAAAAGAGTACCTTAAAAGTTGATTCACCCCTGTACAACATTTTTAATTTTAAATTATGTGTGACAGCAATCGCAACACCCTGAAAAATTATCTAGTGTTTTATAACTTAAAAAAAAATTAATTCTTGTTTTGTGATTTAGCATGTATGTATGCCGTGTAGTGGCGGTTAAGAATATCCACTACCCCATATCTTCCCGTGGATGTCGTAAAAGGCGACAAAGGGAAACGGGCAGGAGATGGGCAGCAGCATCTTCCTGATAACAGCAAAAGTACAATAGAAAAAACTGCGGTTGCCAACCCGCTCGCCAAGTGTGGCAAATATGGCAAATACCCCCCAAATGATTAGAGCAATAAAGAGACGGCCCCCCGTCCCCGGCGGCCCCGCTATTCCTGGCTACGGTAGCGACCATGGTAACGGCGGGGCAGGGGTGCTAAGAATCTCCCGTGGAGGTTCGGTTGCCACCTAAGACGACTCGACCTGGCAACATACAACGCACGCACCCTGAAGACTGACGAGAAGATCGTGGAGCTGGAAGAAGAGATAGACAAGTTACGCTGGCATATTATAGGATTATCCGAGGTCCGAAGAGAAGGGGAGGACACGGTAATCCTCGAATCCGACAATTTGCTCTATCACCGGGAGGGCGACCATCTGTCCCAAGGAGGTGTCGGATTAATCGTCCACAAGTTTCTTGTTAACAACGTTGTAAAGATTGAGAGTGTGTCGACGAGCGTTGCGTACCTTATACTCAGAATCACCAAACGATATTCGCTGAAGGTCATACAGGTTTACGCACCAACCTCGGCTCATCCCGATGAGGAGGTGGAGGAAATGTATGAGTATATCTCTAGGAGCCATGCATTCCTCCAAAACCTACTATACGGTGTTAATGGGAGGCTTCAATGCAAAACTAGGCACAAGAGAGAACGGTGAGCTGAAAGTAGGGAAATTTGGAATAGGGCAACGGAACCCAAGAAGCCAGCAGCTGGACGACTTCATGGAGATAGAGGGACTCTTAATGATGAACTCTTTCTTCCAGAAGCGGCCCCACAGGATGTGGACCTGGTCGAGCCCCGACGGTTCGACAAAAAATGAGATTGACTTCATTATGACGACCAGACGACAACTGTTCAGTGATGTCTCCGTGATCGCGAGGGTGAAAACTGGTAGCGATCACCGAATGGTTAGAGGCACACTGAACCTAAACGTTAAGTTGGAGAGGTCTCGTCTAATGAAGTCAACGCTCCGTCTCCCACGTGCTCTGTTCCAAAGTCCCGAAACCTTTCAGCTCGAGTTACAAAACCGTTTTCAGTGCCTAGAAGACTGCAATGAAGTGGACGATATGAATGACAAGCTCGTGGAAACTGTCCATGCAGTCGGAGCTAAGTTTTGCAAGACCCGCCGCAGAAGAACACAAAAACTCTCCGATCACACTCTTAATCTCATGGCTGTTAGACGGGAGATGAAGCTACATTCTTCAACAGATTTGACATTTGAGATTGAGAGGTTCTATGGGCAGCTGTACACGTCATCGTTGGAGCCACACGCAAGTATTAGTAACGACCCAAGAGCGAGTCTTATCCGACACTATTCCGATGATATCCCGGACGTCAGTCTGAGCGAGATTGGAATGGCTCTCCAGCACCTTAAAAACGGCAAGTCCTCGGGCGAAGATGGAATTACAGCGGAGCTTTTGAAAGTGGGTGGAAAACCGGTACTTGAAGTCCTTCAGAAGCTCTTTAATTCCGTCCTCCATGGTGGCACTACTCCGGAGGCGTGGAGCAGAAGTGTGGTGGTCTTGTTCTTCAAAAATTGCGACAACGCTCTCTTGAAGAACTACAGACCGATTTCCCTTCTGAGCCGCATCTACGTGCTGTTTTCGAGAGTCATTACGAATCGTCTCGCACGCAGACTTGACGACTGCCAGCCTCCTGAACAAGCCGGTTTCCGAAAAGGATTTGGTACCATAGACCACATACATACCCTGCGGAAGATTGTCCAGAAAACAGAGGAGTATAATCTGCCACTTTGCCTTGCGTATGTGGACTATGAGAAAGCCTTTGATTCCGTCGAAATTTGGGCAGTGCTGCAGTATATCGAAGTGCTGAAGTGTTTGTACAGCAAAGCTACGATGGCTATCCGAGTACAGAATCAGAGTACGAAACCTAACTGCAGAGAGGTGTAAGACATGGTGACGTTATATCCCCTAAACTCTTCACCGCTGCATTGGAAGACGTTTTCAAGCTACTGGACTGGAAAGGATGCGATATTAACATCAATGGCGAGTACATCACTCACCTTCGATTTGCGGACGATATAGTCCTTATGGCAGAATTGCTGGAGAACCTAAGCACTATGCTCAATGACCTCAATAGTGTCGTCCAACGGATAGGTCTTAAGATGAACATGGACAAAACAAAAATCATGTTTAACGTCCATGTCACACATAGTGTAGGCATAGGCCGGTAGTTGTTGGGAGCACTAAGCTCGAAGTTGTTGACGAGTATGTTTACCTGGGACAAATAGTCCGACTAGGTAAGTCAAACTTCGACCGAGAGGTCAATCGACGGATACAACTCGGCTGGGCAGCGTTCAGGAAACTACGACACATCTTCTCGTTAGACATACCTCAAAACCTGAAAACGAAATTGTACAACCAGTGCGTGTTGCCAGTGATGACTTACGGATCTGAGACGTGGCCCTTCACTGCTGGCCGTATGAGGAAGCTCAAGGTCGCTCAGCGAGCTATGGAGAGGGCTATGCTCGGGGTGTCTCTGCGTGATAAACTTAGAAATGAGGATATCCGCAGTAGAACCAGAGTAACCGACATAGCCCAAAGTAAGCTGAAGTGGCAGTGGGCCGGCCATATAGGACAGGACAACCGATGGGGAAAAAGGTTCTCGAGTGGCATCCTCGTACCGGTAGGCGAAGTGTAAGGCGACCCCCCACTAGATGGAGTGACGACCTGGTGAGACATGCAGGAAGTCGATGGATGTAGGTGGCTCAGGACCGTGCTTTGTGGCATACCTTAGGGAGGCCTATTTTCAGCAGTGGACTTGTGAAGGGCTGTAATGATGATGATGACGATGTATGTATGTGCATATATGACCATGTAAATATCTGTTTATTAGGTTTGAATTGTTTTAGATCAGTGCTGTAATAATTTGTATAATAGCTATTAATTTTAACTTCGTAAGGCTTAGGCTTGGCAAAAAATGTTTTAATAATGAGGGCATCCACGACTTTTTCTGCCACCAGGGCGGCGCCAGTTTACAGTGAGGTAAAATATTTGACAGATTTCATAGCTGGGATGATAATTTCTTAAGAAAATGTAATGTTTAAAGTTTGTTTCTGTATTATTAGTTATATTTTATATTAATTACATTAGAAATGAATAAACCAAACTATAAAATATAAATAAAAACCGATTTTTTTAAAAAGAGCTATAAAGTGCAAAAAATTAAAAATCAAACCACTGACGCATTGTGTTGTGTATTAATATAATATTCTAGATAATGATAAACTATTTATTTAAAACTAATTTCTCAATTAACTGACACTGTGTAACAAAAAACTTTACCTCAGTCGCTACTAGCGACATCTGGTGAGTGGAATATTATTAGCCCTCATTACCGCCCTATGTTCTGAAAAAAGATTCTTACTTAAATATTACAATTTATGAGGTTTCAGTTCAATTTAAGTTAATTATCTCGTTTTAGGTTTTTATATTATTTGATGATAAGAGTAATGTGATTTTGTTTAGTCTTTTCTTTGTAATTGATCAAAAAAGTATGTTCTCTAATATCTTTCATTTAACTTATTTCATGGCTATCGGCCTAGTGTGATATTTAAAGCACAGTTTAAAAATACCTACTATTGAAAGTACCGATGTCCTATAAAAAGAACATAATAAAACTACATTTATGTAGTTCAAAAGTAGTCTATATCTGTACCACATCACTGTGAAAAAAGTTACGGCTGTAGAAAATGTGCACCCTGTTATTTTTTACACCTTCACCTCTGGGCGCTAAGAACCTATGTCCTTTTTTAAGAACATGGGGTGGTAATTATTTAAACATATTTTTAAACTAAATGACATTGTTTGTTGTTTCATAGATTAATTAATCTTAAAGTAGATACTCAAACTGAATGATTTACTCTTAATCGTCACGCCTGGCAGGCATGCAGGTTGGTTATGCCGCTTTCTGTAAATGTTTGAACGTAGTGTAAATTTTGTGGCATTTCTCTCTCTCATTTCTGTGGTAAAATTTTACGATTTTGCATGAGAGCAATAGTATGCTTGTTCTTGAATTTCATTATGTCAAGTCAAGTTCAGTATGTATTAAGAGTTTTGCATTATTCCACGTATTCCTTCCTAGTCGAAATATGTAATTAAAGACATTATTTTATTTTTAATAAAATAAATTATTTTAAAAAAGGATTGTGTATTAAATAAAACAATAAACTTTGTACTAATCTATTTATAAATACTTGTAAAATATTCGTCCTCTAAATCATATAAATCGGCAGCTATATCATCTCTGAGGGACATCAGTTTTTGGTCACATTCTTGCTGTTTTGTGCGGAAGAGTTTGGAATTTTGTGTTATAGCTTCATTAACTGAAGGGAAGTCATTGAGTATTAAATACTGCTTAATGTCTGAAACTAACTTCATCAGGGATTCGCCTGCTCTAACTGAAAATAAAATTAAAAGTTTTCAATTAATTATTGTACACAATATGTATAATTAAAATACACAATATGATTAAATTACCAATATTAGCTGCTCTAACTTGCATCTCATATGTGTCTTGCTCAATTTGCGTCATTCTATTAAGCTGTGAGTCATTTTCACCCTTTGCAAGTTTAATGATTTCTGAAACAAATAAAAAAACTAATGATTCGAAAAGTTTATGTATAAACCGACTTTTACGCTATTTACGGTGAGAGATTGAAGGATTGAACTCTCTTACACGATGTTACGAGTATGATATTTATTAATTGATTACAGCCTATCAAAACACAACGGCTGAACATGGGCCCCATACGGGAGATATTTGCAATAATTGCCTCGCTTGCCAAGCGGGTTGGCAACCACAGTTTTTATTATTTTTAGTTGTGGCAACAAGAATATGCTGCTGTCCATCTCTTGTTTCAATTTCCTTTGTCCTCTTATGACACTCACTGAGTTATAATGGGGTAGTGCACTCTTTCTAATAGACTTGCCGCCACTACACGGCCCTGTAGTGATTATTTAAAATTGTATAAACAACACGGAATCGGAACATCAATATATAAATTGATACAATAAAAAAAAAACAAGTTATCTGAATGCGCTACGATCACTAACAATGAAAATGAAACTAAGTCAAAAAGTCCTCATGTTAAGTAATTAGATCAAAAATGTACTCTTCCGGTCCTTGAATAGACTCACTGTTTAGTTCGGCTTCCGTTAATCTAAAAAAGTGGAGTTTGCAAATTATGCATACTATTTTTATATTTTAGCGACAAATAACTTTATTTTAAAATATCTGAATTTTGTTAAGAAGACATCAATTTAAAAAAAAAAACGGACAATTGCGAGTACACTCACGCCCTGGGGGTTACGCATAAACAATAACGTATGTACTCGTAGTGTATTATAGATTTTAGGCTCCGAACACCGAACATTGGAGTAAAAACGAAAACGTACGTGCCGAACACTGTAGCGTAGAGAGTAGCTTGAAGGAACAGGAAGCATTATTATTCCAGTGCTGCGATGAACCTTTGTAAAGCTGGATGGCATGCAGAATGTGAAGACTGCAGACAATATCTGCTCGGGAGCGAATGACTGGGGTATTTGAGGATGATGACGAAGGTTTTGAAGTTATAGTTTCCGAAGGTTGTTGGTTGCGTGTTCATATCACGTCGGGTGGTCACCACTGTTGCCGGTGGAAGGAAAAGGGGAGATCTCCCGCCGGGCAAGGTGTGCTGCCCGGGGAGCGGCCAACGCTCCTAGTGGTAGTTCGGAGATATTCTATATATATATTGCTTTAACTTCGGAACTTTGTTAGCGCGATTTAGACTTCGATGTGTTTCGCTTGTGGCGCGACGACAGCGCCGCCACATCACCCCCCTGCTCAGACCGGACAAAACTTTACGAACAGAGACAAAGCAATGCCAGGAGGGATCTTTATTTCACCCGAAAAACTTAAAAGTAATTATTTAAAAAAAATACGAAAAGAAAAATTGTTAAAAGAAATGATCATCGAAGATTTATTTATTTATTCTTTTTGCACCAAATATTTGTACAAAAGGCGAGCTTAATGCTATATGGCATTCTCTATCAGCTAACCTTGGGTAGAACAGAAAGTGAGTTTGGGCAGTTAAGTTGTCATGATATTATTCAGTTCAAATATATGTACATGCAACACATACATAAAATATACACATATATATAAAATATATATAATTCATATACATATATAAATAAATACACACATTTATACATTATATATATATATATCAATAAATGTATATATAAATAACTATAAACATATAAAGTAAGTTGATTCAACTTTGTAGGCTACGGATATGCTCATATAGTTTTCTTTTAAAACCATTTTTGACAGGTATTGTTCACAGGTCAACAGGCAATTTGTTCCAAAGGGTAATGGAAGTAACTGTGAAAGAATTTGACATAGACCCAGAATGGTGGAGAGGAGTAGACAGGATTAAACTGTGTGAAGAACGGAGATTGAGAGAATGAGTGTCACTACAGAATTGAAATCTTTCTTTTAGATAAAGGGGTGAGGAAGGATCATTAAGAACTGAAAACAAAGTGGACAGGATTCGGAAATCTCTGCGCTGGCGTATAGTCAACCACTTTAACTGAGAGCGAAATTCTGAAACGTGATCATATTTGCGCAGGCCAAAGATGAATCGGATACAGTTGAAGATTATTTTAAAAAATCTAAATGAAGCAGCATTAATCGCTCCCACACAGACGCAGCCGGGTGGTGTCGCTAGTCAGTCTATATCAAGGTCGATGAACTAGAAATAAACTATTTTTGATTTAATTAATTTAGGTACTTCTGCTGTGGAATTTGCCGTTTTAATAAGTGAGTTTGCGAGGTGTCAAAATATGTGACATAAATGGCTATATATCTTCGAATGTGTTGACTGAAAGTTTGAATTTTTTACACCGGGCCGTACCGGGACCGTACACTGAAAAAAGGCCTTGACAGACGAACAACTAAGTGCATACATATTGTGGAACATAGGTTACTAGGTTTTTGTTTTGTGATTCGGAATCCTAAAAAAAGACCATGTTCACATTAAAGCTTGTACAATTCTGTATCGTATGGCGTTTGTAAAGGAATAGTATATTTGTGATATGCAATGTAACAATATTTTCAACAGAATATATTGTTACATCATATATGTAAATACCGATGATGCTAGCATTAGGCCAAAGAGCACCCGCACAGCATTAACTATGTATACAATGTGTATACATAGTTGAAAATATAAATAATATGATTGCAGCATGAATGCCCCCCAATGAATGTTCCTCGCTCAAAGACCACACTCTCACAAAATACCAGCATGAAACAGCATTTAATGCTGCTGTTTAGTATGGTGAGTGTGTAGAGAGCTGGAGACTCTTTTTACAGGAAACAAGGCATTCCAACAAATAGATGTAGGTGTCTATGGGCCACAGCATTCTGTTACCATCAGGTGGACGTGTTTCCACAAAATAAATAATAGTACTATGTACAGAAGTTGCACCCCTTTGATTTCCACTACCGACATAATTAATATTAATTAGATAAATCACACACGCAAGTTAATTAAACCTTATCGCTATGCGAGAGTATGGCTTTGCTGGCTTCCTATGTTACGGACAATATCGCGTGGTAACCAAGGGCTGGTCAACAGAGTAGAAAATACAGTATGCATAAGTACCTTTTGATTATTTATTTAATTTACAACTATTTTACTTTAATATAATGTCTTTATTAATATAATGTGTGTAATTAAATTTAAGAGTAGAAAAAATCTAATTTAATTTATAATTTTAAATAAATACTGGGTCCCTACAAACATTGACTCCTTTATTATTATTTTTATCACTCCGTGATAAAAATAATATTCGTTAATAATTTTAGTACATTATTTTCTAGTTTTGTCATTATTATTTTTTTTAAATTGTTAATGAAAGTATTTTCTATAATATTCATATTATAAATTACATTAAAACACAAACAACTATTTTATCCTATAACTAAATATATGAACAATAAACAAAAATATTTATACAAGTATTTACATTAAATGTATTTACATAAACAGTGTTAACCTTGAAATTCGCTAGTACATCGCCCGCCTAAAACGCGCTGGCCCTGACTATGTATGCAACCTGAGGTTTCACACGATTGTAGGCATTTATTTCACGAGGGTAGCAAGAGTGACACAGGCCTGGTGCTTGTTTGTCACAGCTTCATTTAGATTAAAAAAAAGAATCAGTCTGAGGAATATTATCTTCTTAGGTTAAGAGGAGGGTCTACACATATTTAACTTGACCTTTGGATTGAATTCAAATATTTTTTATTCTTTCCCTATTTGGAAACCACATTGGTTTTTAATTATTCCAAGCAGTTTTTATTGGGTGTTCAAGGATTTTGGCCATAGTACAAAAAAGAGTAATAGGATGGTAGTTTAAGAGTTCACTGTAAGACTCACCTGGATTCTAAATGAGCAAGATAATTAGGAATTTTCATTTTTCTCTTCCCATTTTCTTTGGGAGGAATACTTGTAAATAGAATATAAAAGAGATAGAAGATGAGTCTCAGTAGATTCGCCACTGTTATTAGTAAAAGTATAGGGAATCCTATCAATTCTTATTAAAATCTAGGTATAAGTATTGTAAACCAAACATCAGATTATCAGCTCCAATGCATAGAATTTTATTACTTATACGAGGGCGGCACTGAAAATTTCGGGAATCAAGGAAGTGACATAACTATACTATTTAAAAATGTATTTATTGCTTTTCGAAGTATTCTCCGCGAAATTTGACACATTTTTCCATACGATGGAACCAATCATTGAAGCAACCATTCCATTCGGAAGTTGGGGTCTCCAAAATGGCCGTTTTGTAGGCGTCCACAGCTTCTTTAGGTGACGAAAATCTCTGTCCATGCAATTTATTCTTTATTTTAGGGAAAGTATAGAAATCATTAGGGCTTAGGTCGAGGCTGTACGGCGGATGATCTAATAATTCTATGTTTTCTTGCTCTTAAAACTCTTTTGTTCTGTGTGCGGTGTGAGAACTCGCATTGTCGTGATGGAGGATGATGTGGCGGTTGCAGTTCTCTTTACGGAGTTCAGAAACGACCTGTGGCAAACAAATGCTAGCATACCATTCTGCATTAACCGTTCTTTGTCCCTCAAGAGGAATAGTCGTAACATGACCGGTTTTGGAGACAAACGTGGCCACCACTTTTTTTGCAACACTCCGTGAACGAACAAATTTTGTTGGCTTTAACTCATTTTCGAACACCCAAACTCGTGACTGGTTTTTTGTTTCGGGTTCGTACGCGTATATCCAAGATTCGACACCTGATACGATGTTGTATACAGCATTTGAGGATCCTGCGTGGAATCTTTCGAGAGTTCTGACGCACCAAGTAACGCGAGGCGCTTTTTGCTCTTCACGGAGCGAATGCGGTATCCATCGAGAAAACAACTATTTTACACCTAATTGTTCATGCAAGATTATTTGTATTTGACTCATGCCAATGTCTAAAGTAGCATGAATTTCGCGGTATGTCACATGTCGATCTTCCTCAATCAGCTTACGCACAGCATCAACGTTTTCTTGGGTGACTGCAGTTTTTGGACGACCTTGACGGAGATCATCACTGAGCTTGACACGTCCACGTTGAAATTCAGCAAACCAGCGATAAATTGTGGTTTTGAATGGGGCTTCATCACCAAATGCAGAAATCATCCGGTCAACACACTGTTATTGTGTTAAACCACTTCGAAAGTCATAATAAATCATCGCTCTTGAATTTCCTCGAGTCAATTCCATTTTCTCAACGACTTAACAAGTTTGACAAAACCTTGTGACAAGACCGAGAATCTTTTTTTAAATAAATAAATGGTATTCGATTTTTAAAACCAAGGAGTTTTCAATTAAAAAGATTTTAATATGACAGGAACAGTGGAAATATTCCATTCCCGATACTTTTAGTGCAGCCTATGTAATCAAATATTTAACAAGATACATTACCCATTTTTAAAATAAAATATTTTAAAATTTGACAAAAAATTACTTTGCGTACTTCCGCTAGATAAAATAAAATGATGTGTCTTACCTAGTTTGAAGAGCACCTCCCGCCCTCCGTCAATTGCGTGCACTATCCCCGTCACCACTAATCCCAGCACCACTACTCCCAACACCACTACACTAGGAAAGACACACCACTGACGACAATACGCCACGTGTTTCGCCTCTACACGAGGCATCCTCAGGTGATATACTCTACGGTAGCTAACCGCTAAGTGAGCGGCGAGCTAAACAACTGCCTTTTATACAGACCGCTGACGCAACCGCTCCCTGCTTAAGGAGCGAGCGACTGCGTCATGCGATAAAACATGCGACCAATCACCGCCGGACTTACGCAGCCGTTTGTAAAATTAAAAACAAACCGCCGCGCAACGCCCGCCTACCCTCCAACCACGCAACCAATCGCCGATCACCGTGGGGGTGACAAACGATCATATTGCGAGGCTGTCTGCTATTAAAGAGCAGGCTTAAAGATATTTAGGAGGTGAGTTAGAAACATTTGTTTGTTCATTCATCAGTGCAACGTTAATGTTATTACTTTTTAATATCTCTAACTGTTCCAGCACACACAGTCGTAGCCCTTTATTACACGTATGTAAGACTTTAAAGGAGTGGTCGTTGGCTAAGTGGTATCCAGAAGATGTTTAGCAAAATGGGAGTTATCGGGATTGCAATTCCTGTACGCGGCTAAATGCTCTTTATAACGTGTCTCGAAGTTGCGACCAGTCTGACCCACGTAAACGGCGTGGCATTCGTCACAAACATATTTGTAAACACCTGACTTATGACGAATATCCAACTTATCTTTATTATTACAGATATTTCTAAGAGAATTGTTTGTTTTGAACGCCACATAAATGCCGTTTTATCGAAGAGTCTTAGCTACTTTTTTCAGATATGGGGCCTAAGTAGGTCAAACTCCTCACATATCGATGAACACTTTGAGGTTGAACCGCGTACAGAGAATTGCGAACAACATGCTTTTGTTTCTTTTTAATTAAATTGTTAATGAGATTTTTTTACAAACCGTTAGACCGCTATTTGATAAATTATATTAAGTTCTTTTAAATAATTTTCTTTACTTAATGGGCAGTGAACAAACGGTTAATGTAACAATAAAAAGCGGCTACTTTATCTTGCCACGGATGATACGATGACGCGGGGATGATCGTGTCGGTATGAGTTGGCTTTCGATAAATTTGGAAAACATGTAACGATTCTTTTCTTGTTATTGTTAAGTCGAGAAAATTAAGGGAACAATCTTGTTCCAATTCGTTTAAATTTAATTTTGTCATGGACTCTATTTATTTTATTGAGGAAAACATCCAGTTGTCTCCTTGTGCCAGTCCAGCAAATACTTATGTCGTCTACATATCGATAGTAATATAAGATATTTTGATTGACAACTATATGTTGTTTTTCGAAATTATCCATGAAAATGTCCGCCCTAAGGGGATTTAGAGGGGACCCCATAGCTAACCCTTCTTTTTGTAGATAGAAACGGTTATTAAACCGGAAATAGTTTTGTTTCATACAGAGATAGGTTTAGTTAAGAAGATCATTTGTTTCCCCGGGATATAGACGACGTTTATCAAAGAGATCTGCGAGTATACGCAAACAGTCAGGGGATGGGCCATTTGTGAAAAGACTATCAACGTCAAAAGATAACAATATGGATTTCGGAGGAATACGAATACCTTTAATTTTGGAAATGAGATCTAAGCCATTTTTTAAGCTGTAAGTGGGGTTGAATCCAGATTTCTCTCGAAGGAGGAAGTTTAATTTTTTAGCAAGGAAATAAGCTGGTGCATCTATATATGAGACAACTGGACGAATAGGAACATGTTCTTTATGTATTTTTGGTAACCCATATAAAATGGGTGCTTGAGGATTCATTGGAACAAGACTGCTCCGAGATAAGTTGTGATCGGGAAAAACATATGATGACGTTTGTTCGCTCTTAATCGGTAAAGTTCATGCCTGCGGCTTCGTTTGTGGATATTTTGAAAAATTGAAATTTTTAGGAGTTGACAACCTTTTTTAACTTGTACATGGTACCGTTTTTACTTTATAGGTTTTTAAAACATGTTGTGGAAAACTACTCTAATAAGAAACAAATGGACAAATAATAGCACTCATTGCGATCGCTCACAAACTCAAGTTGTAAACAAGTTTCTAGAAAACAACTCTCCTGTTAAAAAAACATGCCTTTATCTCTTTTGCTTAAAATGGTTGAAATGCCGACTTATTACTATAATTTGGCCGAATGGACCTACGAAGTACCTACCATGTGCTCTTGTGATATGGTATAAGGTTTATTTTTACTTGAAACAGTTCGAAACCGTTCATGCATAAAAAAAGTTCGCTAATAAATATTCTTTTGTCAAATTTAACAGTGGTAGAGCCAGGCGGCAGCTTTTGCTGTTGCATGGATAGCCCGGCTCGAACCGGGGTGGTACCACGACCTCACAGAATACCAGCGTGAAATAGAGGTTTACCTCTGCGTTTCGCTTGGTGAGTGCAGGTGGCCGGAGGCCCTTTTTGCTGGAAATGAGGCACTCTATCTTAGTCCTCACGGGTGACAACGCATCTACATTTTGATTTGTAATAGAGGATAGATGTAGATGTCTATGGGCCGCAGCAACCACTTACCATCAAGTGGACTGTGCTCGTTTGTCACCCTTATCCTATATAAAAAAAAAACCTCCTAAATATTTTTAAGCCTGCTCTCTAATAGCAGACAGCCTCACAATATGATCGTTTGTCACCCCCACGGTGATCGGCGATTGGTTGCGTGGTTGGAGGGTAGGCGGGCGTTGCGCGGCGGTTTGTTTTTAATTTTACAAACGGCTGCGTAAGTCCGGCGGTGATTGGTCGCATGTTTTATCGCATGACGCAGTCGCTCGCTCCTTAAGCAGGGAGCGGTTGCGTCAGCGGTCTGTATAAAAGGCAGTTGTTTAGCTCGCCGCTCACTTAGCGGTTAGCTACCGTAGAGTATATCACCTGAGGATGCCTCGTGTAGAGGCGAAACACGTGGCGTATTGTCGTCAGTGGTGTGTCTTTCCTAGTGTAGTGGTGTTGGGAGTAGTGGTGCTGGGATTAGTGGTGACGGGGATAGTGCACGCAATTGACGGAGGGCGGGAGGTGCTCTTCAAACTAGGTAAGACACATCATTTTATTTTATCTAGCGGAAATACGCAAAGTAATTTTTTGTCAAATTTAATATAATGGACTTCCGCAAACGCCTGATTCTATTAATTATCTTAAAATATTTTTAGTCAAAATTCGTTTTTGTCAATATTTTGTCAGTCAAAACTACATTTGCCCAAACTTTTTTAATCAAAAGTACTTTTGACTGTTTTTATCGGCTCAAATTAATTTTGAGCATGAAATAGTTTTAACTGTAAAATATATATTTTAAAAGTAAAGCAAAAGTAAAGTTACTACTTCCCACTCCTGGGCCTCCTATCATTTCTGAGAAAATTTTAGGGCTAGGAAAATTCTGCTGTGCTGCCCCAATGTGTCAATATATTTGTTTTATTTCTAAGACATGCAGTTCTCCTTCACAGTAGAGCATGTGGTAAATCAGTACATGCTCTATCTTAACCTCATGATATTTTTCTTGACCGTAGAGCATATGGTAAATCAGCACTTAAAATTGTGATTAACAATTTTATTGGTGTTGATGAGGTTCAAGCCCGAGTTGTTCACATACTGTCAATTTTCAGCAAGCACTTTAAGCTACCATGGCTCATATACTTTATAATACAACTAGTTAAAAAATATAGATATTTTATAACAAGTGCATTATTAATTATTTATAATATTAACTTGAAAATAGAAAAATAAGATAAAATTAATTTTATAACACCCCAACTCAACTTGCTTATACAAAACGCAACATGTCAAGTATATAATACGCTAATGTCAAATGAGCAAGAATATAGAAGAAAAATTATTACTTACTTACTTACTTATCTTCACGCACAATCCCTGACGTGGTAGCCAGAGAGAACAGATCGCCAAGTGTCACGATCCTTACATACCTCTTTTGCTTCTTTCAGATTCATTAACTTCTTCATACATGCACGTCTAGGTATCCGAGTACTCTTGACCCTCCCCTCTTCGAGCAATTTGCTCACATGGTCTTCGAAAGTTAGTCTCAGTCTACCTCGACACCTTTTAATATTAACTTTCGCGCTATATATTTTCTTCACCATTCGGTCTTCACTCATTCGCTCAACGTGCCCAAACCATCGAAGCACGCCCTTATCAATTTTTGTGATAAGGTCATCTTTCAAACCTGCCATATTGCGAATCTCTTTGTTTCTCTTTCGGTCGGCTACTGCATTCAACTTGCTTTTATGCTTCTTCTGGCATACCCAGGTTTCGCTGCCATATAACAAAGTCGGTACCAACACTGCGTTATGTATTGCAAGGCGTGCACTCTTCACTACGCCTTGCCTTTTGACTAACACAGTCAGGGCACCATTGACTTTGTTCCCGACAGCGACACGCCTGTCCACATCTAAATCACATCTTCCATCCCGGCTGAAAGCACTCCCCAAGTATACAATTTCATTTACCTGTTCTAGACATTCCTGATTTACCCATATTTCACACTTCGTTCACTCTTCGTCTCTTTCAAATACCAGAACCTTAGTTTTATTAGCATTCAAACGGAGACCTTTAATTTCACATTCCTCTTTCATACACGTGACTAATGCCTGCAGTTCTGCCTCTGATGGTGCAATAAGCACTGCATCATCAGCATACAGCAGACAATTTACTTTAATGTCACCCAATTTCACACCCAAACAGCTATCTTTCAGCTTCTGTAAACAGCTGTCAAGATACAGTATGAACAGCCAGGAAGACATGACACAACCCTGTTTTACGCCCGTTTGGATGCTAAACATGGGTGACAGGTCATGTCCTACCCGCACACAGGCTTTACAGTCACAGTAAAGTGACTGCACAGCCCTTAGCAATCGACCATCCACACCATACCCCGGCAACAGTTCCCACATTTTCTTCCTTACAACCTTATCAAATGCTTTCTCAAGATCCACAAAAGCACAGAAAATCTTCTGGTTAGCAGCCAGAAGTTTTTCCGTGATCATGCGGAGAGAAAACACTTTATCCGTGCATCCTCTTCCAGGTCTAAATCCGCATTGTGCCTCCCATAGAAATCTTTCCGATTTCTCTTGCATCCTACGTGTCAAAACCTTCGAGTAAACTTTATTTGCTAAACTGGTCAAGCTGATCGCACGATAGCACCCGCAGTCAAAATGTGATCCTTTACCTTTATATAAAGGCACAATGACTGCGGATCGCCAATCATCCGGGACATCCCCCGTCCGCCAGCACAAATTGCACAGCAGATGAAAACTGTCCCAGACGCGAGGCCCAGAAAAATTATTGTAATGTTGTACATAGTTTTCTTGAAAATTATGAGTTACCTAGCACTGAAACTTTGTATATAGCTGTTAAAGAGTAGATCTTTCGAAAAGTAGTCATGTGAAACTGTTTACTTTGGGAAATTAATCTACAGGTAAAAACTAGGTGTAGTGAAGTCCGAATCATAATTTAAATAACATAGATTTATTAACTTTTAATACGACAGCCAGCTCACTTCGACTTATTGCCATAATATTTTAGGATTAGACTAACAGATAAGATCTAAGTCATGCGGAAAAAGATTGAACCTTCATATCCATTAGAAATTTTGTACCATCTAAAATTTCTTACCTTCAAAATTTTCAAGCATGCTTTTAACATCTTCTTTTAGTCGTGTTGTGTAAGATTTTAAAAGGGCTTCTTTGTTTTGCGGTAAGTTTCTATGCATTTTTATTCGTAACGTCTTCTATATTATAATGTATACCTTTTTTATCACATATAGATTGATTGATTAGACTTATACCTACGTGAACAATAGTAATTAAATTGTTAATATTTATTGTAGGTAGGAGTTGAATATTTACATTTTTCACACTTTTCTTTTCATTATTTATTTTACAGTTTTTTTTTATAACTGCCTTGGCTTTACGCAAAGAGAATATAATCCACAGACTAATATGATCACAGAATACTTTAATATGATACTAATATATATCACAGATAACTGTATACTAGATATATATAATCACAAACTATATAGAAACACGAATATAGATAAACATATATACTACGTTTACGGCACTTTTTTTTTGGAGTTTATGGCCTGGTATCTAGACCTTTAGGCCAAGTCTTGAGTATTATTATTCGGTTTATTATATTTTCCCCTAGCCTTGTCCAGGCGCGGTCGCAGCCTGAAATTTTGGAGGGGGTCACTAATAATAAAATATTTCGAGTAAATTAGACTCTATCGCGCAATACACAATTTTATTGCACACATTATAAAACAAATGGAAGTCTTCTCGTTTGCAAATGAAATGCAGATGCGTTGTCAGCCGTGAGGACTAAGATAGAATGCCTTTTTTCGCAGTAAAACGGGTCTCCGGTTCTCTACACTTGCCAAACGAAACAGCAGCATTAATCTGCTATTTTACGCTGATATTCTGTGAGAGCATGGTCCTTCGCCGGTCGAGACGACCCAATCGTGCTACAACTATACTATTAATATAGCTATAGCATGGCTCTACCATGTATAATTTTTATATTTATATTTGGTTAGAGATCATCGTCCCAAACTTCGATTCTAAAAACCACACACTTTTTTTGTATTGAAATTTTGTATCAGTATTGTCTTTGAGCTCCCGTTTCCACTTTGTAATCCATAACTAATACTCTGTAACGACAATGGCAGCAGGAACATTCAAGAAATGGGAATAACATTCTGATACTTTAAGAATATTTTTTCTGTATATTCAGATTTTGGCATAAAAATACCTTATTCGAACAGGTTCATCGTATCTGCAGAAATTCGGTCCTGTAGGTCAGTCATTATGCTAACTATCAGTGGGATATAAACAGTCCTCTGAAAATATTCCTCATCATTTCCTTGATAATTATCGCGAAGAGTTTGTCAGTAATTTTTAGAAGATTTTTTCAATTTGACGTATACGATTTTGGAGGGGGTCATGTCCCCTGTGACCCTTCCCTTCGAACCGCGCCTGATCTTGTCTTTATGTATTATTATCCTTCATAGTTCAGTGCTTCACAATATGTTGATGCGTCACATTGTGCAGCCCTTGGGAGATTTTGACGGCAGCTTGAGTCAGCAGGCAGCTGACAGTTGGCGATGGTATCTAAAGGCGCCTATGCAAACAGCTTATCTTGAGAATCCATCACCATCAGAGCACTTGTTTCACCGTTTCCACTAATAGTTCACACGCGTAGGCAGTTAATACATAAAATCGTACCACTTTTACATATCAAAATCCACTTCAAACTATTATTTAAACTATAAAACAGGAGCAGCAAACCACCGCCGATCAAGTTCCCGCCAAAACCCCGCTTTACGGCTCTGTGTTCTAGCCAGTGTTGCCAGATATTTTTAATGAACGATCATACGATGGGTAAATAAAAAGTCGTATTCCCTAAGGTCATTAAATAAAAATAGTACGTTTTTTAAACTTTGTTTTATTAAATTATACAAAAACTGGGAATTAAAAACACAAAATTATTATTCTTTATCTCCGTATAAAATCTTACTGTTCATATTTTTTAACATTTCTCTTGATGAAGAAAAATCAACACAATAACCAAAGCGTTTTATATGTGGTTTGGCTAATAGTGTGCCGTTCACTATCTCAATACTAAGCTTATTTTGGATTTTCGTTTAGATGAGATTTACTGAACTAAAGCACCGTTCACAATCCGCATTAGAGTGAGGAAGGCATAGCTAATCGAGAGCAAATATTGCTATATCCTAAAAGTCATTTAACGCACATATTTCAGCCCAAAATTCGTCTGGCGGGAGAGTCATATCAACTTAATAAAGAGCATGGGTAATCTTCTCCATCATCGTTCACATTTTGCATTATTTCTTCACATACAATCTGAGGCACCATTTTCATTAGAGGGAACAAAGTATTTGCTTTATTTTCATATCATTCCGATAAAGCATTGGTAGAAAATGTGAAAAGTCGTATGAATTGCGTACGATTTTTATGTTTTGAAAGTACATGCATATAAATCTTAAAAAATCGTATGCATACAATTTAAATCTTACATATGGCAACACTGGTTCTTACCCTTCTTAGCCTTTATTTATATAAAGGTACTCTGTGGCCTTTATTTTACAGTTGTCACTTGTCACCGCTGACCACAGAGTACTTTTATATACCTGGAACAGGAACCACAGACTACTAAAAATATTCTTATTATAGTTGGGTAAGCATCATATTAGTCTGTGACCTTAGTCTAAGACAGGGTTTCCCAACCTTTTTTGAACAGGCACAACTTAGATTTCTTTGTTGTTAGCAGGGACCCTAAGACCATTCAACCAAAGGACGAATAATGCGCCTATGCTACGAACTAAAATATACGATTATTAGATCGTATTTTAGTATTAACTACAAACAAACAAGATTGTCACTTTGTGCTTGTGTTGGTGCGGGGCTAGTAAATAGTACATAGACAGTACTGCACACCTACTCAATAAAATTTTGTGTCATTATGGCACACAGAAATCTAAATCTCTAACACTTACATTTTACGCACACTTATAGGTTTAGGTTAAATACATCAACAATAAAAGTTATGGGTGTAAGAAAGACGAAGTAATTGCGATGCTACCATATCAATTTTTTATATCGATAAATTCCTTAAGCGAAAAAAGCACAAGCATAAGCAAAACACACTCGAATAATTAAAATCATCTGAACTCTTTAGTTTGGTCAAAAAAAACAAAACTTTTTAGGGTTCCGTAGTAAAACAACAAGAAACCCTTGTAGTTTCACCAAACCCATCCATCTCTGCGTCTGCCCACGGCTTAGCATAGAGACTATTAGTACTCTAAAGAGGTGTATTTTTGCATGGTTATACGTGAACACCAGAAATAAAAAGGCTCTATGTACCAAAACAAAAATTGGTGGATGTGGTTTGCCTCAAAAAAAAATTCCAAGTTTTACCGGTAATGTTGGTAAAGCGTTACAAACTAATTTGCGACGTTTACTAGGCAAGTAGGTTCGGTAGAGCCATGCTGCAGCTATATTAATAGTATAGTTGTAGCACACATGGGTCGGCTCGACCGGGGAAGGACCACGCTCTCACAGAATACCAGCGTAAAACAGCAGATTAATGCTGTTGTGTTTTGTGTGGTGAGTGAAGTGAACCCGAGACTTTTTACTGGAAAAGGGGCATTCTATCTTAGTCCTCACGGCTGACAACGCATATGCAAGACAGCTGTAGAAGTCTATGGGCCACAGCAACCACTTACTATCAGCTGCGCTGTGTGCTCGTTTGTCAACCTTATTCTTTAAAAAAAAACATTGATTTTGATTCATCCCAATTTCAATGTTTCGCCTCTACACGAGGCATCTTCAGATGTAGTAGACTCTGCGGTGGCTGACCGTTAAGATGAGTTAGACACGTGAAACGCTGTCGTATTGTCGTCAGTGGTGTGTCTTTCCTAGTGTATTGGTGTTGAGAGTAGTGGTGCTGAGATTAGTGGTGAGGGTGATAGTGCACGCAATTGAGGGAAGGCGGGAGGTGCTCTTCGAACTAGCTAAGACACATCATTTTATTTTATCGAGCGGATGTACGCGAAGTAATTTTTTGCCAACATTATTATTTATTTTATTAATTTTCGTTTTCACAATAAAAATCTTCAATATTTTTGGTTACAATCTTGAAGATTTTTATTCGTTCGTGAAGTGTCAATACTATAAGTTCAGCCATTCCGTAGATCAGCTCGGTGTCCCGGACAAACAGACAGACAGACAAAAATCTTAAATTGTTATTCATATCTTACTGGTAAGGTATGCACTATGCAGACAACACTCTGAGCGCAATAAAAGGCAATTGTTTTGATATTACAGACAGACACATATAGATGTATAGATTATAACAAGGCAAGCATGTTTCGGATCTACATCTGCTCGTAGAACACCACAGTTGTTCATGGACTTCTCCAGTTTGCTTTGAGGATTTGCCTTAAAAGCCACGTTTGGCAGACGGATTGGAGATCGCAGTACCAGACGTCTTGCACCTTCGACGCTGCTTCCTGTCACCTGACTGGGCATTTTACGACGGACGGTATAAAGATATTTATGATACCATACCCATATTAATAATACTGCTATCCATCGATTTTTGCACTGTGCTACCACCTATCGGTAACTATAAGTGATTTCTGTCATTTCCTAGTTCCCACAGTATCCCCAAACGACACTAATGAGGTGTAACTGGTAATGGAATGCTTCGGATATTCAAAAAAAAATTAAATCTCCTACAAGAAAAATGAAATGCCGTGAAAAAGATATTTATTTGTTCTATTCGACCTACACATGTCTCGTAGATTATGATGCATTTTTATGAGTTCATGGGACGAAGTGTAGTAGTAGATTACAGACTGATCTATATGACGATTAAATAAAACACTAATTATGTAAAAGGTAACTACTTTATTTACTTAAATTTATATTTGCAAAATATACATCATAGTTTTTTGGTACAGGCCCATTTTATAATATCAAGTTAAAATTTAGTTTGAGTAGTAAAACGAGCGTATTCTTTGAGTCGTATTGCATTGATGTTAATAAACCCGGTGCTATCTTCGGGAGAAAATCCTCCAGCGACGTCCATAGACACTAAGTCTTTGTTGTATAAACTTGTAAAACTTTTTCTGGATAATATTGTCACTAAAAGCATAATATTATCTGGGGTGTAAACCAAATCAGTATGTTATTGTGCAAGTAGTTGATTACTGTTGCAAAATTAAAAGGATTTAAATGCGTAAATCATCTATCTATGATTAATAAATCATGACCAGAGTTTATTATCACTACGTTATAATGAGAATATAATTTAACTTAACCGGAAGTAGCAAATCTCGTAAAAATGCAAGGCTTATAGAAACCAGATGGAAGTTAGCGTAGAACATTCTTTTTTTTAACTAAACTGTATGCCAATTAATTCCTCCATAAATGCTCCAGCAGAATCCGAATTTGCTCCACCTCTATTGCTATTAGTTAATTTATAAATAATTTTAAAAAAATGTAAGTATCGAAAATTTAATTTTGCTATAAAACAGAAAATATAAAGTTTTTAAAATTAAACTGTATGCCAATTATTTGCTCATTAAATGCTCCAGCTGAATCCAAAATTGCTATACCTCTATGGCTATTAGTTAATTTATAATTAATTTAAAAAAAAATAACCAGAAGGAAGTTAGCGTAGAACATTATTTTTTTAAATTAAATTGTATGCCAACTAATTGCTCCTTAAATGCTCCAGCAGAATCCGAAATTGCTCCACCTGTATTGTTATTAGTTAATTCATAATTAATTTTTTAAAAATTAACCAGAAGGAAGTTAGCGTAGAACATTATTTTTTTAAATTAAATTGTATGCTAATTAATTGCTCCTTAAATGCTCCAGCAGAATTTGAAATTGCTCCACCTCTATTGTTATTAGTTAATTTATAATTAATTTTTTTAAAAATTAAGTATCGAAAACTTTATTTTGCTGTAAAACAGAAAATATCTACTTTTCAAAATTAAACTGTATGATAATTAATTGCTCCTTAAATGCTCCAGCAAAATCCAAAATTGCTCCACCTCTATTGCTATTAGTTAATTTATAATTAATTTTGAGATAGTGATCCCATTTGAGTAATAGCGCCATCATAAATAGAATGTAGTAACATTCTATGGTTAAAGTCATTTTATCGAACAAAAATTGATTGACTCTCAAGGTGGTACGTAGAATAGATACTAAATGGCATAAACCCAAAAAAATAATATTAACCGGTGATTTTTGAAATTATGGATTCTTATGAATGAATTGGACAAACATGTTAATAGTTTTTTTGTGTTTAAGCCATCTAGCGTCTTTTTTGCGTACCACCTTATATAATTGCTCCCTATTAATTAATTAATTTATAATTGTTATTTTTTGTTTAAAGAATTGCTCTACTACTACTTTTATTACTACCTTTAAACGAGCAATTCTTGTATATATATTTGGGTACTCTGAATTAACACATAACCTACATTTTATCCCAGAAAATTAAATAAATCCCGCGGGAATTAAAAAACCTTAGTCCACGTGGACGAAGTCGCGCGCATCATTTAGTTAAGAGATAAAATATTTTACGAATTTATTTTATCTAAGGATAGAAATTGTTTATGTACATTTTTATTTTAATACAAGTAAAAGGCCAGTTACGTGGGTTTAGCCCACTCAGGACATGTTATCTTTAAAATCACTGGTCAAAGACCTTTAGATTGATATAAAATAATAAGCAAAAAGTCCAAAGTCCAAAAGCCGCATCTCAGCTACTCAGCTGTCATTGTCAATTATGTTTAGACTAGGTAACAAAATCTACTCAATAATGTTCTTCTTTAGTTGAGTGCTTAAATTTTGATGCTTTTTCAATGAGTAATAAAAAAAATATCGATATCGATCCGCAATCACATTACAAATCAATTTTGGAAAAACCTAAAAGTTACACCTAAAAGCTACAGTGATCGAGTGGATTATAATATTTAAATTTTCAGAAAAGTCACTTAAAAATGTATCTTTTGACATGTCAAGTATTAAAAGTTGAAAAGTTGGAGGACGTGCTCAGTGCAGCACGTGCATGTGCATTTATTTATGATTTATTTTTAAATAATAACTTGCTGGTCGAAGAGTATATCAACGAATAGAGGAAACACTAGCGATCACATTATTATACACAGCAAATAATAATTTGTGACCTCACTTTGAAATTAATGTGTCATTTTCATATATTAATATGTAACAGTTGTTTCATTATTATTATTTGAATAAAAAGGAGGTATAAATGTTTTTGTTTATTTAATATAATTAACCGTTGACTAAATGTTACCTTGTTTTATTTAAAATAGAGTATGTATTAGGTAAAATTTATATTTTACGGCTTTCTTCTTATTTTAGATTGGACAACATATGAAATCCATGTGACCACTTCTTGTTTTTATAAGGCACGACAACTACAGTGTTAAGAAATAGTCTTGTACACTTACTTAGCTGTCATGTTGCCTATTCGTTTATTTGAATTTCCACCTTAGCTTTATATTTATATATTTTTATTAATTTTCTCAGTGTTAAATTTAAAAAAAGTATAAATTATATTAATACTTATATATATTATGTAAGTTATTTATTTGTATAACTTATATAAATATATTACAAAAGCGTTACAAAAAACAGTGTGTGTCGTGAAGACACACGACAGAATTGAAACTTTTGTATTACAGGGAAACATTTCAATTATTCATCAATGATTTTTGAATAACATGGATGGTGTGTATCATTCATTTATTTATATAAAATTATATACATATGTGTCACAGTGATTCATCTTCTTCGATCTTAAGAAGAGACATATCTGTTTTGTTTGTTAATTAGGTCATTACTATCTATTATATACGTAATTTTATTTGATAGCACCATCTATTTCTTTCTTTCTATAAGTAGTCATTTTATCAAATCAAAATTGATTAACTCTCATGGTGGTACGTAGAAAAGACGTTGGATGGCACAAACACAAAAAAATTATTAAGATGGTTGTCTAATCCATTCATAAGAATCCATAATTTCAAAACTCACCCATCAATATTATTGTTTTGGCTTTATACCATTTAGCATCTATTATACGCACCACTTTTGAGAGTCAATCAATTTTTATTCGATGAAATGACTTTTACTATAGAATGTTACTACATTCTATTGATGATGGCACCATTACTCAAATGGGATCACTCTTTCTCAAAACTAATTACAAATTAACGAATAGCAATAGAGGTGGAGCAATTTTGGATTCTACTGAAGCATTTAAGGAGCAATTAATTGCCATTTAGTTTAATTTTAAAAAGGAGATATTTTATGTTTTATAGCAAAATTAAATTTTCGATACTTATTTTTTTTTAATTAATTATAAATCAACTAATAGCAATAGAGGTATAGCAATTCCGGATTCTGCTGGAGCATTTAAGGAACAATTAATTGGCATACAGGTTAATTTAAAAAAGTAGATATTTTATACTTTAGTGCAAAATTAAATTTTCGATACTTAACTTTTTTAAATTAATTATAAATTAACTAATAGCAATGGAGATATAGCAATTTCGGATTCAGCTGGAGCATTTAAGGGGCAAATAATTGGCGTACAGTTTAATTTTAATAAGTAGATATTTTTTGTTTTATAGCAAAATTAAATTTTCGATACTTATTTTTTCTTAAAAATTAATTATAAATTAACTAATAACAATAGAGGTGGAGCAATTTCGGATTCTGCTGGAGCATTTAAGGAGCAATTAATTGGCATACAATTTAATTTAAAAAAATTATGTTCTACGCTAACTTCCTTCTGGTTAATTTTTTTAAAATTAATTATAAATTAACTAAAAGCAATAGAGGTATAGTAATTTCTGATTCAGCTGGAGCATTTAATGAGCAAATAATTGGCATACAGTTTAATTTTAAAAACTATATATTTTCTGTTTTATAGCAAAATTAAATTTTAAATACTTACATTTTTTTAAATTATTTATAAATTAACTAATAGCAATAGAGGTGGAGCAAATTCGGATTCTGCTGGAGAATTTAAGGAGCAAATAACTGGCATACAGTTTAATTTTAAAACGTAGATATTTTATGTTTTTTAAAAACATTGAATTGCCGATACTTAATTTTTTTTTAAATTAATTATAAATTAACTAATAACAATAGAGCTGGAGCAATTTCGGATTCTGCTGGAGCATTTATGGAGCAACTAATTGGCATACAGTTTAATTTAAAAAAGTAGATATTTTATACTTTATTGCAAAATTAAATTTTTGATACTTAATTTTTTTTTAATTAATTATAAATTAACTAATAACAATAGAGCTGGAGCAATTTCGGATTCTGCTGGAGCATTTATGGAGCAATTAATTGGCATACAGTTTAGTTAAAAAAAAGAATGTTCTACGCTAACTTCCATCTGGTCTTATAGAAGTATACAATTTTTTTTTACTACGATTAGATAAATTTCAACTTTATAACCTTTCACAAGTCCACTGCTGCACATCGACCTCCTCCAAGGATACAAAGCAGGGTAGGGTCCTGAGCCACCTGTATTTACGTCTTACCAGGTCGTTACTCTATCTAGCGGGGGAATGCCCTACACTTTGTTTACCGGTACGAGACTGCCACTAGAGAACCTTTCTTCCCTATCAGTTGCCGGTTCTTCGAGCTATTTGACCGGCCCATTGCCACTTCAGCTAAATAATCCGTAATGCTATGTCAGTTACTCTGGTTCTACTACGGAATTTTTAAGTCTATCGCGTAGAGAAACTCTGAGCATAGCCCTCTCCATAGTTTGCTGAGCGACCTTGAGCGTCCTCATACGGCCATTAGTAAAGGACCACGTGGCTTTCCCAAAGTCGCCTCTTACGAAACTTAGGGGACTAAATGGATTGAATAGTTTTTTTATAGGAAAGGGTAACAAACGAGCACACAGTCCACCTGATGGTAAGTGGTTGCTGCGACCCATAGAATCTACATTTATCCTCAATAAAGAATTAAAATGCAGATGCGTCGTCACCCGGTAGGACTAAGATGGAATTCCTCTTTTCCAGTAAAATGGGTCTCCGGTTCTCTACTCACCATACGAAACACAGCAGTGTCAAGCTGCTATTTTACGCTGGTATTCTGTGAGAACGTGGTCCTTCCCAAGTCGAGCCGACCTATTCGTGCTACAACTATACTACTAATATAGCTGCAGCATGGCTCTACCACGTATAAAAATCTACATACGCCGTCACCACACAGCAACACCCCCATTTACACATTAGTTTAATTTATATTAAGTATCTTACCATTGCCTTTATAGATTTGAACCGTAACCGTACCATTGACTGTTTCTTGGGATAATTCCAGACATTTCCTGGTATATGCCGCTTCCGGCGAAAACCAAAACCCGTTGTATACGAAATCGGACATTTTATCTTGCAGATATTTTTTAATCCTAAAATAAAGTAGCAAATTTCAATCTGTAGAATAAAAGTCATAAATGACCATCATTATCCGAGTACCTTCCCTGTATTTTTTTTAGAATGAGGGTGACAATCGGGCGCGCATCCTGCCTGATGGACGGAAACCTACATCTAATTTTTTTTATAGGATAAGGGTGACAAACGAACACACAGACCACCTGATGGTAAGTGGTTGCTGTGGCCCATAGACATCTACATCTATCCTCGTTTGCGAATCAAAATGCAGATGCGTTGTCACCCGTGAGGACTAAGATGGAATGCCTCATTTCTAGTAAAAAGGGTCTCCGGTTCTCTATACTCACCATACGAAACAGCAGCGTTACGCTGCTATTTTACGCTGGTATTCTTTGAGAGCGTGGTACTTCCCCGGTCGAGCCGACCCATTCGTGCTACAACCATACTACTAATATAGCTGCAGCATGGCTCTACCACGTATAAAAAATCTTATCTTGTCTTGATTAAGAATAAAAATGTAGATGCGTTATCATCGTCGTTACCAATAAAAAGGGTCTTCAAATTCTTTGGAGTAGTCGAGGTGAATTAGCATTGGACGCAACGAATTTGGATGTTTCGCCCTTCCGCCGCGCTGCTGGTCTGATTGTGTTTTCGCAACTAAATACAGAAACTCTAGTACATCAACTACTAAAAACAAATAAAATTAAATAATTTTTAACTATTATAAGGGTATATTTAGCAATAGCCTGATGGCTATTAGCTTAAGGACCACTATAAAGTCGTGAGTTCAAATCCGCAATTCGTCAACATCTCTGTATCTATAAGTTGTTTTAGATACCAGCGGTTACTAAATAACTAGCAGACATATACATACATTTTCTTTCTGGGACGGTTGGGTAAATAGTAAAAACCATACAAATATTTATATGTATTATTATGGCTGCAACCCGGAAATGTTTGGTCGACCGGTCAACACGCTTTGTCAAAATAATAACGTAATCATAACCCTCCATTTTGCTTTGCCGTAGCTGGGTAAAAAGAGAAGCATCATGATGTTTTGTATAATGATCGCAAAAAATCAGAGTCTCATTTGACTACTGCTGAGCTGATCTTGCAACCTTACAACGTAGGTACTTGAATTTTTATTCTCAACACAATGAAATAATGAATGTAGGTGACAGTGATGGAACAATAATCACTTAGTAATTATGATTACGATTATTTGTTAAATAAAACATACCATTATCGATAAATAAGCTTAATAATATTTATTATTATAAACTAATTTAATAATTTTTTGTTGCGCAAATAGTCAAAAAGGAATTTTTACATTTTTCTTAACAAAACATACCATCTTTAGCTTTTTAGGAGTCAATCTGTTCCGTTTTTCAGTTTGAATCAATCTCAAGTCCAACAGTGGAAAATAGCATTTCCAACGCTACAGACTACAGACGATGTGGTTTGATTATAAAATATTTTTTTACTTACTTTTTTTTAAATTTTGGTTTGGAACAAATTCCTTTGAAAATAAGTCATCATTAATCGCTAGATAATCCCAATGATAAAATCGACGCGTACATCATCATCATCATTACAGCCCTTCACAAGTCCACTGCTGAACATAGGCCTCCCCCAAAGAATGCCACAAAGCACGGTCCTGAGCCACATGCATCCATCCACTTCCTGCATATCTTACCAGGTCGTCACTCCATCTAGTGGGGGGACGCTCTACACTTCGTCCGCCGGTACGAGGCCGCCACTCGAGAACCTTTTTTCCCCATCGGTTGTCGGTTCTTCGAGCTATATGGCCGGCCCATTGCCACTTCAGCTTACTAATCCGTTGGGCTATGTCGGTCGCTCTGGTTCTACTGCGGATATCCTCATTTCTAAGTTTATCACGCAGAGAAACTCCGAGGATAGCCGTCTCCATAGCTCGCTGAGCGACCTTGAGCTTCCTCATCCGGCCAGCAGTGAAAACCGACAGCGTCGAAAATCGACGCGTACGATTAATCGTAAAAAATCGATAAATCGTTTCATCACTTAATAGACTACAGCAGCCACTTACTACCAGGTAAAATGTGTCTGTCACATTTATAGGCCTCTTCCATAGATTACCAAGCTCGTATGCGGCTGTCCATGTCCTGGTTTGTTTTGACTGACACCGACGGTGCGAAATGGTAGCGGATATTCTTACACCGCCTAGAGTAAGTCTTAGTTTCACGGCGTCTGCCGCGTTGCGTTGATATTGCGTTATATTTTTTATAACTTTTGCGTCTACTTTACCTTAGCACTTCTCTATCCAAAGCAAAAGCCTCAAGGTCAAGGTGAGCGACGTGGAGAATAGTGCCTGCTGGAGTTTCGTAGAGACCTCTGGACTAAAGGCAGAAAATATAAGATATATTTCAAATGGTTGTTATGATATTAATATACAAAAATGTAATTTTTGTTTTACTTACTTTGAGACCTAGAAAACGATTTTCAACTATGTCGATCCGTCCTACACCATGCTGTCCGCCAAGTTTGTTTAATGTCTGTACGATAGCTAATGAATCCGATAAAGTCATTGACTTGTCATGACCGCTCGGGATAATGAGCGACACAGGTAGCCCTATTCATATTAATTCATTTAGAATAAATATTTTTTATATATATTATAAGTAATGCGCTTATACAGGTTGTCCCAGAAATCTACGTCAAGAAACGGGTGATAAGCGTAGTCATGATAGTTATCAGAAACATAAAATAAAAATGTTAGTTACGTATTTTTAAAAATAATTAAATAAATCACCAAATCACTGCGTTATAGCACATATATATATATATATATATATATATATATATATATATATATATATAACTTATAAACACGTTGCCTCCACACTAAGATTTTCTCCTGTACCGCGGGGGAAGTTTACATACCGGGTAGGTACCACGACCTCACAGAATACCAGCGTGAAGTAGAGGTTTACCTATGCGTTTCGCTTGGTGAGTGCAGATGGCCGGAGGCCCTTTTTACTGGAAATGAGGCATTCCATCTTAGTCCTCACGGGTGACAACGCATCTACATTTTGAATTGTAATAGAGGATAGATGTAGATGTCTATGGGCCGCAGCAACCACTTACCATCAGGTGGACTGTGTGCTCGTTTGTCACCCTTATCCTATAAAAAAAAACATAGATTTCACAAGGACAAACACCCATACCCAAAACAATTATTTGTAGGCCATACAAAATACTTGTTCCGTACGGAATTCGAACCCGCGGCCCTTAGTGCTGCAACTCATTGCTAAGCCACTGCGTCACGGAGCTGTCATCGCTCATATTCGCTGTGACTTTTAGCCACTTCTGTATATTATTCTTATATAGATACTGGAGACTTCTCAACGTGTAGAAAATATTGTATATATCGTAATTCGTAGATAATTCCAGTCTTCACTTTATCTCGTGTAGGAAATATTGTGGTAGCGGCGTAGGGGAATCTACTATCCCATATCATCCTGTGGGTGTCGTAAGATGTGAAAGTGGAAAATAAGCAGGAGATGGGTAACACTATCTTCCTGGTAACAACTTAAAATGATAAAAAAAGAAAACTGTTGAAAACCCGCCTAGCAAGAGAGGCAACTATTTCAAATACGGAGGATATTTGAGGCTAAGGGAGAGGACTGTGTACCGCAGTGGACTCTTGATAGTGATAGTGATCAATGTATTTTTCTTGTTAGGCTGTTTAAAATAGTAATATTTTTAATAAAATACCACACCTTTTTTAAAAACAATGTCAATTTTACTGGGGTAGTCCTCGGTCAAGTGAAGATCACGTGTCATTTTATATATTCCACTTGGGGCAACTGCACCAGGGTCTTCAAGAATACCAGATTCGTAGCTATAAAAGGAACAAAAAAAGGCTATAATAACAATCTATGAGCGGATCTGCAGACAATTAGACTTAAGATTTAAAGCTTTCTACGACAGAATTTTATAAGGATAGCTACCTACTTATTAGCCTCTAATTTAAAACACAACTCAAAAACAAACCTTATATGCATAATATTCTCGTCGGTTGACCACGGCTCTTTAGGTGTGGCAGCGACAGGGATGTTTTCACCTTTTGCGAATTCTATCAAGTCACTTCGACCTTGGAATCGTTCGAAGAATTCTGGAAGTCGCCATGGTGCTATTATCTGTAGAGGAAATGTTTATATAACAAAATGAATCCGAGTTTATGAAATTTTATTATCATATCCGACTTAATTTTAATCTGGATAAATCTGTAAAACAGCTTTAATTATATACGCATTCGAATAATGATTCTAAAATAATTAAAAATCATATTCGTGATAATCTCTTTTTACACCTAATTCTTCCCTACGTTCTATCTTACACCTAAATAGCACACACATCTTCTTAGAAATATATAAGAACGTACAATTTTCTTATTTTTTTTGTCTAATGCCTACCTACGTAACAATCGAAAGACTATTAAGGATAATAATTTATAATTAAAAATTTTGTACAGCCGACTGCAATATAAGTTATTAAGAATAACTCAACAACGATTGGTCTGACCTTGATCAAATTTATATGGGACCACACCAGATGTACCAGCTTTCAAATAAAAAAAGAATCATCGAAATCGGTTCACCCAGAAAAAAGTTATGAGGTAACACACATAAAAAAACATACGGTCGAATTGAGTACCGTCTCCTTTTTGGAAGTCGGCAGAAAATTCATCATAATCGTTGATACAAAGTGTTACTGACTGGTGAGGGAGCGCAGAAGTACTAATAAAGTAAAGCCTATGCGATAAGATCGGAGGAAGGTTCGGATTCAGTGTAAAAAACACGAGACGAAAACAATCACAACACTCCCTAATCCGAAAACCAACAAATTTTATTTTTGCATTAAAGTTAGCCGGTGGCTGAGAATCGAAACCGGCAGCGCAGTAGCCAGGAAATTAAGTGGTCTAAGCAGTAATTATAATATAAAATATTTAGTATAGTTATAAAACTGAAAATAATGTATGGGGATACTTAAAATAAAATAATAAAAAACTAATTTATCACCTTGCCTTCAGGCCATAAGGAGTATAAACTTAGCTCAAATCTGACTTGGTCGTTTCCTTTACCAGTAGCTCCGTGTGAAATATACCTAAACAAAAAAATATGGAAAGAAATTTAAGTGCAATTTAGTAAATAATTGTATTATGTAATTTACAAGTTTAATTCACATACTTGGCACTGAGTTTTTTAGCCGCATTCACGATTCCAACGGATATGCACGGCCGCGCTAAAGAGGTGCCTAGGTAGTAGCGACTTTCATAAACTAAGCCCATTTGAACTGCTGGCAACATGTAGTTGTCAACGAATTCTTTGCGCAGGTCTTCAATGATTACCTGTATGGAGTAATTTGATATTATTTTGTTATTTACTATAAGGCATTTTCACTTTCCTGTACCGTTCTCATCCGATCAAATTACAATAGTCCACTATATCATCATCACCATCTGCATGATCATTACAGCCTATCACAAGTCCACGGCTGAAGATAAGCCTCCACTATAGAATGCCGCTGCAATACAGACCTTTTGATTCTATTTATTATATAATATTTTTTATTTTATATTTAATTTTTTATTTTAGATAGAATTATTTTTTATCTTATCATAATTACTACGGTTCTTAGAGTATTTTTAATACTCTAAGCTACGGTTAGATGACGGATGGGCGCAATAGCAGTAGTAGATGATACGCTCCTGATGACGTTGCTCATAATCATTGGCCCAGATGTTTTTCTGGTAGTTTTCGAGATAGTGTTGCTAGTGAGACGTTTTGCTAGCAACGCAAATTTCAACAGTTCGTTCCGAAGAAATGAAGATATTAGATATACGATAAATATTAATAGCAAGGAATTAAGTGCTAATTAGGTGCTGCAAGTATAGGTAGCGACAAGGCGCCCCTAATAAAAATAAAGTCGTTATTCAGACCATAGCAGATGCAAAATTCAGGTTTTCTGAAAATCAAAATAGAATTAAAATTGCTTTTAAAAATGACCCAAATTAAGGCCTTTTTAGGTGCTAATTAGATACCAAGTTTATAAATTAGTTGCTCTAAAATTTTCATCGCAAAGCTCTGTGAAATTTGCGTTGCAAGAATATTGACATAGTAACTTCTGCAGCGGCTTTGGCGCAGCGGGTAGTGCAGCCCCCGTCAGTTGTGGCCAAAACGCAGGCATCCGTGCGAGCCGTAGAGGCTGAGGCTAGTGGCCGAAGGCGACCATTAAGCCGAAGCTGCGGAGGTAAGCGTCCCTCCGCGCCTACGGCTACAAAAACACTCTAGGGGTAGGGCAGACATGACTAGGTAGAGTCGGGGCGTTCTGAATAGGTTTTAGTAGAGATTCGACCTATCTTATCTATAATATATAACTGATAAAGAACGAAAACTGCCATTCAAACCTAATAGTAAGGTAATGGTGGTCCTGGACCCGATAATTCCCAAAATATTACCGTCATCTACATCCGACCCTAATAATCTTTCAAAACTTAATTGCTTGCTATTAATATTTACCTATCTATTATCGTCACGTCGTACGTAAACGTAACGATACGTTTTGCCAGCAAAGCAAATTTCAACAGTCCGTTGCGGTGATAATTTTAGAGCAACTAATTTTTAAGCTTGGCACCTAATTAGCACCTAAAAAGCCCCTAATTTTGGGTTTTTCTAAATGCAAATTCCTGACATTGCGTTGCTGGCCAGACACAGCTGAATAAGTCTTGTTCAGAGACTGGCCTATGTTCAGCAGTGATAATGGTGTTATTGTTTTATAAGTTGTACTTACATCTTTTGCTCCTATGTTTATTGCCTTCTTTTTTGCTTTTTCAAAATCTTCATCTTGACCTATATCAGCAATGTAACAAACAACATCGAATTTTTTTTGTATCAACCTGAAGATAAATAGTTATTTATGAGTTAATGTTCCCAAGGGCTTCTGCACAATTACTCACGAGTCCAAAAACTATCGCTCTTAACTATGATTATGTAACAAACACTACATTAACTTATTTTTTATGATTTCACACATCGCAATAAGATATAATTGGTATTACCATTTCAAAATGCAGCTCGTATCTAAGCCGCCAGAATACGCCAGTATTACAAGTTCTTTGGTCATCGCGGGGATGTACAGATAAACGTTTGGTCTTAATAGATTCCGTAGGTCTTATACCAAAAAGTAGTTTACGATTAGTATCAATTTTAAGCTATAGTCTGTTTGAAATGTCAAAATACGGAAAGACTATGGCACCGCGGCTGAGGGACTTCTTTCGAACCCGAGACTATCAATAATTTGCGTTCGGTAAATAATTCCGCTTTTCTGGCTGGTCCATTTATATATTACAAAGAAAGATAACCCCGAGGTCGCACGAATCTTTATCAATGTTTCAAAGGTATAAATAAGTTACGGTGCAACTGTACATACAACCATCAGAATTTAAGCTGTATCATAGTTAGTTTAGTTGTGTTAGTTAAGTTATAGCAGAGCGCCGCGTTAGTGGGTTCGCAGCAATCATCATTATATCACATTAATCAGTTGGAATATAGTTTCTATTTTTACTACGCTTATTAGTTTGACCTGTATGTATGAACGTGTGTAATGAAAGTTTATAATTTTGTTTTCATTCACTTCCGAGCGTTTAAATAATCTAAAATTTTGGACTTATTCAGAATCGATGACAATACAATCAGTATGTTGTATCTATCACCTTTCCAGATATTATCTGAACCGTACAAGTATGTTCTCAACAAAAGTATTATAGGGTTTTTGGTAATTAATAAAATAAACAATGACGGTTAAATAATTTAATAAAATCTTTAACAGTTGAATACTGACAATAAAATTATGCTTACACACATAATAAGTAGCGTACCTCTACATAATTGCACAAGTATGAATATGAAACCACTTTTGAATTGTGAGACTAATGTTATTACAGTTAATATTATAATTGAAGTGACTTTTTAATGCTTTTGTTTTAAAACTAGAATGTCTGAATTTTACACTCTATTATTTGGTAAAATCATTGCATATATGGCAAAACTATAAATCATTTTGTGTAGAATTAAAATAATTCTTACTTCTTCCTAAAATTCAAACGCTTAAATAAACATATTTAGCGATATTACACTTAATATATATTACGCTATAATAATATTTGAAGTCACATAATACTTATTTGAGACTTTCCACCAGCGTATTGTTTTCTTTGGTAGATTGGACTCTATACGTAATACAGAGAGAAACAGGTTTAAAAATATCAGTTTTGAAGTTTATCTGTCAACATGTACTTGGTTATAACAACACTATAAAAACATGTGTGGAGTTATCAATAAGAGCTAGATGATGTAGGACGATTATAGGCCACAAAGCTTACAGCTACAGTTACATGTAATAATTCAATTCATCTTTATAACAGATTATCGTAGAACACATGACAATACTACGCCGGTTCTTTATTGGAATGTAAAGATAAAGAATATGCTGTTTAATGTTAATGGGTTTTATTTAGAATAAAATATCGCTGTCCCACGCTTGATGTCAAGAACCATACAGCGGAAAATAATCAATAACAATTATTAATGTACTTTATATTGCTAGAATTAACGTTTATACCTAATTGCTAAATAAAAATAAAAGTTTACATAATGATTATTATAATAGAACAAGTGTATTTAAGTCTAAGGAGAGTTAAAAGCATCAACATATACACACACATCTAGCTTTCATCGTCTACGTGTAGTATACTTTCAAAGCTAAAAGAAAATACATCGAACAATAGAAACTGAAAGATGGAAATATGCACATAGTGGTAAATTCAATCTAAATTGAATGAATATACATGCAATCCATGACTTTCATTATTGATGTTTTCATAGCCACTTTGAACGAAATTAGTAAATATAGATTCCCTGTTTATTCAATAACCAAAAGCTAAGGGTTTCTTAGTATATACAGTTTTCCCACAGTATTTCTTATAGGACAAATAGACATAATTTTTGTCCTACTAGAAATTTAGTCCTAATTTATAATTAAATAGATTAAAATATAGTTTAACTAAACAAATCTATACCATATTAATATTCATGGTAATTTCACATTCCAATGTGTGTATATAGATGATAATCTATACCTTTTTATTCCAAATAAATATTAGACAATATAATAGGCAATTGAAATAACAAACAATTCCGTAAAACATTAACTAGATAAATATTCCAGATGTTCAACATATTTTTTATCAACAGGCATTAAACAATTTAATTTAATACAGATATCACAAACAAATTAATTATTTAAAACTATAACTATAATTAATTATATTGCTAATTCATTTCTCAAAAAAGCATATGGGGCAAATTATTATGGTCAAAACAGAATCTACTATTAAAATTTTTGTTTATCAATTGAATGTTTGTCACAAATTCGTATGCTTAAAAAAAATTATGTAACAAATTTTTTTTTCGAGAATATAGGCTTTAGATATTGTACTTCTCTATATCAAATTTTCTCAAACTAGAGTGGCGCTCCCCAGAGGATATTTGTGAAATGTACGATTAATATAAAAAAGTGTGATATTAACAATTAAATAATTAATCCGACCTATGAGTTTATTTTCCACTTTGAATACACACTGGAGCTTTTCGTTTCCATATATTTTTTGATTTTTTGGGGATCACAACGGAAGAATAAAGTTAGAGAAACTATGGTCTATGCTTTTCAAGTAACATGGTCTATTGATAAACAATCGTAACGAATGAGAAGATTATGTTCATTTCTGTAAGTTTAGGCAGTAAGAGAGCTGAGGTCTGAGATGAAAGTATCCGGTGTCAAGATGTGTGAAGAACCAATAATAACCTCCCAGTTCTTAAGGGCAGCAGTTACCTCGTATGCACAGCGAATCTCTGAGAAACATATACCTAAAAGATAGAAAACGTTTTATTATTATTATGTATTGATCAACAAAGAAGATAGAGATAGATAGATAGAATGTTATATAGATTTCTATCATCATTTACAACCAACACCATGTTTTTATACATGAGCTGACCATTAAGTAAAACATAGTCAGAGATAGATGGATAGGAGTGAACATTACTGTTTTCCCTATTTTGCTTTCTTGGTCTGAATTATTATGGCCCACTGTCCGTGGCGAAATGTGTTGGTCTTGTCAGACCAATAAATATAGTACTCTCTAAGACAAAGAACTATGTTTTACTGTAACTTGCATAAGAGAAATCATCTCATGCTAGATGGTTACTGAGGTTCATAGTTACCGACACCGCTACTCAGGCGCATCGTCATCGTGATTGATGCAACTCCAACAATAACAACAGTGTTATGTCTCTAAACCGTTTGATGATGGAGATGTGATTAACCTCTATTATATTAGCAAAATGGCACTACTTTATTAGTACAAGTTATTTTGTTTACATTACGCTATTTCATATTGTAAAGATAACAATTAATCATAATTTAAAATTGTTAATTATATCTAAAGAACATGAAACTTGTATTAAAACTCTATAACAAATTTGATTGCCGAGGAACTTCGCCTTTGTATCTCGATAATTTTGTATGTCGATAAAAATCGTTAGTCAAATAGTTGTTAGAAAACAAGGAAATTTAGTGTTAGCCAAGTGTTAGCAATAAAATATGGATATAAAATGTTTTTAGTAAATAAAGATAATTTAAAACTTCTTACCTCCAACCACGAAAACGATGAGTCGTGGAACATTCTTTATAGTCTGCTGAGCCTTATCTTTGTGCCAGTGGCCATAGCGAACGCTGAAATAAAACCGTCCATTTATTTATTTTGCTCTGTCTCTACAACAATATCCGAATCTCTTAGCCACCTATACTGGACGAAATAACCAACTCAAACAGTGTATTTAAACTTTATTGTGCCTTTTATTTTTATTATTTATTAAAGCGGCAAACACAACTGCACACTCCTAAACCATGGTCTGTATTTTAATTTCGGAGATTAAAACGATATTTCGTGTGTGTTTTAAATTAATTGTTTACTTATAATAGACTTACTACTGCTGTATGAGCCTTTTAAAATATACGTCTGGTCGTACATAGATTTAGCCCACTCGCGATGCTTGAGGGAAGTCAATGAATTGTCCACATAAAAAATGCTAAAAATTTTTGCTGTTGAATGGTTTCGATAAGATTCTCGTAAACACAATACTGCTAGTAGATTTACTGGCAGGAATGAATTTTTATTTTAAGGCTTTATTTTTAATCTTTTTTTTATTTTGTGTGTGCTACTGTGAGTAAGCAAAAAATTAGTGCAATGTTTGGAGTTTTGAATGCTGTGTAGTGTAAATATTTGTATGACTGTATGGCTATAAATTCTTTTCTTGCATAAAATACACATGCATTTTATTGAGAATTGAAATTATCTCGGCTGAAATTTATTGATCAAATAGATGTTAATCAGACGCGTTGCGATATAAAAGATGCTCATTCTCATATTCTCGTTTATTTTTAACCCCCGACGAAACAGAGAGGTGTTATATGCTTTACATATGTATTTGTGTTTCTGTACATCTGTCTGTGTGTGTCTGTGGCATCGTAACTCCCAAACGAATGAACCGATTTAGATTTATTTTTGCTTGAAAGGTGACTTGATCGAGTGTCCTTAGCTATGATTCAAGAAAATCTCTTCAGCTGCTTGAAGATCATCAGCTCTTTTTGTTTCGGGGTTTTTTTTTAAATTTTTACTTTAAGTTGTTGTTATTAAGTGGCGAAGCTTGCGAAGTCACTTATTGATTTCACGATGTCTGTCCGTCTGTCCGTCTGTCCCACGATTATCTCGAGAATGGTTTCGAATTTTCAAATTCTGTTTTCAGCAATCGATTACTGATCACCCAGGCATCTAAACCTCCTATTTTGATTTTTTTTCTGTTAGAAACCGCTACAAAGCTGATTACTTTGCCACTTTGCTATACTGTTAGCTTGCTAGGTTTATTATTTATCATACTGATTAGTGAGTGACTGGGACAGTATCCTAAATACCTACAGCAATGGAAAAATATGTTTTTCTCTAATGAATACAATTGTTGAGCTTGTGTCATTGATACTGAAACGTTCTGAAAATTTCAGCAGTGATTATCCCGCCTGTTAAGTATTGGATGTAACATTCCGCATGTTGAGTATTGGATGTAACCTTCCGCCTGTTAAGTATCGGATGTAACATTTCGCCAGTTAAGTATTGGATGTAACATTCCGCATGTTGAGTATTGGATGTAACATTGCGCCTGTTAAGTATATTGCGTGTAAAAATTCGCCTGTTAGTATTGGATGTAACATTACGTATGTTGAGTATTGGATGTAACATTTCGCCTGTTAAGTATTGGATGTAACATTCCGTATGTTGAGTATTGGATGTAACATTCCGTATGTTGAGTATTGCATGTAACATTCCGTTAGTTGAGTATTAGATATAACATTCCGCATGTTGAGTATTAGATATAACATCCTGCCTGTTAAGTATCGGATGTAACATTTCGCCTGTTAAGTATTGGATGTAACATTCTGCCTGTTAAGTATCGGATGTAACATTCTGCCTGTTAAGTATCGGATGTAACATTTCGCCTGTTAAGTATTGGATGTAACATTTCGCATGTTGAGTATTGGATGTAACATTGCGCCTGTTAAGTATTGGATGTAACATTCCGTTAGTGGAGTATTGGATGTAACATTTCGCCTGTTAAGTATTGGATGTAACATTCCGCATGTTAAGTATTGGATGTAACATTCCGCATTTGAGTATTGGATGTAACATTTCGCCAGTTAAGTATTGGATGTAACATTCCGCATGTTGAGTATTGTATGTAAAATTCCGCCTGTTAGTATTGGATGTAACATTCCGCATGTTGAGTATTGAATGTAACATTGCGCCTGTTAAGTATATTGCATGTAAAATTCCGCCTGTTAGTATTGGATGTAACATTCCGCCTGTTGAGTATTGGATGTAACATTTTGCCTGTTGGATATTGGATGTAACATTCCGCATGTTGAGTATTGGTTGTAATAAAAGACAGGTCGCTGATATTCCGTGTAATGAGAATAAAATAATTTGCAAACAATTAATTTTAGTAGCGTCTAGTGTTTTGCGATGATAAGCGAGTTTGAATGTTTTGAACACGGGTCTAGTAATTGCCTTTTATTTACTAATTTGAAAAATACTTAATATATAAATGGTATTTGGCAAAGTTGAAGACTGTTTGTATTCCTAAAAATTTAAAGTTTTCATACCTTTCCCTGGTCGGTTAAATTTTTTTTTATAGAATAAGGGAGACACCAGCACACAGTCCACCTGATGGAAGTAAATGCTGTGGCCCATAGACATCTATATTTATCCTCGATTAAGAATCAAAATGCAGATGCGTTGTCACCCCAGAGGACTAAGATGGAGTGTCTCATTTCAAGTAAAAAGTGTTTCCGGTTATCCACAGTTACCATGCGAAACACAGCAGCATTAAGCTGCTATTTTAAGCTGGTATTTTGTGGGAGCGTGGTCCCACTCCGGTCGAGCCGACCGATTCGTGCTACAACCATAATATAGCTGCAGCGTGGCTCTACCACGTAAAAAGTGCCACGTATTTTGTGCACGCTTTTAAATTGTAGTGTACATTAACACTTTTTTTACTACATTTAAAACAAGATAAATTACCATAATTCCGTGTTCACTTTATAATTCACCAATTCAAAAGAAGCAAATGCAAAAGTTAACATTTACTTCAACTGGCAGTATCATATTTTTTTATAAATTTGAATAATCAAGCACGTAATCATATAATTGGTTAGAGATATACGGAATATGTTAAGGAAGCCCCCTGTAAAATTAACAGTAACGATTGACTATTCGCACGCTAAGTCTTATAGCGCGTTCATTCTCCTATTAGTTTGAGCAGGTGCGTGCTTTTGGTGATCTTTTACATTAAAACCTTTTGTTAAAGTTATAAAGCAAGTGACAGCGCGCGAAATTTTAAATATTGTATTATTGATTTACTTTCCATTTTGTGATTTTTTATGGAGTTCTTGTCTACCAACACCGACACGACAAATAACAAACATCGCATAATATAATAATATTACACAATTAACAGCTTACCTGGTAGGTGCCTGATATCCGGAAGTTTGGGCGCGGCCGGCCAGGAATGGAAAGTGACGTTGGTCTAATTTATCGTCGATTGCATCTTCCATTATGTCCTTTAGAATAAGAATGTAATGTAGTGAAATTAAAATTATGAAAAATATCTCAAATGGCATCAGTGATGTGGATTTTTGTCATAACCATTACTGTTTTCATTACAGCTTTTCAAAAGATTGCATCATATCCATATCCCCCTATATTTTCCATAGTTGCCACGCTTGACAGGCGGCTTGTTGGCAGTTTTTTTTTAAATATGAAGACGCTGCTACCCATCTCTTTTCTTTCCCTCTGTCGCCTCTTACGACACCCACGGGACAATATAGGATAGTGCATACTCTTACACCGCCACTAATTGGTCAGGTCTTTGATCATTAAGGTAAGCCATATCCCATCGATGTTTTATACAATAAGTATTAAAACACTTGAGTTTATTTGAAAATATTGTTTACAGATTGCTTACCTACGTCTGTTTATGATAAAGAAACGAGATGTATGAGAACTCACTTTCACTTCACACACAGATTTTAGTTAATCTACTGCTGGATATGATACACTTTCATAGTAGAAATAGGATTTGACGCTGTTTTTCGACGTGGGTTTTACCGCCATCTATCGACGCCTACAAGACCTTTAGGACTCTCGCTAAAATAGACGAATAATCAAAACCACTATTCAGAATAATTAGAAGAAGACCTTTAGGATATTTTCCTATGTCGCCTCTTACGACCTCGTGGCATGAGTAGGAATATTTTTTTTTGCTGACATTGTTTTAGTTATATCATACTTCAACCATAAAAATATTTTAAAAATAAAACAATAAATCGATTGTATTTACCTTGATAACTGGAGTCCATCGAGACATCTGATAAGTTTGTTCAGTGATACGCTCCTTTCTTGGAACTTGATATTGTTTTTTCCTGTTACCCTGTTAAAAATAATTATCAAAATTATCTCAATTAAATAAGGCACTATAGTATAATGTTATTGGTAATTTTTAAATGTTATTAATTTACGGATCCAATAAATAATGATAGAGAGCCGAGGTAGCTCAGATGGCTAGCACTCGCTGTAAGTTTCACACTACGCGAGCCACCCGGGTTCGATCCCCGCCGGCACCAATGAAATTGTTAATTGCAATTTTAATTATTATAATTATAATATGATTTACTACGTGCTCGGCGGTGAAGGAAATCATTGTGAGGAAACCAGCATGTATGAAAAATAAGAAAAATAATATTTCGAAGACATTTGAAGTGTTCGCCAACAAGCTCCGGGGCAGCGCGGCGGACACTTCCATGCCCTAAAACCCTCTCAGAAATGAGAGGAGGCCTGCTCCCAGCAGTGGAACGTATACTTTAGCTTTTAACTTTTATTGTATAATATTTTCTTAGCATGCCTAACACACTTATTTTATAATGATTTCTTATATTTAAGCGAAGACTACACATTAAATGAAACTAATTATTACGGATTTTATCGCGTTTAATTTAACTTTTTAATTTCCCGAAACGCCGGGAATTAAAAAGTTAAATTATATAAAATACTATAATAATACGATAAAATCCGTAAAAATTAGTTTCATTTAACACTTATTTTAGTTAAATAATAAATTAGATTAACAAGTGATTACAGTTAATCAACTAAAGATGAAGCGACTAAACTGTTAGCACACAAGTAAAGTAACTGACCAGAGGCAAAGCTTCAAGCATTCATAATTTTCACCTATTTTGGTAGGGTTGACGCAGGAGCATACTATTAAATAAACAAAACGTTTATCAGCTTTTTATTATGTATCTATGATGAAATATTTTTTACAAACTACTAACTCTAAATATTTTATTTTTATACTTTTTGTGTTTGAATAATTTGTTCTCTTTTAATGTTAGTTGTATGGTAAATTTTAAGTGTAATATAAAGTTCCTTTTATTATATGATTTATTATATTGATATATTATTGAGATTTCTATCTACCACATTAAAATTAAAAATAATAAAGAATAATCAAGTACTAATTACTTAGTAGTCTTTGGATATTTAAAAATTATGTATTATTATTAACTTTATTTGTTTCGATTATGTTACAATATTATTGCATATACTATTAATAATAATTATTATGTATATACGTTCTATTATTGTTCATATACACAGTATAGTAAATTATATTTACACTTTTGTTATTTTTAAATCAAACGTGAAATTAGTGAGCACCCTGAGTTTGAGCACTGGCCGAGCTGTTTTAAAGCAGTTTCCCTCTGTACGTGACTTATTTATTCTGAGGTGACGAGCCGCCAGTGCTCACGCACACACGCGCCTCAAGCTTGTAGTAGTGTAACTTACAGCGCGGTTGTATGAAGCTTTGTCTCTGGTCCGCTTCTTTACTTATGTGCCGTTAGACTGTTTGTTACCATATTATTTAAAAAAAAAACGAGATTGTAGACATTTGTGGCCCCAACTTTTCAATTTGTAAGAAGCGGTACTTAGATACAACCAATAAATTATACTGCAGTAGTAAAAATAACATTGACTTACATCAATAACCACATTAAGGCCCAAATTCGCGAGGTTCAAAAGCGCCTGCTTGTCGGATGGCTCGAGTTGAGCGTGAGTAACTAGTTTATTCAAATTTTCTTCAGATATACCGTTTTTCGACATGATGTACAAAGCGATGATACGCATTTTATTGTAGTTTGTCACAGTCTGTGGAAAATGGTTATATTACTTGACGGTCCTTATCATATTCCAATTTACATACTAAGCTTTTGTTTCTATGTACAAGCAAAATTAACATCGGGGCAGAATGAAATGCAGCGATATATTTATCTAATTAGAGCGTTTAATTTTATATTGATAAAAAAACTAAGAGGCTGTAACAGAGACGGCCCAGACACAATTCACATTGTGTTTAAGACAATTATTATTAGAAAACCATAAAAACAATTTATCCATACATAGAAACAGTAGGATCTGTGAGTAATTTTTAAATTTTTAGCTTTTAAATTCCGTTTGTATTATTTAATATTCAACAAGATTGAAATTTAAAAAAAAATGTCAGTCAGTCTGTACGAATCGCCTTTAACTCGAAGTTCTTGAATAAATTGGCATAAAATTTACACTGGTTGCACTAGGATCTAACTGACAGTTTGTAGAACTGGCCAAAGTAACAATGCCAATGAGGGCTAATAATCTTCCACTCACCAGATGTCGCTACTAGCGACTGAGATAAAGTTTTTTGTTACAGTGTCATTTAATTGAGAAATTAGTTTTAAATAATAGTTTATCATTGTCTAGAGTATTATATTAATATATAACACAATGCGTCAGTGGTTTGATTTTTAATTTTTTGCACATTATAACTCTTTTTTTTTAAAAGTCGTCTTTTAGTTATATTTATAGTTTGTTTTATTCATTTCTAATGTAATTAATATAAAATATAACTAATAATACAGAAAGAAACCTTAAAGATTACATTTTCCTAAGAAATTATCGTCCCCGCTATGAAATGTCAAATATTTTACCTCACTCGAAAGTGACGCCGCCCTGGTGGCAGAAAAAGTCGTGGATGCCCTCATTGATCAAAATAATTTAAATCTCGACTGTAGCAATTTGCCGATTTAATGTTAAACTCTATTATATCTGAAACCCTCTCAGAAATGAGAGGAGGCCTGTGTCCAGCAGTAGGACGACTATAGGCTGCAACTTTAATTTTCTGTTATATCAAAATCGTTTATTTTATTTTTACAAATTGGCTGTTATTTAAAAAAAAAAACAGCCAAATTGGTAATGACTTACTTCACGGCAATGCTTGAGCGCCCTTCGCCAGGTGAACAATCGAATTTTGGAATTATTTAACAAATAACTTGCCACATCCAGTCAGACATCCACACAGCCCAGTAGTTTTTGGTTCATTTATGATTGTTTAAAAATTTTGAATGTCATCCACAAACATAATGACCCTAGGACTAATTTAGTTTTTGTTTCAATTTCAGAATCCCAAACTGTGATAAAGATATGATTTTGTGTCTTGCATTCACACAGACGAAGTCTGTTGTTGTATATTAGTTAATGATATTTACCTGATCCAGCAATACAGGTACAATGCTTCTCATATGATCCTTAATTTTTTCTCCTTCTGCATCAGTTCCCATGGCCAGATCCTGTTAAAACAAAATAATTTTGAAATTATCTCCACCAAATTAAAGAAGAGAAACAGTGTTTTGACCTAATGTTTGATTAATGACCCAAAGTCATAGGAACATAAATTTTTTTTATAATAAAACCTTCACAAAAATAAAGTGCAAATTGATTAAAATGGCATCAAAAAGTTATGATTAGAGTAAAAAATATTGGTTCAAGATTGATATAATATTTAAAAAAAAACAATGATTTTTCAATGCACATTGTTAAAATGTTATTTTTTTGGTATAAAACTCTTTCGATAGTTAATTAACATTCATCATTACATTGCCTGACATGTGACTGTGTGACCTGTAAAGCTTAAGGCAGTTTTACTTAAATATTAAGATCAATATTTATTGAGAAAGATATTAAATGTACCCAAACTAAATAATAATGATAGAACATACATTTCAAGTGACGCCGAAACCATCAACCTGTTGGAACACGCACTCACGCACACCACACACGCAGCAAAAACCATGTTGTGTTTTATTAGTAATTGATAAAACTACATTACAATAATGTAATTTAAAGGGTAATTATATCCGTTTTAATAATAGTTCAATAAGTATTTATAAAGAGAGTAACTTTTGAAATTGTTTTTGTGATTGGTTAGCTTTTAAAACCGATATATTTGGACTCTTTTATGTCTGCTCCGTCTAGGTCTTAAATCGAAGTTTAAAAATAGCCGCTATTTTGAACTATTTGATTGTTCATGAAATGAAACTAATTTTACGGATTTTTTCGCGTTTAATTTAACTTTTTCTTTTTAATGATTGCTTTTAAAATCAATATCTGGAGCTTCTTTTGAATACAGTCCACCTGATGGTAGGTGAATGCTGCAGCTTATAAACATCTTCATTTATCTTCAGTTAAGAATCAAAATGCAATATCACCATAACATGCGTTATCACCCCTAAGGACTAAGATATGTAGATACGTTATCACCCCTAAGGACTAAGCTAGAAATCCTCGTTTCCAGTACAAAAGATCTGCGGTTCTCTACGCTCACCATACGAAACACACCAGCATTAAGCTGCTATTTTACGATGTTATTCTGTGAGAGTGTGGTCCTATCCCGATCGGTATAGGACCACGACGGATGGACGGACGGATAACATACGACCCGTTCAACTATAAAATAGCTGCAGCGTGGCTCTACCACGTCTGTTTTTAGCTATGTTTAAAGTTGCTCTCTCTCTCTTTCTCTCTATTCAATAAATAAAAATGGAAAAAGACAGATCAGCTATTGTAAGAATGGTCGTTAATGATCTAAGGAAATTATTTACCTGTTCCACCTTGCAGAGCTTGTCAACATAACCCTGGTATGCTTTCATACAATCTTCGGCGAGACGCAGGTGAGTAGCATACTTAGAAAGTTCCTTTTGATACTGCGGCATTTTCTTAATCATTTGGGATAAGTCTCGCATTGATTGCTTGTCACCTATTGTAAAAAAGTATTATTTTATTCATTATAAAACAGTGTTTGAGACTTTTTACTTTTTTCCTAGTCACATTGAAATATCTGGATATCTCATTTAGAATTATGTCGCTCACAGCTAATATGAAAAACGTATGGTTTATGTCTAAGAAAGAAATAGAATTAAAACCATGTATAAATTAGTTGGTAGGACTCCTTTTTTGCCGTTCCCGTTTGAAAAGATAATATCCTTTTACCTTAGAGCAGTGCATACACTTTTGTATTCCAGTTTGAAGTGTTTGGAATGCCGATATATTATATGAAACATAGCTTTCTTTGTATGAAGGATGCACTAGCTACTTACTATTAGGTGGACGTAAATGAATCCACTACTTCATTGAAATCAGTTTTGTAGTTTAGGCGTTCATCGCGGACAACGTAATTTTCATATATAAAGAAGAAATAAACATTTTCAGATCGGACACTCTGCGTTATTTCACTTATGACTGATGGACTCATTAGTAGCTCTTATGAATACATAAATAAACATTTAAAGAAGGGAAAGACATTACCCAACCTTTTGCACTTCCGTAACCTATATGTTGTCATGGGTCATTAACTACTTTCATACCCAATTACATTGAAATCCGTTATTATTTTTGCATGAATCGTAAACACAGACAAAAATATACACTATTAATTTGGCTTAGACATTCTTTTAGTACCCTTGATAAGTGTTTTCCAGATACGTATTAATTACAGATTTATTAAAGTTAAAAAGTTAAAGTTTAGAAGTACAGATTTAAAGTTAAAGTTCAGATTTATTATATGTATAAATTTGGGAACATGAATAATAGGTACCTCCACCCATGCGCTTGGACTCTGTAAATTTCTTCAGGTTCTTAGTGACGGATGTGGATACAACCGCAATGTGCTGGTGGCGGAGTTCCACCCACAGCTCGTCATTTTCATCCAACAATACTTCTTTAACCTGCCCCTGAGACGCTTCATATCTAGTAATGGAAAAATATATTTGATTATTGAAGAAAAACATGTAATGAATTTGTTCTATTACTAAAGTGACCATACATTCCATTTTGATCGAGACTGTCCCTTGTCTCGGTCACCTGTCCCATTGTCCCCAAACAAAACTCCGGGATGCAAAATAGTACCGTTTTCCGAAACAAAAGATAATTGATGAAGAATTTGTCAAAAGTACAACTACAGAATTTTATAAAACAAGCCGTGAATATCTGGAACAGTGGACTTGCTTTCTTACTAAAGAAATGGAGATATTTTATTGGACAGATTTAATAAATTCTTTATTATTTGTGACGTTACCGTTAACGTGACATTACTTATAAATGTTTGAAAATGTTGGTTGAGCAAATGGATGAGTTTTTGTAGTTAGGACGTGTATTTAGCATGGATGGACTTCCAAGATATAAACTCTTTTAGATTTCAGGGCTATTTTCGCCTTATATTTTTCAGAATTTTCTATTAAATTGTTGAAATCATTTTATACTTATGAGTTCTTTGAAGTCAGATCGAGAGAGCGAAGTGTATTTGGATAAAAATTGGAGAATAAATAATGTTCCAAATGTGTAGAAGTGTAATATTATAACATAAACAAGAAGAATACAAAAATCTACCTGTAGACGTCGTTCTCAATAGGTAACAGGTCATAGGCCATAGCTTGCAAAGTGAGTTCGTGCAAGAGCGGTGAGACGCAGTCAAAACCACGGTCTAGTACTAATAGTTGCGAACGCGCTTTCTCTGGTCCTTCACCCATGGTCGGTTCATCGGCCTAAAATATAAAGATTTATTTTATTTATTTCACTAATTTTTATCATACAATATATGTACATCTTATTAATGGATATTACACAAAGGGCGGATTTAAAGCCTTATACCAGTCAACCCTGGATATTTGAGAAACTGTGGTAGATGCAAACAGTTAACTAAATAACATTAGTAATATAGATATAGGAAACAATAAAATGTAGATAAATAGAATACAGTAAAATATACATACATACTACAACGTAATTAGGTATATAAAATAATAATTAAATAATATGTAATTGGGCACTTATAAATATAAAATGTTTAAATAAAATATATACACTGCCTGGCCAAAAATAAAACATATTATAATACAAAAAAATATCACTTATCATTAAAATTCTTAATTGCAATTTTAAATGCTGACTTATTATGGCACGCGCGGTAGTGAACTAAAACATCGTAAGTAAAGCTGTATCTCAATAATACAATATTTCGAGTACATATGAAGTTCATCTAAAGTAATTGCTCCATTATGTTCTCAGAAATGAGAAGAAACCTGTATCCAGCAGGGGTACATATACAGAGTTATTTTTCAAAGAGTAGCCAAATTTTAAACTTAGATTCAAATATAAAAATAATGCATTTTTTGATTTTTTTAAATAATGCAGTTATTGAAAATATGAGTAAATAAGGGTTCTACTTTCATTTGAAATTATCCCAAATTGAGTGTGACTTATGGGCAACAACGTTTTTGCCTACCGATCGACCCTTACAAATGTGTGCGTGCGCAGTAAAATCAGTTAAGATAATGCATTACCATCCATTTTGAATTTAAAAGGTAAAAAGGACAGAATGTTTGAGATGTTTTTTAATTAATTTTTCTTCATCCCTATATTACTTATTCTGAACCTTCTCTGCAAATTTGGCCGGTTATTGCAAAATAACCCTGTATATAAGCTGTAACCTTAAAACACTTAAGTTAAAATATGCATATTTAATGTCTTAAATAAAATTTACCTTATAGGCATCAAGCTTTTGCTGGATAAGTTGTGCAAGCTCTACGTTACGCTCCCAATCACTGTAAATATAAAATTATTTTACATCAAAAACAATTTACTTAAATATCATATCGACGGTTAATGCATGACCGTTAGTCGACCGGGAGACTTAGTTCGTTAGTTAGCAAGGTACACAGAGAACAAATTATGTAGACATTTAGCAAAGACTGAAATATTTCCCTTAAAACCCTAGATCAGCGAAACCGATATCTCTATTATTTATTGCTTACTATTTCGTCATTTCCTCATAACACATTATATTAATTATTATTACTAGAATAAACTGATATGTCTAAATGTATAAAATAAAATGTACCTTTGTGAGTTGATCCATTTTTTCAATAAGGGCCGATTTTTCAATCCTCAAATAAAATGTTATAAAACTTTTTAACGAATAAAATCATTTGGCTGATTAATGGCCAAATACTTAAAGAGATAAAGACATCACAGGACTTAACGGCATTTTAAAATTAAGTAGCGTTTGATTATTAGATTATTACGCAATAATTGTTGCACAATTTCGGTTATCTTTTTTTCGGTTCTGATTTATCTCATGAATAGCTCAAAAAAATATTGAATAAGCAAATTTTAGCGCAGAACAAACAATTTCTATTTTCGCATCTAGGCAAAAAAAGTCATTATGTGTTAATTTAAGTTAGAGTCATGTTTCCCTAGATATTGTTTGTGGAGTTGTTTTATGCTCGTCTTATTGTATTGTACATACATACATATAATCACGCCTCTTTCCCGTAGGGGTAGGCAGAACCACTTCTTTCCACTTGCTACGATCCTTACATACTTGTTTCGCTTCGTCCACTTTCATTATTCCCTTCATACATGCTCTACGGTTTAGGGTACTCTTGACCTGGCCTTTTTTCAAGACGTCCCTGATTTGGTCTAGAAATGTCCGCCTAGGTCTACCCCTTCCAACACCTTCATTCTCACTCACCTTATACACTTTTTTCGTCAATCGTTCTTCATTCATTCTTTCGACATGGCCAAACCATCTCAGCATACCTTTCTCAATTTTTGTCACTACATCTTCTTTCAGACCACTACGTTTCCTTATTTCACTATTTCTTATCCTGTCACTCATTTTAACTCCTATCATACTTCTTAATGCTCTCATCTCAACTGCATTTATTCTGCTTTCATGTTTCTTCTGCCATACCTAACTTTCACTTCCGTACATGAATGTCGGAACCAACACCCCCCCCTCATGCACATCCAAACGAGCCTTGTTAAACACCTACCGACTGCTCATAAAGGAGTGCAAAGCTCCATCCACCATGTTTCCTGCATTCACTCTTCTTTCGATATCACTCTCACACTTTCCATCTCTTGTAAACTTTGAACCCAGATACACAAACTCTTTCACCTGTTCAATTTGTTCATCTTCAATCACAATATTGCAGTCTGTCACTTCCTCATCTTTTTCAAACACCATCACTTACGTCTTTCTTACATTCATCTTCATTCCCTTTCTAACAAAAGCTCCACTCATAGCAGTTACCATCTCCTGCAACTCCTCGGCAGAAGTCGCAAGTAATACTTGGTCATCAGCATAGAGAAAACATTTGACGAGTAACTAATTCATTCTCAACCCACTTTCATTCTCTTTTAAATCTGTCAAACAATTGTCCATGAACAGATTAAACAGTCACGGTGACGCTACACATCCCTGTCTAACACCTTTTTCGATATGAAACCATTCAGTGTATGCCCCGTTTATCCTTACACAAGCACTAGAATCCCTATAAAGAGATTGCAATGCTCGTATGAGGATACTGCTCACACCGTTCACAGACAGTGCTGACCACAATTCATTCCTCACCACTCTATCATAGACCTTATCTAGATCTACGAACGCGCAGTAGACTTTCTTGTTTTTAGCCAAACACTTTTCGGCTATGCACCGCAAGGAAAAGACCAGATCCGTACATCCCATTTCCTTTCTAAATCCCGCTTGTGCGTCCCATACTTTCTCGTCTGTTTCATTCACAACCCTTTCAATCAACACTTTCGCATACAATTTACCGACGACGCTGAGAAGGCTTATACCGCGGTAATTTATGCAGTCCTGCCGTGACCCTTTTCCCTTATACAATGGCACGATTACGGCTTTGCACCAGTCTTCCGGTACTTGCCCATTTAGCCAGCACAGATTGAAAAAGCGGTACAGCTGACTAGCCACCAGGCCCTGTCCAGCCCTCAGCATCTCGACGGTAATCCTGTCCTACCCTGCAGCCTTACCTAATCTCATACTTTTCAACGCTTTCACTATTTCATCCATGCTTATATCATTTTTATCAACATTTATATTAGTTTCCGTGGAAGGTGGCAGATGCTGTACCTGCACTTCCTCTCTTTCAAACAAACTTTCAAAATACTCTTTCCATCTCTTTACCACACATTCTTCTCCTTTTATAAATGCTTTTATAATTGTAATTGTAATTCAACATAAAATCGTAATGGAATCAAAGAAAGGCATATGGCGAATTTTAATACTACTGACATTTAATAGGTACCTGAGTAGGTACCATTGTTGTACACAAACGAATTTAAAAGTTACGTCTGTGTTTTTATTCGATTTTATCTCTAATTATGGATCTGGATTAAAGGGACAGGTATATATTTATTCCTTCAGTAGTTATTTGTGAAAAAATATGCCTACCTGACGATTGAAATATTCATTTGTCTGCTATCTGCCGAATAAAAATATCTGTCAGTTTATTTGTGAATTTAAAAAGTGGCCCATTTTGTCTTGTGCATTTAGCCTTTTAATATTAAAAAAATATGGTTTAATACTTTGTTATGTATAAAATTAATATTTCTTAATTTCGCTGGAATTAATTTGCGCGCATGCGCATACCTCTTAGTCATAGTTTACTAGTTTCACCTTGTTCTTATTTTATATATATTAAGAGTAGGAAATAACATTTAAGATTTATACGGGGAAACCTATAATTGGCTGTTATAACCATTTATAAATTATTATCATTGTATATTCATAAGAGCTGTTGGTTTTCTAAATAAATAATTTTCAACTAGCTTTTCAGATATTCTTATATTACATACCTTCGATACCGTACAGAAGGATATTCTCCCAGCGTTGCACATAAGGTTGCAATTTGTTCTGCGATACGTTCCATGTTAGCGTTACGTGTTTGTGCAAGGGCAGGATTGTACATGCACTGGAAGGTCTCTGAAGAGTCCAACGAGAACACCTACAAGTGCGTTTAAACACAATTAAAAATCTAATTCAAGGTATTGAATAATAAGAAATACAATTGTTTAAAGTAATTTCTTCAGATATATTTAATGTATTCATATTTTTGTGACGTGATGTAAATATTCACCTGACTCTCATATGGTAGGAAGGCAATATTTATCTCCTTTAAAGTTTTAATTTTTCTGGCGGCTGTTGATTTGCACAGCTCATTGAACAGTTCCTCTGGGCATACTATTTTAAGGCAGCGTGTAAAGATATTGTTAACAATTAAATTAACGAGTAATAGGAAATTTTCTCGAAGTTCACAGGGACAAGGTCTGATAAAGCATGTGTTAGATAAAAATACAATTTCGACAAACCTGTTGTTCGTATGGTATGAAAGCAATGTTGATTTCCTTTAAAGTTTGAATAAATTTAGCTACACGACTACGCGACAATTTGTCAAAGAGGACATCAGGACATGCTGTAAAAGTCAAAATAAAGTAATAATAAAAAAGCAACTAAATGAAAAGCACAGAACTAGCTTCAGTTGAAAATAAATATTCAAAATGTGTACCTTCTGTAAAGAAAACATGTGCCGCCTTGTACATAATTCGGTTACCGACCGAGAAGTCATTGATTAGTGCATGTACAGATTTCTCAGATGGCGTGATGAGGTAGATCCCATCCATGGTGCATAGTGGTTCTCTTTTCTTATGGATATCCTCAACCACTGTAAATAGTTAACTGATGGTAAGTAAGAAGCGATTTTATTTTATATTATATAGTATCTTATGCAGTTAAGATACCTAAAATATGAAAAAAGGTAACCTTCAAGCCCGTGCTTAGAGTATACAACCTCTTTTCACATTTCCTTCTAGTCTCTTTAATTTTAAAAAAAAATTGTAGCATAATGCTACGGCCACACTACCGTGAAATGGCAATAATTTTTTTTTTATAGAATATGGATGACAAATGAGTACACAGTCCATCTGATGGTAAGTGGTTGCTGTGGCCCATAGACATCTACATCTATCTTAGTTTGCAAGTTAAAATGCAGATACGTTGTCAGCCGTGAGGGCTAAGATAAAATACCTCTTTTCCAGTAAAAAGGGTGTCCGGTTCTCTACTCACCATACGAAACACAGCATCATTAAGCTGCTATTTTATGCTGGTATTCTGTGAGAGCGTGGTCCTTCCCTGGTCGAGCCGACCCATTCGTGCTACAACTATACTATTAATTTAGCTGCAGCATGGCTCTACCACGTAAATTATGGCCACAATTGAAACAACACCTAGTTGTAGCCACGATTTATGGCCATACTACAAGTTGTTCAATGTGCGACATGAGCTCAACGGAAATAAACTAACCTATTACACATTTACACGATTTCTGTATAGCATCAGGCCTCGGCCAGGCTTCTGCTACCTGCGTGAAATAATTGCCTACAAACGCAAGGTGCCGGGGCTTTTGGTGTTGGGGCTAGCACATTCTAGGCGATTGAATGTTAAAGTTTTGTAACGCTGTTTACGGAAATAGTTTTTTGTAAATGCTTGTTGAAATAGTTTTTGTTTAGTGCTTAGTATTTTTAATTGTAGGATAAAATAGTTGAATTAGTTACCTATCTATTTGATAAATTATAATGGCAAAACGTCGTTCGTACTATAATTGTTGCGTGGATGGATGCTAAATGAGCAAACAAAAGGATTCAGATATATCATTTTTTAAGTTACCGAAGGATAATGAAGGATTAATTTATTCCTTTTTTTTTGTTATACTTGCTTATACAGGGTTATTTTGTGATTACCGGCCAAATTTGCAAAAAAGATTCAGTATAAGTAATATAGGCAAATGGTGAAGAAAAATTAATTCAAAAAATCTCAACCATTCTATAAAATATGTGGTAATGCATTATTTTAACTGACTTTCATTCATAAATATCGAACGTTTATTATTTTATGCACGCACACATTCGTAAGGGTACCTTGTAGCGCATCTCACCCGCTGTTTTTTTTTATTTACCGTTACATCGCTAAGTACCTGCGTCCGCTCGCCCAGCCATCCAGCCAAGCCAACAGCTGACAGTGTTGACCGTGACCTCATTACGTACACTTTGTTACCAATGACGTAGCAAAAATATTCGAACCGCGGGTACTATGAAATGGTACAATATTAGAGTGTTTACCGTGTTTGCAAACACAAGGAATTAACGCACGTGTACCACCAGTCGGAGAACAATTTTTGCAGATAACCAGAAGCTGTTATACTTTGGACAGTTCACCACTCCGTCACATTGAAGTCCTCGAGGTGGTCATTCAATAATAAGCTCGGCTGTCGAAAACGCAGTGATCGAGTCAAAGACTACAATATTATATAGGGAAGATCGAGTGTTTCGAGCGAAACCCCCGCCTTGATGAAGTTCGAGTTTAGAGTTAACTATGAATTCTTTTGGATATCGCCCATTTCATTACCTACGTGTACAAGCACTGAATAATAACGATGATCCACCTCGAAACTATTTTTGTGACTGGTTAGTTGCATTTTAAGTGATTGCATATTTAAGTAATAACACTATGTTAATAAACATATTTTGCCGTTGTACGCCGAACGGCGTACGCGCCGACGCGATGTTCGAGTCGGCTGAGGTCGACAATACTCTGCACTATTCGCACTGCCTATTATCACAAAATAAATAATAGTACTATGTACTATTATTCTGCATATTAACCGGCCCGTCCGGTTTTAAACGCTCTCAATGCTAGACGCTACGCTAACGCCGCCTGAGTAAGCGTTATGTAAATCGCGGCAACCTATCATCGACTTCCTAGCTCAGCTATCTCTTTTACAACTAATTATTTACATTTATTATCCACCTCTTTATATCGCTCTGTAGTCTAAGCTTGTATTTCGAACTGTCATTTGTGTGGGAGTAAAAAAATATATTTAATTAGTGGAGTATAGAATTTTTATTTGCATAGCATCCATCCCACACGCCGTTAAAATGTAAAAAAAAAATATTTTATTTCTTATGAAGTACCTAAGCCCGTTTAAAGTATGAAGGGAAAATTGGAATCATAATATTGAGCGTGTCATTGACTCGTACACAAACGAGCGCGCGCTGTTGTTGCCCATAAACCACATTCAATTTCGGATATTTTCAAATAAATGTAGAAACTAACGTGTGTCTAATCTTTGAAAAATAACCCCGTATAGCAAAAAAGAATTAAGTAATAATTTAACTACAGAAGTAATACCTAAGTACTTTATTACTATTAAATTTATCTATACTTGTCTTTTATAATTAAAACATTTTTCATTAAGACTTCGTTTACAACATTTTTAACTAAGTAGAATACGATGACATTTCTGTTAGGAATCATATTTCGGGTTTATTTGTTGTGTAAACAACAATCTATCTACCGATTTCTTCCGAACCAAGCATCGCGATTCCCGACGAATGGCCTTGCAAGTTGCATGCGTTGGGCATCACAGAACTCACATAATAGCGAAGATATGGTCAGTCGATCATAATTAGAATAGGTAGGTACTTTACCTTCTTGTACTCTTATTTATTCTGTGCTTTACCTAGTAACTTACTTACCATTTCGCATTGTATTTTTTTACTTTTTATTGACCTTATAAGTAGCGGCACGAAAGTCTAGTAGTGATCGTTATTGCATATAAGTTGCGCTGATTGGCTCGTGCGTATCGTTCGCACGCGCTGATTGGCTCTCCAGGGACATTTGTGCAATTCAATTCGTAGGCGTCCCCTCCACGTTTCGTTCAACGCTAGACTTATGTGCCGCGACTGGTAACGACGGAAAGTCTGCCGTGACGTAGAAAGGGGAAAAGATTCAAAGTAATAGAGACACTCGCGCGCAGCGATCAAGTTTTATTTAGCTTGCATGTGCGATTTATCTAATTAATAATAATTATGTATGCAATTAAAACGTCGGCAAGCAGTCAACATCAAAAAAGTGCAACTTCTGTACGTAGCACTATTATTTATTCCGTGCCTCGGCCGGCACCGTCGGTTCACAGGCGTTCACGCATACATGCGTATGTATTATGTTCAGAAATAAGAATATGCGATTTAAAAAAAATCTATTGATTGAACTAAAAAACACTATTACGTTAATATGTTGCTTGTAGAATAATCTGACAAAAACTCAGAATGATTGCATGTACATATATTAGTATGGTTTCTAATCGTTAAAATAACAATTTAATTTAATCAATTCAATTAATTAAATACCTAGGGCATATTCTTGCCGACGACTTTAACGATGATCTAGACATAGAGAGGGAGCGTAGGGCTTTGGCGATACGCGGCAATATGCTGGCTCGTAGATTTGCCCGGTGTTTGGACCAAGTCAAAATAACCTTATTCAAAGTGTATTGCCAGGGTCTATACACGAGCGGTTTGTGGATTAGGTATGCCGAAAAATGGTTAAACACCCTGCAAGTCCAGTACAATAACGTTTTCAGGATGATGTTGACAGATCCCCGCTTCTGTAGTGTCTCAGGCATGTTTGCACAGAACCGAACTGACGGTTTTCATGCCGTAGTACGGAAAAAAGTTGCGTCGCTGATGATAATGATACGAAGAAGTGACAACAGCATGCTGATAACGGTGGTAGATGATCCGCATGCGCCTATTGTGAGGCATTTGGTACGAACGATCAACGATGACTCATACAGTGGATGATAATTATTCTAGGTGTCGACCGCACGGGGTTAATTGAGGAATTTAATTTAGTTTGATTTAATTCTAATATAGTATATAATATAATTTATTTTTGTCAAAATACTAACACCTAGTTTTTTAAGCGTTAATGTAATGTACCCATGGATCTTTGTTGTCTGAAATAAATGAATTTGAAAATAAATTTTTAGATGTATTTTTGTGATTCTTTTCAATCATATCAAATTAGTAGTATCATGTTTTCAACACACTATCTAACAAGCATATATCCTGAAAAATATATATGTTTTTGATTTTGTTCACTGAAGTGGATCATATTCTTTAACCCACGGAGCAAATACAAAGAGGAGACGGCCTAAGCAACTGTGCACTGTGATTCTAACTAGGTCCTCACGTCTCCCCCCCGAACGGGTTCCCGCCTTGTCGTGGCGGGGGGGCTTAGTAGCCGTGGCTTGGTCACCCACGGTGAACAAAGAGGAACCCCTTGGCTGGCCCGTGGTGTAGGGCCGGCCCGAGGTGGCCACTCCGAGTGGGCTTGACGAGCCCACTTCGGATGTGTGTCGGTGGGCTGCTGCGAGAGGGGTGTCCTCCCCACCCCTACCTCTGCAGCCGGGGTTGAGTCGCGGAGGAAGAGGAGTGTTGGTATGGCGATGCGCCACTCGCCCTATCCTCCGCGACTCAAACGAGGCCGCACCGTTGATGCGGTGGTGGTGGGGCTGCGGGGGGAGAGGAGTGCCGGTATTGCGAGGCGCCGCTCTCCCTACCCTCCGCAGCCGAATTTTGGTTGGCGGCGGAGCCATAGACCAGATCCGCCGCTGGGGTCAGGAAGGCTGGTGCTCCTGAGTACTAGTTTTTCCTGGCCCCATGGCCTTCGCGCATCGGACACGGGGGCGTCCGTTGCGCATGTGAAATTGGAGGCCGAGGAGGAGGGCGCGCCATGTATTCTGGTGCGCCTTACCGGAGAAGGAGATGGGGGAGGAGTGTTCCTCTCCCGAGGAGGGGCCGCCATGGGGCGGCCAGCGCAGGTGGGGCCGCGGAAGTGTGCGAAAGCGTTCCCGTGGCCCTGCCAATATGCGACTAGGGTGGAACACCATGGGGTTTTAGTCTGTGCGAGTCCGACATAACCCGTCCTTGCCCCCGCGAGGCGGGTATGCGTAGGCATTTCACCATGTAAAAAAAAAAAAGGTCCTCACGTCTCACAGTGGGCGTGGCTTTAGTTAGTATACTGTCAGTGTTCGTCCTGTGCGCTTATGTGTCGCAAATCGGTGTATTTTCTGCCGAATTCCAAAAAGGAGACGGTACTCAATTCGAGTGTATGTTTTTTTTTTTTTGCTTTTTTTTTTATGTGTGTTACCTCATAACTTTGTACTGGGCGAACCGATTTCGATGATTCTTTTTTTATATGAAAGCTGATAGATCTCGTGTGGTCCCATATGAATTTGATCAAGGTCAGACCAATGGTTATTGAGTTATTCTTAAATAACCTGTCTTGAAGTCGCTTATATTGAAGTCGGCTGTACAAAATTTTTAATTTTAAATTATCATAGTATTAAGAAGAAAAAGATGAAGTGTTGCGTTTTATCGTGTAAAAACTACTCAGATAGACATCACAACTAATTTATTAAAATAGTTCTAGAAAAATCTTTGCGTCGGCTTTCAAATTTAATTAAATATATTCGACACTAGATGGAGATATTTTGTGTCATGGGAACTACAAATATAAAGGTATTTAGAGCTCAGTATTGGTAAAATAATCATACGAAGGTGCTGAAACTTGTTTTGCATTCAGTCCTAAAGAATTTTTAATCGCCAAAATATTAATTTTTATAGTTTTTATAATCATTTTGTGAACAGGCCGCCACCTATCGTTTAGGTAGCTAAACCACATTGCAACATCGATATGGAACGATGCGAGTAGTTTTACTATTTATCGGAAGATGGAAAATAGTAAGTGGACGGGCTTAACACCCCTCACCCCGCAAATCGTTACACGTTGTTACGTTGAGAAATCTAATTACTTCCCCGCTTCTGTAGTGCCTCTGGCATGTTTGCACAGAACCGAATTGACGGTTTTCATGCCGTAGTACGGAAAAAAGTTGCGTCGCTGATAGGAAGGATACGGAGAAGTGACAACAGCATGCTGATAACGGTGGCAGATAATCCGCATGCGCTTACTGTGAGGCATTTCGTACGAACGATCAATGATGACTCAAATATCTATTGGCACGATCCTGACACACCTCTCTCGCTTCCTCCACATCCTGGATAAATCTTCCAAAAACACAAATTGAGCGAGTTATAACGATTTTTAAAAATGACACGACTCCCGTGTCATACTCCACACAGAAAAATTATCGATCATTGGCACTGAACCGGTTAAGACATTATAAAACTTGCGTTTAGCTCCTGTAGTCCCCTTGAAGGATATAGTAAATTTAAAAAATTGACGTAGGTAATGAAAATATTTTTGAGACAGTATGTTACAACGACAGATTTCAGCGTTTGATCTGGTACGTAAATATTATATTGTGTTTTAACTTCTACGACGAAAGACTTGATTGACTCAAACATCAGATGCCGTGTTAAATAGATGCTCAAGTATCATATTATTAGCGAAAGAAAAAACCTAGTCAGCAAAATGATTTTGATTACAAAATTAGTATTTAAAAAAAGGTATTAAAAGATGTTCTCCACTTACAAGTAATTCCCTCTGCCGAGATGTCGTGCATTTTGCAGCACGCAGAAACCATGCGCATTGAGAGTTGGTCCACTATGAGGATCCGCCATTCTATGCGTTGCGACTCCTTGCCTTTTGGTCCGCGATAGCGGATCACCTCGTTCATAATCTCTGAAATTGAAAACTTGATATTATATAGTAACTGAAAAAACAAACTATGAAAGATATTTTAATTGTGACAAAACTTTTTTGGTTTGCAATTTTACACAAATACTGTCGTCACATCTTTAATCTCTTAGTTTCCAATTTCCATGCAAACTTTATTTTTGATATTTTCTGTATTATATAGCGCACGCGGGTGTTTATGTGTGTGTGAGAGAAAGAGTGTTTGTGTATATTAATCACTTTGAATCTAATGATTTCTTATATTTACGCAAACATAGAAAAAAACTAGTTTTTACTGATTTTATTGAATTTCATCATCCTTCATAATTCTACCAATAGTAAAAGTAACAGCATGTTTAGAATATATTACTCTACAAATTTTAAAATTCAGTTCACAATGGAGTTAAAGAGTTAAATACAATAGAATCCGACTTCGTCTTTAACGACCAACCGTTTTGTGCGATGTATATGCATAGTCAAGTTTGGTTTTCATACAACTTTCTTGAAAATACATCCGTACAGTGCGACCCGGGTTTAAGCGTCCAACCGCTTTGAGCGTATTTACTAAAAATCGTTTGTTCAGTCCGTGTATCGAAACCGCCGTATTCAGGTATTTCGTTCCCGCGGGATAATTTTCGAGTTACACACGTTCGAAGTCGAACTCTTGAGTGATCGCTGCATGACCACTCGGGAAAAACTAAACATAATAAAATAAGCAATCTGTATTAGGTATATAGAGCCACAGCGCCTAATAATTTCGCGGTTTCACCCGCGTCATCACGTGTCCGAGATGCGTGGCATGACATGACACCTAGTTCAAACATTTTATAATTGCAATCAACTATTTTATTTGATAGTAATGTATGAAAAAATTGTCATAATTAATGGAGTGCTTTTATTTATGCGCGGTTTTTTTTTTTCAGTTCTAAAGAAAAACGTACACGATACATGAAAAGTGTGTAGGCAAGAAATGATTCTTGATAAATTTGTTATCAACCTCTTATACTTATTAATCAATTAAACTTTCAAAATACCATAGCAACGTGAAATGAAAGAGTTCAGAAATAAAGATGTAACTAATCATTGTTACGCGCTCCCGGGATGAGGATAAAAGTACTCAATTAAATTTGAATTTATTTTAGCTACTAGCTGTTCCCCGCGACTTCGTGCACGTTTAGTCTAGGGCGGTAATTTTTTTGCACGGACACCTAAGAATTTTTCTAAAATTTAAGCAGTCTAAGTTACTTCTTATAACATGAGCTATCTACTACTGAATTTCCCGTCAAAATCGGACCAGCCGTTTTGGAAATTAACCGGAACAAACAGACTGACAGACATACAAAAATGTTAAAAATTGTGTTAATGTTATAAGTACCGTATATAATTTCACATGCAATTAGTAAAAATCTGTTATTTTGACATTACAAACAGACACTTCAATTTTATTTATTTGTGTAGATATAGATAATGATAGAACTAACGGCTACCTCGCTCATACAAGCTTTCTATACTGGCTTCTCAGTTCGCACCGGGCTAGGGTTATGCGTTGTTTGCGCGTCAAGCCAGGTACCTATTGCATTATTTTAATTTTACATTATCTCTTAAACTATGTACTATATTAACATGGTATGAAGATAGAAGTTTATCTTTATAAAATTGTCTTGATAATGAAGTAACTTTCGTTCGTAAGGATAAATATGCCATGCCTAATAATTAAATTTTCATTTTTTTTTGTCACAAAATGCCTGATTGTGGCTTATATATAAGAAATAGACATATGGTATCACGGACTTTTTTTTAGATGGAGTAAAGATCTATATTTTTCTATACATATTTATCATTTTGGGAACGCTTTTTCTTCTGACTTGCTTAACAAATATAGGCTAGCTGAGATTATAGAATATATATATATGAATCTGGCTATAATATCCAAAAAGATTTTTCAAATCGGACTGGTAGTTCCAGAGATTAGCACGTTTAAACAAACAAAAACACTCTTCTGCTTTATTATATTAGTATAGATGTTGCATCGTGTTCGTGTAACTTCGATTTTGTTGAAACGGTTCGGAACGCCGTACGAACAAGACCTGCGTGAATACTAGTGTCGATATGCTCATCACTGATACTATCTCTGTCGGGCACGATGCCAGGTGAGACAGCGTGCTTTTTGACCACGCCCACCAGCGAGTTCGAGCCCGCGACTTGTGCCACCTTAACACCTGTCGTCATGGATATACATAAAATTAAAGCCGTAGTATCTCTTATTTAGGCCCTAACTTTGAAGAAAATGATTTAAAAAAGGCGTTGGGTTAAACCGTGTAGTGGCGATGTAAGAATATATCCACTAATCCACTACCCCAATCATGCCGTGGGTGTCGTAAGAGGCGACAGGGGAAAACGAATCAGGAGATGGGCAGCAGCATATTCCCAATAACGACTAAAAAATCTGCGGTTGCTAATCCGCTTGTAAAGCGTGGCAACTATGGCAATTATCCCCCCCTATGAAGCAATCTATGGAGGAGGCCTATGCTCAGCAGTGGACTTACAATAGGCTGTATGCCGGGGTTAAACGGTGGTTATTCAAGAGACAATTGTATTACCCGTGCGGTTAAAAAATGGGATTGAAATGGCGTCGCCTCTATTCACCTCCCGCTCGCACACTGTCGCTATCTATATTCATATCCGGCGGTAAAGACTGCAAAAAAAATGTAGGTTGCGATATGCGTTTTTCGGTACGTTCTATAACTTCAGTCCAATTCGTCATTGGAATCAATGATAACAAATTCCAATAAAAGAAGTGTTCTGAGAGTTTTCTAATTTTTGTTGATTTTGTTTACTCGTGTCTTAATGGCATGTAAATATTTCATACAAAAATATTTACATGCCATTAAGAAATGAGTTACCACTTTTTAAACATTCGTTTGTCTATCAGTCCGAACTAATCTTCTGAATGGCGGAACTAATTGTAACAAAACTTCACGAACAAATAGAGTAAATACGAGGAGTGATCAAGACTTATTAAAATAGAAATATTGATAAGATAAAATAAATGGTCTTTAATGATTATCTTAAGTTTAAATAACGCCACATTAATAGATCCCACCCAAGCGAAAACAGAGCGAATCGCTAGTTACTAGCTACTTTGGTATTAATTGTATATTTTCCCATTAATAGAAAACTTCCAATTAACCGAACAATATAGCTTTATAACTATATACCGTTATTAGCGGATTTTCGCTATTGGTACTGTGCATGTTGACGGTACGGCATACGTACTAACGTACATGAGCCGCCATTTCTAATCCCATTCTTCTTCCATACGGACTATACACTAATTTAAATCTATTTAAAGAAATTCAACTAATGGGGGAAAATGTTTTAACGAATTATGCTATAGATGATAACTCATACATCAACCAAACAAGATACTTTTATAAGGAAAAGTATGACACCTTAAGAAAAATTTAAAGAAAATTCTATATCTCTGATCGCAATCGAGATTGAATGTGTACGGGCTGCCATTAACCGTCTACGGGTAGCCATAGAGTGACGCAAGTTTCTCACCACCCCCGCTCGCTCCTCTCCTCGACGCACGTTTGGTTACCCGCGTAAATCAGTGTTTTGATTTTGTTTAACTTTTGATGAGTCACTACATCAATTACGAGCGCAAAAATGTGTTCCGTGGAACGAAAATGTTTCTCAGTTGCTATCACACAGCACTTAGATGACGAGCCTGAGAAAGTTTGTTTAACTCCCAGTGCGTCCGAAGCTCTGATAGCTGCAGAAGTGCTGAATATGTTGTGCATACTAATTTAGATAATGGCATTACATCTCGTCTTCACAAAGCAGTACGTACCTAGTTCTTACTATAGAACAAATATCAATCAAAAGCAAACTAAAATTGCCAGCAAATCAAATTCCCGCCAAATGTTAAGTTTGAAAAAATAGGGTATACAATTTTAATCTGGGGGCACGGCAGTGCCCCCGCCAAGTCGAGCAAAAATGCGGCACGGCCGTACCATCCTTTTCTCGAAGCAGTTCAGGCCGTTTCCGAAACCCTATAACTTCGTTATGGATAAAACTAGAAGCCTGAATTTTTACTAACCAAGTAGGCATTGTATGAACTCGGTATATTTCAAATGATCTTGAATTTGAACCAGTAGTTTAAGAATTATAACTAGTCAAAGTTTCTTAATTTTGTCACTCACTGACTGACCGAACATCAAAACTCTAAGGCACTTCTAGCAGACATAGAAACTTCAAATTTGGAATACAATTATTGTTTAATATATAAATCAAGGAAAAATTCAAATATTTTACAATTTCGGTCCAGTTTTCGAGATACACCAACTGCATAAATAACTTTGTAATCCCATATAAACATATAGTATTACAAAGTTACATTTGCAGTGAATGAATCAGTGTACCTATATATGTATAATGGAATAATAGGTGTAAATAGCTACCTAGATATAACTATCTACAAAAAGAAATGAAATGCCATCAAAAACATAACTTGTAAAAAAAGCCAAGTCTCGCAGCTCAGTTCTTCTACCGTAAAAAGTTGTAAGATCCATGTCAATCTATGTATCAATCTACGGACTGAATAAATTAACCGACTTGGTATTACACTGAGTTGCGAGACTTGGCTTTTTTTTACAAGTTATGTTTTTGATGGCATTTAGTTTTTACTGGCTGAATCTAAGATTCGAAAAAATAGAACACTTTCTATAGCTCATTGATTCTTAGTCCTATTCTGAAAACTTATTGATCATCCTAGTGCATTACTATGTAGGTGGTACATACAGTGTTAATAAAAATTATATATTTCATTTAAGCTTTTTTTTTATTTTCATTGACCATGTCATCGGTATCTTGATGGTCGTATTATCTGGATTCTACTGCAATTCTTCACTTCACTTACTTCACATGTCTTTGACATATTTTTTTCCTTATTTCTTGACTTGTAGGTTTACTCATAATGTATTCCTACACCGCAAGCATGTGGAAAATCAACACTTAAAATTGCAATAACATTTTCATTGGTGCCTGCAGAGATCGAGCTTGGGTTGCTCTAGTTCTATGAAATTAACAGTGAGTGCTTAGGCCCTGAGCTACCATGGGCTCTCTTGTAATCCATATTAAAAATTATTCTTTTCTATTCACCCAAACAACACTTAAAATTGCAATAACATTTTCATTGGTGCCTGCAGAGATCGAGCTTGGGTTGCTCTAGTTCTATGAAATTAACAGTGAGTGCTTAGGCCCTGAGCTACCATGGGCTCTCTTATAATCCATATTAAAAATTATTCTTTTCTATTCACCCAAACAACACTTAAAATTGCAATAACATTTTCATTGGTGCCTGCAGAGATCGAGCTTGGGTTGCTCTAGTTCTATGAAATTAACAGTGAGTGCTTAGGCCCTGAGCTACCATGGGCTCTCTTGTAATCCATATTAAAAATTATTCTTTTCTATTCACCCAAATTCCAACGGTTTCAAAGCCTTTTTCATAGTCCACTTACGCAAGACAAAGTGCCAAATAATGCCAGATGAGACTTGCTTTTGAATAGTTATTCACTTTTTTACTAAGAAGTTTATAACTAATAAGTTTTTAAAAACCTACTAATTGATAAAATAATTTTTTTAATATTTGTAAAAAAAGAGGATATTTTAATTAAATAAATATTAAATAAAAGAAAGTCTTATTTTACTCTTATTTTCAAAAACTACAATAATGGTACATCATCATCTTTATATATAAAAATTATGTGTCACGTTGTTTGTCCGCGATGGACTCCCTAAACTACTGAACTGATTTCAATGAAATTTTGCATACTGTGTACATTTTAGTCCAACTTGAGAGATAGGATAGTTTTTATCCCGCTAAATGACCCTCAAAATTTTTTATTGCGAATTTAAGGATTTTTATAGGAAGGGTCGTTGGAAAGCGCAGAACAACGTCTGCCTAGTGAGCTAGTTATCTATATATTTGAACAGAAGTTTAAAATTTGGCTACTCTTTGAAAAATAACCGTGTATATCAAAATATTCCCTCCATACATATAAAATACATTATGTTACTTTCACCAATGAAAACACTAAGCTTGTGCAGAAGTATTTTTGAATGAATTTTTCAATTCAAAAAAATATTCATCACCAATATTTTAAGCCAAGCTAGTTTTTGTTCTTAAATCAAAAACATTAGCTGATATTGTTTACAAATATCAGTGGTACAACAAACAATGGATTAGGAAAAATAAAATTACTTAGTGCTTTTGAATGCAGGTTTTTTCAGAATTTCAATTAAAACTACACTGATACTTTTAACTGAAGCATGCAGTCAAAAGTACTTTTGACTGGAGTTTGGTCAAAAGTAGTTCGGACCAAGAAAGAGTTCTCTGACTAACATTTAAACTACATTTTTTATAGAATAAGCGTGACAATGGTATAAAAAAGGGTAATGATGAATCTCAAATTGTAAGTATCAATATTTTCCATGGAGGGTGGCAGTAGAAGCAACATTTATAATTAAAACATACTATTGATATTAAAATGTGAAATTAGCTTTGCAGTCTAATGTGAAAAATAGGTCAAGTAGACAAAGGAGTCCACAATCAGACGTGATAATTTCAAGTGTGTAGTATCCATGTTTTATTTAATTAAAAAAGTCTAAAAAAGTAAAATGGTATTAAATAAAAATTGCTTGCAGCGATGTCGTACTTTTGGTATGACGTACGTCCCCCACCCTACTAACGAGTGTCATTTTATAAGAAAATCAATATTTTGTCATATTATGTCAACATAGGTTTAAAAGTGGTTTATCATATTTTAGATTGTTTATTCTAATTAGCAATTCTTTCTTTTGACATATTTTGCAATTATAGTGTTTGTTTACACCTTTATTTTTAGTGCAGTGACAGTATGACTCAAGATAATACTTATCGGCATTTGATGACATACATCATTGAAAAAACAATTATTAAAAGAGCCTATACATTTAAAGAAAGTTATGCATTTAATATGCATTTTTAAAATTGATACCAATTAGCCAGCGAGAAATGCATGACAAAATAAACTGCCCATTATAATCAAAATATAAAACAATAAAATATGATTTTTTGGGCCTTTGGAAAAAATTAGAGTGAATTATTTATGTACAATTATTGTTTTCCTTTTATGAATTTAGAGTAATAGTTCATCAAAAACATTTAAAATTTTTACTTACTTTGACCGACAAGAGCTTTCAGAGCCATCTTGAACCACAGACTAAAGAATTTGACATAGTACCATAGACGTAGTATCCTAATCCTCAAGTCTATGCTATCCATAGATAAATAAATATGTAGCATCATGCTATCTATTAGAGATGAATCGTACTAGGTAAATTATGTACTAGATGCACTTAGTCCAATTCCGTACAAATACTCGATCGATCCAAATACCTGCTCCACCTAGTCCATGAAGTACGCAGTTGAGTATTGTTGGAAAAGTATACACTTTAAAGTACGCTTAGTCTTTACGTACAACCGATCCCAATACGTGAAGGTAATGAATAGTAATCAATCGTCCATTCATACTTTACAGAGGCTTATTATGACTGGTCAACGTTAAGATTTATCTACATTCCAAATTGTTAGCATATTTAGAAGATCATTTTTTATTTAAGAATAATCCGATTTTTGTGTTTTTTCCGTAATTTTTTTTTGATTTTTGTTTCGTTTTTATAATTACCTATCTACAATTTTAAATTTAAATTTTTAAATTTTAAATCTTTTACATACGTGCGAAAAATCAGTCTCAAGAATTTTTAAAACTAAATTATATTTTACAAATGTTATACTCAGACATTTGTTGGCATTTGTCCGTAAAGTGATCCCAAGCGACACTGCTGCAATTTTTGAAGTGAAAACTTCTTTAGCGACGTTGTGCACTTTTTTTGTAATGGGTAAAAAATGTTAACTCGCGTCAGGTCACGTGTCCTGATCGAAAATTCGTAAGACGGACGGAGAGTAGACAGCCGGCGCGGCGTAGTAGAGGAAGTATCTCCCTCTCTTTCTACAGCGCGGCGAAAATGTATGTCTGCGCCTGCTGTTTCGTTTAGGCGGCGCAGGACGCTTGATCGAACGTTCGTGTGTGTTTATGTTACAGCGTGCCACGCGCATCCATGGATGGTGACAGCTGATGGCTCGACCATCTGTGTAGTTGCCACACTACTGTGTATTCGTAAAATACGTGTATATAAAGTGTTTGTAATATGGAAATTGAACAAAATGCATCTATTAATGAAAAAAGTGACGAAGAAATAGCGAAAGAAAATGAGTAAGTACTTTATAAATATACTAGATGAAAATTTAATTAATTTTCATTTCATAATTAATATAATTTCATTTTATTATTCAGGACAGGTTAGGTTTAATTAATTTTCATTTATTAATTAATATAATTTTATTATTAAGATTAGGTTTCGATTGAGTCTACTGTATTGCTTGACGAAATTATTAATATAGATACATATGTACTTACACATTATAGATGTAATATTTGTAATATGTTTATACTTTATAGCATTAACCTATATTTTCATAACATCACAATAAGCACATGTGCGGTATAGGTTTACCAAACAAATAATAATAAATAATCTCCGCCATTCCAAAATATCAAAAATGCACAACGTTAATATTCAAGTTTTCACTTCTGCCGGCACTCCAGGAGTGCAACCCGTCGTTTTTTTTTAACAATAAACACTTTAATGTCTAATAAAAAAAATGAAAGTTCTTTAACCACATAACAAAACTTCGTTGCGAAAACCCATTACTAAATAAGTCGAGTAGGTATCGTTCAATACGGTGCCGAGATCACATTCGCATGAGTTCGTACTAGACACTCGACTGCATAATATGGTCTCCATTCGCATCGAGTATTTACTAGTACCTAGTCTATAAAATCTGCCTAGTATTTGGTTGAAGTCCCCGGGACTAGTCCCGACTAGTCTCGAGTATTGACTGCAAGGAGATTAGGAGATTGTAAAATATAGGCAGTGCGCACTTCATACTAGAAAAACGTCCTAAATCAGTGACCTTGAAATGAATGAAAGGCACCGAGTTAGGCATTGCATTTTTTTCTAATAGAGGGTCCATGATACAATATTTTGAGAATATTATTAGTATATACAGCATCACGGAAAACGAAATGCGTATTTTTTTTCAATATGGAAAGTGCTGAATAGTGTTATAATTAAACTCCGTTTAATATTTTGATTACATTATTGCTTCGCTACAGTATCAAACCTTACGGTAACTAGTGGCGGCGTAGCGTGGGTTGACACCTAGGGCGGTTTTCTATCAAGCACCTCCCAAAATAATACCAAAAATGCTATACATGCTAACGGGACTTTATTTTGCTAAAATATTCTAATATATTATCAAAGTCAAAGTTATTTCTTGTCATTTTCGATAGATAAAGTGGAAAGATTGGTTAATCGCGCTTGGCTCATTGTGGACCTTAAGTAAGATTTTATTAACTTGAGTTTTGAAAAGCTTCCTACACGTGAAACTTAATAGTAAAAAATCTTAGACACAGCGCTAGATTCGGAACAGATTCAGAATAGCCCAATTTTATGAGAAAAGCTCCAATGAATGACATTGAACCGCTTCTTGGGAAGAAATGCTGGCAGCTTTCAAGTCGTAAAACAAAAAAAGTAGAAAATTCATCGTAGATTTTTGTCAGATTTTGAACTATTACATGAAGATCTCCATCTGGTGACGTTAGCAGAGTGTAAGGCTGAACAACACTAAATGTTACGAGAATATCATCCATTGCTCTGTAGCGATGGTTTAGTTCCTCGTAAATATGTCAAGACATTTTAACATAGCTCTCTGCAGCTCCTCTGGCAATGTTAGTCCAGCATATAGGGTCATTTCTCCTGGTAAACGTTTTCGATATCTCCTCATTTCTCTTCTTCCTTTAATCGAAGTGTCCACATTCTCACATTTTTTTTCACGTAGGAAATAGCTTTTTCCACTAGTTAAATACGTTGGCTTTAAAGAAAAAATTTTGGGCTTTGATTTTTATCTCATACTTTTCCAGTGATAATCTAGATTATTATTATATTATTTAGTATTTGCTTTTGTGTCTGACTAACTTCTATTAGGATTTTACACCAAAAGGAAAGATAGCATAAAAAACTGAAGTCACACAAAGCTGGTAAGAGTGTAGATACTGCTTCTTTTGTATCGACGTTTTCTCTGTTGGTCCTGGGATCATACATATCTTCGAGTGTTTATACTAGTTTTTTTTTTTTTAATTATTCTGCAGTGGTTTAACGTCATAATGATCAATTCATTTTGTCTCTGAGAGTCTTTTGACGGATACGCCTACACTTTTTATTAAAGTTTCCCATTGACGCGTGGATGATGAAAAGAACCTGTGAATTGTTCCGAAAAAAGTTAAACTTGAATTAACGCTCCCTAAGTGAGTGCACTCCACGTAGATTTAGCGAATGATTAGCACAAGGCGTTTTTTACGTGGTAGAGCCATGCTGCATCTATGTAAGTAGTATAGTTGTAGCACAAACGGGTCGGCTCGACCGGGGAAGGATCACGCACTCAAAGAATACCAGCGTAAAATAGCAGCTCAACACTGATGTATTTCGTATGGTTAGTGTAGAGAACCGAAGACCCTTTTTACTGGAAAAGAGGCATTCCATCTTAGTCCTCACGAGTGACAAGGCATCTGCATTTTGATTCGCAAACTAGGATAGATGTAAAATCTATGGGCTACAGCAATACCACTTATCATCCGGTGGACAGTGCGCTCGTTTGTCACCCTATTCAATAAAAAATATATATTCATTCATTTGACAACCTGAAATTTTAAAATAGTGTTGTCATCTATAGCGTAAAATGCACCTCCTAGTTTTTAGGGAATGAACATTCGTGTAACAGAAACAGAAACTTTTTTATTAAATTTAGATTATAAAAAATACTTATTGAAAGTCACTCTTTTGTTTAATTACCACTGCTTCGAAAAAAAAACTCTGTCCTGGGAAGAACCAGCAAGAAACCCAGCGGAACTTTTTTTTAAATAACAGCTTATAATCATGAATGTTACACAAATTAACAACACAACAAATTAGAAATAGCTTGGTAGCGATCACCTCATTTTCAGAGGTTATTATCATCCATAATTTTTTTAATATTATAATAACCCTTTTTATACAAACTTAGTTTATTAAAGTTTTTGAATTTTGAGCTGGTCAAATTTTGTATATTTTCTGGAATTTTGTTGTAAAAGCGTATACATCGCCCCAAGAATGAATTACTGACTCGATGGAGTCGAGTAACTGGTACCACTAGCTTGTGTCTGTTCCTAGTATTTATAGAATGAATATCACTTATTTTTGTAAAACTACTTTTATTTTTGTGTACGTACATTACATTTTTATAAATGTATTGAGAGGCCAAAGTTAATATATTAATTTCATTAAATTTTTGTCGCAGCGACTCTATAGGCTTTAAATCATAAATTGCTCTTATGGCTTTCTTCTGTAAAACAAATATAATTTCAGTGTCAGCTGCGTGTGCAGCAAAATACCATACGATATTGTGCTATGGAAATAGCTAAAGTAAACTAATCTAGCTGTTTCAACACTGGTAAGACTTCTAGCCTTGTTTACAACATATGCTGCAGAGCTAAGTCTGCTTGCTAATTTTGATATATGGGGGCTCCATTGAAGCTTGGCATCTAATGTGATTCCAAGAAAAATGGTGGTACCTATCTACAAAACTCAGTTTCTCTCCATTTAAAATTACATTATTATTTAATTGTTTGACATTTGGAGTCATAAATTTCATACATTAAAGTGTAGTAGTAGTTTTTTTTTGTGTTACTTAATAATAAGCTTAATTAAAATACAATATGGAATATACCAACTATGCTTAGCGACAAAAAATGTAAGATTATTGTTCTAGCATACGTCTTAAATATTATTTTAAGTCAATAACTGTCTAAACGTTGGTAATGTTTTTATTTTGTGTAAACATTTATCAATGTTAGAAGGAGATAAAATACAAAACTCGGTGCCTCTCTTTCTAAGAAAAATGAGGAACGTTTTCAATTTTTCAAGCGCTCACTCCCTATATTATATTATAACCTCCTTGATTGACTGACAAAGATAGACTACGGAATAGTGTAGTTAAAAAAGTACAGAATATATTCTTGCACAACACGAGTACGCGTCATGTTACTTTTATATACATTGAAATATAGTTCAAATTCAAATGACTGACACACGAATGATTTAGACAAACACGAGTGAGCGGCAAAGCAGACTAGTAACTATGGCAACAAAATGGTATCTCGCTTTGCTTTGGTTTTGGTACTTCTACTTCTTTGATCACAGAGTACTTTTTTATATTGGAAATCTTTGATTCAAGCGGGCCTCCGCATTGTGCCGTGCCAAGCGTAGGCACAGTGAGGCTAGGTGGATCAAGTATTTTAAAAGCTGGAATAGGTGCAACCTAGTCTCGTTTAATACTTAGTGCCTAGATTTGTTCTAGTATATACGCTTCATGTCTACTATGTACGAATAGTAGTACAGAGATTGTTGAACGCCTCCCGATTATAATATTAACTTACCTATGGTTTATGCTTATTAATTTTTCAGGTTCGAAATTTCGATCGATAAAACGCAGATGAGATAATGAATACTGCTATTTCATTCCCACACAATGAACTACAATGAACATTGCCGGCCTGACAGCGAGAATAGAAATAGAATGTAGAGTAGAGTTGTGCCTTGGCAAATGGCAATGCAGCCACAGACTCACAGAGTACACTACATTTATAAATTTAGTTTTTTACTTTTTTAGTTTTTTATACGTTCGCGTGAGTAGTGGACGTGTTGATCGGTAATCGAATTAATGTGATTATCACGAGCGTGAATAGATATTGCAGTGCGGTATTTACGATTTGTTGAATGTTTTATTGTTTTTTAACATTTCACTTGATAATAAAAACCGGTAAATAAAGTGAAAAATATTATAAATTAATTGTTTCCAATTATAAACGAGTTGAAGGCATTTATAAATTTTATATATATTTTTTAATAAGTTTAATTAAATACCCTCGTCTGCCCATAATAAATAATTCATTATATATATGATTTTCTGTAAATCCTAAAATATTTATTATTTTAACAAGTTACAAGTTTTTAAGGCTAGTTATAAATAAAAACATTTTTAATAAAACTGTTTTTTCACTTAGTCGGGTTAAAATTACAACTATAGTTTTTTTATTGTGTCATTATAATAATGAAGTTTGATTGCGTCAATAAATAAATAAAAAATTGATAAGTTATAAATACTTGTGATAACCTTGTAAATATTATAATGTATACATATCAGGTTACTTTTTGTGTATCTAGGCGGTTTTTAATTATTTACAGCTGGTGAAAGTGTGGTGCGGTGATTGACGAGTTGAGTTGAATGCGGTGATTGATGCCAACAGTTTGTTGATTTGTTGCTGTTGGTGTGTTTAGAGTACATAGTAATGATGTGTCAATGATAATATTTTGTGCGATTTATGGCAGTGTGAGTTTATTATATTGTGATTACACAAGATGAGGTGCGACGACAAACTAGTTGTTATTACATACCCTTGTTTTGCCGAGGGCTGGTTGGATAAATGCGGTAAGTAAAAAATAACAATCATTAAAATTAAAAAAATATGTATTTAGATGATACATTCCTTTTGTATGGAAAAAATATAAAATAAAAATAGATATTTGTTCGGTCGAGGTACATAGGTAAATGGCACAGAATGTACGTCTGCATCGGCGAGATATTTGGGGCTTTATTACTAATATTTATACGTAAGTGCCTATTGGGTGAGTGACATGATTCTTTAGGTGATTAGTAAAGGCCTCATTCTTTAGCATGCTTTTTATTTTCAAACAAATCAATATAAAATTACATTCTACGTTTTATAAATATCTGTGAATTAGAATTTGTTGGACCAGTCATCCGTGTAGGTAATGCAACGATGTAATGTAATTTAATAATTAGTTAGGTATGTTACTTCAGCTGATGTTGCGGGTCATAATAATGTAGGGGTGGGGGATAGTTGCTGTGATAGTTAAAACGGTTTTAGAAAAATAAGTATTAACTGTAAATAACACAAACACTTTCACCCAACAAAATTTCCAGTGACTGGTACCCGCGTAATTTATTACACCATAGCTTTCTTTAGTTAAATAAACAGGTACCTACTGCTATGATTACAATCCATACTCTTTTTTGCTTAGTTGTATTGTACCTACTACCTACCTACTACCCTAATCTACTACATATAACATATTATATATATATATAAAAAGGGAAAATTACGAAATAGGAAAAGTAATTTATCTAATAGCGTTCTAAGTAATTAACTTAAAAGATTTAACAAGACTTTTGAAAGAATGAAGAGCTTTAGGACGACGAATGTGGAGAGTTAAAGAATTCCACAAACGCACATCACTGACAGTAAACGATTCTTAAAAAAGGGGGAAGAGTGCAAAGAGAAAGATTGACAGAGAATCGAAGGAACCGATTATGGATAAGGGAAAGATACTGAAAACGGTATTTTAATTATCGAGGAGTGGAAGGATTAAACAGCACGCTATACCTACATTGCAGAGAGAATGTGAGTATTCCTGTGAAGGCGGATCGGGAGTCATTTGTGCTGTTTGCGAAATTCAGAGAGCTGATCATATTTGTGAAGCCCAAAAATAAATCTAATACCTACTTACAAAAATTTTGAATGCTCTCAAGCTTATTTACTTTTTTAAATTTTAATGAATGCGGTACATTCTCACTTTTTTGAACGCCCCTTGTATAACAATAAGCTTGGATAGTTATTGTATGGACTGATTTTGATTTGCGGCAATCATTCTGATTGCGCATAATTGTTAGGTTGTATTGTAAACGGTGGGTCTTGCAAGTCCCATAACAGACGACTGCGCCATGACGCCTCGACTACGCTACGACTAATAAGTACTTAATAATTGTGTAAATCTAAATTCATTTGTTAAGGCTCTGGTCTTTTAGCAAAACCTTATTACTAAGTCTAAATCGACAAAAGCTTTATTCGTATTATTTGTGAAGATTAACACCTAATTAAATAATAAGCTTTTAAATAACTCGTAGTGAAAAAAATACGGATATAAAGAGCATGAATATTTACTTAAATAATTTGCTCATAATATCTTCAAAAGTCTATACTAAGAACACAGAATATATAATAGTTGTGACATAATTTATTGTGAAATCAAAGCGCTTTTATTTGTTGTTAAAAGTAAATTTTTGACCCTTTTCAGTGGATGAGGAATATCACAAGCTCAAGGTAATGTTTATATAATTACAATAAAAATTTCATCCTATATTTTCCATTATAAGAGATGGAAATCTTTCCCCTTTATAAGTATATGGCTACCCCTGAAGTCAGTGGCGGATTTACACATTTGCCGCCAGTAGGCTATTCAAATTTTACCGCCCCTAACGACTTCTACAATTCGATACCCTGGTTCACAATCATATTAATTACCATTTTTTGTCAATTAAATTGTAACTTTATGATTTGTGCACTATTGTCCTAATTGAATCACCTTTTGGCCATAATATGAACTAGGTGATCGATGTGTTAGTTCCTAGATTGTTTTTACAACACAAAGATTGAATTTTTATTGCACAAGAAATAGTTTCTGAGAGCAAATAAAAGCTCAATTATGTACTACTAATAAGGCGGCGTAAGGTATAACGTTACGTTTACCGGATGTAAGGATTTATTACTACTTACATTCGCTAAACATAATTGATTGTTATTGCGGTTACAGTTTAAAATTAAAAATAACAATATATTCATTTATCTGGTAACAATCCGGCTGATGATGATGATGAAATTCAATTAGTTAAGTTATAAAAGTTTTGCAATATCGTTTTGCGCGATTTTTTATTCGCAAAATGATCGTATGAAATCTTGTTCATTAGCTGACTCTATGCACAAAAATGCTAAGGCCTTAAGTTGTTTTGCAGATCTTAGATAATTTTTCACCCATTTTAAGCAAGAAAAGCTTCTCTCACCCAAAAAAAATTGTCACTGGTGTACCATAGGCCATACGAACTGCTGTATCAAAGTTTGGTTAAACGTTTTGCAAATTATGTTTTCGTAAGAACGATGTTAGACCTTTCAATGATCCAGAATCAGTTCTCACTAAAAATCTTTCAGAAGAAAATCTCACACATTTTGCTAAAAATTAAAACTTCATTGAATCTTTTGTAGGTCTCTTGCCGTTTTTCTAATTCAGATACGCGTCTATGAATGAGGAAGGAAGAGAAATATGTTAACCCTGAAAATATCACTCGTAGTTATTCTCATTTCTTCATCGGGTATTTGAACTTTTTTCATTTTCGGTTGTTTTTTTTCCATGTCATTTGTATATCTACTACTTTCACACACTTATTTCCATCGCCTTTTTTTCGAAATAGTTAAAATTTTCTCGCTTAACTACGAAAAGCTTAAAGATTGACAAAAGTGATTAAATCTACGGTAAAAAACTGAATTTGAACATTCAACTTGTTTATTATTTCCAGAAAACAGTCCTCACAACAACAAATGCCGCCATTTCCAGTTTTCCTAAATTTAAAAGTATTCCCCGTCGCTTCGTTTTGTGTTATAGATTTTTCCGTACAATAATCCTTTATTGATTCTAAAGTTTTAAGGACTTCATACCAAGAATCTCTCAAACTTCTACATGCGTACTCTCTAGTTGACCAGCGTGTCAGATGTACTCTCTTTAGCTTTTTTAGTCATTATTTTTTGCCATCGTTGTGTTGAACTTACAAAAAAACGTAGATTTGATGAAGCAACATGGAGATGCGACAAGCTTCGTGCAATATTCAGCAGCTGCAGTTGCCACTAAATTTAAAAAGAGCATGGAATTTAAAATGATGAGCATGGAATAAAAAAAAAACTGTTCTGAGTTCCGCAATAATAGCAGAAAACATCTCTTCAGCGTTCCTTATGATATTTAAATCTCTTTAATTTCTGTAAGACAAAAGAAGAAGCCTCCAATTTGCCGCCCCGAAAATCTGCCGCCCTAGGCTCCTGCCTACTCAGCCTCCTGGTAAATCCACCACTGCCTGAAGTATGGATTTATTATAAAGAAAGAATCAATAAATCGGGTCAAAAACAAGTTGAATGTTCATTCAACTTGTTTATTATTTCCAGAAAACAGTCCTCACAACAACAAATGCCGCCATTTCCAGTTTTCCTAAATTTAAAAGTATTCGCCGTCGCTTCGTTTTGCGTTATAGATTTTTCGGTACAATCATCCTTTATTGATTCTAAAGTTTTAAGGACTTCAAACCAAGAATCTCTCAAACTTCTACATGCGTACTCTCTAGTTGACCAGCGTGTCAGATGTACTCTCTTTAGCTTTTTTAGTCATTATTTTTTGTCATCGTTGTGTTGAACTTACACAAAAACGTAGATTTGATGAAGCAACATGGAGATGCGACAAGCTTCGTGCAATATTCAGCAGCTGCAGTTGCCACTAAATTTAAAAAGAGCATGGAATTTAAAATGATGAGCATGGAATTAAAAAAAAAAACTGTTCTGAGTTCCGCGATAATAGCAGAAAACATCTCTTCAGCGTTCCTTATGATATTTAAATCCCTTTAATTTCTGTAAGACAAAAGAAGAAGCCTCCAATTTGCCGCCCCGAAAATCTGCCGCCCTAGGCTCCTGCCTACTCAGTCTCCTGGCAAATCCACCACTGCCTGAAGTATGGATTTATAATAAAGAAAGAATCAATAACTCGGGTCAAAAACAAGTCAAAACCTGTGCATAAGGCAGTGTGTCAGCCAAGTTAGAAAAAGATAATTAATTTAATAAAAAGTCATACGTCTTAGCAAAGACTTCAGAAGCTATATATAGTGAGGAAGTTAATTTTTAACCATAAAAAAGTCATACGCGTCGAATAGTTATGTAATCTTCTCGAGTTTACTTTGTTAAAGAGAGCGACGTAGAGCCAGTGTGTAACTTACTTACATGAACTAATTTGAGCTACTATGGACCCCCCCCCCCCCATAACTCAAAAAGTCGCCGATAAAAGCAATGCAATAGAAACTAAGATCATCGATGCCAATTTATGATTGTTTAATCGACTTTCCACGTAATTAATAAGTAATAATGCTCGACGGTGAAGGAAAACATCGTGAGGAAACCTGCATGTCCAAGAAATAAGAAAAAAAATATTTCAAAGATATGTGAAGTTCGCCAACACGCATTGGGGCAGCGCGGTAGACATTTCCTTGCCCTAAAAATCCTCTCAGAAATGAGAGGAGGCCTGTGCCCAGCAGTGGGACGTAAATAGGCTGCAACTTTTAACTAATAGCCACGTTACTGGGGTGTGATACGAATTACAAGTGGTAAAATTAAAAAGTTTTTACAACCGACATCAATATATGTACTTAAATAAAATGAGAACATCATCAATGTAGTCGGAAGTCAATTAGATACGCATTATTAAGGATAACTCAAAAACTACTGGTCAGATCTTGACTCTCAGACATGAGAAGCACTAGCTTAAAAAAAATAATCATCAAAATCGGTCACCTTGAAAATAGGTCTGAGGTACTACACATAAAAACTACAGTCAAATTGAGTACCTCTTCCTTTTTGTGAAATCGGTTAAAAAAAGTAAATCTTGCACTTATATAATATTAAAGTTTAGAAATGGTCAATTTGCGGTAGGCAGTCGGTCAATCGTTTAGATAAAACGTATTTACATGGAAATTAAATGTTAAAGCAAAAATTCAACAGATATGATAGTTCATTGATCTTTTCACCTACATAAATAATAAAACACGTAGTAGTTACCTGACTGCATATATACCTACCTAATGTACATTTATGTGTAAACGTAACCGTAACATATCAAGTTATATTTACCACATAAGAAGCATTCAGTTATGTTACATTGTATTGTACAAAAAATATGCAAATTTTCAAACATTTCACCTGCATGTCCGAATTAATAACTCAACGGACCAATGCATTTTTAGCATCGTAAGCCCAGTATTTTTAATAAATGTTGATAAATTATGCTTATTTAAACATTGAAGTAATATTTTTATTTTAAGACTATCACTTTAAGATCGACCTAATCGATTAGAGTAGGTATCTAGTTATTGATGCCACAAATAATAATTTAATTACAACTATTGAGTATCTAAAACGATTTTTAAGTATTATAATAAAATGATATACTGGTGATATATATATATATATATATATATATATATATATATATATATATATATATATATATATATATATATATATATATAATCAGAAGTGGTTTCATGCGTGTGAACCTATTTTTGAAACACTTTTTCCAGTTCGCTTCAGACTTCTACCTTGCTCTAACGTTGCTAGCGCACTTTCGTGGACTGGCACTTTATTTCTGGATCGTATTGATAAATCCAAGATTCATCACGACCGACGTGGTCGTAAACTCGCCAAAACGAAACTGTTCCAAATTTAATAATCATGTCACTATATCATTCCACACGGGCAAATTTTATCTGCTGGCACGTTTCCCTTCGGAATAGCTGTCAAATAGCGGTTCCATCTTCAATTATTCTATAGTTAGTCGACCGTGCTGAAATTGGTTATACAAGCGGTACTCGGTTGCAATTTTTTCTTTAAGTTTAAACTGGACCACCGAGATGTAGTCTAGTCTCGGACTTTTTCGAAGTCGGTGAAAACAAAAAAAAAGGATGCCTGCGGCGTTGCTTCGGCAATTTCTTCTTCGATCTGTGTTCTCGTTTTAAACTCTATGATGTTTAAAAAAGTGACGTTTTTCAAATGAACCTTTAAATCTTCGAAAAATAAAGACATTTTCATTTCCCTACTTTGTGGCTTACTAGTTTTTTGTGTCCTGCAATACCATTTTGTAGAACCACCGGCAACGCACCGGAAATCACTCTGCACGGCTAGCATGGGTTGGGGACAAAAAATTTGTCCCCCGATTATATCCACTAACAAGAGATAAAATTATCTTGTCCTTATGGCAAAGCGCGGCAACGGAGAGAAGTATATTCCCGTTTCACATAACACGTAGACATCACAACAACAACAATCACATAACTAGTAGACATATAACCCTCGTCCGTAGCATTTGAAAGGGAAAATATTATCCTACTTCATTGGACGTTGATTCAAGTTTATATTCATACAAAAATCTATCTAAGTCTGTCATTTTATCTACTGTGGATATTATATACCCCGGTGTGCCAATGCTCGAAGGGTGGATATAGTAGGGGGATAAACATTTTCTCCTTTCCCCGAGGATAAAATTGTTTTCCAACCATGCTAGCCCTGCTGGTGTTGAGGATATTTATGTGTGGCAGTGCTGTGATCACTGACTAACAGCGTGAAAGGTGCGAAACGTCTGGTCTTGCGATCGTCTATCAGGCCTATATCCAGTTATAGTTGGATTTTATAGGTTTATATATATATATACATAAGTTATCTCTTCAAGCTATGTCACTATTTTTAGATGCAAATGTACGTCATAAATCAAATGCAAAAATTAGTACTGTAGCAGTTAAGAGCAAAAATTTGTTGAACTTGTGAAAACAAAGCGTTTTACTTAATTTTTCTAGAATAAAATTCGATAGAAATACTCGTAAGCACTTGCGACAAGATATTCGTGGAGCCGTGATGTCATGTTCCGTGTAATGTACTGACAACTTATACTGACGGTCACGTCGCGTGAACAAGGTTTGAGAAGAAATTGTATAAGGAAAACAATGTTAGTATGCTGGATGCGCACACTACAGTCAGTAGGTTAGAGGATTGATCGTGATTCGTGAATGAATTTGTTGGTAATATTATTTATATATATGTAACTATTTATATTAGATTATAGAAAGTTTTAGTTTGTAATGTACTTATTTTTTTATTTATCTATTTTTTTTATACAACTTAAAAGACATTGTCATGCCCATTGCTACCTGCAAGCAACTAAACAAAGAAAGCTAAAAATGCGTTGTCACTTCTGAACACTAAGACTGAATGTTTAACAGCCATGATGTAGTCATAAAATAAATAAATAAAAAATAAAAAAAGCCTTTTATTTCTTGCTTCAAAGTAGAAATTTACAATTTTAAAACAGTGTGCATGCAAAAAAAATAATTAATCTAGTGTTACAAAAAAACTTAGTATTTTGGTATATATTACTTTTAATAGTTAGGAATATAACGTTTATTTAGTAAGGAATATACTTAATTTTGATAGATAGATATGTAATAGAATAATATAATAATAATAATATAGAACAAGACAATTTATCTTCTTACTTCTAGTAGTTGTCTTAGACAATTATAACAATGCATAATGAAAGTTTTTTTTTTTTGTTTTTGTACAATTGCAAGAACCCCTCTCAACGGAGGGTAAAGGCCTCCTCCAGAGTCATCGGGTGGTTTCCAAGTCCATCTCTGTTTGTTGTTCTTTTTGAAAAAAGTATTCATAATAGCTAGATTGTTCTCGTACGCAATCTCGATGAGTCTGTCTCCTCAGTTTCTATTACCATAGCCGTAACTTCCCGTAATGGTTTCGTTTGGTTTGGGTTGACCAATTTTGGCGTTAAAGTCACCCATGACTATTATATTATTTCCTGAAAGTTGTATGGCTTTGTCGACAGTACTGTAGAATAGCTCTAGTTCTTCTTCCTTCGAGGCATCTGTTGGGGCGTAAACTTGAATGATGCTTAAGTCTAAATTGTTGGTATGCATTCTTAGCAGGGCCACTCTTTCTGACAGTCCATTGAAACTTTTTATGTATTTTTTCAGCTGTTTTTTGACAATAAAGCCTACTCCATATAATCCCGGCGTTTCTCCAATGTGGTAGAAAAATAAACTCATCATGTTCTTCTATTTTGTTACCGAGTTTTCTGACTTCTGAGAGACCAATAATATCGTACTTTACGTTTTTTAATGATTCTGTTAGTTCCAGTAGTCGTGAATAAGTCGATAGGGTTTTAACGTTGTAGGTCGATATATATAGGTGGTTATGATACTTGTTTTTAGTAGTCTTTGACGAACCTGCTAATGTTTCCTCTGGAGGGTTTCGGTCGTAATCTTCCACGGGGACCAGCCGGCTTGGAAGATGTGGTTTAGTGTTTGTTATTATTTATGGTGTGTTTTCCGTGAGAGAGGGCTGTAATTGTTATTGTTCGTTATTTTTGTTTGTTTGGTCGTATGGTAGGTTATTTTGGTTGTTGGTGGTTTGGTTTTTAGTTGTTAGGAAACTAAGTATTCCTGGTTTCATAACTCCCTCTGATAAACTCGACGATCTTCGTAGTCCTGTTTGAGTTTTGTTCTTTTTATTAGCTTGTGTCTTTGGTTCTGGTTGCGTAAAATCATTGTAGTTTGGTGATGTTGGTAGAGTTCTTTTCTTGTTGCCTGATGTATTTGCATTTTTGTAGTGTATTATCAGTTTATCGTACTTGATAGTGGCGGAGTTTCCTTTCTCTTTTTCAATTTTTGCTTGCTCTTGCAGTTCCCTTCTTTTTTCTAAAATATGTTGTGGAAAGTCTTCTTTTATGTAATAAGTGGAATCTTTCAATACTCTCCTGTGTTTAAAGATTTCTATTTTCGTGCCCAATGAAGTAAACGTTACGGTAATCGGCCGTGGTTTTTCTCCTTTCTTCCCTATTCTCCTAGTTTCTTGTATATCTCTGTGTTCTAGTCCTACAGAGAAGTATTGATTTATGAAACTTAATACGGTTTTTTCTAAATTTGCATATGATGTATCAGTTTCCGCTAAGCCAAAAATAACGATGTTCCTCTGTCTTGACTGTTTTTCTAAAAAGTATAATCTTTTTTCCTGGTTTTCCAGCTTCTCTTTAAGGTTTTCGTATTTTATATCTATTGCTTTAAACTTTTCCTCCAATATGGAGTTTATATTTTGCGTAACTTGTTCCGTAACTTTGTCAGCTGATTGCACAATTGTTGCTTTTTGTTCATTCAGCTCATTTTGAATTTTTCTAAGCATATTCATTACTTCCTCCATATTTGTTGGATATATTTTACGATAATATAGTGTTGTGAATATTTTTTTGTCGTTTTGCAACTTGTGCTGTCCTCTGCTGGCTCGATTAGGAACTAGAGGACGGGACAGTTGTTTGGTGCGTGATAGTCTTTATAGTTTTGAGTATTTTCTCTAGATGACACTGTTTTATTGATCAAAAATGCAAAATCATGCCTAATTTAATTGTGTTTTGTAAGTTTTGCACTTGGATAATGTAAATTATAGTTTTGCACTTCGTTCATTTGTTTTTAGACTACTGTTGACAATCTAATGTGGGAAATATTGTTAATAGTTTAGTTTTGAGGTCTTTTTCACTTCACTGTTTTGCACTTGTAATAGTTTGCTATTCACTGTTTTCGGACCTTGTCCACAATGTTTTTCGATAGTCACTTGTTTATTATTCCACTCCACTTGTTTTTCATTGGTTGTCCACCATCTGTCCACCGACTGTCCACCAGATGACAACCGAATTGACAACCAGTCACCAGTTATCACCCGGCTGTCCACCAGCAGTACACCAGTCGACAACCCGTACACCGGCTGTCCACCAGTAGTCCACAAGTCACTAGCGATGCGAATTGCATCCGATCCCTACGGCGGTCGGAAGCCCTCTCTCCCTTGTAGTCATACTGACTCTATATCTTTCAGACTTGGAACAGAGCAGTGCAAGCACTGCGGAATGGTGACAGAAAAAGCTAAAAGCGTGCTACATACCTAGAGATCCCTAGGCAGAAAAGCAGTTCTATTTTCTAGTAATGCGTGTCATCATCAACATACTGGCCATCAAAGTCCACTGCTGAACATAGGCCTTCCCATATATTGCTGAGGGGTGTGCCATTAGGGGAAATTTACCATAGTCGCCATGCTCAGTAGGCGTGTTTGCACCCGCAGTTTTCTAGTTGGTATTAGGAAGTCGCTGTTGCCCATCTCCAGCTTTTATTCCTGACGATATTATATATGGTGGATATAATATGTACCTATTTACTTAATTGTTATTGCAAATAAATTAAATTGGACAAGTATTTATATTTTAACGAAAATAAACGTTTGCATGTATTATTTTTATTTTCATTTTTATAGTTTATATTCAGTAAATTTTAAAGATATTGATAAGTAGTACCCTTCATCACTTTTATTATATATTTTTTTCGATTTGAACAAGTTTTCTATTAAAAAGTTCCGTCCTTAGATTTCTTAGACAATTACATTTAGTTTTAGTTTACGTAAATTGCAAAGCAATCGAGGTATATACATAAGTAATAGTAACATAATATATGTAAAAACTACGGATGACTTATAAAGGACGTGATGTGAGAAGACTCCGTTAGATCGAAGTCATAGGCACGTGCCGCGCTTACAAAAATAATGATACCCGATAGAAAGTAAACTCTCGTAGTGCTCGCCTCTGAATGTAATCTACTAGCCAACAGGTGCTATTGTTAAGATTTCGTAAACAAAATAAAAAAAATCTTTGTACATTTATTGAATTCTTTCACACAACTTTCTTTCTACTCGAATGGAAATGCCTGTTTTGGCCTTTTACCATTTCTTCATTTGGGTTAAATGTATTTAACATAGCTTTTAATGTTTGAGTAGATACCTATCGTATAATTTTGAGACGATTACAATATTTTTCAATCGAGTCTAACAGACTGCAAGAGTTGATATACAATTTTTTTTTTATTCTTTTGGGGGAATAATCGTAACAAGTACACGGAATACTAAAGTGCTACTAACACTTTAGATAAGGGCGAGAGGGACAGTCTAATTAACACATAACGCTGGGGGATATACCATGGTAATTATATGCCTCAAGGGGATGCAGTAAATCCCCTCGCCTGCGGTCGCGATAACTCAAGTTAACTGCACGATCTGTGAAATATCGCTATCGGAATTATTCTATAAATTGAGAACGACGACAATCGCATGCGTCACGGGTTGTGTTTTTTAATATTCTGTGGGTGTTTTATTCTAGCGTTACTATAGAATGCAAAGTATTTACTTAAGGTGCGTCGAGGATATCGCCCAACTGTGCACACACCTATCTTCCACTACATAGGTACTATAAGAACAGTTACATGTTGTGCAATAACGTCGTCGCAGCCAAACTGTGTAAATGTTAAAGATTTAATTTTATTATTCAGTCCTAACTGAAGATTACCCACTCCTATCTCCTGTCGTTAATTAAATTAGGATCGGTTACCTAATTTCACTAAGCAGGAGGTGACCGAGCATTTCAACTAACTTCTGTCTACCTACTTCGTCACGAACGAAATTATAAGGATGTGTGTATATATCTGTGATTGCATAACATAATTGCGTACTTGCGTGCGTGCATGTATTGTAACAGCGTAGGCTATGCACAGTAAATTAATATAACAGATAGAATTTAAAAAAATTACTTAAAGAATATAATTTATAAACAAGAGGTAAAATTAAAAAATTTGTATAACTTGAGAACATCATCAATGCAGTCAAAGTCAATTAAATACGCATTATTAGGGATTTATATGGGGCCACATGTAAAGCACCGGCTTTCAAATAAAAAAAGAATCATCAAAATTGGTTCTCCTAAATAAAAGTACTGGTGTAGCACACTTAAAAAATACAGTGTAATTGCGTACCTCCCCCTTTTGAAGTTATACCTCTTTTGGGGCATTTGGGGAAAATGATGAGTGAATTTTTGCAATGCACGCGTACACCGGCACCTAAAAACGACAACTTTAGTGGTAATTGTCTCTCAAGTTTTTTTTTGTTTTATTAAGCTAAAGAAGTATAACTTCCTGCATGTGTACATAAGTACACGCACACTTTTAAAAAAATCTGTTTTGATTTTGATAAACGCTACGCGTCGTAGACTACAAATTCAGCCACTTTATCACAAGGGAGGGTCCGTGGAGGTCTGATTAGGTTTGCCCCTCGCCAGACGGTAGGTTGGCGTGGATCAATTATAGCACGCAGCAATTGAAGCTTCAGAAAATGTTGGTCGAAGAAGTACCCTCAGTAGGTCACTGCTGAAGCCCGCTTATTCACAGCGTACACTCAAAATGGAATTGACATTAGGAATTTGGACTTTTACTTTCACAGAGATAAACACGGACATAATAACTGCATAGGCTGAACCTCTCGATGTCACTCCGAGGCGTCAGCGAATTTACTAATTTGGTTTTCGGTAGCGACACCTATTTCTTCTTCATAAATGACTAATTTATACCAAAGAATCTTGGTTCGTGGTTTTTTTTTATTATTAAAAGCTAGTGCTCGACTGGCATCCCAACTGATAGTAAGTGGTGATGCAGCCAAAGATGATAAAGCGTACTTAACAAAATCTTAGCTTAACAAAAGCCTACTCACTCCTGCCTTGAAATCTACATTGTAATCCGATGGAAAGACAGATGTTGGGAAATAATTTAAATTTTTAGTTGTAGCATTCTGAACAACAAAGCAAATCGTTTGTTTCGATTATCGTTCTTATATCGACAATGACGGGTTGAAGACCAGCCGAGGGTCGATGATGGAATGGAAAGCTAGGATTTAAAAACCTGTTTACTTAAATACAAAAAAAATATTTACTAAAATATTGGTCAATCAGTCTAAGTGAGATAAGATTGGCTCTCCAGTAACTTAAGAACGCCAAAGTTCCGAGTGAGGATGGAACTACAGCAGAGCTTCTGAAAGCGGGTGATAAACAGATACTTAAAAATCTTAAGAAGCTATTTAATTCCGTCTTTCATTGCGTGCTTTATAACGAAATTAGTTGCGCATGCCTTGTAGGGGCGGTGTAAGAATATCCACAACCTCTTCATCCCATGGGAGATATGGGCAACAGCGTCTTAATAATAACAACTAAAAATAAAAAATTGCCCCCCTATGAGGCAATCTAAGGGAGAGGCCTATGTTCAGCAGTGGACTTTAGTAGGCTGTAACGGTAACGGTTCGTTACGACCCGTCAGTGGACAAATTTAACTCGGCTGGGCTGCGTTTGGGAATCTGCGACAAATCTTCTTGTCTGATATTCCTCAGAATCTTAAAACAAAAGAATTACAACCTATGCGTGTTGCGATTGATGACTTATGGAATTGAAACATGTTCCTTCAATGCTGGCTATATGGGGAAAGCTCAAAGTCACTAAACGTGCGATGGAAAGGCCTATGCTCCGAAATTTTGTGCGGGATTAAATCCGTAACGAGGATATCCATGAAGAACAAGGGAAGCTGATATACAGCCCAGTGGAACAGTAAGCTGAAGTGGCAATGTAACGGTATATAGCTCGAACAACCAACAACCGATGAAGAAAGGCCCTTTTTTTACTGGAAATGAGGCATTCTATCTTAGTCCTCACGGGTGACAACGCATCTGCATTTTGATTCGCAAACGAGGATAGATGTAGATGTCTATGGGCTGCAGCAACCACTTACCATCGGGTGGACTGTGTGCTCGTTTGTCACCCTCATCCTATAAAAAAAAAGTCTCATGCATACTGGAGAGCGCAGTGTTAGGCTATCCCCAACTAAATGGAATGACAACTTGATAAAATTTGCAAGTAGTAGATGGATGTAGGTGGTTTAGGAGCGTATTTTGTCGCAATCTATATGGGAGGCCCAAGGCCCGGAGGTGCCTTGTGATGGGCTATATTGATAGATAATGAAGACATTACGATAAAAACTACTAGAGCTCAGTGGCGTACGTGCATGCATGCTTGTTTCTGTGCGTCCGTGCGTGCGTGTGTGTGAAAACCTTCAATACTATAGTTTTCTGTATATATTAAAAATATTCAATAAGAACTAAACAGTTAAGGCGGGAGTCGCCTTTCTTTTCCAAAATGCCTCCGTCCCCTAAAATATGCCATCCAGACCAATAGTCCCCGTGCCCCCCTCCCTGACTATGCCACTGCTATAATCACTAAATACTTTATAATACCTACAAGGTACTGACGGAAAACCAATCAAGGTAAATTAAAGTAAAATAATTAGTGGTAATGCCTACCCGATGTAAGTTAGGTTTTAATCATAAATAATAAACATTGAGTCTAACTTTAAAATAGCTACCAAACAGTAATAGGAAATAAATCAAGTGATAAGTTATTTTATTTTACATACATAAAATTAAATAACTCTGTTGTTCTAGTTTGTTTATCAGTTTTACTCAATTACGTTTTGTAACCAGCACTTTAATATTATTGAGTCCTTTTAGATTTCTAGTGTTATAACAGTTGTAGAGCCACGCGGCAGCCTTTGCTGTTGCACGTATGGGCCGGCTCGAACCGGGGTGGTACCACGATTTCACAGAAGACCTGCGTGCTTTGCCTCTGCATTTCGTCTGGTGAGTGCAAGTGGACGGAGACCCAATCCCCCCCCCCTTTCCCCCTTGGAGCAATAAGTCAAAGGTGCCCCCTGCCACGCTATCCTTGAATTTCTGCAACATCAGGGGACTTCATTCAAACCTTAACGCCGTCCACTACCATCTGGAAACTGCGAAGCCGGCCCTGCTCTTTCTAACCGAGACACAGGTGTCCTCTCCAGCAGATACTTCGTATCTCTCCTACCCGGGGTACAAATTAGAACACTCCTTTGTGCCCCGGGCTGGAGTTTGCGTGTACGTCAGAAAGGACATCTGTTTTCGACGCCTCGGCAGCCTTGTAGGTAAGGACCTGTCCATCTTATGGCTGCGCGTAGACAGCGACGACCATCCCGCGTCTATGGGTGCCTTTATAGGTCCCATAGCGGCAATGCCGACACAGACCGACTTATCGACCACGTCCAAATGGCTGCAGACTCCGTGCTACAACAGGCCCCATCCGCAGAGGTCGTGATGATCGGTGATTTTAACACCCACCACGCTGAATGGCTTGGTTCTCGTTTAACCGATCATGCGGGTAGATCTGTTTATGACTTTGCTTTGGCATATGGTCTGACACAACTGGTTACCTCGCCTACGCGGACCCCAGATGTGGAAGAGCATGTACCTTCCCTGTTGGACCTTTTGCTGACCTCTCATCTGGACGGATATCAGGTCTCTGTCGATGTCCCTCTTGGCTCACCGGACTATTGTCTGATCCGGAGTACGGTGCCACTCACGCTCCCATCGCGGTTGCATTCTGCAGGTTACCGCCGTGTTTGGCATTATAGGTCAGCCGATTTGAACGGGATGCGATCTTTTTTCGCATCCTACCCTTCAAGGAGGGTTTGCTTCTCGCCGGATGATCCCAGTGTTGTTGATTATAATGTACAGGAAATGGAATTTTTTATTCTATCATCTGTGGTACCTATCGGAGGCAGAACCCAGCCATGGTTTGGTCGCTGCTGCAAAATTGCATTATAGTAGTCTTTATAATCTTGTTAGTCTTGCATAAGCAAGAGTGGTACCAGATCTGGGCTCACGCATCGACGTCTTGGGATGCAAATACCGCTTTTAAAAAGAAGTATAAATCCGCTTCCAGGTCCTTCAAAAGTGTCATTGTCAAGGCAAAGTCAGAGCACATCGGCAGAATTGGCGAGAAACTAGTTCGTCTTCCTTCGGGAACACGTTTATTCTGGTCTCTCGCTAAGGCTGTCCAAGGTGACTTCTGTCAGCCATGTCTCCCATATCTGCATAGGGAGGACGACTCACTGGCCCATGCCCTAAAGGACAAAGCCGTTCTGCTGGGCTCTATCTTTGCATCCAACTCGACCTATGACGACGGGGGGAACACACCGCCAACCATCCCACGATGTGATTGCTCTATGCAGGATGCGCTGTTTACCCAACGATCGGCGCGCAGAACACTCCTCTCCCTGGACGTCAACAAGTCGAGTGGGCCTGATGGCGTCCCTCCCTTTGAGCTGAAGACGTATGCTCCGGATGTGGCACCGGTTTTAACGCGTCTTTTCCGGTACTCCTACTTCCTAGGCATGGTCCCAAAATCATGGAAGTCAGCTTTCATGCACCCGATCCCTAAAAAAGGTAACCGCTCTGATCCGTGCAACTATAGGCCTATTACCATCACCTCCTTGTTCTCTAAAATATTGGAGTCCATTATTAACAGCCAGCTGATGCGGTACCTTGAGGATCACCAGCTAATTAGTGACCGTCAGTACGATTTCCGTCGCGGTCGCTCGGCTGGTGATCTTCTGGGTTACCTAACTCATAAATGGGCGAAGGCAGTAGAGTGCAATGGAGAGGCGTTGGCCTAATGATTTCTTATATTTACGCGAAGACTACACATTAAAAAAAAAAACAAAAAAAATTAAATGATACTAATTTTTACGGATTTTATCGCGTTTAATTTAACATTTTAATTCCCGACATTTCGGGTGCTTTGCAGCACCCGTGGTCACGGGGAGGATTGAGGTGTTTGACGTCCCGATGTCATAGTTATCCCGGCTACCTTCAGTTTTTGAATATTAATTTTTAGTCCGATTTACGCAGAATGAGCTTACAGTATCTTGAAGTCTTGCAGTGGTATCCCTGGGATTGGATTTAATTTTATTAATTATAGGATCCCAAGCAAATGGCAGCACCCATCCATCTTCTCTATTGAAATCAGGATGTTTTTTAATTTCAATAGCCTCGCGAATCATCGTTGGTAGGAATCGGTGTTCTTTTGCGAGGATTTGTGGTCTATCAAATCTAATGTAATGGCGGAGACGATCTAGATAATGTTCACACATCGGTAGTATATCGGAGATTACTACCGATGGGTGGTAGATGTAGATGGTACCAAAAATTAATATTCAAAAACTGAAGGTACCCAGGCTAACTATGACATTGGAACGTCAAAAACCTAGCCCCCCCCCCCCCCCCCCCCGTGACCACGGAACGTCGGGGATTAAAAAGTTAAATTAAACGCGATAAAATACGTAAAAATTAGTTTCATTTAAGAGGCGTTGGCTGTTAGTTTGGACATAGCGAAGGCCTTCGATCGGGTTTGGTACAAAGCTTCTTACGAAGCTTCCTTCCTATGGGCTTCACGAAAATTTGTGCAATTGGATCACCAGTTTTCTTGCAGATCGGAGCATCAAGGTCGTAGTAGATGGTGCATTATCCGATTGCAAGTCCATTAACGCTGGTGTTCCAGAAGGCTGCGTGCTATCGCCAACGCTATTTCTTCTACATATCAATGACATGTTGCAAATCGGTAACATTCATAGCTATGCGGATGACAGCACTGGTGATGCTTTATACACTGGCCGTGCCAATATTTCTCGGGAAACGTCGCAGAGTACCGGGACAAACTTGTGTCTGAAGTCGAGATTTTGTTGAACTTGACTTTGTTATTCTCTGACTGGGGACGACTAAATCTAGCTGAACTATATTTAGTCGCCCCCAGTCCGAGAAAAGAGCTTACACCTTTCTAAAAGGCCGGCAACGCATCTGCAATTCCCTTGGTGTTGCGGTTGATCATGGGCGGCGGTAGTCACTTACCATCAGGCGAGCCGCATGCTCGTTTGTCCTCTCTTCTATAAAAAAAGCAGCTGGCACTGGGGAGCCCCAGCCCAGAGTTTTTCATGTGCGGCCGAACCTGAGCCTTGTAAAGTTTCAGGCGATATGCCATCATGAAATACTGTCCCGCTCCGCTGAGCACGACAAGCTTTTAGATGCCAATTTGACCTTCTCTTCCAAGTAACCACGAAACTGCACACTATTCGATATGTCGACGCCAAGGATTCCGATGCTAGCTGAGGCAGCAAGGGGAGTGAGTTAAAACTGAGGAGATACTACGAAGGGGTTCTTTTTAGCGGTAAACGCGCAAACTTGTGTCTTCTGGGGATTGAGCTGGACTAGATTTAGTCGTCCCCAATCCGAGACTTAAACTGACGTAAACTTTTTAACACGTCAAGGATTTAATCCCCTTTTAACTTTAACTTTGAAAACTTAGAACTTATGTGCGAAGAACCTATATCAAGTGAATTTGCTTTACTATCAGTTAAGGTAACATTTGGGCATACCTACTCGTATTAAACGTTTACCTTTTAAAACATAATTTAAAAATTTAAGTTCAATTATCCATGCGTTTTCTGGTGTGTAATGTAATTAACAAATCTAGTTAAAGGCTTTGATTATTAGGTTGCATACATTTCTCAAGGCTCTTCTCAGAATATATTTGATTTTCTTGATACATCTATACCCAATAAATCTATATCTGCCTATTATATTAAAATAAAACATAAATTATTTTCTCTTTTTACGGGTTTCAAGACAAAGCAGTAATAAATTGATGTTTTTGATAATAATAGAAAATATATCCTGCAGTTCCATTTATGTAATTTAAGTCCTTACCTACTTACCCATGGCTTACTAACACACTAGGACTGCTGTATTAAGTTGGTAATTTTCTTCTTCTTCAAACTATTTTATTCTTAAATATCATTACTAAAAAATAAATATTTTTTATTCTGCGGTTATAAAAGTAATTATGGTACGCAAAATCCAATATCTATACATTTACTTATTTATTCTTTATTGACCCTAACCTTTACATAGTATAGGATAAAAAGGTTTATTGGATCAGCAATAAAAATCGAAAGCGGTTACATAAACACAAGAAGATAATAATATTAGAAGCTATTAATTAACACTTTCATTACAGGCTATCAAAAGTATACTACTGAGTGTAGGCCTCTTCCATAGATTGCCTCGAGTTAGCCTTTTAGTTAGTTTTTTATCATTTTGAGAGCTCATCAGCAATATTCTGCTACCCATTTCCTGTGTCAGTTTCCCCATGTAGCCTTTTACAACATCTATGAAATGATGATGATTTATCTTGCGCCGCCACTACACGGCGTACCTATTTACGTACCTATTCTTATATTTTCGGTACCTAGTATAACTATCATAGTTATACTAGGTACCGAAAATATAAGAATAGGTACATTTAATACTCTGTGTGGACAACAAGTTCAATATTACAATCTTTAAAGGTCTTAAAGTTAAAATTAAAAAGTATTACATTCTCGTGTTAATAAAGATTTTTTTTCGTTGTCAGTCGTGAGGACTAAGATGGAATGCCTCGTTTCCAGTAAAAAGGATCTCCGGTTCTCTACACTACGCTGGTATTCTGTGAGAGAGTGGTCCTTCCCCGGTCTAGTCGACATATTCGTTTTTATTTTGGTTTGCCAAAATAAGATATTTGAATTTTAAGAATTGGAAAAGGCTAATGACAAAGTTGACAGGGTTGCTTTATGGCTGACGTTGGCCTAGTTTGATTTGTGCGCGAGGCTGTAAAGGCATTAAAATTTTCTTTACTCTAAAATCTAATATTGATATCAAGATCAAGGGGGCCTACACTATCTGGTTTGGAATCCATAAAGGTATCAGATAGGGTTGTGCGGTTTCCCCGTGGCTTTTCAATCTGTTTATTTTTTTGAATATTTTCAAAGTTGAAGAATGTGGGTTAAAAATGGGTGAGTCAGCCGTCATATGGCTCTTGTACGGCGACGATTAAGTTATATTTGCGTCGTCTGCGGGTAAGTTGCATACGATGTTAATTATGCATAATAATGCACATATTTTTTTTAAAGAAAGGGGGAATGAAACTGAACGCAAGCAAGATGAAAGTGGTTGTTTTTGAAAGAGAAGAAAGTAAAACGATATGTGAAAGAAGAATAAAAATTAATAAAGTGAAGTAAGCTCGAGTATCAATATCTATTCCTACTGTAAATATATGATGAGATCAAACAATAAATCCTAATAAACCAATTTATTGCTATTATACCATAACTTATTCCTAAACATTCAAAAGTTTATTTTTTTCCACTTTCTTGTGAAATAATATGGGAGATTAACCCAAAACCAGGTAAATAAAATATAAATGTTGATATAAAATAGGATCCCCATCTCCTGCTGGGTTAAAAAATGAAGTATTATGATTTCGATCTATTAGAACTATAGCACCCGCTAAGACAGGTAAAGGTAATTATAAAAGTAAAGCAGTAATTCCCACTGCTCATATAAAAAGAGGTATTTGATCAAATGATATATGATTAATTTGTATATTAATGATAGTTGTAATAAAATTATTAATTCCTAAAATAGATGAAATTCCAGCTAAATGTAAAAAAAAGATGGCTAAATCAACTGATCTTCTGCCATGAGCAATATTAGATGATAAAGGGGGATAAACTGTTCATCCAGTTCCTACTCTATTGTCTACAATTCTTCTAGAAATTAGTAAGGTTAATGATGGGGTAGTAATAATTAAAATCTTGTATTATTTATTCGAGGGAATATTAAAAAAGCAAGTGTATCAGTTTGTGTATTATTTAGTGTGTGCGTTTAGAAGGGATAGTAGATATGACAAAGATATAGAATGAAGAGTGAATGCAGGATATAGTATAAATGGGTCTCTTCACTATTTTATGGGAAATCAGAATGTGTTAACATATACCCCGTATGGCAATTCGCAATGCTGTGTTAGTCCCTACCTTTATAATATAGTGCTAGTTGGGTGTGGCACAAGAAGCACGATAGTAAAATTAATGGTAGAGAAATGCGGTAATTAAGAAGTATGTTAGATGTGACGCTGAATGATAGGGTGACATATTGTGTGATAAGAGTAAAGTGTGGTTTGCAAGAAGATGTTGTGTAACGGAAGTTTATCGAACAAATTGAGGATATATTGAAGATGGTCCAAATTAAGAGTACACTCTTTTTACTTCTACTGTCTTGTTAATCTAGTAGTCGTAAGCATGACTGCTTATCGTGTGGTCCCAGGACATAAATCAGCCAGGCAAAGTCATTTATTCGGTTTTTTTATGTAAAGAAGTTCTCAGTAAGAACCTGGAACAAATTGGCGGTGTCTTAGTCCAAAAGCTAATAAAGTCCTTGGCCCTACGCCTGATCTCATACCAGTTGTGTCAAATTCAAAATAAAAAAAAAGACGATGAGAGTGAGGTCACTAAAATTGCGCCTCTTGCGCACTCACTCGTGCACTATAATCACATCCTGCGCAGTCTCCGTTGAGGACAACGTGAGGAAAGCTGCATGTCTGTGAAATTAAAAAAATATTTCGAAAACATGTGAAGTCCACTAACACGTATTGAGGCAGCGCGGAGGATATTCGCTTGCCCACTTATTTCCGAGAGGTAAACCTCTCATAAATGATTGATGGAAGCCTGAGTCCAGGAGTGAGACGTATATAGACTGTAATTTTTAACTTTAAAACAGATTTTCGGTCGATTCGGGGCTCTACTCGTAATTCTTCGATACCATATGTCTTAGCACCGACTTCAAAAGATATTATGAAGAAATTATATATTTTTAGTTTTTGAATTCGATTGCCCTTTTTATTAAAAGTTTAATTACTAAAGATGCGTTTCGTGAATGCCTTAGTTTGTTTATCAAGGTAACTTATCCTGAAGGCGTGTGACTTGGATAGAAAAAGAAGGATAGACAAACCAGACCTATAAGCCAAGAAAGTGATTATTCGCTGCCTGCAATCACTTATCACTTTCAAAATAATTTCAAGATACTGGAAAGTGTCCTGATGTGCCTTCGTTGATAAAAAATAAAAAGTAATTTCAGCTAAGAGTGGGAATTTTGAAACATTATTAAACAGATACAGGATGCAGTTATTAACAAGACTTTCTAGTTTGTTGTATATATGAACCCCATTAAGATCAAGATAACATACATACATCACACCAGTGATTATCTTTACCTTTACTGAAAGAACGTTTCTAAGGCTATTCAGAACTTTATTACATTTATGCAGGTCTGTTAAGCTGGAATGGTCATTTGAGCAAAATCACTTAAATTTTTGCTAAATATTTAGTGCTCATTTAGTGCTAATTTAGTGCTGCTAATTTAAATTTCCGCCAAAATAGCTTGATCAAAAATTAGAAAACTGCCAGCTTTTAATTAAGCTAGCAGTGTTCTACCTATTAAAACGATAACCACTTAATACAGCACCAAATAGAAGCATCAATAACTTAGTGCTCATTTAGTGCTGCTGATATATGCAAAAAAAAAAATCGGAAAAATATATTTTTTTTAATATCATAAATTTTGCTACTTTGACATCTTTAGCAGAGTATGTAATGAAAAAATTGACATCAGAGCGAAGTAGCAAAAATTTAAGTAATTTTGCCCAAATGATCATTCCAGCTTAACAGACCTCATTTATGCCCAAATACTCAAACGCTGCTCAATTTTAAGACACTTTAATGCTTAATGAGCGTTGAGTATTTGGTCATTACTTCCTTAGTACCTATGCACTCGTACATTACGATTTGATTTTTAATTATTTCTGATTCCTTCACAACAACATACGCTCTTCATATGATGAGTAATTTTTATTAAGCCTCTATATTTTCAATTCGTGTGGTATATCATTTTTATATAATATATATAAAAAAATCAACTTTATTCTAAACAAAATTATTTTATAGAGTCTTGGTTAGAAACTTACCAATTTATTTTTTCTTCACACTTTCCACAGGCGCTGATGTAATAGCAACATAGCTTTTTTTCTCGAGAAGTGGGTTGGGTAAACGAGTGGCGTTAATGAATATGTATTAACTTTTCCCAGCACTTTCGTATCGTTAAACTTGTGCAACGAAAGTTGAATCTGTTTCCATCTATAGACAAACATTATATGATGATCATTATTTATTCTAAAAAAATAGGACATTATTCTTAACATTTTTCAAATGTAGGTAGACACATTTTTAAATATGCAACAAACCAGCTGTTCAAGGCTTGCACAGACAATTTATATTTCATATATATTTTAAAATCAGACTTACTTGTGTTAATATAATTCACTGAATTGTGTAAATAAACTACAAGATAATTAGCATTTTATAATTTGCAAGTTATAATTTGCCCGCTGTGATATCTGATACGGAAGACAAAATAAAACAACATCAACTTTTTTCAAGGTGGTTGTGTAGTGTACTTTATTACAGTAAAACCTTTAAAATAAAATGAAAATAAATTTTGTATATACATATCATAATATTACATCAACCAATTTTCTAATGCTATATAATTAAAGCAGCAATGCAGTCTTGATATATTAATATTTAAATGTTTCAAATAATTAAAGAAATTCATACGACTTAGTTTTTGACCACAGCTGTTCCAAATAAGATGTGAAAGTGCGATTTAACTGAAGCTTTGCAAATCGTCTTATAACACGATTTACGTTGGTTATTTAGAGTTTAGTTTCGTGATGTAACATTTTCTGAACCATTGCTCTTTGCCTTTTAGTTTTTGCCTGCAGCTTGTTTATATTTGCTTGTTGTCTCTCAATAGAAAAATATCAATGGATTGACTACAAAAACGATTCTTTTCATAAACAAAGTTCATCGTCATAATCTTACAGCCTATCAAAAGTCCACTGCTGAACATAGGCACCTCATCTCCTCCCCATAGTTGTCGTCACGCTCGGTAGGCGGGTTGGCAATGGATTTTATTTTTATTTTCGAGATGTTATTAGGAAGACGCCGCTGCCCATCTCCTATTTTTCCTCCCTTTTTCGCCTCTTATGACACCTTCGGGACGATATGGGGAAGTTGATATTCTGTCACCGTCACTACACATTGTGAGATAAAATCTCAAAATATTGGAAGTTCAAATAGCAGAAAGTTGAAGACTCTTTATTTACTTTGTTCTGCTTAGCATGAATAAATAATATGTATATCTATGTAACTGGTGCTCTAACGAATTTTTATTTATCGGTTTGGTTTTGTTTTATTGGTCATTAATAAAACACCTGTGTAATCTTTGGAAAAGTTTGTTGTAGATGTTTTCTAAAAGTTTAAAGCATGTCTAACATTATATATTTGGCCTTGGCTAAGATAAATTTCGTATATATATATATATATATGCCTATTTAAAAGCTATTAAACTACTAGCTTATAAAAAGTTTATCTCAGACGGGGGAAAAGCATTTTACACCTACCGAACAAGAAACTAAACCTCAGAGAAACCCTTCTGATAAAAAGCACATAGCATAATAATTATTACTTCGTGTATTTTCATTAGATAAATTTTAAGTATAATATTTTATATTGTATATAGGGAGAGGATCAGTAAAAGTTCATCAGAGCAAGACCCGATACGGTCGATGGGCCGAACTTCTCGGATTACATGGGAAATTATTCCTTGAGAAAAGTTATATGATGGATTTATTGACAAACCACAAAGTGGTAATAATTGAATATTTTTTAGTAATTTAAGTGGTAGTCTCTTTATTTTTGGCAGCTGTTACATTATTTCCACTCGTTCCGGGTTGACTGGTAGAGAATGCCAAAACTTCATTAAGTCCGCCCTTTGTAATCCTTTTAATTACAATTGTGTACTGCGTACAATTAAAAAGAAATAAATAAAATAATAGATTACACTTAAATAAATTACTATTTAGTTGCTATCATAATATAATATTAGGAACAGAACAATTAATATAGATCTTAATGCCGTATTGAGTTAAAAATGCCACATGTGTATTTAAAATGAATAAAAAATATATGATAGTTTCAGAGGTCGGTGGTAAGACATAGCGAAGTAAATACTCGCATATATATTAAATATAAATAGTGTATCGAAGAAATACGAGTAAAGTTTCATAAGCTATTATGTGGAAATCTTAGAGTATAATTTTTTTTTTTTTTTTTTATAGTATAGGGGGCAAACGAGCATGCGGCTCACCTGATGGTAAGTGCTACCGCCGCCCATGAACAACCGCAACACCAGGGGAATTGCAGATGCGTTGCCGACCTTTTAGAAAGGTCGGCAACGCATCTGAACTAACTAATACATAAAACGTATTATATTCTAAGGTGGAAATTATTTCTTCAAGTGTTTGAAGTCCCTTTTACTTGCTATTAATAGTTTTATTATTATTTACCTCGCTTAAGTGGTCCAAGCAATGGTAATTATTAGGATGTCGTTTAAATACGTGCATTAAAATCTTCATCGCCTATTTTCCACCCTTAGGTATGGAACATTTTGTTTCAATTTATATGGGATCATAACTGAAGTTCTATTATTAATAATAATATATTTATTAATAATATAAAATAAAATCAGCCGCTATTATATTAAAATCGTAACTATACCTACTTACATAAGAAATAAAAACACGCGTCTAATTTAGAACCTTTTCGTTTAAGCTTAAGTTAAATTATCTTTATACAAGTATGTTTTAGTTTCTTAAGTTGATGTGGTTTGAGGCTATATCTTGATGTTTTATTTAACAAAACGCCTGTAGACTTATTTTCCCGATTTCACAGCGGACATGGCCCGTGCCCACAATATGGTTGACACATCACTAGCGCTAAATTTCGTGACAAAGGTCACAATTTTATGTTTCGTGCCCGTCTTTGTCGATTCGGCTTATTGTACTTCGGCCTGTTGTACTGAATACTAAATAGCTACATTAAATTAATTAAGTAAATAAGCCCTTACTTTACTGAAGAGGAGGAAAAAATAAAGCAACACTCTATCATTGCACATACGAGGGTGGATTGAAAAGTACTCGGCCTAACCAAGAAAATAAACACATACTAAATCAGTTATATTTTTATTTTTCTACATAATCATCATCAAGTTCAATACACTTTTGCCACCTCCCCTTCCAAGCATTTAGACCGTTGAAAAAAAATGATTCTTCCTTAGAGTCAAAATATGCGTCTACAGCTGCTTTGACCTCGTCGTTTGTCGAAAATATTTGACCTCCCAAGTGCTTTTTTAGGTTAGGGAACAGAAAGAAGTCTGATGGTGCCAGATCAGGTGAATACGGCGGATGCGGTAACAGTTCAAAGCCACAGTTGTGAATTTCAGCCATTGATTGTACTGACGTGTGAACACGGGCGTTATCTTGATGAAACAGGACTTTTCTTTTTAGCATTCCTCGACGTTTTTCTTTTATTTCCTCTCGTAAACGACGTAGTAAGGTGCAGTAGTAATCAGAGTTTATAGTCTGACCCCTTTCAAGATAATCAATCATAATCACACCTTTCGAGTCCCAGAATACTGAAGCCATCACCTTATTTGCCGACAAAATCGACTTAGCCTTTTTAGGGGGTGGTGAAAAGATTTGATTTTTAGAATTGAATGGATCTGTGTTAGGCCGAGTACTTTTCAATCCACCCTCGTATTTAGGTGACTCTACCGTGTAGTGGCGGCGTATGTGAATCTACCGCTCTACATGGTCCCGTAGATTTCGTAAGAGGTGACAGAGGGAAATGAAAAAGGAGACATAAAAAAAACTTCGGTTGTATATACCTTCATACCTGCCAAGCGTATTAACATAGTATCTTTTGAGGCAATTTATAGATGTATGTTAATGGTAAAGCATTGTTTGCCAGGTCTAAGAAGGAATTGTGAAAAATTATGAAAAGTATTGGTTGCCAGATAACAATATATATGTATATTAGAATTTCTGATAGCAGTGTCAGTTTCACCTAGTACATATATTTTCACTAGTCAACCGACTTCAAAAGGAGGAGGTTTTCAATTCGTCGGAATCTTTGTTTTTCTTTATGTATGTTCACCAATTACTCGAAGACGCCTGAACCGATTTGGAAAATTCTTATTTTGTTTCAAAGGGTATTTTTCCTAGGTTCCATTTAAATTTTATCGAAATTGGTCGAACGGTTTTTAAAAAATCAACAATAAATTATATTTATATTGAAGTCGGTTGTACAAAATTTTAATTTTACCGCTTCTAGCTTGTAACAGTAAGTAATTCCTCAAGGTAATCCAAAATATTTTCCACGGCTTAGAGAACAATTAACAACACCAAATACTAATTTTCAATAAGTGTGCGAGTGTGCGCGCAAATTTTATTAAATACATAATACTTTTGCTCAAACACAACTTTAGCTAATACCCCGATATTATATATTTGACATTTTGACATAGTTAAAATTTTAATGAATCTACTTGTCGTTGAGCAGTTATCGCTTTTTAATGCACAACATTCTTTTTGTGCGGTTTAGCTATAAGTGAAAGTCGTTACGCATACAGAAAAGCCTATGGGCAAAGCTCGCTTACGCACGTTTTGATTACCTACATGATCGATATTAAACAAAATGCTTTGTACGACTCAATTTCGCTAGCTTTAGGCCTCCCTTGCATTAAAGCCCCAGACAACAGACCTCACGGTCTCAGCCCTCCGACCCCTTTAGATGCATTGTGCATTGAGGGTAGCAACCAAAGTGGAGAAAGCGCACCCTGGTTGTCATGACAACGCCTATCTAGCGCACTTTATTGACAATCGTCGGTCCAGACGGGACGCAGGAGATACCAACCCTCCGTGACTCAACGCGTGCGTGCACTGATACGCTTTTATAAGAATCAATTCTATGTTAGTGTGTTCATTATAACTGATAAGGAGCAGAGTTGGTTTTATGTAACATGCGATGGGGATATAATGGCAGTGTTAATTTCCACTAAAGATCATTTATACGTTCATTAAAACGTAGTGTTAATTGTTAATAAATGACAAGTTACTTTATTACGTTTAAATGTTAATATTGTATTTGCTTTTAAATTTGATGTTTGGAATTATATTAACTATGTATCATGACTTCCTAAATTAGTATTAAGAATCTTCGTAATTACATCATATTCTTGATATATGTTAGCACAATAAATACTTATAGTCACTCGATGAGCTGCACTCGCAGGGTTGAATGATCAATGAATTGATTAATTTTTATTACAGTACCGGACTTCAATAGTTTGTTCCACGCGCCGAAATCAGGTTACTTCCTGCTTGTTCTTCGATAGTTGTCATAATACCTACTCCAAAAAAGCAATTTGTTGAAGCGAAGGAAAGTTAATGCTTAATGTTTGTACATAGGTGGTTTAAATATAATATATAATATTTCTGGGATAAATATATGTATTATATATACAACATCATTATTAACATTATCATTACAGCTCTTAACAAGTGCACTGCTGAACGTAAGCTTCCCCCAAGAAATGCTAAAAAATACGTACCTGAGCCATCCATAGACTTCTAGCATCTCACACCAGATCGATACTTCATCTCGGGACTGGACGCCCTACATTTCGCTTACGGGTAAGCGAAGTGTAGGTCGTCTACTCGAGAACCTTAGGTGTTCCAGTCGAGAAAACAAGAGTACAACATTTAGAGATAAAAAGAGTACCTATGCAGTTATAAAAGTCCAAAGACGACGTTAACTATAAAAGTGGCGTGGGTTGCTGCAGCCCGCCGCTTCTAGAGCCAGAAATGGCGCCCCCTCCCACCCGTTCTCCCTAATTTTCGTAATCTCAAAAATATAAAGTCGGTAAAAATCTTCGATATCATTAACGCTTGGTAAGTATGTGCATACGGATTATCTAAATCTATTTTCGGAGAGTGTTTTAATATGTAACTAAATGAGCTTATTTTCTTTCTTTATTTTTTCCTTATGTACGGAAAAAAAGCTATTTGTCAGATTTTTACAGATTTTTATTGGCATTAATCAAAAAGTTAGACAGGGCGCTGTCTGTTGGTTCCCAAAATGAAGTACTTATATTAAACACGTCCGAGGACTGGGGGCGACTAAATCTAGTCCAGTTTAATCCTCAGAAGACACAAGTTTGCGCGTTTACCGCTAAAAAGAACCCCTTTGTCGTATCTCCTCAGTTTCAAGGCACTCCCCTAGTTGCCTCAGCCAGTATCGGAATCCTCGGCGTCACACTCTCTAGGGATATTTCTTCTAGCTGCTAGAAGCGCGCGGCCAATAATTTTAAAGAATGTGCTAGAATCTAGCACATTATTTTAAATTATTGGCACATTATTTAATATATAATATTATATTAAAATTATATAAATTACTCTAATCATAAAAGGATTTATAGAACAATTGAACTACGCACTAAAATAACATTTAAACTTCGCAAGAGTTTTTGCAACAAGAGAGTTAGACTTGGTCTCGGGTGCGAAAGCATTAGATTCTGGGTTGCCAGTTATTTTCTATGCGCGTAAAATAAACCGCCACAACTTTATTACGGTCAATTTTTAACCAATTTCAAAAAGGAGGTTTTCAATTGGAGTGTATGTTTTTTTGTATTTATGTTACGCGATATCTTCCTAGATTGTGAAGCAATTTTGATGATTCTTTTTTTATTAAATATGTTATACTACAAGGGTGGTCCCATATAAGTTTGGAGAAAAATCTCCACCCCTAAGGGTATCAAATAAATAACTTCTTTTTTAGCAATTTGAAGTCGGTTCTTACTTTTTTTAAAGTTATAATTATCTTACCTCATGTCTAAAAGACTAACGACTTTACTCATAAAAGTCGACGTCAATATAAGATAAGCTTGAAATTGCCCTCTCTCTCTCTCTCTCTCTCTCTCTCTCTTTACTAAATGATAATAAAAAAGACAGGTACATGGCCTCCAATAAAATTTCAGTCACGGCGGCCGGTCTCAACGAAGACTATCCACCTGCACAGTTTTTATAGCGCCCGAGTGTATGTGCAAGCACAAGTGCACTCTCTGTTTCTAACTTCTTTTATACGTGGTAGAGCCATGCTGCAGCTATATTAGTAGTATCGTTGTAGCACGAATGGGTCGGCTCGACCGAGGAAGGACTACGCTCTCACAGAATACCAGCATCAAATAGCATAAATTCATGCTGCTGTGTTTCGTATGGTGGGTGTAGAGAACTGGAGACCCTTTTTACTGGAAAAGAGGCATTCTATCTTAGTCCTCACGGATGACAACGCATCTGCATTTTGATTCGCAAACGAGGATAGATGTAGATATCTATGGGCCACAGCAACCACTGACCATGAGGTGGACTGTGTGCTCGTTTGTCACCCTATCCTATAAAAAAAATAACTATCATACTCGTAGTTCGATGGATGGGATGGCAATCCGACACGACCGAAGAGAGGTCTAGGCGCAGTGCCAACAGTTTTAAGTTATTTCCGAGGCATAGGCGCGAGGAAATTCTAATTTCTCCGGGCTGCTATGGAGTATTTCTTATCAGAAAAACCCAATAGGTGTGGCCTGGGATCCGAATATGGAACAGTCGTGCTATGGCCACTAGACCATCGAGGCAGTCTTAAATATGGAAACCAGGCAATATTATGCTGAACTAAGTAAGTAATATTATGCTTCAATGTGCTGAACATATTAATAAAGCGTATAATATATAATTTAGTACACTTACTACAAGTTAATTTTTTTTTACTTATTATAAGCCAGTGTTTGACCACAATCCCACCTGGTGGCAAGTGGTGATGCTGCCTTAGATGGTAAATCGCACTGTCTTAGCATAACTCTTGCCTTGAAGACGCCTAGATTGTATTCGGACGGAAAGATAGACGCCGGCAAATTATTCCATTCCTTTGCTGTACGCATTACAAAAGACGAAGCAAACCTTTTGATAAAAAAAAAAAACATACATACATAAACACTCACGCCTGTCACCCAGAGGGGTAGGCAGAGACTATGGACTTTCATTTGGAAAGATCCTGACAGACCTCTCTCGCTTCCTCCACATCCATATACCTACGCATACACGCTCGTTGGTTAAAGGTACTCTTGAGTTGGCCCATTTTCAATATATCGCCAATTTGGTCGATAAACTTTCGCCTAGGGCGACCCTTCCTGACTCTGCCGTTCACCTCTGCAACATAAATTTGCTTTGTCACTCTTTCCTCATTCATTCTTTCTACATGACCAAACCACCGAAGCATTCCTTTCTTAATCCTGGTCACAACATCATCTTGCAAACCACACTCTTCTCTTATTAAACAATTTCTCACTCTATCCTTCAGAATCAAAAAAAAAGTTAAAAAGAAATTGGCAACATATCATGAAGTCTGCCAAACAATACTAAATTCATCAGCTTTGCATATTATCCTTTTACTCTTTAACTTATCTATGAGAAAACCTGTGGGAGTGAACAGTTTCTAGGCTGTTCTGAGAACTACTTACATTGACTTCGAATCAAATTCGATTTGATTCCGAAATCAATTCTAACTGCTCTGTAAACTGTAATGATATTGTGACTTAATGAGGTTTCCGGTAACGTTCACTTGGATCAAAAATATTTAGGCGAAAAATTTCTTTTAATAAGTAGTTTGTTATTTCTGTGTTTGTAATGTTAATAAGTACAGTACTTATCTTACATTCTTTACACCTATAAAAGTCGACCGGTGAACGTATGCCTCCCCACTGGTTGCCTCATAGCGTGGTCTGTGCTACCGCAGTTTTTTATAATTTTGAGTTGTTGTCAGCAAGACGCTGCTGTCCATCTTTTTTTATAGAATAAGGATGACAATCGAGCACACAGTCCACCTGGTGGTCAGTGGTTACCGTGGCCCATAGACATCTAATCTATCCTCGTTTGCGAATCAAAATGCAGATGCGTTGTCAGCCGTGAGGACTAAGATGGAATGCCTCTTTTCCAGTAAAAACGGTGTCTGTTTCTCTACACTCACCATACCAAATACAGCAGCATTAAGCTGATATTTTACGCTGGTATTCTGTGAGAACGTGGTCCTTCCCCGGTTGTGCCGACCCATTCGTGCTACAACTATACTATTAATATAGCTGCAACATGGCTCTACCACGTACGAATCCACCGCCATCTCCTGTTTCAGTTGCCCTCTGTCACCTTTCACAACATCCACGGTATGATATATGTAGGGTGGTGGACATTCTTACACCGCCACTATACGGTGAATTTATCCGTTACCGACCTATATTATTTTGATTTGAATACATTTATTTACATATTATAACAATTCAAAATGTTTATTATAACTATAGAAATAAAACTACAGCTAAAACTTAAAATCATAATACAGCTCTACTCCCCGCGGTATAGTGCCAAAAACTCTGGCTGCGTTTCCAGGAACAATGGCTATACTGAGCCTTTGAGCGAGGCGTAAACCTAGGAGTAGGAAGAAAACGCTTTCTTTTTATTTGAAACTAGCTTTAACCCCCGATTTCCTTCGCGTTGAACTTAAACAAAAAACCTGCAGATCTATTAGAATGTTATTAAATGCCCTATATATTTTATTATGTTTTTTCTAACTACTCAATTAAATACCTGTCGGTAATAAAAAAAAGTTTAAATTTAACGCGATAAAATCCGGAAAATTAGTTTTATTCAATAATAACTAAATAATTAATTGTAGGTAAAAATTAGTCTTTATACTTGAGTTAATGTAAAATTTTGGTCACTAAACGATTTTGCATGAAGACTTTAAAGCATAGAAGATAAACTATAACCTTTGCAAGAAAACTACCCTTATTTCGGTATTACAGACAGACATTTAAAATTTTATTTATATGTGTAGATGTGTAGGAGTACTTTCATATGCGAAAACACGGCGTTCCTCCCACTTGAATATTTAGCGTAGTTGTTTGTACGCTGACAAAGGGAGCTGCAGACTTTTAATACATAAAATAATGGATGAAAAACTTTTTGAAAAAAAAATGGTATGGAGGAGGAGGTATTATATATGCAATACTTTTGTATTATATTATTACAACCACATAGATAAGTGAATCAGAGTTGGCTTCTAGCGAATCCTAGTTTCGAATACTAGCTGGAACCAATGATTGTAAAAACACAAAGATTTGTGTCTGAGTGCGGTATGATCTATGAGTTGGACACAAGTGTCTCTGTCACTGCATCTGTGCCTGTCTCAGTCTTTGATCTTGAGCATAAGCGTAACATCTAATGCGTAAGTTCGGATGAGTAAATCACTGTGTTTGCGCGTTGCACTTACGTAGTAACATTATTTAATCTGTGGTTACATTTGCGATATTAAAACATGATAATTTTCCGGTGTATTTGAGCTTGTGAAAATATTTGGAATTTGTACCCATAATTGGAAGCAGATAGGGAAATTATTATGCTGTAATTATAGCGCTAAACATATTTTATGGTATGGATAATGAAATATACAGTTATTTTTTTTTATTTCTTCTTATTTTACTACAGTTTGCATTGAAACGTATACATTTAAATGCCAAACTATAGTATTTGTAATGATTAAAAAACCTATGGATGACCGCTGTTGTGTATCGATTGGGTTTTAATAATCCAACATTCCTACAATTGCGTGAGGTGACTTTGTGTCTATTATAGAATATCGATTCTGTGTGATTGTAGCGCACTGGACGCAAGGCTTGTGGAGTTGACACTGGCTAATATATTTCTAAGGTTTCTTAACTGCGTTTCTCATTTGATGATATCCTAATGGAAAATTGCTGAAAGTAATAAAACGCGGATATTTTAGCCTACGAATAATGCCATGGTTATCTCCAGGGTAGGGGTAGCTTTATTTTCAGCGCTTATTTGCTTTACTCTGGCATACCCAATGGCGAAGCCTAGCCATCGTAGTGGAAGGATTTTTTTCCGATTTGCGATAGATGAACTTGCAGGTTGCCCAGGTAATTCGAGGGTAGGTACAAAGCATCCATATTTTATCTCGTGTCACAATATCAAAAACAAGTGATATATTCATTCTGTAACTACTAGAAACAGACACAAGATAGTAGTACCAGTTACTCGACTCCACCGAGTCAGTAATTCATTCTTGGGGCTATACGCTTTACAAAAAAATCCCAGAAAATATATAAAATTTGACTTCCTCAAATTTCAAAAACTTTATTAAAGAAATTTTGTATACAAAGGGTTATTATAATTTTAAGGAATTTATGGGTGATAATAACCCCTGGGAATGAGGTGATCGCTACCAAGCTATTTCTAATTTGTTTTGTGTGGTTAATTGTGATTACACAGTCCCGTTGGGTTTCTTGCTGGTTCTTCCCAGGACAGAGGTTTTTATTCAAGCCAGTGGTAATTAAACACAAGATTGACTTTCAATAAGTATTATTTATAATAATCTATATTGGATAAAAAAGATTCTGTTTCAACACAGCATTTGGACGTTCGTTTTCTTTTTGGATTCCGTAGCCAAATGGCAAAAAACGGAACCCTTATGAATTCGTCATGTCTGTCTGTCTGTCTGTCCGTATGTCACAGCCACTTTTTTCCAAAACTATTAGAACTATGCTGTTGAAACTTGGTAAGTAGATGTATTCTGTGAACCGCATTAAGATTTTCACACAAAAATAGAAAAAAAAAACAATAAATTTTGGGGGTTCCCCATACTTAGAACGGAAACTCAATAACTTTTTTTCCATCACACCCATACATTTTTTTTATAGGATAAGGGTGAAAAACGAGCACACAGTCCACCTGATGGTAAGTGGTTGCTGCTGCCCATAGACATAGACATCTATCCTCTGTTACAGATCAAAATGCAGATGCGTTTTCACCCGTGAGGACTAGGATGGAATGCCTCATTTCCAGTAAAAAGGGCCTCCGGCCACCTGCACTCACCAAGCGAAACGCAGAGGTAAACCTCTACTTCACGCTGGTATTTTGTGAGGTCGTGGTACCACCCCGGTTCGAGCCGGCCCATCCATGCGACAGCAAAAGCTGCCGCCTGGCTCTACCACTGTTTAAATGTGTTTACATGTGGGGTATCTATGGATAGGTCTTCAAAAATGATATTGAGGTTTCTTATACCATTTTTTTTAAACTGAATAGTTTGCGCCAGAGACATTTCCAAAGTGGTAAAATGTGAGCCCCCCCCCCTCCCCCCTGTAACTTCTTAAATAAGAGAATGATAAAACTAAAAAAAAATATATGATGTACATTACCATGTAAACTTCTATCGAAATTTGGTTTGAACGAGATCTAGTAAGTAGTTTTTTTAAACGTTATAAATCGTAAATTATGTTACTTGCTGCTACGGAACCCTTCATGCACAGAGTAAAGAAGACCAGAGGGGAAGCTTTCTAACAACGTCGAAAATCTATATCTATTCTGATAGGGTTATCACCTGATGCAAGTGAAAATTTTAAGGAAAAAATAAAAATATACTATTGTATAAAATAACATGTGTATTCATTGTAACTTAAGTTAATATAATAACATGTCTGTAATTTGTAATTAAAATTGAAACTGCAAAAATTGTATATTTTGCTTATTTTCATGCTTAGCTTCACATTACATATACATATCTATTTTTCTATGAATATCATTTTCGTAAGACAACGTATTTATGAGTATAAAAAATCAGATGGTATTAGTAATGACTGTGATGATGGTAGTGGGCAGCGGCTGTGTTGATACACCACCACCACCAATGTTACTACCAGGATGATGGTGGCGGTAGTAGGGGCTGTGGTGGTGATGCTGGTCGTGGTGGTAGTGCCAGTGGCGGTCCACTGTCCACCACCACTACCAATGATACTACGAGCTATCCAGCACCACCACAATCACTGACACCATTATCAGCACGTACAGCACCACTATCCACCGCTACCAACACCGCACATTCAGCACCACCGTCCACCATTACCATCACCAGAACTACTACCACTAACACTAACTGCACCACTGTCTGGCTATTGTATTATTTTCTCTCGAATTTTTCATACATACTGCACAACTTAGACATTTAGCTTATACAAACACTAATTATCTAATATAAATATATACTTATAAATCTATGTAAAAAAATTAAAAAATTAATTGATCTATAAAATCACGAAATATTATTCGTCTATTTATTTCAATGCGCGTGACCAACAGCCCTTTCATTTACACTCTGACTGAGCCGGCGCAAACCGGTTTGTACCCTGACGGAGCGTCGGTGAACCTGTCGGTGAGAGCTCACGCACACATCGCTGCGCTGTGTGTGGGTGTACCCGAAGCGAGAGGTTTGTATGTAGCTTCCCCTTTGGTCGGTTTCTTTACTCATGTGCTTCATGGGCGAGTCCGACTCGCACTTGGCCGCTTTTTAACAATATTTCTTCACCAATCTATTCGAGGCCATTTTTTTCTGGGGTGAGTTCATGAGGAGTTCAAAAGAGAACATATATAAGGTAATTGCATCTAATAAGGGCCGGGTTTTTGGAAATCCTTATAAATCAATTTTGGGAAGTCTTTTAATTTGTAACACCTCATAACCAATTAAACTGTTTATATTTGAAGAGAAAATATACATAAACAAGGTACCAAGGTCGAGGTACTTACCAAATAAGTTTTTTAAAAGCTTGTCTATGGTCCCTATACGGCACTAGGGCTCTAAATAAGGTCCATAATTGAACTGCAAGATTTTATCCGTTATATAACAGAAACATCACACCTTTATAAAGCAATGGCTTTAAACTACTATTAAATTCGTGGCTTTCGCATAATGAAACGTAAATTCATATGAATTAGTGTCGTGGCCCTTATAAAGTATTAGGAAATGAATATAAGTTATAACTAATTTATTTTATAGTTATAAATGTAACAAATTGTAGTTGTGTGCAGATTTTTATTAACTCTAGTAAAGAAAATCACAAAATGTTAATAATCAGTCATTTTTTCCATCTTAGTACTTGGACATTATTAGGTATTATATTATTAGATTTTTTGTCACTAAAAAAATGTTGTTTTGTTTTTTTCCACAAAATAAGTAAATTTGTTTACGTTTCCTTTGGTGTTAAAGGTATCAGGCAAAGGTAATATTTGAAAACTTCTTAATTCTCTCTACCAATTCCTTTTCCCGTGTGTCGGTAAAAACAGCTTTCCTTCTCATCCTCTTCACCACGCTTCCAGATTTTATGTGATTTTTCAACGTTCGCCGTAGTATTCGGTATTTTAAAGCTGCTGCACGCTTAGACATTTGGCTGTTTTTTATATCATCTAGAGCATCCTGAAGATCAGTTAGAGACCATCCTGAGCATCGTTTTCTTTTTGCAAAGGTTCCATTTTTGTCTTTATTGGAAACAATATACTTATATTATGTATGAACAATACTTATGTCAAAAGCTACTCTTGATTTGCGTAAATAAAATCTTTAAAACTACGTAAAAACGAATGGGTAAATGTGTTGCTAAGTATAAAACTCGAAAGCGTCTGGATTATTTTTTTCAATATTTGTTAAAGTGCAAGGAAGTAAAGATGTCTAGACATGTGACATTTTTGTGCGACAGCTATGGCCTAGCGTGGTGATCTGTCGTTATCACCGCACAAAAGTGCCACTTGCCAGGCCAACTGCTTATTTACACTTATATAATTCATTTAAGTAACTGATCACGCCTATTTTAAAGCTTCTTGCCCCTAATAAGGTCCGGCCCTTATTATGAGACAAAAAGTGGACCTTGTTAAGCACTTACATATGTCCTGAGAAAACCTAACAAAATTGTGATAAAAAAGCAATAATTTTGGTAACTTACCTCGTCAATCCACTTTCTGAAAGTATTTTAACATTACCATTGCAGAATTATTACATAACGACCGGGTTTTATTACTAAAACAACGCAAAATTGAATCAGAATATTTTATAGATTGAGTCACGTCGACCGCTCCTGAAGTTATATCCAGAGCCACTGAAAAAATTGCCACCGCGAAATCAATGAACGCCGGTGTATTTTTGTAATTGGCTACTGGGGAGTGGCAGCGCGATATCCATTTTGGTTTAAGTATTAATTCCGATAAGTTTGAAGAGATGAACCTTATTTGTAACCGGCCCTTTTTAGGCGGACCTACCTTATAACTAACGTGAAACACTAACGCCTCCGGATAGTCTGCAGTTTGTGATTATATCTTAGACCGCCCCCGTCACTATATCAGATTTGATAACTTCAATGGAGAAGGAGACTGGGTACTGCCACCTGCTTGGGACCCTGCAGTTAATAAAATTAAAACCAAACCCAAACTCACTACTGCAAGACTTCAAGACAAAGTAAGTTCAGTCGGGACTTAAAAATAAGTAAAATTTAACGCGATAAAATCCGTAAAAATAGTTTAATTCAAAGATAATACAGACCAATCGGTAACATATTCATTTTTTGAAGTCTAATTAAGATGACAATTTCAAAACTAATCATGGTAATAAACATAATAACAAAAGTACGTGTATATTATTTAATTAATGTACTTTTTATATGACGGTTTCGTTTAATTTATTGTTCTTAAAAAATATCACATCCTTTATCGACGCATTTTTTTCATTACCTTAAAATATTTATATTATGCGCGCTAGTTTTAATATCTCGTTTAAGACTTATTCGTCAGGTTTTGATACACGATTAGCCGCATTTCAATAAATTGCAAGAAATTGTTTAGCGCTTAAAATAAACATAGCTTCAAATTTAATAGCGTGTAACCTTGTGACATATAAGTACTATTGATGTGTAATCGCCCTCCATGATGAGTTTAAGGAGACGTTTTGGCATTTATATTTAAAAATTGGTGACAATAGTCAAATAAATAAATACCCCAAAGTGTCCTCGGCTACATTGTATGCGGGAAGAAAAATACGAGGCTCGCAAAATGCAATAAGCTTACTTAGAGTTTTTTTAAAAATAATTATGCAGATGAATGTTGTAACAATCATAGGAGATTTATAATTTAAGAAATTATATCAAAATTTAAAAAACAATGCCTTTTGTACGTCGATGGTCAAGTCTTGTTTGCCTCTTCGGTGGCTGTGTAGCAAATGATGGTTACATTAATGAACAGGTCATTAAAAGAAACGAGAATGAATGTGAACGCAACTAACATAAGTAATCATTTTTGAAAGAGAAGAAAGTTAAAAATATATAAAATAAGAATAGAAAGGGAGTTGGTTGAGCAAGTGGATAAGTTTGTGCATTTAGTATGATGTGTGTTTAGCAGCAGATATGACGAAAATATAGAGCGGCGAGTGAACGCAGGGCGCAAAATAAATGTGGCTCTTCACTATATTGCGCGAAGTAAGAATGTATCAAAAGAGGCAGATAATATATGGAAACTCACAAAGATGTTTAGTCTCTATCTTAATGTATGGTAATGAAAGTTGGGTGTGGCAGAAAAGCACGAGAGTACAATAAATGCTGTAGAAATGCGGTCATTAAGCAAGGGACGTCCTAGACGAAAATTTATCGAACAAATTGGTGATATATTGAAGACGGACTACATTAAGAGTACCCTTAACCGACGAGCATTTGTGTCTCTGACGAGTCTCTGTCTACCCCACTGGGTGAGAAGCGTGTTTGTGATGTTTATGATTATGATATCAAAACTTAACTTTTACATTTGATAATACTTAAAGATGTGTTTTACTTTATATCGTTTAAAGTAAAAAACATACTAAAAATTTGATGAGATTGCATGTTAAAGAAAAATAAATGTATATTTTTTACTTCCGGAACGTACGGTAAGTACGTAATATTTCATTTGTTCCGTAAAGCGTAAAAATAACTTTCGATTATTTTAAGAAGTAAATAATTAAGGAAATCCGCTCTTTATTATATATTTATTTTGGATTTGAAGAAAATAAACGATAGTTTTTGCCGTGTAGTGGCGGTCAAGAATATCCACTACCCCATATCCTCCCGTGGGTGTCGTAAAAGGCGACAAACGGAAACAGGCGGGAGATGGGCAGCAGCATCTTCCTGATAATAGCCAAAATTACAATAAAAAAACTGCGGTTGCCAACCCGCTCGCCAAGCGTGGCAACTATGGCAAATACCCCCCAATGATCAAAACAACACACAGACGGCCCCTAGTCCCCGGCGGCCCCGCTATTCCTGGCTACGGTGGCGACCATGGTAACGGCGGGGCAGGGGGTGCTAAGAATCTCCGGTGGAGGTTCGGTTGCCACCTACGACGACTCGCCCTGGCAACATACAACGCACGCACCCTGAGGACTGACGAGAAGATCGTGGAGCTGGACGAAGAGATAGACAAGTTGCGCTGGCATATTATAGGATTATCCGAAGTCCGAAGAGAGGGGGAGGACACGGTAATCCTCGAATCCGGCAAATTGCTCTATCACCGGGAGGGCGACCATCTGTCCCAAGGAGGTGTCGGATTTATCGTCCACAAGTCTCTCGTTAACAACGTTGTAAAGATCGGGAGTGTGTCGACGAGGGTTGCGTACCTTATACTCAGAATCACCAAACGGTATTCGCTGAAGGTCATACAGGTTTACGCACCAACCTCGGCACACCCCGATGAGGAGGAAATGTATGAGGATATTTCTAGAGCCATGCATTCCTCCAAAACCCAATATACGGTGTTAATGGGAGACTTCAATGCAAAACTAGGCACAAGAGAGAACGGTGAGCTGAAAGTAGGGATATTTGGAATAGGGCAACGGAACCCAAGGGGCCAGCAGCTGGCCGACTTCATGGAGAAAGAGGGACTCTTTATGATGAACTCTTTCTTCAAGAAGCGGCCCCACAGGAAGTGGACCTGGTCGAACCCCGACGGTTCGACAAAAAATGAAATTGACTTCATTATGACGACCAGACGACAACTGTTCAGTGATGTCTCAGTGATCGCGAGGGTGAAAACCGGCAGCGATCACCGAATGGTTAGAGGCACACTGAACCTAAATGTTAAGTTGGAGAGGTCTCGTCTGATGAAGTCAACGCTCCTTCCCCCTCGTGCTCTAATCCAAAGTCCCGAAACCTTTCAGCTCGAGTTACAAAACCGTTTTCAGTGCCTAGAAGACTGCAATGAAGTGGACGATATGAATGACAAGCTCGTGGAAACTGTCCATGCGGTCGGAGCTAAGTTCTGCAAGACCCACCGCAGAACAACACAAAAACTCTCCGATCACACTCTTAATCTCATGGCTGTTAGACGGGAGATGAGGCTACATTCTTCAACAGATTTGACAGCATACAGGCAACTGAACAGACAGATCTCCAAATGCATGCGGCGAGACTTACGCACAGCTTACAGCTCGTATTGAAGAAGCGGTCGAGCGGAACCAAGGCTCCAAAGTCTTTGCCAGAGATCTGTCTGCCAGAAAGAGCCAACTGTCAAAGCTGAAGACCGCATGTGGCAGCATCGTTTCCAGGGCACCTGAGATTTTGAGTGAGATTGAGAGGTTCTATGGGCAGCTGTACACGTCATCGTTGGAGCCACACGCAAGTGTGAGTAACGATCCAAGAGCGAGTCTTATTCGACACTATTCCGAAGATATCCCGGACGTCAGTCTGAGCGAGATTAGAATGGCTCTCCAGCACCTTAAAAACGGCAAGGCCCCAGGCGAGGATGGAATTACAGCGGAGCTTCTGAAAGCGGGTGGAAGACCGGTACTTGAAGTCCTTCAGAAGCTCTTTAATTCCGTCCTCCATGGTGGCATTACACCGGAGGCGTGGAGCAGAAGTGCGGTGGTCTTGTTCTTCAAGAAAGGTGACAACGCTCTCTTGAAGAACTACAGACCGATTTCCCTTCTGAGCCGCGTCTACGTGCTGTTTTCGAGAGTCATTACGAATCGTCTCGCGCGCAGACTTGACGACTTCCAGCCTCCCGAACAAGCCGGTTTCCGAAAGGGCTTTAGCACCATAGACCACATACATACCCTACGGCAAATTGTACAGAAGTCCGAAGAGTACAATTTGCCACTATGTCTGGCGTATGTGGACTATGAGAAAGCCTTTGATTCCGTCGAAATTTGGGCGGTGCTGCAGTCCCTTCAGCGGTGCCAAGTTGACTGTCGGTATATCGAAATGCTGAAGTGTTTGTACATTATAGCTACGATGGCTATCCGAGTACAGAACCAGAGTACGAAACCTATCCAATTGCAGAGAGGTGTAAGACAGGGTGACGTTATATCCCCGAAACTCTTCACCGCTGCATTGGAAGACGTTTTCAAGCTTCTGGACTGGAAAGGATACGGTATTAACATCAATGGCGAGTACATCACTCACCTTCGATTTGCCGACGATATAGTCCTCATGGCAGAATCGCTGGAGGAACTAAGCACTATGCTCAATGACCTCAATAGTGTCTCCCAACGGATAGGTCTTAAGATGAACATGGACAAAACAAAGATTATGTTTAATGTCCATGTCACACCTATGCCGGTAGTTGTTGGGAGCACTAAGCTCGAAGTTGTTGACGAGTATGTTTACCTGGGACAAATAGTCCGACTAGGTAAGTCCAACTTCGACCGAGAGGTCAATCGACGGATTCAACTCGGTTGGGCAGCGTTCGGGAAGCTACGACACATCTTCTCGTCAGAAATACCTCAAAACCTTAAAACAAAATTGTACAACCAGTGCGTGTTGCCAGTGATGACTTACGGAACTGAGACCAGTGTGGCAGTGAAGCAGTGAAGGACCACCCTTCACTGCTGGCCGTATGAGGAAGCTCAAGGTCGCTCAGCGAGCTATGGAGAGGGTTATGCTCGGAGTTTCTCTGCGTGATAAACTTAGGAATGAGGATATCCGCAGTAGAACCAGAGTAACCGACATAGCCCAACGGATTAGTAAGCTGAAGTGGCAGTGAGCCGGCCATATAGCTCGAAGAACCGACAACCGATGGGGAAGAAAGGTTCTCGAGTGGCAGCCTCGTACCGGTAGGCGAAGTGTAGGGCGTCCCCCCACAAGATGGAGTGACGACCTGGTAAGACATGCAGGAAGTCGATGGATGCAGGTGGCTCGGGACCGTGCTTTGTGGCATTCCTTGGGGGAGGCCTATATTCAGCAGTGGACTTGTGAAGGGCTGTAATGATGATGATGATGAAACGATAGTTGAATATAACTTATAAATAATATCATTTTGTTATATTTTACAGCAATAAAACTACTCTGTAAAATATTCATAGTATTATACGTCCCCGATATATTTGATACCATGTGCTGCTGTAGTTGCCTGCAGACATCTGACTTCAATCAGAAGTCTGCTTGCAGCATCAATTTCCATCAAATTTTCTACAGTGCAGAGGCGGGAAATACAGGCAGCGCGGCGGCGGCGTTGTGTCCGGTGTGGCGTGCATTTTCCCGCAGGCAGATGCGTCTCTCATAATCTCATTGCACCCGTCTCGCCTAACCCCTGGTTGACGGCTAAATATTTTCAAATTGCAAGGGATTTTTTATGAAATACAATAATAAGATGTATTATAAATAACAATAAGTAAGGTATAAATATTTATAAAGAATAAGAAGAATCACCAATATATCGAGATCATGCTTGCTTACTTTCATGGGTTCGACTCGCGTCACAGAAAATTGTAATTTGGTGTTGGTGCGCAATGTATATAATATATGTACTCGTATTATTGTACATGGATAATATTCATATTTTTATTTAGTCAGGCAGAAACGAGTGACAAAGAAAATGTTTAAAAAATAGTGGCGCTACTTTTTAAACTTTTGCTTTAGTACTTATTTTATGTTATAATGTCATTAGGTACCTATGTATTTGATATAATTTTAAAAATAACTATAGAAATTCTCGCTTCTACATGTTTTGAAAAGGAGTATTTGAGGAAGTTGATAACTCCTCATATCAATATACTTGAAAAAAAAAAACAAATACTGAATTCAACAAAAAAAAAATGTGGGAAAATGTCTCAAAATTTGAAAATGATTAACTTTTAGCTCTATAATAATCTAATATTAATATTTTTATAAAATCCGTTTTAGATTTATTTTTACTTTTGGGCAGGTCCCATAAGCCTGGAATAATTTGAAAACATGACCTGCGAATTCCAAAATTGACATTACACATGTACATAATATCCAGTATATTATGTTCTTAAGTGTAATGTAGGTAGACTATTAAAAACATGTACCTCGGGATGGTTCAGTGTTACCTTTATTGCCAAATAGATTACACAAAAGTCCTAAAACACGGTTAAAAGTAGTGTTCGATAGTGATTGTCTCTAAATGTGTGCATATTCTCAGTAAGTGTGTAATATAGCAATACTAAGTGCTAGCACACTGTGTGTTTCTATATTACTATTTTTTTTATCTTATCCTATAAGGGTGAATAACAAGCACACAGTCCACCTGATTGTAAGTTGTTGTTGTGGTCCATAGACATCTACATGTATCCTTGATTACGAATCGAAATGCAGATGTATTATCACCCGTAAGGACTAAGATGGAATGCCTCGTTTCCAGTAACAAGGTTCTTCGGTTTTCTACACTCACCATAATACGAAACACAGCAGCGTTAAGCTTAAGCGATCATCAAAACTCTAAGGCACTTCTAGCAGACATAGAAGCTTCAAATTTGGAATACAATTATTGTTTAATGTATAAATCAAGGAAAAATTCAAATATTTTGAAATTTCGGTCCAGTTTTCCAGATACACCAACTGCATAAATAACTTTGTAATCCCATATAAATATATAGGATTACAAAGTTACATTTGCAGTGAATGAATCAGTGTACCTATATATGTATAATATAATGGATTAATAGGTGTATATAGGTACCTAGATATAACTATCTACAAAAAGAAACGAGATGCCATCAAAAACAAAACTTGTAAAAAAAGCCAAGTCTCGCAACTCAGTTCTTCTACCGTAAAAAGTTGTGAGATGCATATAAACCAAGTCGGTTAATTTATTCAGTCCAATCTATTTATTTAAAATATAAAAGATTTTTAGTATTGATGTGGTCACTATAAGATGTTGTTAGGTTAGCTAATTACGTAATAATTTAAGACAGAAGGACCCTTAAGTAGGGACTGAATAAATCAACCGACTTGGAATTATATGGATCTCACAACTTTTTACGGTAGAAGAACTGAGTTGCGAGACTTTGCTTTTTTACAAGTTTTGTTTTTGATGGCGTAGCAATTTAGTGACATAGTGTCGAGGTATTGAGGCTCCATACATCACTATTTCAGTACTATAGTTGTACTTTAATAGTTTCGTATAACTCTTCTCAAAGTTTCCATAGTGATTGTGATTGTGATTTCATAGTGATAGTGAGTGTGACACTTTCATCACAAAAAAGTTACGAAAAAGTCACCACGATTCTATTAATGGAATTATTTGCACTATAATTGAGATCGGGAATTTTTATAGTGCACTATACCTATATTTTAAATATACATATTAATGTCAAACACTTAATTTTATTTAATGACTTCTTATGTTTACGTGAATACTACATATTTGAATTACATAATTTTTACGGACTTTATCGCATTTATTAAATTATTTTATATTCCCGAGCATGGGTGGTGTACAGTACACCACCAATGGTCACGGGGGACTGAGGTGTTCGACGTGCCAATGTCATAGTTAATCACGGCTACGGAAGGTTCAGCATAAAATCATTAATTTTTGGTCCGATCTACGCAGAACCAGCTTATAGGTAGTATCTTAAAGTCTTGCAATTGTATGCTTGGGTTAGGATTTAATTTTATTATTTATCATATTAATCACACTCATCATGCAGTCCATTTATTTGTGAATTAAATTTTATCGATAGAGTAAGATAATAAACTTAACGAGTTTTTGATACCCCCTTTGGTTTTATATATTAATAAATTAAAATCTATTAAAATAAGTAAAGTTCTGAGAGTTGCTATTAACTAATAAAAAGGTGTCTATAAGCTTACCTAGTACACAGCTACATGAAAATCATCTGCAGCCGTGACAAAACATAGGGTTCCACAGAGAAAACTAATTAGAACTCGTACGACATCATCGCTTGTTTTACGCAAATTACTTATTAATTAGTATGATATTTTCTCTTGAATTAAAATGACGGACCTACGTTTCAAGAACAATGTTATACATTATATCTTTTATAGAGTTTTACGTGTAATGGCGGTGTAATAATAGCCACTACCCCATATCATCCCGTGGGTGCCGTAAGAGGCGACAGAGGGAAACAAATCAGGAGATGGACAGCAGCGTCTCTCTAATAACGGCAAAAAATAAAAACTGCGGTTGCCAACACGCTTGCCAAGCGTGGCAACTATGACAATTATCCTCTCCTATGAGGCAATCTATAGGGGACGCCTATGTTCAGCAGTGGACATTAATAGGATGTAACGTTACAGACTGTAAATTAGAGTATTTAGGTTGAATATTTTTTTTTCTCAAAAACGTTTCACTAGGCATATCTTCTGCATCCTAGAGGCAGTTCACAAACATAAATTGCACAAGAACAAACATCCAGACCTGTAACAATTATTTGTAGGTCATACAAATACTTGTTCCGTGCGTGATTCGAATCCGCGGAGATTTACAGAGAGAAAAGTATACTGCTACTTTTAATGTAAAAAGTGATAAAAATTTTTGTAAATTCGCTACGAGTTATACCAGATACTGAAAACCGTTTTAATGATCTTTCAATGTTAAAATAGTGACAGTTGTGATATTTGCACTTCCTCTCGACGTCTGACAAAACTTAGCGGAAAGGCGTTTTGTTTAAATTTATATGTTATGATAACTAATATTATTTCTATATCTTAAGTTTCACTAAGCGGCTTGCATAATTCCAGACATTTTTTCTTCTAGTTCCATAGTTTTCAACACTACTGAGAATGTCCGAAATTCGCAAAAGAGTGCTACCCAATGACTTACAACTTACATATTAGAACAATTGACTAATTTAGAATCGTACATACTCATATAGTAATAGAGAATAATTGGAGGAATTGAAATAAATATTTCTAATTTAAGGTCTTTAAGGCATTTAACTTTCTGATATATATGCCATGATAAAAAACTGCGTTTGCCAACCCGGGCAAGCAGGTTGGCAAGCGCAGTTTTTTTAACCTGTTATCAGAACAATGCTGCTGCCCATCTGGTGCAGTTTCCCACTGTCGGCACTTACGATACCCACGGTACGACTAGATGGAGTGACAACTTTATGTAACACTCAGGTAGTCGATGGATGGGCAATCTATGGTGAAGACCTATGTCCAGTAATACCTTGTGATGGGCTGTAGTGATGGTGTGAAACATGTAAATAATTGTCCACATAAATTTACGTTGTCACTAGGTTTAGCTTTAACTTAGCACAAACCATAAAGAAATTGAAATACTGTCAGAAGGCCAGAGCCTCATCAGTGTAATGTACTTCACGGGTTGATGAAATTGGATTTCATCCAAAGGTCGTAAATAGATTTATTGGGTCAGATTTCAATGTTGAATTTTAGTATACATATTCATATATATATATATATATATATATATATATATATATATATATATTATAGGATTAAGGTGAAAAACGAGCACACAGTCCACCTGATGGTAAGTGGTTGCTGCGGCCCATAGACATCTACATCTATCCTCTGTTACAGATCAAAATGCAGATGCGTTTTCACCCGTGAGGACTGGGATGGATTGCCTCATTTCCAGTAAAAAGGGCCTCCGGCCACCTGTACTCCCCAAGCGAAACGCAGAGGTAAACCTCTACTTCACGCTGGTATTCTGTGAGGTCGTGGTACCACCCCGGTTCGAGCCGGCCCATCCATGCGACAGCAAAAGCTGCCGCCTGGCTCTACCACTGTTAAAAATATTATTCAATTAAGTTATATACCTCAATCGTTGTATGATAACCTTCATTTTCATATTCATGAGCTACCCAAGTTCCATCCCCGCTGGCACCATTGTAATCGTAAATCGCAATTTTAAATGCACATTCACCACTCGTTCAGAGGGGATGGAAAATATCGGAAAAACTTTGTTCGGTTACTAAAATATTTCTAGAACGGATTTTGAAGCCTACCAACACGCATTCGTGCAGTGTAGAGTACTCTCCCGCCCTGAATTACCCAGAATTTAGACAATTCCTGTGCCCAGCCACAGATTAGATAATTACTACGTACGCCCAGCGTTCAGATATTTCAGATGTAGTACTTTTACTCTTAGTTGTATGAAATTTATTTGCAATTAGAATATATCATTAAAATGAATTAGTAGCATTGCTTCACCTTATCATGTATAAATTTGAATATTAAAACTTTTTTACCCTCATCATCATCATCATTACAGCCTTTCATAAGTCCACTGCTGAACATAGACCTCCCCCAAGGAATGCCACAAAGCACGGTCCTGAGCCACCTGCATCCATCGACTTCCTGCATGTCTTACCAGGTCGTCACTCCGTCTATTGGGGGGTCGCCCTACACTTCGCCTACCGGTACGAGGCTGCCACTCAGGAACCTTTCTTCCCTATCGGTTGTCGGTTCTTCGAGGTATATGGCCGGCCCACTGCCACTTCAGCTTACTAATCCGTTGGGCTATGTCGGTTACTCTGGTTCTACTGCGGATATCCTCATTTCTAAGTTTATCACTCAGAGAAACCCCGAGCATAGCCCTCTCCATAGCTCGCTGAGCGATCTTGAGATTCCTCATACGGCCAGCAGTGAAAGACCACGTCTTAGATCCGTAAGTCATCACTGGCAACACGCACTGGTTGTACAATTTCGTTTTTAAGTTTTGAGGTATGTCTAACGAGAAGATGTGTCGTAGTTTCCCGAACGCTACCCAGCCGAGTTGAATCCGTCGATTTTTACCCTATCGTTAAAACAATGATTACATTAAAAGCTAAAAGTAAACAGACATTAAACATCCTACCCTAGAGCAGATATTTTTATATAATAAGTCCATAATTAATTGCGCGACTTTAGTTACAGTTCTGGAAATAACATGAAGTAATAGTTTCGTAAATTACGTCGGTGAACAAACAGAAAAAGCAAGAAAAATATTATAGAAATATTAGGGAAAAAAGTTAATCGCATTATGGGGAAAATTAATAGTGAAATAGGTGACAAATTAGCACACAGTCCACCTTATGGTAAGTGGTTGCTGTGGCCCATAGACACCTCCTCCTCGATTACCTCCTGCATATGTGAGGATGAAGATGGAATGCCTCGTTTCCAGTAAAAAGGGTCTCCAGTTCTCTACACTCACCATACGAAACACAGCAGCGTTAGGCTGCTATTTTACGCTGGTATTCTGTGAGAGCGTGATTCTTCCCCGGTCGAGCCGACCCATTCGTGCTACAACTATACTACTAATATAGCTGCAGCATGGCTCTACCGCGTAACCTAAAGTACTTCCAGTGTTCACCCTAAGCGTAGGGAAATCAAGATAGTCCATTTACAAGTTATACGATAAGCATCAAGAGCGGGACCGATCAAGCGGGGCTCGTAATCTCTGTCGTCCACCCCTTCTTTAAGAAACTTGAGTGTGTGTAGAATCGAACGTCTCCCACCAAGTTCACGCACGTTACCATATTCAGACACCTACCTCGTTGTCCGAAACGAGCGGGATGTGGTGCTGTTCTGTGACCACGGAGGCGCTAGACCCATGCCCTCAATAGTTATTGTTGACCGCGGCGTAAAAGAATCCACTATCCCATATCTAGTACGTGTCATAAGAGGTGATAGAAGCAGACAGAGTCATTCAGTTAGCAACGGTATTCCCTGTATTCTAAACTTAATTATACCTACGCAAGTTAAATAAGAGGCCAATGTCCAGCAATAAGAGCTATATTATAGGTAAAGTAAAGTCACATTTACTTTTTTTAAGAATTATAATAATAAAATAACTCATTCATTCATTCATTACAAAACAACAAAAGTCCACAGCTAAACATAGGTCTCCCCTAGAGAATGCATCATAATGTGGATTTTTGCCATAGTTGCCATGCTTGTGAAGCGGGTTCGCAACCGCAGTTTTATTATTTTAATATATTAGTATATGAACAGATGTATATTTTCTTGAACAGTATATAAACGCAATAGTGCAAATTCTCTGATGTTTACAATAACATACATTTTATATTTATAAATGTACTTCAAATCGGTGCTTTTTCACTCAAATGTTAGTGTTCATTGGCCTCTAGTAAATAGCGTGAGTCAGAATGACGGCAGACCCGCTTGTGCATGTGATGAACTTCTCATTTTTAATTAATAACCTTGTTTAATAGTGATGGTTATAATCTATTGTTGAGTCATAACGTTTTGTAATATATCTTTAAGTTAAAAAATGATCAAAGCTTACAAAGTCTAAGTTAAAAAGATAATATCACAAATGCGGCGCTACGCGAATGTATATAATTATATATATATATATATATATATATATATATATATATATATATATATATATATACATTATACTTATTCCGTGTATTCTTGAGGAGGGTTTTGCGTATAATATGGATTTTTATGGAGGAACAGAACAGTCGCAAGCTAGTAGTACCAGCTTACAATCATATACGTTACAGAATTAACAACACAAAACAAAAAAAAAAATTAGAAAAGGTTTGGAGTCAGTTACCTACTCGACTACACCGAGTCAGTAATTCATTCTTGGGATGATGTATACGCTTTTACAACATAAAATATACAAATATACAATACCAGAAAATATACAAAATTTGACCTGCTCAAAGTTCAAAAATTTTATTATACTATGTTTGTATAAAAAGAGTTATTATAATATTCAGGAATTTATGATAATAATAATAATAATATGGATGATAATAACCCCTGGGAATGTGGTGATCGCTACCAAACCTTTTCTAATTTGTTTTGTGTTGTTAATACTGTAACATATATTATGATTGTAAGCTGTTGTTTAAAAAAAGTCCCGCACGATTTCTTGCTGGTTCTTCCCAGGACAGAGGTTCTTTTTTCGAACCAGCTGTAATTAAACAAAAGAGTGACTTTCAATAAGTATTATTTAAAAGTAAGGATAGAAAAATGTTGGCATTGATTACATCACACCTGGTTCAAAAGAATAAAGAATTTTACGAGAGTTGTGAGTATACAAGTCTTGAAACTGTAAGTGACAAAGAACGCGTATTATAATTATATATGTACCTAGTGTATGCAAAATTAAATTTGTATGCACCATCATGTGAAGCCTAACTTTGGAGATACGGCTATTCGTCTACCCTATACGTTCAGCGATGACAGAGGACACGATGCGTCCTTCCTCATACATCCGGTTTGGAAGTCGCATATCAGTCGACCTCATGCCGACGATACCGTTAGCGTATTTGCTAAGCGTGACTGAACTCTTTTTTGGGTACGGTGTCGTACACGACACCTCCTTTTCACTTACAAATTCTCGGTCTCTCAGTTCGTTTGCTAATAATATGTTCGAATACTTTGAACGTGGCTTAGATGCATGGATTCTAACTCTTATGTTAATTTGTCAAGGTCGTATTATAAACATTTATTAATTATAATAATAATGGCGCATGATATTTAGTGCCTAAATTGTCGCATTTTTTTTATGGCAAACTAATTAAATCAATCAATCAATTAACGAATCGCACCACGATAACATACCGGTTATTTCCAGAAGATACCCGCTGCCACAATAATAGTACTGTCATTCTATATTTAGCTGTGTTTGATGAAATTTCTTCTGTAATGTAATACAGGTATAATGACTGCTGTTCGAGTATTAAATACTCAAATGACGAGGAGGAATGCCTGTTTTCCAGTAAAAAAGGTCTTCAGCTCTCTACACTTACTATACGAAATACAGCGGCATTAGAATGCTATTTCACTCGTTCTGTTTCGCATTCGTGAGAGCGTGATCCTTCCTTGAGAGAACGGACCTTATGTGCTACAACTATAATATAGCTGTAGTATGGCTCTACCACGTATAACTTCTTTATAGATATATAGATTTTCTCATGTAATTTTATTAACTGCTCATTATTTACTTTCCACATTAAATTGGTAGTTACAAAAATTTACATTTTTTATTATATTTTAATTTATTGAAAGACTAGCGATCCGCCCTGGCTTCGCCCTGGTGATTTCTGGATCTCGACAACAGCGCCACCTACTGGGTGTAAATGTAAATAAAAACCATCTAGGGACCCCATCGAAAACACACAAAAAATTTCATCAGTCGATCAAGCCGTTTTTGAGTTTTAGCGAGACTAACGGACAGCGATTAAATTTTATATATAGAGAATGTATAGCAGGGTTGGTCTATATTTAAACTAAAACACTCAAAATATACTATCTATATTTTATTGCATTATGTTCGTGTCGCCATCTATTGTTAACAAGAGGAAGGCAAAGTGTCATCTAGTGTCGTTTACTCAACTTGTACGTAGCTCCATAGATGTCTCTGTTTCAAAATTATAATATGTGTGCCAATAGGATTTAATTCTATTCCACGCTAGATGGCGCACTTGTTTGGATTTCATTTTTATAAATTTAATTAAAAAGCTTTAACAGTTAACGTTAAAGTCCCTCGCCAAGGTTTTCGGATAAAATATAGCCTATATCACACCTAGCCTTGCTCTCTGTGTTCGTCAAGTTTCATTACAATCGATTTTTGCCATTCCGAAGATGGGCTAATCTTGAGACAGACAGCCAGATTACAGACAAAACATTTTAAAATGTTTACTCATGTCGTAATGGCATCGAAATAACAGATCAATAAAAGGCAGTTATTTCGATATTACAGACAGACAATTCAACTTTGTTTATATGTAAGTATAGATGTATAGATTTCATATGTGCATTGCCCCATGCATGACTTACTTATCCTAGTTAATTTATATTTCAGATTATCAATTTTGTTAGTGTAGACTACGATGATCTCGAGCTTTTATTTCATAACATATTCATGTTTACGTACACACAAACTATTTTCTATTTATATTATATACTGAATTTCTATATATATTATATACTGAATTGTAAAAGCTGTCGAGCATCGAGGTGTTGAGAAAGGGACGGTGGCTGTGTATTGTGTTTATGGCATCTACTCAATCATAATCTCCATTAAAAACCTACAAACCTTATACTACGTAAAGCAGATCAAAATCAGTAAATAAAAACTGTAAGTTTATATGTGGTAGAGCAATGCTGCAGCTATATTAGTTGTATATTGGTTGCACGAATGGGTCGGCTCGACCGGGGAAGGACCACGCTCTCACAGAATACCAGCGTAAAATAGCAGCTTAACGCTGCTGTGTTTCGTATGGTGAGTGTAGAGAACCGGAGACCCTTTTTATTGGAAATGAGGCATTCTATCTTATTCGTCTCGGGTGACAACGCATCTGCATTTTGATTTGTAACCAATTACCATCAGGTGGACTGTATGCTCGTTTGTCACCCTTATCCTATATAAAAAACAAGGGTGCGCAATGACACAAGGCGTGAAACACCTCAGTTTCCGATGGTCATGCGTAGTTAAAGCACTTGCAACGTCGGCAATATGAAATTTTAACAGTGGTAACAAATTTTTAACAGTGGTAGAGCTAAGCGGTAGCTTTTGCTGTCGCACGGATGGGCCAGCTCGAACCGGGGTGGTACCACGACCTCACAGAATACCAGCGTGAAGTAGAGGTTTACCTCTGCGTTGCGCTTGGTGAGTGCAGGTGGCCGGAGCCCCAATTCCCCCCCCCCCCCCCCCATCAACATGGTAGTGGAATTAAATAAAAGACTACCCCAGGAGGGTACCAGCAACCCTAGAGAATCCCTCGCTGAGCATCCACGACCAAACTACTCCACTCCTGGGCGTGGGTGCTCAGGCTGCCCCGCGTATTCTGGGGGGGGGGGGGGGGGGACGAAACCTGCTCGGGGCAAGTGGAGCAAGAAGACAAAGGCAACCCCTGCCACGCTTACCGTGGATTTCTGCAGCAATATCAGGGGACTTCATTCAAACCTTAACGCCGTCCACTACCATCTGGAGATAGCTAACCCGGCCTTGCTCTTTCTAACCGAGACACAGGTGTCCTCTCCGGCTGATACTTCGTATCTCTCTACCCGGGGTACAAATTAGAACACTCGTTTGTGCCCTGGGCTGGAGTTTGCGTGTATGTCAGAGAGGACATCTGTTTTCGACGCCTCGGCAGTCTTGAAGGTACGGACCTGTCTATCCTATGGCTGCGCGTAGACAGCGACGACCATCCCCGCGTCTACGGGTGCCTCTATAGGTCCCATAGCGGTAATGCCGACACAGACCGACTCATCGACCACGTCCAAATGGCTGCAGACTCCGTGCTACAACAGGTCCCATCCGCAGAGATCGTGATACTCGGTGATTTCAACGCCCACCACGCTGAATGGCTTGGTTCTCGTTTAACCGATCATGCGGAGAGATCTGTCTATGACTTTGCTTTGGCATATGGTCTAACACAACTGGTTACTTCGCCTCCGCGGATCCCAGATGGGGAAGACCATGTACCTTCCCTGTTGGACCTTCTGCTGACCTCTCATCCGGACGGATATCAGGTCTCCGTCGATGCCCCTCTGGGCTCTTCGGACCATTGTCTGATCCGGAGTACGGTGCCACTCACGCTCCAATCGAAGTTGCGATCTACAGCTTGCCGCCGTATTTGGCACTATAGGTCAGCTGATTGGGACGGGATGCGGTCTTTTTTTGCATCCTACCCTTGGGGGCGGGTTTGCTTCTCGCCGGAAGATCCCAGCGTTGTTGCTGATTCTGTTGCTGATGTGGTACTTCAGGGTATGGAACTTTTATTCCATCCTCTGTGGTGCCCATCGGAGGCAGATCCCAGCCATGGTTTGGTCGCTCCTGCAAAATAGCATCACGCTATAAGCAGGAGTGCTACCAGGCCTGGGCTGACGCATCAACATCTCGGGATGTAAACACCAGCGCACTTAAAAAGAAGTATAATTCCGCCTCCAGGTCCTTCAAAAGCGTCATTGCCAAGGCAAGGTCTGAGCACATCGGCAGAATTGGCGAGAAGCTAGTTCGCCTTCCTTCGGGAACCCGTGCATTCTGGTCTCTCGCCAAGGCTGTCCAAGGGAACTTCTGTCAGCCATCTCTTCCATCTCTGCACAGAGAGGACGACTCACTGGCCCATGCCGCAAAGGAGAAAGCCGATCTGTTGAGCTCTCTTTTTGCGTCCAACTCGACTCTAGATGACGGGGGGAACACACCGCCGACCATCCCGCGATGTGAGTGCTCCATGCCGGATGTGCGATTTACACAGCGCTCGGTCCGCAAAGCATTCTTCTCCCTGGACGTCAGCAAGTCGAGTGGGCCCGATGGAGTCCCGCCCATTGTGCTGAAGACGTGTGCTCCGGAGTTGGCACCGGTTTTAACGCGTCTTTTCCGGTACTCCTACTCCCAAGGCGTAGTCCCGAATTCATGGAAGACAGCTTTGGTGCACCCGATCCCTAAAAAAGGCGACCGCTCAGACCCGTCCAACTACAGGCCTATCGCCATCACTTCCTTGTTCTCCAAAATAATGGAAGCCATTATTAACTGCCAGCTAATGAGGTACCTTGAGGATCACTAGCTGATTAGTGACCGCCAGTACGGTTTTCGTCGGGGTCGATCAGCTGGTGATCTTCTAGTCTACTTAACTCATAGATGGGCGGAGGCAGTAGAGTCCAAGGGGGAGGCATTAGCCGTTAGTTTGGACGTAGCGAAGGCCTTTGATCGGGTCTGGCACAAAGCGCTTCTTTCGAAGCTTCCTTCCTATGGGCTTCCCGAGAAATTGTGCAAATGGATCACCAGTTTCCTTGCTGATCGGAGCATCAAGGTCGTAGTAGACGGTGCATGCTCTGATCTCAAGCCTATCAACGCTGGTGTTCCACAAGGCTGCGTGCTATCACCAACGCTGTTTCTCCTGCATATCAATGATATGTTGCTAACTGGTAGCATTCATTGCTATGCGGACGACAGCACTGGTGATGCCTTATATACCGGCCGTGCCAATATTTCTCGGGAAAACGTCGCCGAGTACCGGGACAAACTTGTGTCTGAAGTCGAGTCTTTGCTTAACAAAGTCTCGGATTGGGGCCGACTAAATCTAGTCCAGTTCAATCCCCAGAAGACACAAGTTTGCGCGTTTACCGCTAAAAAGAACCCCTTTGTCGTATCTCCTCAGTTTCAAGGCACTCCCCTTACTGCCTCAGCCAGTATCGGAATCCTTGGCGTCGACATATCGAATAGTGTGCAGTTTTGTGGTCACTTGGAAGGCCAAATTGGCCTCTAAAAAGCTTGGCGTGCTCAGCAGAGCGAGACAGTATTTTATGCCGGCACATCGCTTGTAACTTTACAAAGCGCAAGTTCGGCCCCACATGGAATACTGTTCTCATCTCTGGGCCGGGGCACCCCAGTGCCAGCTCCTTCCACTTGACCGCATCCAGCGCAGAGCGGTTCGAATCGTAGACGACCGAGTTCTTTCTGATCGGCTCGATACACTGGCACTGCCGTGCCAGATAAATGCGATAAAATACGCAAAGAGATGTTGCATCTCTTTGCGTATTTTATCGCATTTATCACGGGGAGTGCTCTGAGGAATTGTTCGGACTAATTCCAGCCGCTCAATTTCACCATCGCACATCGCGACAAAACTCGCGTTACCATCCATACCATCTGGATGATTGGCGGTCCACCACTGTGCGATTTAGAAGAAGTTTTCTCCCTCGCACGACTTCCTTGTGGAATCAATTACCACCAGCGAATTTTCCGGACCGATACGACTTAGGAACCTTCAAGAAAAGAGCTTATACCTTTCTAAAAGGTCGGCAACGCATCTGCAATTCCCCTGGTGTTGCGGTTGTTCATGGGCGGCGGTAGTCACTTACCATCAGGTGAGCCGCATGCTCGTTTGCCCTCTATTCTATATAAAAAAAAAATTGGCCGCTTCACCACTTTCCTTTGTAGGATAGTAGTCATGTACTTACTGGCTTGGGATAGTAAAAAAATGCGATAAAATCCGTAAAAACTTTTATTTTTAATTGTTCTAAGAGTTTGTTTCATTGTAAGAACCTGGACAAGAACATTTAGTGTGGATTTCAACAGTAGGTATATGTACATACATTTTATGTTTAACTAGCGACATCTTCGATCAACAATACCAACAGTTGGTATTGTTGATCGAAGAGCGACATAGTCGTATCCGATTTGTTTTTCTAGATTATTTCAAAAGCATAAAATTGTAGATGTTGTTATACATATTTTTTTGTTATGTTTTTAATGTGTTTCAGGCTAATAACTTTTAAGTCGTATGATAAATGATCGGTTGTTGTTAGTGTGGGTGTTATTGTCTGTGCTAATTGCAAGCGGGTGAAGAACCTAACATTCTTTAGAGAACTCCTACAGTAGGTATATTCTAATATACTTAATGCCGATCCTTTGAAATGTTTTTATGTTTTTAAAGCGTACTTAGTTTCTTGGAAGTGTATATTGTATCACATTTGGCTAGAATAATATAAAACAATATATTTACGGGATTCAACATTTAAGCATTTTTCTATCTTTTTTTTGCGCCCATAGCAAGGCTACCCTCCCGAAGCGGGGGAGGGAGGTGGTGAATGCTCATAGCATACCACGCAGCCGGCTGCGTGCTCAATAAGAAGTGTAACCCACTAAACACCACCTGTGGGCCTGGCTTTGGGCTTTATGGCCTTTCTACCGAATTGGAAGCGACCCCCTTTAGGGAAAAGGGGGCGCAGAGAAAAGGGAGCTCTATATTTTATCTATCTATCTTTTTAATTATTCTTCATTCTTTTATACATGTAAATAGGGTAGAATATCATTGTATTTTGTACATTACGGTTGTAAAATGCATGGTAAAAGATTACAACTTTGCTAGTTATCTGTGTCCCTCACCCTTGACGCTTATTGTACCCTTCGTCGTGGGATCATGCCGCATAGAATGTGTGTAGGTTAGTTTATTATAATTAAACATTAGATTAGTAGTAAAGAAAAAGTATAGTATATTTTCGTCATATTTTTCCTTTCATGCAATACATTTTAAACATCAATTCTCACTGATTAATTTAGAAAAAATTTTGTCTGCAGTCTGTTCTAGTGTAGTCTATTTGAATTTATGGACATGTTCACAAGTTTCATATTTGGTTATCAAATTGTACAACAATAATTTGACGAAAATTTGACAGCGTACATTAAATTAATCTTGTTTTTGTTTTTTTAATAATAATAAACACTCACGCCTGTCACCCAGAGGGGTAGGCAGAGACTAAAGACTTCCATTTGGCACGATCCTGACACACCTCTCTCGCTTTCTCCACATCCTTATACCTACGCATATACGCTCGTCGGTTAAAGGTACGCTTGATTTTGCCCATTTTCAATATATCGCCAATTTGGTCGATAAAATGTCGCCTAGGGCGTCCCTTCTCGACCCTGCCGTTCACCTCTGCAACATAAATTTGCTTTGTCACTCTTTCCTCATTCATTCTTTCTACATGAGCAAACCACCGAAGCATTCCTTTCTTAATCCTGGTCACAACATCACCTTACAAACCACACTCTTCTCTTATCACACAATTTTCCACTAATAAGCCACTGCGCCACGGCTCCGTGGCGCAGTGGCTTAGCAATCAGTTGTTGCGCTGGGGGCCGCGGGTTGGAATCCCGCACGGAAGAAGTATTTGTATGGCCAAAAATAATTGCTCCGGGTCTGGATGTTTGTCCTTGTGCAATTTATGTTTGTAAACTGCCTCCACGACACAGGAGAAAATCCTAGTGTGGGGGTAACGTTTTTTTAAAATAAAGGAATAAAGAATAAATCTCTTATTAAACAATTTCTCACTCTGTCATTCAGATTCATCCCTACCATACTCCTTAGTGACCGCATTTCTACAGCATTTATTTTACTCTCGTGCTTCTTCTGCCATACTCAACTTTCACTACTATACATTAAAGTAGGTACTAACACAGCACTGTGAATTGCCATACGTGCCTTTTTGGACACATTCTGACTTTTCACAATAGAGTGTAGAGCCCCATTCACTCTATTTCCTGCATTCACTCGTCGTTCTATATCCTTATCATATCTACCATCCCTGCTAAACACACATCCCAAATACAAAAACTCATCTACTTGCTCGACCAACTCCCCTTCTATTCTTATTTCACATATCGTTTTACTTTCTTGTCTTTCAAAAACCATAATAACTTTCGTCTTACTTGCGGTTACTTTCAATCCCTTTTCTTTTAATGTCCTGATCATTAATGTAACCATCATTTGCAACTCGGCCGCCGACGACGCAAGTATGACTTGATCATCGGTGTACAAAAGACATTTGACGGTTAACTCACCCATTCTTAACCCGCATTCTTCTACTTTCAAATTTTCCAAACAACTGTCCATAAATAGGTTGAACAGCCACGGGGAAGCCATACAGCCCTGTCTGACACCTTTATGGATGCCAAACCAGTCCGAGTAGGCCCCGTTGATCCTGATACAAGCACTAGAGTCCCTATACCAGAGACTTCAATGCCTGTATCAACCCAGCGTTCAACCCAAATGAGTTCAGTGTTTGCCATAACACAGCCCTATCCACTCTGTCATAATTCTTTTCCAAGTCCACGAATGCACAAAAAACTTTTTGGTTTTTGGCCAAAAACTTCTCCGCGATCATGCGCATTGAAAAGAACTGATCTGTACATCCCATTCCCTTTCTAAATCCCGCTTGTACATCCCAAATTTTTCCATCAGTTTCTTTCATAACTCTTTCAATTAGTACCATAGCACACAGTTTTCCCACAATGCTAAGAAGGCTGATGCCACGGTAGTTTTTACAGTCCTGCTGTGATCCTTTTCCCTTATATATTGGGACTATTACGGCTTTGCACCAGTCTACCGGTACCCGCTTAAGTCCCCAACAAAAATTAAACAAGGTACACAGCAGGTCTGCCACCACTCCTTCTCCAGTCCTTAGCATTTCGATAGATACTCTATCATATCCGGCTGCCTTACCTGCTTTCATACTTTTCATTGCTTTCATTATTTCATCTATACTTATGTCTCTATATATTTCCTCTTCTTTCGGAATTTCTATTTCATTTAATTCAAACGTCTCATCACTCATTAACACGCTTTCAAAGTATTCCTTCGATCTCCTTAAACTCAAAACTTCGTGATGTACAATACAGCCATTCTGGTCTCGTATAGCATTCATTCTAGGCTGTTTTGAATGTCCCCTGGCAGTTCTTACGAGTTTCCAGAACATTTTAATGTTTGCCTGGAAGTTATCCGATATTCTTCTATCATTCTTATCAGTTCTTTCTTGCTTTTTCCTTTCAACTACTACTTTTACTCTCTTATATAGATGTCTAAAGACTGCCTTTTTCCTTTCAATATCATCATTCATACCGCTAGAATTACTAGCCTTGGTTGCTAATAAATCTAGCCATGCTTTCTTCTTTGCTACTTCTTCAACTTCCATCCGTACCTCATCATCCCACCATAACGTGTTATTTTTCCTTTCTTTCGTTCTCTTACTTACACCACATACTTCGGTAGCTGCATCCACCAAACCTTTCTTGACATTATACCTCACAGTCTCCCAAGTCTAAATCATTCATACACAATTCAGCCATACCACTTATATTTTCTCTCAATCTACATTTTAACTTCTCTTTCACACCTTCATCTTGTAACCTCTCTGTTCTTATACGCTGTAACGCAGTGGTAAACACAAATGTCCGATGCCTCCAAGGTCTGAAAAGACCATTAATTCGGCATAAGACCAAGTAATGGTCCGTCCCTACGTTAGACCCCCGGTAAACCCTTGTATCTACCACCGCGCTCCTCATTCTTTCATCAACAATTATGAAATCTATCATGCTTCTATCATCACCTCTTTCCCATGTATACGTGTGAATCTTCTTATGACGAAAGAAAGTGTTCGTCACAAAAATATTCTTTTCCACACATACGGTGAGGAGGCTTTCAGCATTTTCATTTATATTTTCATCACCAAACGTTTCCAATATCCTTTCATAACCAAGCCTCCTCACCCCAACTCTTCCATTAAAATCTCCTAATATCACAATATTTTCATTACTCTTGCATTTCATTAGCACCATCCTTACCAATTCCCAAAACTGCTCTGAGATATAAGTAGGCTTAGACATGTTTGCGTCTGGCGTAGCCCCTAGAACAAACAACTTCTTTAAGCCCACTTTCATTCGTATCCATAGCAGTTTCGGGCTTACACATTCATACTCTTTCACACAATGACCCATTCTTTCTGAGAAGATGATACCGACTCCCTGGCATGCCCGCTCAGTCTCGTCTACACCAGACCAGTACGCGGTATACATGTCATGTGTAGTGGCATCCTTTCTCTTCCGTTTCGTCTCATTTACACATAACACATATATTCCTCTATCATACATCATAACGCATACTTCATCCATCTTATCATTCATTGCTCCACATACATTCAACGTAGCCAGACGGGCTTCCGCAATCCACTTTTCGCCCATCCGGGGGATAGAACGTGACGCTTGGAGAACCTCATCGCCAGTTTTCCTGCCGGAGAATCTTCGCACCCCTGCCCCATTAAAGGGACGCCGGGAACTCAGGACCATTTCATAAATGTTTTGCTTCATGGTGCAAAAGTAGGGGGTGGTATTTTTTATGCCGCTACCACACGGCGAGGAGCCGAGTCTGTTCTTTCGGCTTTCTCGCTTGTTTAGCAACACCCGAGCGACACGTGTAGGGTGGGCCTAGGATTAGGTGGTCGAAGCTTACGGACATGAGCGACTCATCCCCCATTGTTATTTTAAGTAGTAAATAATTAGCAGCAAACCAAGTAAATCAAGAATAAATTTTATCTAGAAATTAACAAAGCTTTACTATCATAAATAATAAAGACGTATAGGGAAAGATATAGTTATATTGATTATAGTTCATACTAAAAATGGTAGATTTAATCTTTAAAACGGGCTAGATGATCGACGCTTGAGGGACATGCATTCCCACCATTGATCTCCAATACACGACGTCAGTAATGCTAATATTTCTTTCTGTTCATAACTTGAAAGATAGGACGCAGTAACGTTTTATTCATGGTTTCGTTTGTCATAAATAATACATAAGCGTGTCAATTAAAGTGGGATTCACAATGCATATCTAGGTGAATACGCATCACGGGCCTTATTTGTATGAAGTTGCAGTAGCCATTTACCATGAAATAGATTATAGTCTCATAATATGTCACTCTAATATAAAAAAATAATGTACCGTGCTGTACTTATTCTCTATATATCTTTTGTCTTATCAGGCAAAATATATTATTTTTAATTCTTTGAGTGTACTTAAACGTGGTAGATTCACGCTGCAGCTGTATTATGGTTGTAGCACGTATGGGTCGGCTCGACCGGGGAAGGACCACGCTCTCACAGAAAACCATCGTAAAATAGCAGCTCAATTCTGCTGTGTTTCGTATGGTGAGTTTAGACTACCGGAGACACTTTTTACTGGAAACGAGAAATTCCATCTTAGTCCTCAGGGGTAGCAATGAATCTGCATTTTGATTTTTATTCGAGGATAGAAATAGATGTCTATGGGCCACAGCATCCACTTAACATCAGGCGAACTGTGTGCTCTTTTGTCACCCATGTGCTATACTGAAAAAAAGAGTATTTTAACTGGCAATAGAATACATATACGTTGATGCTTTTACAAAATGAAGGTTAGCGATCACATCACCAGAAACCTCACAACATAAGGTATTATTATATTTTTTAGTAGATAGCAAAAATAGCCACATAAAAACTAGCTAAGACGATAGTAAAACTCACATTTAATATTTACTGAATTTATGGTTAGATTAACGGTTGTCGCTGGTGATACGAGTATACGGGACGTCTGTCAACAAATCCTCGAGCTTCGTGTAAAAGAACTCAGACATGATAAATTTTGCAATTTAATATATGACAATCAATATAAAAAGTTTTGTAAGACTTTACCATATCTTCTGCAGACTTCAAAAAGGAGATGGTACTCAATTCGACTGTATGTTTTTTTATGTGTGTTACCTTATAACTTTTTACTGGATGAACCGATTTCGATGATTCTTTTTTTATTTGAAAGCTGGTACTTCATATGTAGTCCCATATGAATTTCATCAAGGTCAGACTAATAGTTTTTGAGTTATTCTTAATATTTATATTGAAGTCGGCTGTACAAAATTTTTAATTTTTAATTATTTTATTAAATAATTAGGAATTATCCATCTGTTTTAATATATTAACTGTCAATATTATCTTTCATAACTCATTTTCGGATATTTTTTGTAGTTTGTTAAGACATGTACCGTTGCGAAAGACGTAAAAATAAATGAAAGTCTTATACAAATTTATATAATTTATTTTTAAGGCAACTGTAATAATTTTTAATTTATAGTAATAAAAAGGCCCTTAAAGTACTTACCTATTCAGAAAACGCATAGGTATTATATCAAATTGAAAATAATCTAATATAAATTTTGTATCGAATTAATGATCTCGTAAATAGCAAATGTCTTTACAACTCGGAGTTGCTTAGTAGTAACACCTATGATTTTTTAAACATTGAAAAATCTTTATATATAAAAAGTACGTGTCACGTTGTTTGTCCGCGATGGACTCCTAAACTACTGATACCCTATATAGTATATTATCTATGACTACTGAATTGATTTCAATTAAATTTTTGGTCAATGTGGAGTTTGGCCCAACTTAAAAGATAGGATAGCTTACATCTCAATTTATAGTCGCAATACAATATTATTTTATTGAAAATTATTTCTCTATTATTTGACAGACAATTAATATCTGTTAGCTTCAAACGATTCTGTCAGATGACGATATCTGTTGACTGGATTGAGTAAATATTTAATAGATGGCGTTATGTTAAAAATACAAACGTTTAATATAAGCTACAATTTAGTAGTATAACCACCACGTGTTGCTGTAAGTATTCAACAGATGGAACCAATTTCAAAAAAAATTTGCAGACTTTGTGCAGTTTGGTCCAACTTGAGAGATAAGTGACCCTCAATTTTTAATTGCTAATTTCAGGAGTTTTTTTGGGAAAGCAAATGGTCGTTCGGAAAGGGCAGAACAACGTCTGCCTGGTCAACTAGTATACTAAAATAAAATGTGATATTCTTCATTGCTTTGTTACTAGGTACCTACATAGAAAACAAAATAAGTACGTTCTCTGTGGCACGAATATGTTCATACAAAATTCAGTCCGGAATAGTTCACTGCCATAAAACTCGACTAAACTCGTTGGCACCGACCATAGACTGCAGTATGCAAATACTACTAAGCCGAACCGGTCCCTGCTGTTCCTAAGATAAGCTATTATACCATACTCGCGAGATATCAAATAGATAACATAATAAATCAACCATGCTAATGGTCATAGAATTGTGAATGAGGTCGTTGATTCGTTGACACGACCCCTTGTTAAAACGGTTGAGACTCAAAGATAGCAGACAAAAAAACGAAATGATGCCCCTCAATACAAAAATTTATCAATAGCTATAGTGTCTAGGAGTGAAACTAGTTTCGGTAGCAGAGAAACATTATATATTTAAAGGGCCGATGATGTTTGTTGTCTACAATAAGGGGAATCTTTTTCCGTGCAACTGTTAGTGATGCGTGCACAAAACACGTTGGTAATACTGTGAAATATAGTCAATTAAAACGAAAATCGTTGCAATTCATCACAGTTGCGCGGCGTGTTGCGTTGTTCAATTAGCATCAGTCTAGTAACCCAAATCGGCCACGATATAACTAATTTGGCAGTTTAATAATTGTTATTTGTCATGCCCGTTATCTTCAATAAATAAATTAATCAATAAATGGATTTTTTCTTAAATTTATAATTATCTTTAATAATCCCTAATAATATTAATCCATTTGCTATCTCTTTTACTACATATAGTGCAATGCTATTGTCTTACTATTGTGTCTAAAAATCGGACTGTGAAAATGTTAAGATTCCTCTAACTGTCACTGACTCTTATCAGGAATTGCTTTTATAACTATCTTCTACCCTATTTCTATAACACCTCATCTAATTTCAGCATATTTTTTACATTTATCCCATTATTTTCATCTTCCTTAATTGCTAGTGACATAATCATTCGCTAAGCAGGTTCTATATCAAACCCAGTTTAAGACAGTAGATAGTAACCTTCATATAATACCTTGAGCACTGCCCTCACTAACCCACCTATTAAGCGCCTGATTATGATAAAACACCTTGGTGACTAGACTATGGAGGTAGATTTACGTCTAGCAGCTTTTATATTATAGTTTACAATATAGAAGATAATATAGAAGTTATCACTACCAGTTTCACACAGTTTCACAGAGTTTCAGTTCACAGTTTTTAAAATAATTTTTCTGATCCATAACTTAGTCTAAATGCAGTTGTACATTATCCTGTATTTTTTATAATATCAGAGCGCGAACGGAACTAAGAATTTAGTGGGAATGTGGTATACCTTGTATACTGTGTTTTAGGATCCGATCCAATTCCAATATTTCCATTTTGCACATTTTTACGCATTATTGCTTAAATTGCGATTACAAAAGGACTATTACAATTTCTTATATTTATGAAACTTATTTAAATTTCCAACGTTTTGAACATTAGCAACCGCATGGTCGCTCGGAGTTATTGAGATGTTGGACGTCCTTATTAATAATTAATATGCTCGTTACCTTCAGCTTTTAATTATTCATTTTTGTCTAGATCTAAGCAAAAGTGCTTATATTTCTTGAAGACCTGCTTTGGATTTAATTTAATATTTTTAATTATTAATCACTGGATTCCAAGTAAATGGTAGCACCCAGCCATCTTCTCGACTATTATATTGATGATTCGTAAGACTAATACCTAAAATGAAAACTGAAAACTGAATAGTTAGTTTATTTGCGCTATTCGTGAATGCTATTTGATTATGATATGAATAATCTACTATGCTGATATTTCAATTTAAACGTATTAATACTAATTTGATATTATTAACGTGGTAGAGCCACGCTGCAGCTACATGTGTTATGGTTACAGCACGAACGGGTCGACTATAGTATGTGCCATATCGATTGAGAAAAACGGACAATGACCTCAGATATGAGCCGAGTGTCAAAAGGCGTAACTTACAAAATCTCAATTTAGATGTGATAACAATATTTAAATATTGATATTATTCCCACTTCTAGGTCAGCACATATGTTTTGTTTTTTTGTTTCTTAAATAATATTGTCTGTGGTTCCTATAAACATAGTAAAATCTTACGGTACATCGCGAAAAATGTGTTATATTTTATATTTCAATTTATGGTAAGTAACGCAGCAATTCATTTAATAACAGTTTCATATTAAAAAAATATTTGAAGCAATATAATCACCATATTGAGCTTTTGCAAATTCATCCCTTTAAAATAAACAAAACGCGCGTTACGTCAGTTCGTTCTAAAAGAAACGTGACAATGGCAGCCAGAGATGCGTCACCTTTTTTGGGCCGGTCCGCCATTTTGTTTTCATTCGTGTTCGGATAGCGCTTGCGTGTGTACGTCTCGGGTAATTCATAGCATTCATTGCATTGTTTTAGTTGAGTTTTTACTGTTAAATTTGTTATATCGTTAAGTTTTTGTTTTTTGAATCTGTTATATTAGTTTTACTGTGACGGTCGTTACTAAATCGACATGAGTTCAGGAGAATTTGGTGAAGGACCCGGTCCTTCAACATCAAGTGGAAAGAGACGTCGCCGACCCATAATAAACGTAGCAGGTACGTACAAATAGGTACAAATGCGACGACGTAGCCTTTCTATTTCTTAAAGCGCTCTTTTTATGTGACCATGTGGTATTTATTTTCTAAAACAATATGTATTTATGTGATGTAGTACTATGGTAGTATATTTTTGTCATTTATTTACAGGCCCATCTTCTGGAGCACCTTTAACGTCACCAGTAAAAAAGAGAAAACCTACCACTTTGTCGGTCGGGGAACAAGAGATTATCATTAATGTATACAAATATGTCAAAAACACCTGGCCCGAAGACGTGTATCCTTCAAACGTTAATATGGTAGAAAAGGTTTCGGAGATCTCAGGAGTCAGCAAGAGCACTATATATCGCGTATTAAGCGTGTATAGAGATTCCCATAAAATACCAGAAAAGGGAATAATTAATAAAAGAAAAAAGTCTGTAATTGACAAGTTGGACGATTTTGATAAATCGGCTATAAGAGCGAAAGTGCATCAGTTCTTTCTTGCAGGAGAATTACCGACTTTAGACAAAATTTTGCTCAGTATAAATCAAGATGACCAGTTGCCAAACTTGAGCAAAACTTCCCTGCGACGTGTGTTGCGCCATTTAAAATTCAAATATATAAAGAGAAACAGAAAAAGTGGTCTAATAGATCGCCCAGAGATAGTTCTGTGGCGTACCAGATATTTGAGAGAAATACAAATATTAAGAAACGAGGGACGTAACATTTTTTACCTTGACGAAACATGGATTAACGCAGGTCATACTATGGGAAAGGTATGGGAAGACACCACAATTGAATCTTCTCGTCAATCACGGTTAGAAGGCTACTCTACTGGCGCGAAAGCCCCTTCGGGTAAAGGAAAGCGATTAATAGTTGTACACGTTGGCAATGAAAATGGCTTTTTGGAGGGATGTGATTGGGTATTTGAATCATCATCTACTGGTGACTACCATGAGAGTATGGACGCTCTCCATTTCGAGGACTGGTTTAGAAAAGTAATAGAAAAACTGCAAAGCGGCGATGTCATAGTTATGGATAACGCTAGTTACCACTCCAGACGTTTAGAAAAAACCCCAACAATGTCTTGGCGGAAACAAAATATGCAGGAATGGCTAGAATCTAAACAGATCGCATACGTGCCCTCGGACACAAAGACCCACTTAATGGAAAAAATAAAGGCAGTTAAAGATAACTATCGAAGTTACGTCACCGACGAGATGGCAAAAGAAAAAAGCATCACAGTGGTAAGGTTACCTCCTTATCACTGTGAGCTTAACCCCATTGAACTTGTGTGGGCAGATGTGAAAGGGTACGTTGCACGAAAAAATACAACTTTCAAGTTAAAAGATGTTAAAAATTTACTTAAAGATGGTTTAACTCAAATCACGCCAGATAAATGGAAAAACTGTGTTCAGCATGTCCTTAAGGTTGAACAAAAAATGCGTGGCATGGATGATAGAATTGACCAAACTGCAGATCGCTTTATAATTAATGTTACAGATAGTTCATCAAGTGAAGATACGAGTGATGATTGCACCGAATAAAAATAAAGTTCTTATATAATATTAAAAATAAAGTTTTATCTTTTGCATAAGTACGTACTTATTCGGTGTCGTTATCACTCGAATCTTTATATGTGTTATAAATTAATGTTTTTTGTTGTTAAATGAATAAAGTACTTTATAACAATAGATGATTTTTCTTCTACAGCGATCTTTCACATAACTTTTAATAATAGTTAATAAATATATATTATATCAATCATTATAAAAAAATCATTATAAATAAAGAAAGTACTACATATAAAATGTGCCTATATATTGAAGGTTTGTAACCCCTGGTTAAACGACCGAAAGGTCATTGTCCGTTTTTCTCAATCGATTTGGCACATACTATAGACCGGGGATAGCCAAGCTATCACAGAATACCAGCGTGTAATAGCAGCTTAATGCTACTGTGTTTCGTAAGGTGGGCGTAGAGGACCGGAAACCCTTTTTACTGGTAACGAGGCATTCTATCTTGGTCCTTAGGGATGACATCGCATCTATATTTTGATTAGTATTCACTTACAATCAGGTGGACCGTGTGCTCGTTTGTCACCTTTATTCTATAGAAATTTCAGTAAGAATATTAATGATAATATTAATTAGGAATGGATATTTATGAAAGACAAATATGTAAAAGCTGTATTTTGTTTTCTTAATTAAGCTAATTAGTTTTATGATGTTATTACTATATGCAACAGTATGAGTGCTCAATCATAAAACCTTTTAAATATATTATACATATAAACTCAGTTCGCATTCCTTTTTAATTTCATACATTAATTTTCTTCCACTAGGCAAACGTAATAAACTAATAAGAGGATTCATCATGAATATGGAGCGGATTTGTTTTTGACATGATGGTGTGGTTAATCTCGCGGACAGTAATCAGTAACGGTCCACCGGTGTGTGGCGACCAGCTGCGAACAGATGAGCGAGTCTCGTTTCTCGTTTGGCATAAGCAGTCGCCCTGCGCGCAGTCGCGGCATGTTCCAGTCGGCCCCAGCGCGACCCGCTATGCGCACCTCTATGGAGCGCTGAACGGAACTTTGACGTTAATACTTCTCGGACACGGGTGAAGGGAATCGAAGTGACAGAAACAGTGTTGAGTGTCAAGTTCAGTGTTGGTAGCAATATTTAAATGTTGGAATGCCATAAATAATGCTATAGAAATTTAATTACGTTTGAAATGGTGTTTAATTCGGTTAGCGTCCCACCACTGTTGATTGTAAACATATCGAGAAAATAAAAGTAATCTTCTTCTTTCTAATATATAAAAAATAATGTTGGTTTGTTCGTATTTTATGCGCTGTCATACCGTTCATCAGGTTGCGGTAAAACTTTGTCAAGTTAGGTATTACTTGCACTTGCGCGAAGGTTATAGGCATTTACTACATTATTTACATTAACTTACAGTAGGTGGCGCGCGTATCGTACCGACAAATTTATTTGAAAGCTAGACATCATTCAACTTCAATGAACGCATTATCATTCGTAATTAAACTATATAATTCTTCCAAATTTAAAACAATATTTCCACAAATTATTTCTTCTGAGGCAGCAAGGCGTCGGGTACTAGTAGTACTAAATAATTAAGTTATTTTTAATAGGAATACGTCGAAAATTACAGTCATTGACAGTAAATAATCCGTGGAACAAACGTATTACGCTTTTGAAATACGGACGCAAAAGGTTCTTAATTAATCGACAGTTAAACTAAAAATGCTATTTTGTATAAAATCGCCCGGAAATGACTGCCATAATGATTTACTCTTTTAAATAATGTTCGTTGCTAGTGAGATTGGATTACGATAATAAACCTGGTTTACAATCTGTAATAGTGGATTGTGGTACTCTCTCCGTTAACCTTACGGCTGGGTAGATACGTTCGAATCTCTGGAGTAGTCATATAAACTGCATTAAAATTGGAAGCTGATTTCTTAGCGATATAATCAATCGTTAAGTTATCTACATTTATCATCACAAAAATAATAACATTTTGCTTACCTCTTCTAGCCTCTCCTTTATCTCTATTCTTTGGCTATTTTCATGTGCCTAAATCGTTCTATTCTTTTTTATTTCTTCGTGTCAGAATTAGATATATAGTTAATTAATTATTATCAATAAATTCCGTTGATTCATAAACCACCTGATATTTTAACTATTGTACATTTATATGTTAATTTTACAAGCACGTTAATAATATTCCATCCGGAGTGACGGCTTCGTGGCATAGTAGCTTAACAATGAGTTGCGCTGAAGGTGGTGGGTTCAAATCCCGCACGGAATAAGAAAATTTGGAAGTTTGTTCTTGTAAAATTTATGTATATAAACTGCCTCTATGATACAGGAGAAGCTCCTAGTTGTCCCACACTAGGAGTTTCTTATGTATTATGAAAAAAAAAACATCACACCATAGATACGTCTGTATATGTCAGTATATGTGTGTAGTAGGCTTATCTCCACCTTATTTACAATAAATATGTTACCACACTTTTAGATTTAGGTAATGGTTAGAAATTTAATAATGCAGTGAGTAATGCATACTTGTATCTCGAAGGAATAATATGTACTTAACTCATTATCGTTTATAAATAAAACTTTTAGTATCAAACCAATAACAATAATGTTTAAGAGCGTTCTGTTTTACTTTTAATGCGTCTACCACTAATGGTTTACACTAAAAATATACGCTATGACTTGTTCTTAGGTACATGTATAAACCTACATACATATTTTTTATTATCTTCAAGGTGGTAGCGTGACTTTGTGGTTGGGTACTTAATGGTGGGTATTGGACTAGTATTTTAAATAAAGGACACTAGAAATTTCTCCTCTTCAAGGGCAAACATCCATATTTGAAACAATCACAGGTAGTCCACACAAATAAATGTTCCGGATACGAACCCGCGGTGTCGAAGCCAATACTTAGCCACTGCGCTACCGAGTAGTCATACGTTTCTAAAACATCACTCAAATGTTCTCTAAGATTTATGTCCCGCATAAGCGTTACAGATGAATATTGAAACGTCAGGGTGAGTAAGAGGTTCCATAAACAGTTGTTATGGTAATACTTGCTGCAGTTATAGCCAAAGTAAATTGTTTTTCAGTGTAGGCTTATTTCGGGCTCTTCCTGGCGTTAAACCTGTGGCCGGTTCGATAAATAAGACTGACTCGGCGAACCGACAAGAAAAACTGACATTTTGTGAGGTTTAATATAGTTTTAATATAAATTTCGTTATTGCACTTGTTGTTGTTGTAAAAAATGCTTATATTATATCAAATGACGTATTGTTCCTATCGTAGTGCAAATGGGTGTTCCTCAGGGGTGAATCCTTGGTCAGTTCTTATACTTATTTTGTCAATAATATTACGAATTATATACGATTTGTCGCATACTGCGCAAGATATGACGGAAATTGTTCTTTTGTACTGATAACGTCTATAATTATATATTATCGTCTGTTGTATATGTTGTCTAACTGTCATTTAATAATGAACGTAACATAATCCTAGAAGCAAAATTAATATGGAAAGGAAATCTTATATACTAAATTGATATACACCTTTTTATGATTAAGCCACTGATCACTTCAAAACCAACCCTAATGTTTACAACGCATCCGTACATCTGCATCTTTAGAATGTACATTTCGCGCAAATAATGAGAAGAATTTGCTGCATTCCTCTTAAACTCTCTAAGTTCAACATTCTAATATAATTTCATTTCTAATGTTAATTTAATTTGAACTGTATGCCTATAAAATTGTGTCGAAACATCCGTTTGTTACAAAAGATTTCCCGACAACAATCACGGCTAACTGGTGATGTAAAAAAAGTCTTACAACGTAGACGTGTCACGCTAAACCCTTGTCTATTATTATCAAGCCGCTATAACAATTTCGAAGTATATACTTACAAAATAATTGCGTTTTCCAAGCACGACTCGCAGGCATTAACCTTTTACACACTTGGCAATTTCCTAGTACTTTTGTGAAAAATTAGTCTGAAATGGTCATTTAACTATTTTTTTTGGATGTTTAATATATGTTAAGTATTTTTATCATTTAATACATATACAATAGTTAGTAATTTTGTAACGATATTAGAGAAATAATAAGTAAGTGTGCATCTAAACAGAAAGCTTAAATTAAAATTGTGTTAGATGATTTTAATTTTTGCATTTTCGAGGTTGTTTGAGCCTTTGTATAGTTATATACTTTTAATTTTTGATTTACAATAAGGCAGTAACAGTATTAGTTAACGGAGTCGCCTCTCGTCTGATCAAGTCGACAACGTAGTACCGTAACGCACTGCATTCTGCGCCATCATACTTCCGACCAGTCTAAACTCCCGAGGTTTTTTAAGAAGATTACGTTTCTGACAAAGCATTTCCACTGTCAGATACCTTCAAAATTACTTCCTCGTGTTTAAAGAGTCGGCGTAATTAAAAAGTTGGAATATTTCATGTCAAACGTGTCGTTATATTTGAGTAAATTTATGTTAATATCATTTTACATCGGTTATACATTAACCAAAGTATAATATGCATTTTTACATATTATACATTGTATGTATACACTCGTACGAATGGTTTGGAGTTCTGTTCTGTGTGCAGTGCAAATTATCACCTAATTCATTAAATATTACCTCCACTCATATATTTCTAGATTTTTAATCTTTGACACGACTAGTGTTATTAACCAAAAATTTAATTTTAAGTAAACAGTAAGAAGCTATTATAAAACGAAATATAATAAAATAATTTTCAGAAAATAGCTTCTAAAATAGGTGCTAAGAAGTTGTGTATCGATGGATTAAAACTCCGACTGTGGAAGCCGTGTGAAAATAATTTTCTTCTTTATAGTTTTTGAAGTCGGTTTTCACTTTTTATTGCTTAATAATTTATTTTTTTACCCTTTTTCGTAGAGATCAAGGCATATTACAAATTTAAAGGGTCAACTAGCAATGTCGATTAAATAACTACATTAAAGATCTCTTCCTATAATTCAAAATTATTTTAGTAATTTATCTGGGACCACCCCTGTAGTACCTAATAACCTATTGAAAAAAAAAACATAATTTATAATAAATCGGTTAAATATTAAATCATTATTAATCATATATTAAATAATAGTCTTTTCTCGAAATCGGTGGACATACATAAAAATAAAACATACAAGTGAAATATAGAAGCTCTTCGTTTTTTGAATTCGGTTAAAAAAACAGATTTACATCAACAACGTACGCTAACCGAATTTCCATATTAAATAACACCATGAACATTTAGTAATTGTGGGTTTACGTAGGTTATTTCTTGAGAATCGGTGAATATGCAATGTTGACATAATCTTAGTGCAAGGTCAGTGATGGTATGGATCTGCGATGCCGGATTGGCGATACAACGTGCTGTCGACGAGCGAGGCGTTCCTCGATGCCGACGGGCCGCCGCGAGATCCGCTCGCTGCCAGCTACCCGCGCCGTGCCGACCGCACTCGACCTCTAAACACCTGTCCATACACAACTATCTTTCTCGGCACGCGATCGCACTTTCCTTACCGCTTGCCTGCGTTACACAGTGACTCCGGTGACCCATACGCAGATGCCTTTTCGGTCGATCGCTCCTCAAATTTAACAGACACGTCGAGCTTTGCACGCTATGAGGACTGTCGTCCACAGATAAACGATGCGCTATCAGAAGAGAACGAGCAAGTTTACTCCGACGAAAAAACCTCAGAGGGAAACATATCATTACAAGTTCAAAAAGTGCCATTTACATCCAGCATATTTTATATTTCGGCAAAAACGGAATCTCTGCATAAAGATGTGCCGGGAAATAATCTGTTCCTGGTTGAAGCTTCTGATTCAGATGCTTTGTCGTCTTGCACATGCGATAGTTTTGAGCGCTGCGAATTCGATTGCAGAGATTTTGAGCCTTTCTCAGACACATGCTGCTGCGACCCTCTTAGCGATGGAATGTGCAGTCGCAGTCCAAAAGTAGTTGAATCTCCGGAAGATTTTTGTGAAAAAACGGTCGAGGAGGATGGCGCTTCAGCGCGAAGTGATATGGATGGTCTTGATTTGACTTTGTTCGAACCGGCACAAGTAGAATCGAATGAATGTGAAAATCGTTCTGCTGAACGGAACACAGTGGCTGCGGCTCTGTGTGGGATACTTTATATATTACCGGAGTCTGGCAATGGTGAGTGAATCCTAGACTTTTTTTTTATCGAACAACATAGGAGTACATCCTGGTATTTATAACGATAGCTTTTAATCGTAGTGTTCAAAAGCGCGATAAACTGCATTGCGCTATAGGTGAACGCTGTCGACGTGTGGTCTGGTCATTGCCAATTTAACTCGTATCAGATACGAGCAACGGTGTGTGGCAAATTACAATCGCATCAATCACAGTAATTGTCATAGCTGTTGTCGTACGTTTATTGACGGACGCGTTATTCACAATGTGTACGATGTTTGCTCTAAGTATTAAGAATATGGGCATGATTATATGATCTTGATATATATAAAAATAATAAATATAATTGTTATTGTTTCGTGGCTTCGTTACTATATTGATATTTAGGTCGTCACATTATTTAGACTTATTTAAATAAGTGAAACTGTTATAATCAAATTACCTGAGAGATATTATCACAGTCTCTCTAGTCTAATCTTGAACTTACGCGTTCCTCATGGGTCTGCTCCTCACTAATACGTAAAATAACTATTATTAACTAATTTATCTAATATTAACCAATTTATAATATTTTACTGTCTATTCATGGCATACCACGTAGTGGCGGTGTAAGAATATCTACTACCCCATATTATCTCGTGGGTGAAGAGACGATAGAGGGAAACAAACCAGGAGATTGGCAGCAGCGTCTTCCCAATAACAACTAGAAAAAAAAACTGGACTTGTCAACCCTGTTGCATGGCTGAGCAGTAGACTTTGATAGGATTTTTATACGTGGTATAGCCATGCTGCAGCTATATTAATTACTGTCATTGGCGCAAGCCGTTGTAATTTATTATAAATAAATAAATATTATAAATAAATATTATTGGTAGTATAGTTGTAGCACGAATGGGTCGGCTCGACCGGGGAAGAACCACGCTCTCACAGAATACCAACCTAAAATAGCAGCTTAACACTGCTGTGTTTCGTATGTAGAGAACCGGATACCCTTTTTACTGGAAAAGAGGCATGCCATCTTAGTCCTCGCGGGTGACAACGGATCTGCATTTTGATTCTTTATTGAGGATAGATGTAGATGTCTATGGGTCACAGCAACCACCATCAGGTGGACTGTGTGCTCGTTTTTCACCTTATCCTATAAAAAAAGGCTGTGATGATGATTATGAACATAATTCCGATGTCATTGCACTTAATTGGTTACAAGTGTGCACGTAAGTAATATAAAAATACTTAGAAGTGCTTAGAAATTGTACGTCATGATGATTGACCGTTAAGTTTATTAATGAGAATTATATTAATACATAATTTGTATATGGCACGTTGTCTGTCAGTAGCAATTATAGTTTGTACCAGAAACTATAGCCAATAAAGCATTTCAATCAAATACAATACTTTAAGGAAGGTAAATAAATAAGGCACTTGTAAATAGTAAAAAGCTGGTGATATACAGTAGTGGACGTAGCTTTTACGACTGTGAGAGCGTTTGATTCTTACCGTTAACTACTCGCAAGTTTCTAATTACCGTCGGAGATAGAGGACGATTGTTGGCTCGCATGCAAATCCAATAGATGTCGGACTAGATAACTGGGCACAAAACTGCGTGCGAGTGTGTGTCGAATAAATCTCATTCACAACATTGTTAACAGTTCTAACGGAGCTTACATTTAATATGTGCTAATGTTCACTGTCAAAACTTATCTTTACTCTTGTAAATGCAAATTGTGTATTATATTATATGGTATAGTTATATCCGTGTGAACGAACAATATCATACAAACTAGTTCTCATTATAAAACAACGTATTATTAAACGCACTTAAATATTCGTTAATTGTTAATAAATTCAGTTTTAATATCATACACTAATTGTGGGTTCTGTATATCGAGTTTGTATTCTTATTATAACAATAAGATGTATCTAACGTATCCGAACGGAATTTTAATGAAACTTTACTCTTTGCGAAAGAACAATGAGTAGGTAGGTACGATAGGAAGACTAACCGCTTTTTTGAAAAGCAGATACGTTATTTAACGGTGTCTAAATTATACGTTCAAGTAGTAAATAAGCAATATTTATATTGTTATACAAAAACAGAATAACCATTTCGCGACATTATAATGGCCAGACACGGAACAATTCGCCATTGTTAAAAAAGAATTATGAGTGGCGTTGGCGGTCATGGCCGACTAAAATATATTCATAATCTGAAAGTAAGAGGGTTTAATGGGATGTAAATAATATTTCACGACGTTTTGAGGGTGTTTGCCTTGATGGACGGGCAACTCAAATATTCATTTTAACCTACTCCCAAATAAGGACTCTGAAAGTTTTGCGAATATAAAATGAAAACGTTCTAAGATTAGTAAGTTTTCATTATTAAATCCTTTTAAACTTTTTGTAAAGAAGGTAGTCCAAAAGCCTGCCCTGTGACACTTAGTGATGGATTGCTTTCCAGGAATTTCCTCGTTTTGAGCACTAAGTGTAAGCGCGCGTTGCCGTGGTGAAGCAGTAGCCCGCGGAGTACCGAGCTTGATCACTTATTGCTTCGCACAGTATATTCAAGGATACTTCACCTTTAATAATGACGGTAACATTCAGAGACGAGCCTGGTTCAAATTTAGTAATCATTTCATGGGCACAATTTTGAGTAACGGTGACGGCACCCAACGCGAAATTATCCTTCTCACGCGAAGGTGTTCGTGTAAAATCTCGTGAACGCTTCCCGTCCAATCTGTTCAATTGGAGATAAAAGGCGAAATACTTAAAAATTGAAAACGCAATGTGTTAAATTTTTAAGTACTTCGCCTTTTATCTCCAATTAAATGTTTCACTGCTATCACGTTTCCTTTCGTAACAGCCGTCATAGAGCGACCACTTCTTTCTTCATCTCTCAAAGTTAGTCGACCGTGCTAAAATTTGTCATACTCGGCATTTTAGTACTCGGTTGTTGTGCCTTTAATCCATAAATGCTATTTGAAGTTTATCAAACGATCTGCCAGGTTTATCCCGCCTAGATACATTATTCAATGAAAAACTACATTTTAATTTAGCTCGAAAAAATATGAAGTGAAACTACAAACTTTACAATTTTTTTTTAATTTTACCACTTGTTGTAGTATAATTTTTAACATTTATTGATATTTAAATACCCACAGGTACATTATCATCATCACTATTTGTTTATAGTTTGTCATCACTGCAGGGTATTGAAAGTTCACTGCTAAACGTAAGCTGAGTTGTTGCCCCAAAGGATGTTCTCATAGGTTATACCTCATATCTACATAGGGTATAAACAAATCTAGGTTTCAATACGTAATTGCTATAAACACATGATGATTATAAAGTATATAGATGTGTCGAAATTTTGCTTACTATTTAGAATTTGTAGTAAGTACCTCAAAAAGAACTCCATCCGCGGCTGGTCGTTGCTGCTGGTGATAAGAGGGATGGTTCTTTTCTCGCTCAAAGGCTAAGTATAGCCATTCAGTGGGGAAACGCAGCCAGCGTTCTTGGCACGATACCGCGGGGAGTAGGACTATATGATAATTAGGTTTCTAGTTTTAGTTTTTTATTATTATTATAGTTTGTAATAAGTATTACATGTATTACGAATTTAAAAAAAAAAACAAAAAAAATGTAAACTTTGAATATTAAGTATCAAATGTTAAAATGGGAAATCGAAATAGAAATATAAGCATTCGATTTTAGGTGTCACCATGTATAAATACTGGTAACTTTTAACATGTTCGCATTACATTATTTACAATAAATAGCAGGGGAGGATCAAACTAATCTTACATTATCGTCTTGTAAAATAATTACCTTCGTTCGTTTTCGTTTTATTCGAAATTATTTTTTCTCTTAATTGGTTCATGTGTGGTATGGTGGTTCAGTAAAGTATCCAAAAGTATTTAATGAAATTTTTAAATCAGGCAAATAAACGTCGGTGTTTTGGTTATTATGTTAAGTAATGTAAATAAATAATAAACAATATATATATATATATATATATATATATATATATATATATATGCATATAATTTTTTTTATAGGATAAGGCAGGATATATGACAAACGAGCACACAGTCCACCTGATGGTAAGTGGTTGCTGTGGCCCTTAGACATCTACATCTATCCTCGTTTGCGAATTAAAATGCAGATGCGTTGCCACCCGTGAGGACGAAGATGGAATGCCTCATTTCCAGTAAAAAGGGCCTGCGGCCACCTGCACTCACCAAGTGAAACGCAGAGGTAAACCTCTACTTCACGCTGGAATTCTGTGAGGACGTGGTACCACCCCAGTTCGAGCCGGCCCATCCGTGCGACAGCAAAAGCTGCCGCGTGGCTCCACTACTGTTAAAATTTAATTTTAACAGTGGTAAAATTAAATTAAATCATATAATACCAATTAAATAAAACATATAGGAATAATTATACTATACAAAATGTTTTAAAATTTGAACAAACTATACATACACAAAATATCAGTAATATAAAGTAAAAGGGACACTAAGAGCCGATTTTTCAATCTTTAGATAAAATGTCTAACAAATAACTAACGAATAATATTAATTGTGATTTATCTCATAAACAGCTAGCTAATCCGGTCAATATATTTGACTATAGCAACCTTGGATAGGCAAATACGCTTCTGGGAGGTGAAACAAAAACATTAATAAACAAACGTTAGAGCAGGGCAAACTATTTCCATTTTCTATCTGAAAAAACGTACTGTCAAGTGTCAGTTTAAGTTCGAGGCTATGTTTAGCTAGTGATTGTTTATTTATGTTTTAGCTCGTGTTATTTTGATTGTAATTAAATATATAACCGCAAATACAAAATACATACGTACAATCACACATTAAAATACATATAAAGATATATTGTATCTGATACCTAATTCTTCATTGATACTCATAAGTACCACAAATGTGATATGGAAGAGTGACTCCTTCTGACACAGGTGCAAATGACTAAGAAGAATGAGTCAACCTATGTTCTAGATTTAAGTCAAACCTTGTTAAAGAAATAAACTTTTTATTTTTATTTCTTTAAATACATTAAAGGATAGTGTTCGTGAGTTTGGTCGAAAGATATAAACAAATTATAGAAAATAAAAAGATATGATTAAGTGATCAACAAAGAAGGGATCTGCATGGGAAAACTGACATCTTTAATTCATGTAGAATTACGACAAATTTCCATGAATTGAAGAATAAATAAGAATTAAAAAAGTACAAAAATAAATCCTCATTGCGAAGACTGCGAAGTGTCTTGAAAACTGAGGAAGACACTCAATTACTTCCTATTTCGTTACTCTTCTTTTTTATTAAAATATCCATAACAGTTTTATTTTATAATTAAAGCAAAATCAAGAAATACCACGTAAAGGTTTATTGTCATTTGTGATCGAATGGCGTTATCTATAGAATAAGCGGTTATTTGGTCGTCATAGGGGTGGATAGTTATTTATCCGGTTATTCAACGAATAGTCTATCTGACGATTGAACGAAATCATTTATTCTTTATTTGCTATCTGTCGAATAAACTAATTAGGTGGTAAACTATCCAAGTACCACTTTTATATTGTATCGCTTAATTAAACCGAGGTGAATATTGTTTCCCCCTCTTTAATATGAGGTTTGTTATATCGTTATTATGTACAGTGAAATTTATATGGCTTCGTTGTGTTGCTGTTGACATTGTAATTCGGTAACAAAGAACGTATTTGCATAATATTAGTCACTATTTAACCTTATTCGGTTGCTTATTGTTAGCGTGAGAAAACTAATATTAAGAAAATTTGGTATTTAAGTGATTTTGTATGGTGTTTTACTATTAATAATACATAAAATGTTTATATATTCTTTTATGGCAACGATAATAAAAATGTCAAACAAAAAATAATAAAGTCGACGGGACAGTTATTGCGGTGGTTGACATTCCTCATAATGGTAGCAATTCGAGTGTGAAACAATACGAGCACAATAAGTACGGAATTCAGTTTACGGTATTCGATTATATACGTATAGTAATGTAAAAACGCGTGTACCTTGTAAATATTTTGTTTCTTTCAAGTTTAAAAAAACAAACGAAATAATACAGTTTCATATTTAAGCATAATCAGATGCTTGTGGTGTGATGGTGACGTAAGAAAACCCATCACACTATTTCGTCCTTTAGTCCTGTGAATTACATATGGGCAACTGTGGGAAATGTCAAAATCTTCATCCACAATTACGTGTGTTTCTCGAAGACTGCATACCCTTGTGCAACTAACTGGCTGAAGTGAGTAAGTTACGGGCCTATCATATAAGTGCATAATCTGCAAGTGCCGCATGAATCTTATGTATAACCATCTCGTTTATGCCAGAAAATACAGAGACCTGCGACAGAGAGCAGCATTAAAGGTGCGAGACGTTTAATACTGCCATCGCCAATTCGTCTGTCAAACATGCTTTCTAATTAATAAATTCCTGCTTACGGGAGAGAGCAGTCAACTTTTACGGGCCAATAAAGAAGATTTTATATATATATATATATATATATATATATATATATATATATATATATATATATATATATATAAAATCTTCTTTATATATATACATATATATTACCTAAAGTCGTTATGTCTATTTTTAATTTCATAATGCATTTTAATAACAAATACACTATAACCACTTTTAACATAAAATAATGTTAATTAATATTTATATAATGTTCTATGCATTGTTTCGTACATCATGATGTACATATGTTCTTGAGTTGTCGATTACATATTATGTAGTGTTAAATTGACGTTCCGAGACGAGTTTAGGGACAACATTATGTTTACGTATCATTATCTTCATTACAGCCCATCACATTTCCACTGATGAACATAGATCTCCGCAGTTAAGCCAGAGTAACCAACATAGTTTAACGGAGCAGTAAGCTGAAATGGCAATTGGATGGGCATATAGCTCGAAGAACCGACAACCAATTGGGAAGAAAGTTATCGATGGATGCATGTGGCTCAGAATCGTTCTTTGTGCCATACCTCGGGAAGGCCTGTATTTATGCAGATTATGTCACCGTTAAAATTCTTTATACCTAGGTTTAGCCGGCTACAAACTAGGTGCAGCCGATTGCGGTTGGTTAAATTTAGGTGCTGCTGCATACAGTGACTCTAGACAGAAATCGAAAGAGGATGAGAGTCTCTGGTGTGTACAATTATCGTAAACAATTTTTTTATGAAGTGTTTTAATGCAAGTCATGCATTTTAAATTGCTTAATATTTTACAAGCATTTTAGCTCTAGCTCAAAGATAATAAAATAGAATAAGGCAAAGAGATTTAAATATATAGGTATAAGGTAATTTAATATAAATTTATTATGTTACGTAAGCGACACACTCTCAAGTTTTTGTACACTTCAACCGGTCGTTGACTTTATTATGTGACAAAATGAACGTGATTTGTGTTAGTGAAATGGGAGCTGTGTTTATAATTGAGATTGTATTTCTTTATAGAAATTCCTTTATTATAAAATGACCAACACTAAACAGTAGCTATTAATGATATTTTATAAAAATCTTGTTATCAAGTTCATATGAACCTTAACATGAGAATTTAAGTAGGTTGACTGAAACTACATTGCAATCTAAGTCACCCTGACTTAGATTGCAATGTAGTTTCGAAGACCACCACTTCGTTACTAATAATTCTACGTTATTAAATGGATATTAATGGCCTTTTTAAGTATGTAATTGTGGTTTCACGGCCGGTGTTGTTGGAATCATATTGTAGTTGTTCAGAGCAATGTATAGATACATCTCAAATATCCAAGTGAAGTACCGTGACGTTGTAACCTACTTGTAATATATAAGTGTTGAATTTCAAAGAGACGTAATTATACCACGTCGACGAGGGCTTTATCCCTTGTTGCGTGTCACCTAGATTTGGATAAGGCTTAAGGATTTTGCAAGAAAATATAGCGGGAACTTGACGTTCATAACGAGTGGGTAAATATTTGCTAAATTACATATTTTATATCCTATATTGCGAATGAAAACTATTTTGAAATAATTGTGTTTAAATATATATCAAAAATACGAGCAACAAAATAAAAACATTGATAACTTCTTACATTGAATAAAAAGATAAAGCTTTTATTTTAATTTTTAATTTAACTTGATAGACGAAAAAAATGCATTTATTGATCTTTGTAATTTTATGCACCTACTGAATTGTTCGTGGAATAGGTTTTCGAGTTTCTAAAGCGTAGAGGTGTTGTGAAAAAACCCATAACACACCATAACCGTCTGCTTGATAGTTGGTCTACAAATGTTTATGAGTTAGCTTATGGCCATCGATAAATTCGCAACCATATCGAAATGTACGATTCACATCAAATTATAGTAGATGCTTTTATTGAATCTCATTTAAAAAGATCGTGTTAATTAAACTTTGTATACATATTAGTTATACTTACATATGAATAATTTTTAATCAATTTTGTATAATAATTGTGATCCGCTCCGGGTTCGCATGGGTGGTTTCTGTATCTCGACAAGCGCCATCTACCGGCTTTAATTGTGAATCTAAACCACCTAGGGACCCATTCAAACACACAAAAAATTCATCAAAATCGGTCAAGCCGTTTTTGAGTTTTAGAGAGTAACGGACAGGAGTTGGTTTTTATACCTATATAAAGATATTTAATTGTTCCAAACGTCGGTTATAGTTGACCATCTACTTTTTGCAATTTTAATGAAAGTCATTGATGACTGTTAAGAGGTGGTATGGCCAAGTAAGTTCATATTAGCCATATGTTCATATTTTTCTGAAAAAAACTCATTCAAGGGGCTAATATGAACTTACAGGGTTGTATTGGTGATTTTAATGATAATAATTCTGTAAACACATAATCGCTACGGTCGCGAATCATATTTTGTTAAATATACAACCTAACCCTGACCTGCAAATTCCACCTTAAAGGCGTCGAGTTTCGAACATGAGAAAAATGGAATTTATCAATCCATAAAGCTTTTGAAGTTTTGAGACAGTTCTTTGTCAGTAGACTAGAGCAATTCAGAAGTCCCGTATAGTCAAAAGAGCGCTTACCGTACATCCAACCCGTCCAGTAATTGTGACAGATTTTTAAGGAGCTTTTGTGTGAACGCAAATTGGCTTCCTCCCATGTAATAAAAATGTCTCCATTACGACGAACGTTTCCGACTATCATATAGGATTTATTTTTCACCATTATCAATAATCCTATTTATCCTCACATTTGTATGACAATAATTGTCTTAAATATACTAGATGACAATTCAAAAAATTAAGGCAAGTTTAACATGGGCGCACGAGAGAAAAAGAGCGATTTCAGAGGTGAGGATTTGATGTTAATCTTTTTGTTCGAGTATTCGAGTAAGAATGATGTTTATTCATTTCATTAAAACGTAATTTAAAACTCTATAATTTTGTCGTTATGTTTTTACTGATACTATTAAAGAATTTCGCTGTGTTTGTACGTACCTACACTTTATTATAACTAGGTCAGATTACTTATGTTTATAGCTTTTTTGAGGTAAGCTCGTTCAGATTTGAGTCTGATAACTCCATAAGTATTTTAAAATCAATTTTACTTAACTTTCACCTCTCAATAACTTCAACTTTTTATGTTTGTTGTAAGGTTGACCGTAAAACAAACAAGTTTTGTGTAGGCTTTCTAGAAGAAAACAATATATTAGGTGTATTATATAATAGGTGTAGTACATAGGTATTATAATTGAATTAATTAGTATTAGTTCAAAAATATTACTCATTTATAAAATTATTTTAGATTGATGTTGTACCCTACGTCTTTCTTGTGAATCATAGTATATTTTCCTGTCCGTTAATACTTTTCATAATTTTATTATTTATATCGCAGCCTTGTTTTCGTGTGCGATTAAGATATTGGAGTTATGTAATTGATAGATATAAATAATTTAGAAATGACGTTGTGGCTGACACCGTTCAATATTATACCAAATATAGCTGTGAAGTAAATGTCAAAGTAAATTTAACTCAGCTGTCGGTGAGCACGCGCGTTGATATTGCAGCACCTGCATCATTTGACCGCTCGATTGGTTCGATTCCTTTAACTCCGGTTCACACGATCTACAGTTGAGGTTACCTTCGAAACACAACTTTTAAATACAAAGCCTTCTCGTTGCTAAAGTGTTTAAACAATTTGTAACAATTATGTTCTTGTGGTATTATAATAAGGTTCAATATCTAATGATTAAATATCTTTGTAAATGTTTCATGCATAATTTATTTAAGTTATATGTTATCAACTTATCAGACGTGTGACTGACTTATAGTAAACATTAAAAAAAAACATTTATTTTTAATGTTAGTAAATGTTGTATGTAATTGTAATGTAAGTTACATACTATTAACAGTGGTAGAGCCAGGCAGCAGCTTTTGCTGTCGCACGGATGGGCCGGCTCGAACCGGGGTGGTACCACGACCTCACAGAAAACCAGCGTGAAGTAGAGGTTTACCTCTGCGTTTCGCTTGGTGAGTGCAGGTGGCCGGAGGCCCTTTTTACTGGAAATGAGGCATTCCATCTTAGTCCTCACGGGTGACAACGCATCTACATTTTGATTTCTAATAGAGGATAGATGTAGATGTCTATGGGCCGCAGCAAGCACTTACCATCAGGTGGACTGTGTGCTCGTTTGTCACCCTTATCCTATAAAAAAAAAACAAAAAAAAACTATATATAATATGAACAATACACTTCATAGTATATAATATGAAGCAGCTCAAATATAGTTCTAAGACCTAATCTTACAAGTAAAACATTTTGATTACATTTTGTAGTAACATTACACACTAATAAATCATGAATGAACCAAAACCAAATCCAAATCATGTCACCAAATTTGGTGACAGAGAGCAGCATTATGAGTACATAGATTTGGATTCTACGCTCTCACTCTCCCAGAGTGTTGTGTATGGCCAAATCTTTCAAGTTATGCGTCATTTAGCGAATACTAGCGTAACATAACAGCTGCCGTGTTTCGTATGGTGAGTATAGAGAACCGGAGACCATGTTAGCCCTCAGGGGTGACAACGCATTTGAATTTTGCGAGGATTGGACGAGGATGTCTATAGGCCAGGTGGACTGCGTGCACGTTTTTTACGCTTATACCACAAAAAATAGCGTAATCTTAAAAAAGTCTATTTCTATTAGTTTATTCAAAATGATAATAGGGTAAGTAGGTTGGCAATAAACACAAATCTTTCTAACAGTCTGAAGATGACAAGAATTAAGATAATTCGATATCATTTGATAAATTTTATTGGATGCATGGCGTATAATGATGTTCTTAAATGTGTATTTGTAGCTCCGAAGATACATAAAGCGCGTTAGCTTGATTGTAATATTTAGAAAAAAAATTAAGATCTTAATTTTAAGAGCCCTTCCCAAGAAAATCACCTAATATCTACAAAACAAAAGAATATTCTATGAGTAATGGTTACAGTAGCTGTTTGATTTAATATTTATAATTTAATGTTAATGTATGTTACAGTTTAAATGTTAATGTATAGAAGTGCAAGTCACAATGAGGGCATCCACAACTTTTTCTAACACCAGGGCGGCGCCACTTTACAGTGAGGTAAAATATTTGACAGGTTTCATAGCGGGGACGATAATTTCTTAGGAAAATGTAATATTTAAGGTTTCTTTCCGTATTGTTAGTTATATTTTTTATTAATTACATTGGAAATGAATAAACTAAACTATAAATATAACTTAAAGTAGATAAATTAAAAAAAAAGAGTTATAGAGTGCAAAAAATTAAAAATCAAACAACTGACGCATGGTGTTGTATATTAATATAATACTCTAGATAATGATAAACTATTATTTAAAACTAATTTCTTATTTAACTGACACTATGTAACGAAAAACTTTACCTCATTCACAACTAGCGACATCTGGTGAGTGGAAGATTATGAGCCCTCATTGAATAGAGATCAGAGAGGGAACAAAATTTCTCTAAAAACAAATTTACTTATGGTAGAGTTTTAGAAAATTTACAGTTTATTAAGACTATGCAATGATACAAGAAACAAACGAACTTGCACAAGACTAAAGATTGAATAACAGAGATGTGTTTTAAATTGCCCAATCATAAAGAATAATAATCCACTATTAAAATAATATATGCGGGACCGAATCATGGAAGCAACGACGGAAGTACGCAATTCATAACGAGACCCTTAGTAAACCTTTTGTTAGTAATATAATGGCAAAATATTAAAGAGAAGTCAAAGTACCCATCCGACTGATTTTAACGACTTAGCGTCTTTATGACAAAGTAATCATATAATTTAATCCCTACTGTGTCTTTCAGTTAAGAATGAATAGAGTATTTATGTTATTGTATTTGTCTCTTTTGATATTATGCGCATGCAATGGCTTCAATGTTTCGGAAGGAGTGATTTCATTTCAATGTATGTATGAACGCATTATAGAAAAAAATCATTATAAGTAGGCCACATCTGGCACCAAGAGTTGTAATATTATTCAACTAGCTGATACCCGCGACCCTCGTCGCTTGATATATTAACAAAGTTTGTGCGAAAGAAAAAACACGAAAAAGATCGCAAGCAAAAATATACCTTGCTTACATATTCGTTGTTTCTTAAAACTTTATATTAAATGACGATATCGCAATAATTTATTTTTAGATAAGGGCCAAGTGTCTAAGAAATAAAACTTAGAAACCTAATTGAAATCTATCCCGTAGTTTTTCCATGATGCGCGCACAACTGCAAACCTCTATTATTTTATTTATATAGATAGATAGGATTGTTACAAAATTGTATTAGGTACACTTAAACAACCCATATCCGTCAAAAATTAAACTTATAATGAAAATGAAAAGCTGATTTATTTCTTTTTCATCGATGATAAAAGTCCACGACTAAATATTTTTATACGTGGTAGAGCCACGCTGAAGCTGCTATATTATGGTTGTAGCACGAATGGGTCGTCTTGACCGGGGAAGAAACGCGCTCTGACAGAATACCAGCGTAATATAGCAGCTTAATGCTGTTGTGTTTCGTATGGTGAGTGTAGAGAGCAGGAGACCCTTTTTACCGGAAAATCCATCTTAGTCCTCAGGCGTGACAATGCATGTGCATACGATAATCGCCACGCATGGCGGGCGGATGGACGATCGCAGAACCAGACTTCTCACAACTCGCACGAAATGTTTGAATCACCATCTATTGAACCTCTAAGATTTTTCTAGCATTTCCTATAGTCGTCTGTTATGAGTCCCCCACGAGACCAAATGTGGTGATGGATTCTCTAACCCCGCCTTACACGGCAAGTGATATTCCTTAGTCTTTTAAAAGGAGTACTCGATACACTACGTCGCAGTATTCAGTTCAGAAACTACACGTACATAATTTTTTTTGGTTTTGTACTCGTACGGTTGTACTTTTGCCAGTGTTAGGTAATAGGAAATCATCCTTTATAATAATTAGTTCAAACTTTCCTGTAATATGTTCAAGCATCACATTGCGGAGTTTTGGTAGATTTCGACGACAGTAAAGCCAGCAGACAGTCTGTAACGACAGTATCACAAGTTTTTAAGGCGCTTACCGTTACCGTTACTGTTACCGTTACGGTCTATTAAAGTCGACTGCTGAACATACACCTCCCCCATTAGATTGCCTCATAGGAGGGATTTTTGCCATAGTTGCCACGTTTGGCGAACGAGGTGCGCGAAGCGGAGATGCAGTGCTCTATTGTCACCAAATCAAAAAATCGCGTTCCACTCAACTTAAATCACTTCCACTATCTTTATATTGCACTTACATGATAAAAAAAGTACATCAATAGCAAGAGGAGATTTCAGTTAATACTTCTGTATAGTTATAAGATTATTTATTTCGATTGTTATTAAAAAAAGTTAAGTGCAAATTATTTCACTCGCTGATCGATATGGATGTGAACAAGATATTTTTCGAAAAACTGAACTTATCACTTTGATTTTTTTTTATTAGCTTTAGATTTTAATCTTTAGGAAGCCTTTTTAATTTTTCACTATTGTAAACCGTCCCGTCCATGAATATATTTTTTTTATCTTATTAATTATTTGACAATATTTTTCGGTAACAAAGTACGAATCACCGGTATCAAGCAGTCAAAAAAAATCGTGTTAACGAAATACGTGTTTCGGTAATTACTAAAAGTAAATTAATTATTCAAAACATTCGAGGTGTGCACTTTTGGATTTTCCAAATTTTAATTTATTTTTGGTCGTAATTAGGAAGACGCTGCTGCCTATCTCCTGATTTCTTTCCCTCTATTGCCTCGTACGACACTCACGGCATGATATGCGGCAGTGGATATTCTTACACCACCTCTACACGGTAAGGCGCTTAAGCGGACAAAATAACTTAAGGTTTATATCAACATCGGAACGCTTGTTTTGTCGTTTGCACTAACAGCTCACATGTGCAGACACTTCATAAACAAAATCGCATCACTTCTACATATCGAAATTCACTTCACACCACTATTTAAACGATAAAACAAGAGCAACCATTCGCCGGCAGTCACGTTCCCGCCAACAATCTTATATTCTTTTTATTTAGGTATTTGAAGTTGGTTTTTACTTTTTTTTAAGTTTAGTTTTCTTACAAGTAATGCTTGCCAGTTGGCATTCTTTGAAAGGCCACATCTGGACTTAAGCTGTTAATGGTTATGAAATTAAAACTCTAATTGACTCCGTTTGTAATACAGCATGTCTATCTAATATGATAAATCTTTTAACCGTTAGTCTCGCTAAAATTTAAAAAGGGCTCGACATATTTTAATGATTTTTTTTTGTGTTTGAATGTGTCCCTGGATGGTTTAGATTCACATTTGGACCCAGCAGGTAGCGCTGTTGTCGAGATCCGAAAATCACCCGTATTTTTAGATATAAATTTTAGATACTCTCATTTTTTTGTAGTGTATAAACGTTTTAAGGAAATAAAACAGACATCGTTCTTGGAAAGCTGTGTACATGTTAATATAACGCACTAAGCGTAAGCAAAATATAAAGCACAGGAAATCCCTCCATTTCATGGAAGCTTGCAAATGAGACGAGGCGCGTGCACGCCTTCATTTCCGGCGAGGCGAGTCTCGGTGCTCGTCAATTGAGAAAGTTTTCGTACCTTCTTCTTATTCATCGTCGTTTGTATGATAAACAACGATTTTTCCAATCCGCAAGTCACAATAATAACAACTGGTTTTTAAAAATTACGTAATGGAAAAAGTAGAAGCTAACGACATATTTACGACAGTTTTGTTTTCTTAAGATTTTCTGTTGGAATCACTTTTTACCACAAACCACATTTTATCACGATATTTTTTTTTTCGGTTACCAAATAGCAAGAATAATTTGTAAAAGGAAATCGTTGAAGTCATTGGCAACGTCAGTCCATAACTGGACAGTGTTTCATAAATTGGTTGGAATTTATACAACATTATAATATTGTGATCAGAGAAAACTTTGATTAAAACTTTATAGCAGTTAATTGCTTTTAGTTAATGACAATATTGATGATGTTATCTACTATATAGCCGACTCATTTGTGCTGCACATATAATACACGCTGCAGTGTGGCTCTTGCACGTTAATTTACATAGCCAAAGCGGTATTTTGGCATAAGTTTGTTACTGTAGTTTTTATTTTAATTTAAACAGAAGTTAATGTCCTAGTTCTTCTGTAATAGGCGTATTATATACTTACGACTGGTATTCTCCTATTCTCTCTTATGTGGTGTAGGTGGAATGTGTAATTTCGTATGTGTAACTTGAAGCGTATCGTACGACGTATACCACATTACAGAATATACCTATATAAAACAAAAGGCTGGTTCAAAACTTAGAAGAAAAGGGTGAGAATTGCTGAGAAATGATTAATCATTTATCGAAAAGAATTTATTTTTCTACATTATATAATGTTATATGTACAATATTTATAACAACAAAGACTTAAATCTAACTAGAGATCGATTCCCGCGGTATAGTGCAAAAACTGCTGTTTGCGTTTCCTCGTTGAATAAATATACTTAGTGTTTGGAAGAGAAAAGTACTAACCCGTTTGTTATGAGCGGCGTCAACCAGTCGCAGATATAGGTAGTTTCTGTAGAAACAAACAAATAGTACCTACAGGAAATGGCACACTTATTCTCATTGTTTGTTGTTTTATCCTGTTTGGCCGCCTTAACTGCCTCAATTGTCTAGTGGTCGCAAACGTGATTGATGATCATGAAGTTTCTAGGTTCAAATCCCAGGTCAGCCCAAAATCTGTTATTTGTTTTTTCTGTCAAGAATTCTCAGTAGCAGCGCGGAGTCAGAAAGTTGGCAGTGTTCCACCCCAGTATTAATGTACGTAAATTCGTTGGTCTTGCGTTTGATCTGTCTCCGGTCGTGACGGATTACCGTCCCATCCGACTATCGGACTGAGGGAATCGAGAATGCACCTTTGCTTGCACATACACTCGTACACTATACTCTTGTACTGCGCAGAGGGCTAGTCTTCGTTATGACTGGCCGCTGTGACCGAAATTCAGTATGGAGGACATTATTATTAGCCGTCTTGGCTGCTCCTGAATGAGGTAACCTTGAAATAAGAGGCACCCAAAATGTCTGCCTACGCATTACGCACTACGCACGTAGATATTTTGCCTGCCTATCGTGTCAGAAATCTCACTCAAGGTCTTTAACTCTCTCCCAAGGAACTAATCCTATTATTTGCCACAGGTCATTTTCAGTATATCGTGTTCCACAGTTGTCATGCGTGACAGATAAATAAGCAACAGCAACATATTTGTCTTCTAAAGAAGTTGCAAACATTATTACTGCCATTTCCCTAGTTTCCTTAGTTCGTATGATTGTTGCCTCTTGGAAAAAGAAAGGTTATAGATTTGTATTTGGATTGGATATTAAATAATTTATAATAACGTCCATTCAAAACGCTTGTTTCACTGACTCATCTTGTTTTGTGTCGGGTCCGAATATCGACTTCTAATCTTGTATTGTATCTTGGCAAAGGCGAACCATTTTTAAGGTCAAAGATTTTTCATCGTAAGATAAAAGGCGCATGTAATCCATCTTTACATTTCTTACATCAAACTTGCTATTGTGGGAATTTCACTGCATTTACTGCACTGACGGTGTATTGTTTCAATGCACATATTGAGAACATGATGTGTACATGTGCCTCTTTATATTGATCTAATGAATACATCTAATATAAAAAAAAAATGTTTTGTATGCGCTCCCATACGGTTCATCAGATTACGGTAAAACTTGTCAACTTATTGCTTGCACTTGCGGGAAGGTTATAGGCATAGTACAATTAACTTACAGTAGATGACGCACGTATCGTACCGACGATTTAAAAGTTATAATATATTATTATATCATTTAACTTGAATGAATGTATTATTATTCCAATTTTAAACAATATAACTCTTCCAAATTTAAAAAAAGATATTTTCTTAATTATTTCTTCTGCGGCAGTAACGCGCTTGTTACCAGCCAGTACTATATAATTTAGTACATGATGACGATTTGGCTCAGCGGTTAGCTAACGCTCGATTCCTATATATTAAAAAAAGTTCGTTCTTAGCTACGTGCCGTTTAATTATAACACGGGGTGCGTGTTATTACCACACTTATAACTAATCGACAGTAGTTCGGCAACTAAAATGCAAACACTTAGTTTAGTCGTTGATTTTTGAACTAGCATTTCGTTATATATGTTTATTTTGCACTTTCTGCGAAACAGGTCGTACGAGTAATTCTAAAAGAAGAATACCAGACACAGACAAGTCGTAGATTTGGTTATAATTCGTCTGAAAGTAAATTTGAATACGCCTATAATATTGTTTTTCATGGTCTATTGAGTTTCTTCTCGTATACTGCATCGCAAGTGTCTTCAATCCTCTCACAGGACAATGAAGACATGAAATTCTGCTAACATAATATAAAAACTACAATAACAAACTTGTGCTAAAATAAATTTTTGACTTATATAAATGATGATGATGATGAGCCGTGGTAGCTCAGATGGTTAGCGCTCGCTGTAAGCTTCACAGTACTCGAGCAACCCGGGTTCGATCCCCACCGGCACCAATGAAATTGTTAATTGCAATTTTAAGTGCTGATTTAACACGTGCTCGGCGGTGAAGGAAAACATCGTGAGGAAACCTGCATGTCTGAAAAATAAAAAATAAAATATTTCGAAGACATGTGAAGTTCGCCAACACGCATTGGGGCAGCGCGGCGGACATTTCTTTGCCCTAAAACCCTCTCAAAAATAAGAGGAGGCCTGTGCCCAGCAGTGGGACGTAAATAGGCTTCAACTTTACTTTATTTTTATAAATTAACGTTCTAGAACCACGCTGCATAGTATTATGGCTGCAGCATGAATGAGTCGGCTCGACCGGGGAAGGACCACGCTCGCATAGATAACCAGCGTGAAGTAGCAGCCTCATGCGTCCGTGTGTTTCGTAAGACTAGTGATGAGAATCGGATCTCATTTTTCCTAATAATGTGGCATTCCACCTCAGTTCTCAGGGGCAACTCCGACAACTCCTCTGCATTTTGATTCTTAATTGAAGGTATATATATATATATATATATATATATATATATATATATATATATACGAGTAGATGTATATGGGCCCCAGTGTCCACTTCTATATAAAAAAAAGAAGACTTTATTCGCTGGCGGTGTAACAGAATACGTTGCGCGAATACACAACTCGTCAAAAGCTTTTGACACGTTCTTTTTATAAAAACTTGGAAGCTACAACATATCACGTCAAGTCAACATTGTTATTTTGTATTCAACGCACGAGGCAGCGCCTATGTCGCCGTTGAACATGTAGATTTGCGTTCATGAAGAAATGTCCGCTGCCTACGTTTCGTCTGCCAGTGTGGTTCACATCTATTCCATTCATTAGTTATATGTATTGTACAGACGGTCGCCCACGCAACAATCAAGTGAGAGGATATAATACCTCACTTTTACTATACCTAACGAGGGGGTTACAAAAGTCTTAATAGGCGTTCTATGAAGAAATATATCATTTTTCAAATGATGGTAATAGTTGCAACTATGAATGAAACGTGAACAATAAATTCATTAAAATATGACTGATATCAGTATGTTCTCACGGTTGAGCAATGAGCATGAACTAGTTCAATGCCAATAGACTTCAGCGTATGTACATAATAGACGTGTGATATAATTACAGCTTGCGTGAAAACAAACTTATTATGTATACATGCGGCATAATTTTATATACTACGCTTATATAATTCACGTGTGTAACTGTAGGAAGTGGGGTGAACAATGCCACCACACGGATAATTTATTATTTGCTTATAAATTAAAAATATTGTTTTTTAATAAATTTGCTTGCAGTGATTTTTAAGTTTGAAGTCTGTTATCTGTTAATTGTCTGTTAAACCTGTGATCAATCTTGATTTATATCTAGAACACGACACACAACAGCCAAGCCAAGAGAAAGAAAAGGGCGTCGTACCGGCAGAGTTTTGAATTTTGCAATCCTAATAAAGACCCTTTGAATACATAGTATCCTAAATATGATACATAAACCTATTGTAGTTTTCGAGTTATTTAGGTTTTAAAGGTGTTATTTTATTACTAACTGCCTGAATCACTCATCAAAAACCTAAGGCCACTTCCAGATAGCTTAGAAACTTTAAATTTTCTTTAAAATCTTTAAAAATCTATAAACTACAAATTATTGATATTTGATGTCGATAGGCTTGGGAAAAGTTTTTAGTGTAGTTAGTTTTAAGTAGCCGGTAAGTAATCACAAGTAACTAATCGCACCAATAACTTTATCTACATTTAATTCGTGAAGCATATTGAAAATATAAAACGGTGAAGCGTAAACGCAAGGAAAATTATTGAAGGAAAACTCGCAATATGTGGGCATACCTTTATTTTCTTACATAAAATCGTTCACTTTTAGCTATACATCAAATCCATATTATTATTAACGTTACAATAACTACAGACATTTAATAATAAGATTAGTTTATTTTCTAATTGATTCACTTTAGATTAGATAACAAAAAATATAATTGAAAAAATATATGGACTGCCGTCGGTTGGTCTGTGCGTCGGTGAGTCTACATTGCTTACATTTCTATTAAGAAATACTATATTTATATCTCAATCTATATTAGATTGAGATATAAATATAGTATTAAATAAGATTCCATATATTCTAAACAGGATCCCTATTGTTTTTTGTTATTGAACTCAACATCCTTTAAAAGTTATAAATGAAAGTCGATCAGATTCTGTTTTTTTTTTGTAGAAATTATTTTACTAATTTAAATTCACTATTTTATTAATTTAAACTTTTAAAATAAGCGTGTGAGGCGTGCACTTTTGAATTTTCCAAATATGTATTTATTTACATTAAGAAAAGGGTTAAAACTTAAAACATTATTTAAAAAAGATAATGATATCCCAAAAACATTAATGTGAAAAGACAGCTAATTTCGAAACAAACGACGGATTGTCACATTCGTCGATAAAAGAATTGGGAAAGCCAAGCGCCAAGCTTATTATTCATAAATATTTATGACTTTCTTTTAGACGTGGTAGAGCCATGCTGCAGCTATATTATGGTTGTAGCACGAATGGGTCGGCTCGACCTGGGAAGGACCACGCTCTCACAGAATACCAGCGTAAAATAGCAGATTAACGCTGTTGTGTTTCGTATGGTGAGTGTAGAGAACCGGAGACCCATTTAACTGGAAACGAGGCATTACGATTTAGTCCTGACGGGTGACAACGCATCTGCATTTTGATTCGTAATCGAAGATAGATGTAGATAGGTGGACTGTGTGCTCGTTTGTCACCCTTATCCTATATAAAAAAGGATCTAAGGGAATGTACCACGTTCTTTGTTTTATATTTTTTTGTTATGTTCTTTGTGTGTATTATCATTTTATTACGGAATTAATAAAGCACAAATAAATAACAAAGAAACTGAATGTTAATATACTGAATATAATGCTTAAAAAAGTTTTTACTTGGAAATGCTTCGTGGTGGACACGAGTTCCAGTACAAATGTTTATCAAAAGAAATTCTTATTGCATTGCTCCATCGTTTTATTATGTTTGGTAAAGAATGTCGTATGCCATTTGAAATTTTACCACCATAAATTTATTGATATAGGTACTCAAGTATATCTAACATCATTAACCATGTACACACGCGACAATATCTTCTAATATTAGACACTAGACAACATTCAAACTTATATGTAATACAATGTAATTTATTCTCGTAATACGAGTTGCTGTGCACTTAAAATCCAGAAATATTCTAACCCTAGACTTGAGTGGGGCGACGCCCTCTGTTGCCGGTCGACAATTGACCTTTACGAAAGAAGGATAAGTGTGCATTTCTTTTTGAAATTTAGAAATTTTTTCGTTTTATATTGTTGTTATTACATTCTATTACTTAGTACAAATTAAATAAATGACAATATAGAGCATACATATATAATATGAAAATATTTAGTAATAAAAGTAAATATATAATATATTTATATATATAATAAATTATCTAACGCATTTCAAATAGTGAAAACCGCTCTAACAATTTGTCTCTTCGTACTTCCGTACATTCATCCTCCTTTTTCAATTAATTATTTTCTGTTACAGCTGTACCCGACTTTCAAAAGTGATATGTAAAGGCCAACTTTTATTTCAAATATTTTAACTTTTGACATGTGCTATTTATGTATTTAAAACATTTCCGTACATGAATTACTAATTAGTAATTAGGCAAAGGGATGTTTCGTGTGTTGACATTTTATTAAAAAAAAAGTTACCTTTTAAAATCAATAAGTCATTTTAGATTGCGTTGGCAGACTTTACATATGTCCTCGAAATATTTATTGCATTATTTGAACATGCAGGTTTCCTCAAAATAATTAACTTAACTGCCGAGCAGGTGGCAAATCAGCACTTAACATTGCAATTAACAATTTCATGTACGCCGGCGGAAGTCTTTTCAATACCTTTCATTTAGAAGAAATGTTCTATTTCGTACTCAGCATTTTGATCATTTAACATTTAATACGTTTTAAGTGTTTAATTCATTGACTAAGTATTTAATGAACCAAACATTTAATGTGAATGTAATGTGCTGGACTGGAGTAAAACTTAATTAAGTAGTAAACTTACTTAAGTTACTCTAAATTACTTGTACTTGGCGCAGTGGCTGAAGAAAATATTCAGCCAATTAATCTTTATTTAACGGTGGTTCCGATTTACTTATTTAACCTCACGTGTTCTGTTACTCATACAGTCAACAGTACAGAAACAACAGTACAGAAGGTAAAAGGTAAAGACAACGTATTCACTGTTAGCTTGGTCATAAAAGTGTCGAATGTGGTTTACAGTAAAACAAATAAGTAGTAGTAGATGCCTCCTTTTATTTTTAGGACAGGAAAGAGTTCGCCGCACAGCGGCAATGCATGTTGGCGGACTTCGCATGTCTTAGAAATATGTATTTATCAAATAATTAACACTTTCACGGTCCGGTTTTCAGAGACAATAGTAAGACAATAGCTATAACCTATATGTAATGCACGGGACAGCGAAAGGGTTAAGATACTTAGTATATATAGTTATAATAATAATTAAGATATTGTTAGGGAAGATGACACAATTAAGATATTATTTTATCTATTAATTTTTAGACATGCAATTTTCCTATATATGCCATCGAGTACACAGTGTAAATTAGCACTTCATTACAATAAAAAATATTTATTGGTATCGGCGGGCATCGAATTGTACTATGAAGTTAGAGCTAGCGCTTATCCCTTGTTGTTGCTATTCTATTAAAAATATGTTACATTTGTTGTTGATCTTCAATTGTTTTTACATAAACCGGAGAGGTTTTATATACACATACATTTATAAATTGAACCCAGACTCATAACAATTATTTCTAGGCAATATGACTGAGCCGTCTATTAATGGTATATGTCTACGTGATATTTACAAAATACTCTTTCTATACCATTGTAACATGTGATTTGTTTAATAAGATCAAATATAAACAGATGACAAGGCTGCATGAAGACTGTGATATTGAATAGCTTAGATGTGTATAAATCATGAAGCAAATGCTCCATGGTATAAATAAAGCATATGTAAATATACAACAAATGTTAATCCCAACTTGTGTTGTTATAATTAAATATCAAACTACTTTTGGTCAGAGTCGGTAAACTCGAAATTTCTCTGTTTAAGCATGTATGATGATGATGTAGTTCTCCTATGAGATACTACCATATCGACATGTTTCGAATAATTGGAACAAATCTCACCAGTTTCGAAAACAGGCGCAAAGTAGCATCCTTTCGTTTTCTATAGAATACATCTCAGAGAGAGTGCGCAGGAATTGCATAACTTATTTCCTTCATCTCCCTTATACCATCGGACAACGAGACTATCGGCCAGTCTCCCATCCCTACGTTGTGGACTTACTACGCATTCGAATCAAAAAGTTTGCTTCATCGTACGTTATGCGTACAGCAAACGAATGGATTAAGTTGGCAGCATCTGCCTTTCCATCCGATTACAATGTGGGTGGTTTGTCTTCGTGATATTAACCAAGTCCAAGCTTAGAGTAATGATTAATAAAAAAATAATTGGAAACTACCAATTCCGCAGATGATAATATGTATTATAGTGAGTGCTACATGTGTCACGTAACACAACTGAACTGACTGGAATTCGCATTCAGAAGATAAAATAAAATAAGACGTGGAGCCAGATACTCTTCTGCCAAAACCATGTAGTCGTCAAAACATACGTATTATCATTTAAGATCTTAGTAAGGTTAAAATTAGTAGGTATATTTAATACCTCATATTACAAAATGATACCTACAATAATAATACGTAAACTTTTTTGTTTGGATTCAAGTTCCATATATCTAAATTGAAATTATCAAAAAATATGTCTCAGAATTAAAAAATACGAAAGATTTATTAAAATTATAGAGAACCTAAACTAGATTTTATATAGAGTTAGATAATATCAGAGATTATAAGGATATCGCAGCGTTATCTTCCGTGTAAAACTTTGTAGTAAATTGACCCACATTACGTTGATTGCACTAGTACCGTTTATTGCACAAAAACGCCATTAAATAATATAATTTACTACTTATACCCGTTCCCTTAATCGCATATTATGCAAAACATTATCGTTCAGATTAAGTCAGGTCTTTTAATATACAATATGTTTATGTGGAGGATGACAGGACAAGACTAATAGAAAACTGATGCGGCGCAGTTACCTTTCTCAAGTATATATAAAAGCGCCAGGGTAACCCGCGAAATTAAAATTTTCTTACGTTTTTTGCAATTTTTAGGTCAGTGTCAGGTTGTAGGTTTAACAAAATATGATTCGCGACCGTAACGAATACGTATTTATAGAATTATTAAGAGGCGAAGCTTGCGAAGTCACTTATTGATTTCACGATGTCTGTCCGTCTGTCCGTCTGTCCGTCTGTCCGTCTGTCCGTCTGTCCGTCTGTCCGTCTGTCCGTCTGTCCGTCTGTCCCACGATTATCTCGAGAACGGTTTCGAATTTTCAAATTCTGTTTTCAGAAATCGATCACTGATCACCCAGGCATCTGAACCTCCTATTTTGAAATTTTTTTTCCATTAGAAACCGCTACAAAGCTGATTGCTTCGCCACTTTGCTATGCTGTTAGCTTGCTAGGTTTATTATCATTAAAATCACCAATACAACCCTATAAGTTCGTATAATCCCATTGTATGGCTATTTCCATAAAAACTCATTCAAAGGGATAATAATATGAACTTAGAGGGTTGTATTAGTGATTTTAATGATAATAAACCTAGCAAGCTAACAGCATAGCAAAGTGGCGAAGCAATCAGCTTTGTAGCGGTTACTAACGGTTGCCGTTGAGCAATCAGTTTCAAAATAGGAGGTTCAGATGCCTGGGTGATCAGTAATCGATTGCTGAAAACAGAATTTAAAAATTCGAAACCGTTCTCGAGATAATCGTGGGACAGACGCACAGACGGATAGACGGACAGACATCGTGAAATCAATGTGTCTTCGCAAGCTTCGCCACTTAATAATTCTGTAAACACATACTCGTTACGGTCGCGAACCATATTTTGTTAAACATTCAACCTGACCCTGACCTGCAAATTCCAAAAAACGTTAGAAAATTACGAAAAATTAAGTACATCCTGGAGCTTTCACCAGTTTCACAGTTTTTTTTTCAAAAAAATGTTCAAGATTTTCGGATAAAATATGGGCTAGATCACACCTGGCATTGCATCCATAGATATAATAATAGAAGTAATATTTCTATGATTGCATCAGTTTCATTACATTCGGTTCAGCCATTTTGAAAATCTGCCTGTACAGACAGAGAGGCAGAGAGACTAAAATTTTTAAAAATTGTTATGCACATCTTAATGGCATGCAAATAACCCCCTTAGCCCAATATAAGGAAGTTATTGCTATATTACAGACGCACACTTAAATTTCATTTATAGGCAGTAAAGTGTGAAAGAATTTAGTACTATCTCAGACGGACTTCTAGGTAGAAAAGATGCCTTAGTATGCCATCTAGTAATGTACATTTTTGCATAGAAATCACTTATTACTATTACGTTATTTGTAAAATATACTTACTTAGATATAGACATATATATATATATATATATATATATATATATATATATATATATATATATATATATATATATATATACTAGGTACATATATAGGAAATAATCCTATTGAAAAGTATTAGTATTACACGTGGTAGAGCCATGCTGCAGCTATATTCGTAGTATAGTTGTAGCACGAATGGATCGGCTCGACCGGGGAAGGACCACGCTCTCACAGAATACCAGCGTAAAATGGCAGCTGGACACTGCTTGGTTTCGTATCGTGAGTGTAGAGAACCGGAGATCCATTTTACTGGCAAAGAGGCATTCCATCTTAATCCTCACGGATGGCGACGCATCTGCATTTTGATTATTTATTGAGGATAAATGTAGATGTCTATGGGTCACAGCAACCACTTACCATCAGGTGGACTGTGTGCTTGTTTGTCCTCCTGTCCTACAAAAAAAAACAGTTAAGTATAAAACTTAAAAAAATCTTATTTCACTAAATATTTTAACATGGTAGAGCCACGCTGCAGCTGTATTATATTTGCAGCACGAATAGATCGGGGAAAAACCATATTCTCACAGAATAACAGCCTAGGCCAGGGTTCGGCAACCTGAGGCTCTTTGGATGTGAAGCTGTGGCTCTTTAGTTTCATACGCAAATATTTTTTTATTATATATATACATATATATATATATATATATATATATATATATATATATATATATATATATATATATATATATATATAATTTAAAAAATATAAATCGATCCACACTGAGCCATTTGGAGTTGATACTGGATTTCTAGAAATGCAATTGATTGAAGCCAACTAACAAATGAAAATTCAGTCGTATTTGAAACTTAAAACAACAAGTTATGAGCGAAATTTATCTAAACGTTCTAAAACCATGCAAAACCAACGCTCCCATTGAATTTGTTTGCTTAAATGTATGTTATTGTTTTTTTTTATTTTTAAGTAAAAGTTACATTATTTAATAAAGTTTAAATTTTCTACTTGAATAACCATACAAAGTCAAAACTCCCATTGAATTTGTTTGCTCAATGGTTCGTAATTGAAGTACAAGTTAGTGTTGTAAGACTTACAATGTAAATAAATATTTGTTTTAATTTTTTACTTAAATAATAAGTGATTATCTAATAATACTATATATATCATCATCATCATCATTACAGCCCTTCACAAGTCCACTGCTGAACATAGGCCTCCCCCTAGCACGAAGCACGGTCCTGAGCCACCTGCATCCATTGACTTCCTGGCCGGCCCATTGCCACTTCAGCTTACTAATCCGTTTGGCTATGTCGGTCACTCTGGTTCTACTGCGGATATCCTCATTTCTGATTTATCACGCAGAGAAACCCCGAGCATAGCCCTCTCCATATCTCGCTGAGCGACCTTGAGCTTCCTTATCCGGCCAGCAGTGGAGGACCACGTGTCAGTTTCATATGTCATCACTGGCAACACGCACTGGTTGTACAGTCTCGTTTTCAAGTTTTGAGGTATACCTGACGAAAAGATGTGCCGTAATTTCCCGAACGCTGCCCAACCGAGTTGAATCCGTCGATTGACCTTTCGGTCGAAGTTGGACTTACCTAGTCGGACTATTTGTCCCAGGTAAACATACTCGTCAACAACTTCGAGCTTAGTGCTCCCAACAACTAGCGGCATAGGTGTGACATAGACATTAACATGAACTTTGTTTTGTCCATGTTCATCTTAAGGCCTAGACATCTTAGACCGTTGGGAAACACTATTGAGGTCATTGAGCATAGTGCTTAGGTCCTCCAGTGATTCTACCATAAGGACTATATCGTCGGCAAATCGAAGGTGAGTGATGTACTCGCCATTGATGTTGATACCGTATCCTTTCCAGTCCAGAAGCTTGAAAACGTCTTCCAATGCAGCGGTGAAGAGGACCCGCTTTCAGAAGCTCCGCTATAATTCCATCCTCGCCTCGGGCCTTGCCGTTTTTAAGGTGCTGGAGAGCTATTCTAATCTCGCTCAGACTGACGTCCGGGATATCATCGGAATAATGTCAGATAAGACTCGCTCTTGGATCGTTACTCACACTTGCGTGTGGCTCCAACGATGATGTGTACAGCTGCCTAGAACCTCTCAATCTCACTGAAAATCTCAGGTGTCCCGGAAATGACGCTGCCTCACTTGGTCTTCAGATTCGACAGTTGGCTCTTTCAGGCAGACAGATCTCTAGCAAAGACTTTGGAGCCCTGATTGCGCTCAATCGCTTCTTCAATACGAGCAGTATTAAAGTTGCGTAAGTCCCGCCGCATGCATTTGGAGATCTGTCTGTTCAGTTGCCTGTATGCTGCCAAATCTACTGAAGACTGTAGCTTCATATCCCGTCTAACAGCCGTGAAATTAAGAGTGTGATCGGAGAGTTTTTGTGTTCTTCTGCGGCGGGTCTTGCAAAACTTAGCTCCGACCGCATGGACAGTTTCCACGGGCTTGTCATTCATATCGTCCACTGCATTGCATTCTTCTAGGCACTGAAAACGGTTTCGTAGCTCGAGCTGAAAGGTTTCGGGACTTTGGATTAGAGCACGAGGGGGACGGAGCGTTGACTTCATTAGACGTGACCTCTCAAACTTAACGTTTAGGTTCAGTATGCCTCTCACCATTCGATGATCGCTGCCAGTTTTCACTCTCGCGATCACGGAGAAATCACTGAACAGATGTCGTCTGGTCGTCATAATGAAGTCAATCTAATTTTTTGTCGAACCTCTAACCTTCTGTCGGGGCTCGACCAGGTCCACTTCCTGTGGGGCTGCTTCTAGAAAAAAGAGTTCATCATAAAGAGTCCCTCTTTCTCCATGAAGCCGGCCAGCTGCTGGCCCCTTGGGTTCCATTGCCCTATTCCAAATTTCCCTACTTTCAGCTTACCGTTCTCTCTTGTGCCTATTTTTGCGTTGAAGTCTCCAGTTTATACCAACGTGAAGTAGAGGTTTACCTCTGCGTTTCGCTTGGTGTGTGCAGGTGGCCGGAGGCCCTTTTTACTGGAAATGAGGCATTCCATCTTAGTCCTCACGGGTGACAACGCATCTGCATTTTGATTCGCAAACGAGGATAGATGTAGATGTCTATGGGCCGCAGCAACCACTTACCATCAGGTGGACTGTGTGCTCGTTTGTCACCCATATCCTATAAAAAAAATTAACACCGTATAGTGGGTTTGGAGGAATGCATGGCTCAAGAGATATCCTCATACATTTCCTTCACCTCCTCATCGGGGTGTGTCGAGGTTGGTGCGTAAACCTGTATGACCTTCAGCGAATACCGTTTGGTGATTCTGAGTATAAGGTACGCAACCCTCGTCGACACACTCCCAATTTTTACAACGTTGTTAACGAGAGACTTGTGGACGATAAATCCGACACCTCCTTGGGACAGATGGTCGCCCTCCCGGTGATAGAACAAGTTGCCGGATTCGAGGATTACCGTGTCCTCCCCCTCCTCTTCGGACCTCGGATAATCCTATGATATTCCAGCACAACTTGTCTCTCTTCTTCCAGCTCCAGGATCTTCTCGTCAATCCTCAGGGAATATATATATATATATATATATATATATATATATAATCTAATAATTAGATAATAATAGAAATTAGATTCTAATTTATTGTGAAAAACACTATTTATTTATGAATAAATATATATTTTTCTTATGAATAAATATACTAGTTTTTTTATGAAGCAAGAAAAAAAATTTTTGCTCTTTAAAAACTTTAAAATTTTACCGACCCCTGGCCTAGGCTACTGAACCTAAGACCGTTTTTACTGGTAACGAGGCATTCTACCTTAGTCCTAGGGGCAACGCAGCTGCGTATTAATTCGTAATGAATTAAAGATGTAAAGTGCCTATGGGCCCCAGTATCCATTTACTTCACTTTACTTTATTTCTATTTCATTTTACTTCAGGTGGACTTTTTATTTAAAAAAAAAACGACGGGTTGCACTCCGGGAGTGCCGGCAAAAGTGAAAACTTGAATATTAACGTTGTGCATTTTTGATATTTTGGAATGGCGGAGATTATTTATTATTATCTTATTTCACTTATTTTCATTCGAAATTATTTGTTTGGTAAACCTACACCGCATATGTGCTTATTGTGATGTTATGAAAATATAGGTTAATGCTATAAAGTATAAACATATTACAAATATTACGTCTATAATGTGTAAGTACATATGTATCACTATATTAATAATTTCGTCAAGCAGTACAGTAGACTCGATCGAAACCTAATCTTAATAATAAAATTATATTAATTAATAAATGAAAATTAATTAAACCTAACTTACTTCCTCCCCTACGCCGCGCCGGCTGTCTACTCTCCGTCCATCTTACGAATTTTACGATCAGGACACGTGACCTGACGCGAGTTTAACATTTTTTACCCATTACAAAAAAGTGCACAACGCCGCTAAAGAAGTTTTCACTTCAAAAAATTATTTAAAAAATGTTACCTCCACACTAGGATTTTCTCCTGTATCGTGGGGGCAGTTTACATACATATATTTCATAAAGACAAACATCGAGACCCGAAACAATTATTTGTAGGCCATACAAATACTTGTTCCGTGCGGGATCAGAATCCGCGTCCCTTGGTGCTGGTACAAATTGCTAAGCCACTGCGCCACGGAGCCGTCTCTAATGACTGTTGACGGACTGGTGCTAGTTTGTAACCCTTATTCTATAAAAAAATCTCGAATGCTCTAATAGAAGTATGTCACTACACTATGTGAGTAGAACTTTCACATAAGCAATAAATTTCTAACAAATTATTAATGGAGAGTAATTGAATTCAGCTGTATCATGGTTGTTGCTCGTTACAGATAATGATGTAAGATGAAACGTTATACTCGTAGAACCTGTAATTTATCCTGATTTTTTATTCTGTTTGCAAGTCGTATCGTTATATCCAATCTATCTGTTTAGAACTAAATGCAGGAATCCAAAGAACCAGCGCCCAGGCGAGCATCCTACATCCCGCCTGCGGTGCTTGCGTCCGCTCAACGGTTTTACGTAATGTTAATCGGACGCGTTTCAAACTGGACAGGTACCTACTCCGGTAGAGTCAGTCGTAGTCTGTGAACAGTTGATGTCTCGAAACGTGCTGTAACTCAAATTGTGTAAATACATTTTCAAATGATACATTTTAAGTGTTGCGTCGCGTTACTTAGAATTTTATTCTAAGATATTATAAGCATAAATAAATGTATTTATAGGACACTAGCGATCCGCCATATCTTCGCACAAGTAATTTCTGAAACTCGACAACAGCGCCACCTACCGGGCCCAATTGTAAAACTAAACCATCCAGGAACATACTCAAATACACACACGCACGCACGTACGCATGCACGCACCCACGCGCATACGCACGCGCACGCGCACGCGCACGCGCACGCGCACTCGCACGCGCACGCGCACACTAACGCGCACACGCACGCACACGCGCACACACGCACACACGCACACACACACACACACACACGCACACACACACACACGCGCACACACACACACACACACACACACACACACACACACAGTAGAATTAATTTGTTATGATTGTTCAAAATAGCCCATGGATCATCACGCATGAACCCTATATTAATATCTATACGAATTTTTATATATTTATTTTTAAATTATAATCCATCGGCCACTTCACAATCTCGTTAACAATTTAGAAAGTATTACGATTTAATTCTTATTTCCTGTGCCATATTTCTACTAAAACAATAATGAAATACTTTGAATTGAAGCCAGATTATTCTTTAATAAAACTTAATTATGTCGATTACTTATATATTATTATTGAATTATTTAGTTATAATAATTGAACAATGTATGACAGCAGGGCAATGTCCTTTTTGACTTTAAATAGAAAAGAGAATCCCTTTTAGTAGAGGGTTCTGTGCAGTCAGGTATAATTAACTTGACTTCGTTTAAACTCCATGAACACAGTACGCAACCCGCATTAGTATTTATTCTTGCTATGTATACAGAGTTCATGACTGGAGATAGGCCTCTCTCATTGTAGGAACGATTTGCTACGCTTTGTAGGCGGACAGACGAGCGCAGCGCAGTATCGGACTTGAGTTGCTGCATTTCCTTACACATGCTTTAATGAAATTTCTTAATTACAAATTTTCGTAGTGTCAAGAAATAAGAATAACTGCATTTGAAATTTTATGTACAGAATACAATCCTATAATCTTAACACTGTAGTGTAATTAAATAGTTGGCAATTATTATATTAACTTACAAAAATAGAACCTGTGCTGCATAAGGTAAATAATATTTTTGTATTTACATACAGTAAAGTACAAAATCATAAAAACAAATTTATAATCATACTAGCTGTACCCCGCGTCTTCGCCCGCGTGTAATTTAGGGTTTTAATTATGTTGCGTGGAACCCTAATTTTTTCTAAAATATAAGTGGCTTAAGTTACTCCTTATAACTTCCGCTATCTGCTAGTGAAAGTCCCGTCGAAATCGGCCCAGCCGTTTTGGAGATTAGTCGCAACAAACAGACAGACAAATTTTTAAAAAATGTGTTTTTGTTATAAGTACCGTATATACTTTCATATGCATTTAGTAAAAAGCTGTTATTTTGACATTACAAACAGACACTTCAATTTTATTTATTTGTATAGATTACATAGATTAAAACTACTAATTAGTTAGTAGCTTTCTGTAGAAACATGATGTATAATATTAATTCTTCTTTATCAGTCCGTAATAGTTCACCTGGACATGAGCTTGAAAGCTCCCTCCTAAATGTTAGGCGGGTTAGCGTTTGCAATACCAGATGTCACGCCGTTACCCTGCTCGCCGTTGCAGCTCTAGTAATTTTACATCTGGAATAAATAATGTATGCTATAAAGATGTAGTGTATCTATCTATTCCTTTCTACCTTGTCAACCGACTTCAAAAAAAGGAGAAGGTTCTCAATTTGACTGTATATTTAACTTTTTTCTAGGTGAATCTATTTTGATCCTTTGACCTTTTTATTTGAAGGCTGATGCTTCTCATGTAGTCCCATATTTTTTTTTTTAAATCTGACCAGTAGTTTTTGAGTTATCTTTAATAATGCGTATTTAATTGACTTCCGACTACTTGTCATTTTATTTATATTGAAGTCGGTTGTATAATTTTTTTTAATTTTATCACTTGTTTATAATATTTTTTTATATGTTTATATTTGCTTTTTACACATAGAGATTAAAAACCTTTTCGGCTTACTTCCACGGAAATAGAGATATACGCACAGAGTAAGCAAAGTGCAATGTGGGACAGGTCGCTTCTAATATCCCTGCCTACCACTCGTGTTGCCCATCGCTAAAGAAATTAGCAGTTTTGTTTGATGGTGATTGCGTGTTCAACTTATTTTTGTACAATAAGGTTTACCAGGAAGCTTAACCTGATTAAGATTTATTTAAAAAAAAAATTATAAAACTACGGAATTTTTCACGATAAAGTAAAACTATCAATAATCACATCATCATAATAGGGTGACAAACGAGCACACAGTCAACCTGATGGTAAGTGGTTGCTGTGGCCCATAGACATCTACATTTATCTTCGATTACGAATCAAAATGCAGATGCGTTGTCACCCGTAACGCTAAGATGGAATGCTTCTTTTCCAGTTAAAAGGGTCTCCGGTTCTCTACACTCACTATACGAAACACAGCAGTGTTAAGCTGCTATTTTACGCTGGTATTCTGTGAGAGCGTGGTCCTTCCCCGGTCGAGCCGACCCATTCGTGCTACAACTATACTACTAATATAGCTGCAGCATGGCTCTACTACGTGTAAATTGTTGTCCCTCGTGAATTTTTAAACTTATATTACATAATCAGTGAAAAAATCAGTCAGGCGTAAGTTATACCACAGAGTAAATAATAGTACAAGAAGTTTACTTGCAAATTAGTTTTCCGTGCCATCAGCCGTCCACTTAAATTATTATATTTTACACTATTTTCTCAGCGTTCATGATTTTTTGTCCAAATATCATCTTAAAATATGTTAGAAATCGTATTTTTAAGGCCTACCTACTAACACAAATGTGGACGCAAATTAACGTGTTTGAAATAAGTATCGGAATGGAGCGTATTTTCGTTTAAGGTGCCTCGCCATATCTTGGTGTAAAGCGAGCGTGCGTGACTGTGCCTGTGATGGTGATTTTGATTGCCGCAGGCTGTGTCCGAGGCTCCGCGAGCTTTGAAAGGCAATGCTTGTTGTAAAATTTATTAATAACCAGTAAATTATGCTGGGAAAATTGTTGCAGCTATTTTAGATTATATTAAAGTGAATATTACTATTTTTGATGTTAAGTTTAAACTACATATTATTGTAGGCATTCGTATTATTATTATTACTATTATTTTAGAAATAGTTTTATTGTTAATAGATGTTAAATGACAATATTTAATGCAACATTCTTAGATTTATGTGACCCGCGATTTTGTTTGTGTAATGTATAGATATGTAAATACGAGTATAAACTTTTTAACGTTTTGTTATGAATTATAGATGAAGTAGGTTTTAAAATGGTCCCACATCCCTGCTCATAATCTAAGTAAATTTAATGATACTGTACACTGATACTACTTAATGATATGTATTATGTTTTTCTAGTTATATTTTTTCGTAATCTTTGATTTACAGCCCAAGTGAATATGTAAGTAAAAAATAAAAGTAACCTTTTTAATGATGATGATAAAAGTTATTTCATTAACAATCAGAACTTGTCAACAATGCGTTGTTATGTTAAAATTCTGCAAATGCAAGAGTATGCAAAAATACTTCAAGAATACTTTTCGTTATATTTCGGTGTCTTGTATGATAAGCTCGGTATAAGGAGGTAATACCAGATCCCACAGATATATCTAGACCGGAAAAATTACTCTCGGACTGCAATGACTGGCTACTTGACTAAGCCCTGCAGCCACCAAAGGAAGTTACAAAATAAAAACTCTGTTAGCATGTTAGTTAGAAGGAACTGATCACGCCCAATCAGCGAGAAATAGATGAGTTACAAAACATTACATATACAATGTATATATACAAAACTTGCAGTTTGTAGTGACTGTATATTACACGATGCGTACCATTCATTTGTACCGTAAAATTATTTGTAATTTGTTTCCTCTTGTGCGTATAATCAAAAACTCGATATGGGAAAATTTATATTATGTATGTGTTGTTTCACAGTCCACCTGATAGTAAGTGATTGCTGTGGCCCATAGACATCTACATCTATCCTCGATTACGTGTCAAAATGTAGATGGGTTGTCACCCGTGAGGACTAAGATGGAATGCCTCGTTTCCAGTAAAAAGGTTCTCCGGTTCTCTACACTCACCATACGAAACACCGCAGCGTTAAGCTGCTACTTTACGCTGGTATTCTGTGAGAGCGTGATCCTTCCCCGGTCGAGTCGACCCATTCGTGCTACACTACAGCATGGCTCTGCCACGTATGCTTCCATCCATCCATCGGTTTTATAAACTTTTACTATCGCTAGTCTTCTCTATGTATATTAAAAAAAGTACGTACAGAGTACAGAATTTGTCGTATCACTTTGTAAAGATTTCATAAAACGTTTTGTGTATTAAATTATGTTTTTATAGTAAGGAATCCGTCGGCCTTAAATACGATATAAATAACTGACGACATCTTAAATATGGTAAGTTTGAGCGCAAAGCACATTTGCTTAACGAAGCGGCACATTTGCATTTCCGTTCGCGTGTTAGCAGTATTTGAGCATTGCGATACGTGGTACTACTACGTGTAATGAATTAAACTAAAATGGCACATTTAAATATGTTTAATTAATACATTACGATTACAGAAACAATTCATTATATGTGTGTATATTGTTTAAATTGTTTTAGCTTACCGTTACCTTTGCAGCCAATCAAAAGTCCACTGTCGAACTTAAGTCTTCCCCAAATACTTTTTTTTTACAGTATAGGGTGACAAACGAGCACACAGTCCACCTGATGGTAAGTGGCTGCTGTGGCCCATAGACATCTACATTTATCCTCGTTTGCGAATCAAAATGCAGATGCGTTGCTACCCGTAAGGACTAAGATTGAATGCCTTGTTAAGACTACCTCATATTTGTAAATTGTTGTTATTATCTGTTCCCCGCGACTTCGCCCGCGTGTAATTTAGGGTTTTAACTTTTTTTGCGAGGAACCCTAATTATTTTTTAAAATAAAAGTAGCCTAAGTTACTCCTTATGACATGAGCTATCTGCCAGTGAAAGTCCCGTCAAAATCGGTCCGGCCGTTTTGGAGATTGGCCGGAACAAACAAACAGACAAAAATTTAAAAAAGTGTATTTTTGTTATAAGCACCGTTTATACTTTCCTATGCATTTAATAAAACACTGCAATTTTGACATTACAAACAGACACTTCAATTTTATTTATTTGTGTATAGATTAGGAAGACGCTGCTGTGTCATCTTTGGTCTGTTATCGCTCACGACACCCACGCGACGATAGAGGGTATCCGCTACACCCTTCTTACACCGCCGCTACACGTCTTTCAGTTTAATAATCTTAATTTATTGTTTCTTAAGTTTTTCTGTTGTCTGTACATGAGTCACTGCTTAATAGATTAAATGGAACGCATTAATCCATGTAACAGCTCGCGGCGTCGCAGCATGAGCAACATTTATTAGTTAAATAAGTGTTCCAATTGCTGTCATTGTTCTCTCGACGTACAACATGTATTTAGTAATACGCGCTTAAGTTGTTTAGTTCTTTCACTTGCATGTCTTTATGCGTTCGTTATGTTCTGGGTCGGCAATTCGAGAGTACATGCAGGGCTTTGTGAAATGTATTATGTTTTGTAATTTTGAAACATTCCATAATCTCAATGTTGTAAGTATTAGTTTTACGAAAACTCTATGTTAAAGATCTTAAACGTTAATTTGCTTTTATCTGCATAATAAAATAAAAGGACGTGTCTTCCATAGTCTGACGTGTTTCGCCTCTACACGAAGCATGCTCAGGTGAAGTAGACGCTGCGGTGGCTGACCGCTGAGGACTTACTTGTCGTATTATCTACGGTGGCGTGTCTTGCCTAGTGTGGTGGTGTTGGGAGTGTGATGCTCCTCTTGAGACTAGGGAACACACATCCTTTTATTTATTATTATTTTATTTTATTACTTGGCATATAAGCAAATTAATGTTTACGATCTTTAATATAATGGATTTCTGCAAAGTAACGCCTGATTCAATTAAAATTCTATGTAGAGTTATTATTGCACGTCTATCCAAGACAAGTTTAGCTCTTGTTAACCTTATTGCGCAAATATCCGACGAAAGTAGTATTTAAAGGTTTTATGCTTTCGCAATAAACTATTTCCCGAGGCTTATGTTTAGTACTTAATTATGCAGTGTACTTAATTCTCTTCGATAGTTAATGCACAATTTTAATTTAAAAAAGTAATAAAAAAAGCGTATACATTGTTTTTCTCATATGAAAGCTATCCACGAAGAACGTTCCTCCGCGCTGGTATTCAAAAATTCGGTTTTTAATCGAGTGGACTCATTTCCTAATAAAAAAAAAGTTTATGGTATACATTATTCTTGAAAAGAAAATGTATGCTACGCTCAAATCTTAATTTTGCGAGCCGGTAATGATCATGGGTGTACACACGTTCACGGATTGTATTTATTTAAGTAAGTGTATAAATATTATATAATGTGGTTATGTTCCATCGGATTCCGTGTTATAGTCATTAATTTTCTTAAATTAACTTGAAATATCACTCAGCCCTATACAGATAAATAAATTATACTTTTAATATGAAGATTATATGTGTTTTGTTAATGCTCTGCATTATATAAACATAATATACTTTTATTATCAGTTCACGATTTGATTTATTCCTCCGCTATAGCTTGAGGCGATGCGCCAACGAGTTACAAAACATCACACGGATTACATGTAAAGTTAGAATTATTTACGTCACAGTCGACGTACAAAGCTTAGTTTATGCTTTGAAGTCTTCTTTGAAATGCAAACATACTCATAATAAAGTATGTTCGAATGACTGAAGAAACAATTACTTAAATTAAAAATTAAAAAAACCCCCGAAGCAAAAAGAGCTGATGATCTTTAAACGACTGAACAGATTTTCTTGAAATATAGTTAAGAGTACTCAGTTAAGACACCTTTCAAACGAAAAAAAAAACTTAATTAAAATCGGTTCATCCGTTCAGGAGCTATGATGCCACAGACAGACACACAGTTACACACATACACAGATACACACTACACAAATATAACACCTCTCTGTTTTCGTCGGCGGTTAATAAAACAAAGACCTTAAAATTTTTTTTTTTTTTTTATAGGATAAGGGTGACAAACGAGCACACAGTCCACCTGATGGTAAGTGGTTGCTGCGGCCCATAGACATCTACATCTCTCCTCAATTACAAGTCAAAATGTAGATGCGTTGTCACCCGTGAGGACTAAGATGGAATGCCTCATTTCCAGTAAAAAGGGCCTCCGGCCACCTGCACTCACCAAGCGAAACACAGAGGTAAACCTCTACTTCACGCTGGTTTTCTGTGAGGTCGTGGTACCACCCCGGTTCGAGCCGGCCCATCCGTGTGACAGCAAGAGCTGCCGCGTGGCTCTACCACTGTTTAAAAATTATGCAAATTATAATATATTATTATAGACCAATAAAATATTTTATTCAATGAAGTAATGATACATGCTATGAATTAAGTTCACCTATCGACTTGTAATGATCTGATAACCTAATCTAATAAATCGCGCAAGTATAGGATGTAGATATTGGTCAAGATATTGCAGTTATTACGTCGTATGTCGCCCGTAGTTTAATCAACCAATTAAATGGACGGTTAGTCCTTAAGTTAATCACTCTTTTTTTAATTTTCCATTCAGTTATTATTAACTATGGGAGTTTGGCTTATTGGGATTGTCCTTGTGTGTTCGACATTTCATTAATTTATACGCAATAGAGCCACATTGCAGCTATATTATAGTAACTGTAGCACGAATGAGGTGGATTGACCGGGAAAGAACCACGTTGTCAAAGAAAACCACTAAAATAGTAGCTATATGCTGCTGCTGCTGTTTCGTATAGTGAGTATAGAGAAGGCGGTCTCCCTTCTCCTTTTTTCTGGAAACGGGGGAAATTCATATAAGTCCTCAGGGGTGACAACGCATCTGAATTTTGATTCTTAACTGAGGATAGATAATGATGTCTATGGGCCACAGCATCCACTACTACCAGGTGGACTGAGTGCTCGTTTGTCAACATTATTCTAAAATTAAATATGTAATTCCTTTCTCTATCTTTAGATTTTACATGTGTTATTCTACTGATGCGCATGAAAAAAATAAACTATTTGTTCTTACATACACTATAATACAAATAAAATTACAAATTTATACAAGGATTAAAATTTTATTTTTGCTTTCAGATGGAGCGTTAGGAGCTCAGAGTGGTGCAACAGTGGGTGTACCACCCTGTTGGGAACCCTTCTATTGCGTGTTGCAGCAGGACCGTCGTACCCTTACCGCCTACACCAGTGAAGAGCTTGCTGTGAGTATTTGTTTGTCTCTTCAATAAATATTATATATAAAAATATAAAAAAATCAATCATTATCCTATATGATAGGTCAATTTACTTTTGGTCACAATTTTTTTTCTCAGTGATTAATTCAGCTCTACTTCTAGAGGTCATGGACTCTCTTATTCATAGTTTATTTCTTGCATGGTTGTATCGTGTTTGTTCCAGTGTCTATGATATTATCGCATGAGCGTTTCATCGGGCAAGTGCAGGATGGGTTAAATTAATGCTTTGAATTAAAACATTCATTCAAAAGTTACAATAATGTCAATTGCGCAGTTGATAGTTTCAGACAGAGGGCTTCTCGAATAACAGCCATGTTAATTTCGGTTTTTATGATTTAGTGTTTTACTGGTGAAATAGCATTTCTGCTCGAATCCCACGCTAGTAGCTCCCTTTACTAAGTACTAGATAATTTTTTAAAAAGACACATTCACACAGACAATTACAATATGCGAAATGCAATGCGAATTGCGTGATTAAAAACATTTTAAAAGATTCATATTGTAATGTTTCGTTTTCGTATTAGTTGTAGATTATAAAGCGTGTTCCGAAAGCGCTTTAACAGTGAACGCTACTTAAATTGTCTATTTCGATGCCGGGTTCGTGATACGATTGTGTGGTTGCATTCTCGAGGCTCTTTTGTGTGCATTCTTTAGCGTTTACACCAGCTTCGATAAGAAAATTGATGCAATTTATTGTAGAATTGTTCCGGCGGAGAGGATTTTTCTCAAAAACAAACGTTCTAAAGAGAATTACTGGGTTTATCTTTACTTTTTTATACATTTCTTACCTTGTTTAATTTAATAAATCCACACACGCGAATTTCGATTTAAATGAGAAAATTGCATTATATATTCATTGTCTTTCACTTCTATGTGCAAGATTTAAATTGATTGAAATAGTTTTCAAATTATGGCAGTGGAAAGAATCTGAAAAATAGATCTTACTGAATAGTTTTGTACCGAAAGACACCGCACCGCACACATATAAAATCACACGCACACGCTCATGCTTGCATGCACACTTCCTAAGGGTGGAGTAAGTTTAAAAATATGTACATTATTTTGTTTATTCATTTTTAAATTCTTAGCAGCTCCGAGTTGCGGCTACTTACGCTACAAATAAACTATAAATCAATAATGATAATTCAAACAACAAGGTCAATATCACAGCCACAATAACAGAAATTCAGTTTTCCAATTTTTTGATCTTGGTGGATTACAGTATTAGATGCTTCGTAACTTGATGCTGATTCCCGCACCTTGAATATTGCATGCATGGACGTATAATTATTTTTTATAAAATAAATTTGTTTTGTACATCCATGATTGTATGGAGAATTGCTCCGTATACAACAATGTTTAACTCTTTTTTTCTGTCTACTTTGTTTACGACACGAACAAGGTTAAATTATGTAAATCACTCGTGTACCCTGTCACCACTAGACAAACCACCTGCATCACCGTAGCATTTTTGTATAAAATAATAAACGTTCTTAATTTAAATAAAACTAGTTATTACTTATTTTATGGCGTATATTAACTTATTTTATATTCCCGACGATTTCAATTAATAATACACTTGGATGGAAATTAAATCCAGCATTCGCGTATTAAAATTATTTTAATAAATGTTATAGTACCGCGTTAAATTAATTTACTTGATATAAATGCAATTTTATACACATACCAACCCTGTCATATGAAGCTATAATAGCTGGTAGATTGGCAGTTAAGAAAGTAAGTAAAAATTAACAAGGTCCCTCGCTGTGGCGAATCAAATCGATTGCATCGAAGTGGTTTTTACCTTGTACTGTATGTTAATAGCACGTTTATATGACACGTTCGAGGGCACGTGAACATTTTCCAGTCAGTATATCATCGAGATCATTAAAAACGGTTTCATTATAGAAAAAACCGGACGCAGGCATATTGCAAAATAGAGTTTCAATAGAGCGTGATTTTTGCGTATATTTTTGTGCTGCCATACTCATTCAATTTTTATTTACTACTCGAATATTAGGGCTACTTAGGCTATGCTCGGGGATTCCTGCGTGATAGATTTAGAAATAAGTGTAATATCCACAGTAGAACCGAAATAACCGACATAGCCCAACGGATTAGCCGGCCATATACCGGCCAAAGAACCGACAACCGATGGGGTAGAAAGGTTCTGGAGTGGCAGTCTCATACTGGCAAACGAAGCGTAGGGCGGCCCCCCACTAGATGGAGTGACGACTTGGTAAGATATGCGTGAAGTCGATGGACGCAGGTGGCTCAGGATCGTGCTTTATGATATTCCTTAGGGGAGACCTGTGTTCAGCAGTGGACTTCTGAAGGGCTATAACGATGATGATGATGACGACGATGCCTTGGATATTGTAGCACAATTTCATAACTCAAGAGTCCAACACAATATTTTATATCAGAATCTAAGAAAATGGTTCCACTAAAAGTTATTTATTTTTAATATTGTATTGTCATTTTCGTTTTGGATCGTTAGTTACGCTTTCCTAAGCTGGTTAAGTTGACCATCGCCTTTTCGAATGACCGAATTGAATAATGAAAGTAATTTTGTAGCATGATAACTGATCTATAATGAGATACCTAATTGGGTTTTAAAATTTAATGAGAAAAGCAAATACTTAGCTTTTATTGAAAATGATAGGTATATACCTATGCGTTATAAAAAATCATAATAAACAATTTGTTTTTTAGAGAGAATCCCTTGTTCTTGTATAAATTGGAGACTGGTGATATCATATTTAAAGAGTCGTTCATAAAGTCTTGAGGTTGATAGGTAATGTATTTTGATAGGAATTACTCTAAAAATTATTAATTAAAAGAGATATTTCCCAGTAATTATAAAACATGTAACACTTTTAAAAACAAGATAATACCAAAATAGCTCATATATGGAAACACCCAGCAACACTGCGAATCGTGATTTGATGCAGGACAGCTTTCCCGTAATATAACCTTCTTTACTTGTTTTTCAAGAATATACTACAACGTAAAGAAAGATGACACTGATTTAAGGTTCGTGGAATAACATAACCTAGTTTTCTGCGTAGTACTTTATATTCTTTCATCGGATGGGGGAGTTTTAACGTCTATTAGTTATCTACCCTTTACACCGTTATGCAAGCATATTATCACCGTACTGGGCACGCAGGTTACCAAGCTTAATACCTAGACCCTCATACATTGATAACACTGCTCTCAATTTTAAACTGTAAGGATTAGGGTACAAATTTTTGATGTGTAACATCTTTCCTCTCGGTTTCCCGCAATCTGTGGGAGTTATTTCTCGAAATGGGACTGAAGTGCGTAAAAGAATGCCTGGGAAAAGCCTAGGAAGCGCGCGCTATTGCGCGGTTTTCCATTCACTGGCACGGCGCCGGCGCCGGCAACATCCCGCTGCGTGCCCTGCCGGTAAATGGAAAAACGACCATTTGATTTGACCAATGAGAGCTCGCGGTGGTAATAAAGTGTGCTGCTATATAAACTAATTTATTTGTGTCAACTATATTAATAAAAGTATTTCATGTTGATGATAGGTGTCTGACAAAAGTGCAGATCATTGATAAGAAATGCAAGTGAGTAATAATGAATAATTATTCGAATAAATATTTGAGTAATTAGCTTTATTAAATTTTGAGGTTAATTTCTGTCCCTGCTCAATTGATATTTTCAATTTTGATTAAAACTAAACCTATTTTTTTTTACATGTATTCCCTTATGTATTCCTTTCTTATATAAAACAATAATATTTAATATAACTACAGTAATTAAGAAGTTTCTAGGAAATAAACTTTAAATAATTCACATTTCTGTTGTACAATTTTACTCATATCTTTTCAACGTGTTATCTGATTTTTCCAATTCCAATCCAATTGGAATTATGAAGATCGGGGTCCTAGACCAAAACTTTTCTTTTGAAATTAAAATTATTGAAATATTTCTACAAACAAAAATTCTCACTTTCAACTTACGTCAAAAACAACTTACAAACATTCTAACAACGTTCAAAATTCTCTTCAAACTTTAGTCTGCCAAATGAGATTACAGTAGGAAATCCAATAGCAAATTTAAGATAAATAGTCTAATTAGAGTAAAATAAACATAATATCCAACAAATCTCTTCACATCCTAATTAAAAATTCATAAAACTTTCTAGACTCGATACGTTGACAGGAGCGTAGATAGGGTCTCCCTCTCGATACTACTTTGACTTTTTATGAAATACAACTTATTAATGATGAGTTGTTAGATGTTACACATCATATGCGATTACTGAAAGGCTCGTTTGTTTTTTTTATATATATATAGCAACATTAGTCGGTCATCAGATCATCATCAGTCAACCTAACAAAAGTGCAACATGTACAAATGAGCTTCACATAAATAGAAAAGTGAGGTAAGAGTATATTAGGTTACGGGTATATTTCTGCGTATATTACTATCAACCAGTCTGTTTTAAGTAACCACAAGTCATTACAATGTAACGAATAGCCTGCTGCAGTGCATTTTAGAACAACATCCTTATAAATTCTGAAACATCACGGATGTCATTAAGATTATCTGCTCTGGAACGTTGTGTTAATGGGCATAGCTGTAAGGAGTCGTGACCGTGTAGTTACAGCATGTAAATATACTGCAAGGACGTCTGCAAACGTTGCAGAATAATAAAATAACGCTTCCTACATACGTGACATGAATATACATACTTGAATTGCTTTTACTTTTACTTTTTTTTTAAAACATTACCCCTACACTAGGATTTTCTCCCGTATCGTGGAGGCAGTTTACAAACATAAATTGCACGAGGACAATCATCCAGACACGGAACAATTATTTGTAGGCCATACAAATACTTGTTCCGTGCGGGGTTCGAACCCGCGGCCCCCAACGCAACAACTCATTGCTAAGCCACTGCGCCACGGAGCCGTCAAAAAGTTGTTAATACTTGGGTTTAAAAAATTGATTAGATTTCGGGATACAGTGACGAAGACCTTAACGTAACGAACGCTTAAAGTAAAAATCGAAAAATAAAGAATTATTTGTTACATGAGTTTGTCCGGTCCAGAAGTCACGATAATAATTGTAGGCTAGTGCGTTTCTATTGCATCACGCTCCTTTAATAAATTATTATTAAATTTTGTATGAAATGTTATACCAAATTTAAATAGGTAAAATCTAATGATGTCTTTTATAAAAGTTTAAAATTGTAGTATTCAAAATCTCAATTAGTTTATTGTCATAAAGTGGTGAAACAACCGCTACTACTATTTTATGTATGTGTGTGTTTTCACTAAACACTATTTTCCACTCGTGATGTGGCATCGGATATCTAGTTTTTGCAATTTTATAATGGTGTATTTTGTGAATTTTCCAATTTTTCATTTGGAACTTTTTATGAGTAACGAACGATATCTGTGTCGGCTCAAATTTTAAAACTCGTCAATGTACAAGTCGCATATTAATAATAGCTCATTTCCACATTTCCGAACGGCAAAATCTTTTAAAACCTATCTGTTTATAATTTAAATAAACCTAGCAAGCTAACAGCATAGCAAAGTGGCGAAGCAATCAGATTTGTAGCGGTTTCTAACGGAAAAAAAAAATCAAAATAGGAGGTTCAGATGCCTGGGTGATCAGTAATCGATTGCTGAAAACAGAATTTGAAAATTCGAAACCGTTCTCGAGATAATCGTGGGACAGACGGACAGACGGACGGACAGACGGACAGACGGACAGACGGACAGACGGACAGACGGACAGACGGACAGACGGACAGACGGACAGACGGACAGACATCGTGAAATCAATAAGTGACTTCGCAAGCTTCGCCACTTAATAAACGCTTCTACGGAATTACATATGCCGGTAAGCAAATGCTTAGTATAAATTGTTTCTCAGTTCTCTTTCGAAAATTAACCTCGAAGAAAGCTGGCTTGTATAGTAACGCATTTTCATTAAAAATTTGACCGATAAACGGTGAAAACTCGATGGAAGTGTTAGTGCTTACTGCATAGGAACCGGTTAACCCTAATCACGAAGCGGGTGAAAGTGGGAATGGTACTTTTACGAGTATGTCTCTCACATGTGCGTGCGGAGGCTCTCAGCATAGCACTGTTTAAGTTCTGATTATCATTATTACTATAATTACGGGTGAATGGAATCAGGTGTGTTGCGTCACCAGTTTAATGCAACTGTAGCTATGGTAAACACTTCGAGATGGAGTCTTGCGGGACTTTGTTTTTACAACGAATATTGTTTTTGTCGCTCTCTTGCATTGTGTTCGAAATGTATGATGTGGCTTTTGTATAATTTAGGTTCTCGTACTGTGATGATTGTTATAATATGGTAATATTAGTATAGAATACTGATATGAACAGAAATTGTACTTTTCACTAATGTAAATATTCATCATTCACTCATTACAATCAATCAAAGTCCAGTTTTTATTCAATTTTATAGTTGTAAAAAGACGATGCTACCTATCGCCTGATTTCCTTTTGTCATCGCATGACACCCTCGGAAGGATATGGGGTACTGGATATTCTTACTCCGTTTCTACACAGTGTAATGTGAAAGTGAATATGGCAGTATTATCCTGTTTCTTTCTCGTCACTAACCATACAAAATACATCACAGCAGCATTGTGCTACTTTTAGCATTCTAGTTCTGTCCCGATTAAGCCGATCCATTCGTGCTGCAGCGATAATACACTCCAGTCAGACACTACTACGAAAATAGCAATAGACTTATCATTAATCAAATAGTATATTATAATTTATATCATAACAGTAATTATTAAGCGAGTTCTGGCGTGTTGGACTATATGCTTAGTTACTGTGCATGATTTGAATTCGTAATGAAGATACCCGCCGTAGAACCTGAGTAACTTACATGGCGCAACGTTTCAGTAAGCTGAAGTGCCAATGAGCTGACCATGAGACACGGAGAATCGACAAACGATAGATGAAGATGTTTGTGGGGAGCAGTGCATTTTTTTGAGGAGGCCTAACTTCAGCTGGGGACTCGTGAAGGGTTTTAAGGGACTTCCCAAGGCTTAAACCATCTCTCGGGAGAGAGGTAAAGCCCTAGTGTGGGATGTTACGTACGTGGACTTTTTGGCAGTCTCCCATCTTAGGGGTACCTCGTTTAGAGCCGGGCGGCATTACAGGCGGCTGAACTGTGTATGTGGTGCAAGTATCAGTCTCTGATAGATGAGATATTTGTGCCATTTGTAGAGACTTTTGGTCCGTGGTGACCACGTAAGGTGAAGTTCCTAAACGAACTGCATCCGCGACTTGTCGCCGCCGCCAGTGACAAGAGGGCTGGATCTTTCCTCGCTCAAAGGCTAAGTATAGATAGATATTCAACCAGGATATGCGGGGAGTAGGACTGTATGGTAATATAAGTTTTTTTTTAAATTATTATTACATAATATGTCTATAAATTATTAAACCATATTAAAGTGATGATGAATGCTAATAAGTGAAGATAAAGACAATGCACGTTTGTATGTGGTCACACGACACGTTGTCACAACTATACTGTGACGTTGTTGTCCGAATGAGAAATAATATCCACATTGAGCATGCGAAGGATCATGCGGTGGTGGCCTCAATTTACTAACAAAAGGACGTTTTGTGGGATTATACTCGTAGCTCTGAGTAGGTTGTTGATCCTTATTTTTGATTTTATTTAATAAAAATAAAAAGTAAATTTTATTTTTTATATAACAAAAGACAATAACATTTGCTTTTAGTGTAGAAGCATATTATTAGATATGCCACATGTGTCATCATATGACATCAAAAACGGATCATTTTGTATTTATTATGACTTTCAATTATAAATCAATTTGTCTTTGAAACAAAATTGTGTAAGGGGAAATTGCTAGTACTTATTGACTTCTCCAAATAGCTAGTGACTGAGTAATGACAGTGTCTCTGTGTCAATATTCGAGATCCATTCGAGAATGCCTGATCAAAACCACACTTACCACTCTGAGCAGGCAGATTAGTGAAGGCAATGTCCTTGCACTGTCAATACTTCTTCCTATCAGTAGGTCGCGGTATTTTATTTGCACATACGCCTTTTTTATAGGATAGGGTGACAAACGTTGTACGTGGTAGAGCCATGCTGCAGCTATATTACTGGTATAGTGGTAGCACGAATGGGCCGGCTCGACCGGGGAAGGTCCACGCTCTTACAGAATACCATCGTAAAATAGCAGCATATCGCTGCTGTGTTTCGTATGGTGAGTGTAGTGAACCGGAGACCCCTTTTACTGAAAACGAGGCATTCCATCTTAGTCCTCACGGGTGACAACATATCTGCATTTTGATTCGTAATCGAGGATAGATGTAGATGTCTATGGGTCACAGCAACCACTTACCATCAGGAGGACTGTGTGCTCGTTTGTCACCATATCCTATAAAAAAAATATAAAAAAACGAGCACACAGTCCACCTGATGGTAAGTGGTTGCTGGAACCAATCGATATCCACGTCTATCCTCAATAAATAATCAAAATGCAGATGCGTTATCACCCGTGAGGACTAAGATGGAATGCCTCTTTTCCAGTAAAAAGGTTCTCCGGTTCTCTACACTCACCATGCGATACACAGCAGTGTTAAGCTGCTATTTTACGCGCTACAACTATACTATTAATATAGCTGCACCAATAGCTCTATCACGTACAATCTACACTCACCATACGAAAAAACAAACTTTTTAAGAATGTGCCAGCTGACATGGATTATTCAGAGGTTTCAGACAGCATCACATTCTCAAACTGTATGTAATAAAAATATGTATGTAGCAAAAATAATCTTAGGTGCGTACTCCAAAGCAGGATGTCTTCGAACAATGGGAACGGATACCTTAAGTGACTGTTCCGCTTAGGAAGATGAATGATGTTTTGAGACAACACACTTGATCAAAAGTGTGTCGAAGTAATTTCTCAATATTCCTCCGTAGAAAGCGCGCATACAACCTAACGAAAATTGATATTTTTTTTATAGTATAGGGTGACAAACGAGCACACGTCCACCTGATGGTAAGTGGCTGCTGTGGCCCATAGACATCTACATTTATCCTCGTTTGCGAATCAAAATGCAGATGCGTTGTCACCCGTGAGGACTAAGATAGAATACCTCGTTTCCAGTAAAAAGGCGTTAAGCTGCTATTTGACACTGGTATTCTGTGAGAGCGTGGTCCTTCCCCGATCGAGCCGACCCATTCGTGCTGCAACTATACTACTAATATATCTGCAGCATAGCCCTAACACGTAAAATAACATACATATATATAAATAATATAACGTCATCAATATCTTCAATAATGATATCAGTAGTTTGTTTAACGAGGCTTATTATCAAAGTGTAATTTATAGTTACAACTTTGTTTTCTAACTTGCCTAATGTCATAATTCATCAATTTTCATTACCCACTCTGTCTTATCTATATTAATAATAATTTTGATAGACATTATATAGTTTAATAAAAAATATCAATGCAATTTTATTAATTGGTAAACATAAAAAACTGACTAAGGTAAAAACTTTTTAATAACGTCCTTCATACCGAATCTGTACAGAATAAGAATATAGTGCACATGGATTATGATGTACAAACATGTGCAATTTCTATATCCTTACTCCCATAGCCCGTAGGGGAGGCAATTCAATACTACCGCAGAGACATCAGGACCAACTGCTTTAGGCACTATCCGAGATCAACTTTCAGACTCCGGGATGCTATTAAGAATTTCTTGATAGAAAATCCCACTAACTTATTTTAACTCGACTCAGAATTTGAACCCAGCTAGCACCACATGATTAAAGCCGCGCTTTCGACCAACAAGGCAGTAAGAAAGATATGTTAAATAGCGTTAAAGGTAAAGAATCCAAATTAGTTACCAACATACGCCATAATACAGGCCTCCTCATATTTCTGAGCGAGTTTTGCGGCAGCGAATAATCCGTCGCACTGCCCCTGTGCGTGTTAGCATCCTTCCCGTATCCTTAATCAGCATTTAAAACTACGTAAGACTGTGGTATGCATCTGGACGGATTCCTCGACCGAATAGTATGCCTTGGCAAAATTTATGCCTTTTAGAACCGCCATTTCTCTTAGTATATAATTCATTTCTACAATTATTTTTCATAAATCATTATGCTGAAATGTAAACGAAGACCACGTGATAAATCAGCACGTAAAATTACAATTTACAATTGCTATAAAATTTATATTAGTACTGCCAGCATTGGAGTAATTCGAGTTGTTTGTGTTCTCTGAAATTAAGGGTCTATTTTTGGGTCTTAATTGCGGTGAAATTAAATTAAAATTAAATATTAAAATGTGTATTAACATTTTATTTTGTATTGTTACACGCATCCGACAGTCATTTCCTGGATTCTATGTGGACCGAAAGGTAAGACAAGTTTTGTGCGTGCTTTCTGTGTTGTAGTGCTTTATAAATTGTTTGGATCATGTCTTTTTATTTAACAAACCAAGGCATATTGTTTGTCTAAATTGTTAAATATTTTGTATAAATAATATTAATTTTGTCGTGTGTTAACTTTTTGCTCAATAATTCGTCGTTTTTGTTTGAATTTGAAATCCCTTGTTTGTGTATTTGAGTTTCCCTTTCTTTTTTTTAGTTATGCCACCTATATTTCGTATTTAAACATGTATTTGAAAAGAACATTAAATTAGCTTCGCGGTTGGTTATACTTAAAGTTAGTTTTGTAACAAATATTGTTATGTTACATACGTCTTTGCAATACTCAATATTATATACAAACCTTTAAAAAATTACAAGTTCGTACATTTATTAGTATTTTGTGTAAAATGCTTCTTACCGTATGATATATATCGCTGATATAATGGCCGAGAATTTTTTAATATTATGCATGAACAATTACATTGTTACATACTTACGACTTCTGGTCTGGCCGGCAACTTTTAAGCGATTTATCTATGCATTTACCAAAGGTTAGTTACGCCAAAGGACGGTATACGATGGGTTTGAAAACTGAGCAATGGCAAACCTGAAGACGTATTCCCATCCGGTCGTCTCTCGATATTAGATGTCGACAAATTACTTTAGCTGCTTATTGAAGAGAATTCATACCAGAATCGGGTATTTTGGTATGAATTCTTTCTTAGAATAAAAAAGTGTTTTAGGCGTTAATCGCTCATCTGAACATTTAGCTGATCGCAAAAGAACAAATAGTTCTCGCCCACCAAATAACTGCAAGCTGGTAATACTATATCTTGTTACGGGTAATGTGTGACATTATGTTTGACAGTGGGTGGCTAAAATCAAAACCAAAAAACCTACCCCGAACTCTCAAACCAAGTCGTACTATAAAAAGTTTTGTTTGTTGTTTGACGGAATACTACAGGAGTATGTAATATAGTCGTATTTGAATAGCTGTCTGAAAATCAATGGATGACAGTGCAACTGTATATTGAACATTTAAAGCGTTAGCTGAAAATATTAAAGAAAAACGTCCGCGAAAATATCCGAGTCTGAGCACATGTAGCAACAATTACACGTTATAAATTATTTGATTTGAACTCGGTAATGCTACCAAATCTCGCCTCGACAAATAGTCAATAGTCACTATATAATTATTTTAATGCCAATTCGAAATACCTAGGTATATTGACACCCTAAAAATATGTTTTTTACTGAATAACCACCATCATCATCCTCATTATAGACTCTTTAGTTTTTATAAGTCCTATGCTGAACATAGGCCTCCACAGAAATACCGCAAGCCATGGTCTCGTGCCATTTGCATCCACTGACTTTCTGGATCTCTTACCAGGTCGTCACTCCGTCTAGCCGTCTACTGTAAGGCCGCCATACTCTTCGCGTACCGGTAGAGGACTGCAACTCGAGAACCTTTCCGTTGTTTCTTCGTACTGCATAATACTGTATTTTTTTAATAAATGCATATTTTATTTAGTTGTAAATAAATACATACTTAGAACGTTCACTCTTTGCAATGACTTATGCAACAAAACCATAATAATTATTAAAATATCTTACTCCAACTACTAGTTTTACGTTTACTCAGCTCTAATCGTTACAAGTAACATTCAGGTGTAACAGTAATACTAGATAATACTCGTAATTAAACTGCAGCGTAAATTGTGGTTAGCCGAGTAAAAAATATATCAAGGCTAACTTTGAAGTTAACTATCAGTTATACCCAGCTTATCGATTTTTTTAATTATAAATGTGAATGACGATTTTTTTTAAAACTTATATGACAAACGAACATACAGTCCACCTGATTCTAAGTGGTTAATGCAGTCCTTGGGCACCTTTTTTTTACATGGGAAAACGCCTACGCATACCCGTCTCGCGGTTGCCCACGTGTCGACGGGTTATGTCGGACTCGCACCGACTAAAACCCCATGATGTTCCACCTTCGCCGCATATTGGCAGGGCCACGGGAACGCTTTCGCACACATCCGCGGCCCCACCAGCGCTGGCCGCCCATGGCAGCCTCTTCTCGGGTGAGGACTTCTCCTCCCTATTCTCCTTCGCAGGCAAGGCACATCAGGAACACAAGACACGCCTTCCTCCACGGCCTCCAACTCCACCTGCGTAACGAGCCCCCCCGAGTCTGATACGCGAAGGTCATGGGGCCAGGAAAATCGAGCGCTCGGTAGCACCCGCTTTCCCGACCCCAGCGGCGGATTTGGTTTGTGGCTCCGCCGCCAACCAAGTTTCGGTCGCGGAGGGTAGGGAGAGCGGCGTCTCGCAATACCGACACTCCTCTCCCCCCGCGGCCCCACCACCACCGCATCAACGGTGCGGCCCCGTTTGAGTCGCGGAGGATAAGGCGAGTGGCGCATCGCCATACCAGCACTCCTCTTCCTCTGCGACTCCACCTCGGCTGCAGCGGTAGGGGGAGAGGACACCCCTCTCGCCGCAGCCCACGGACACACATACGAAGTGGGCTCGCCAAGCCCACTCGGAGTGGCCACCTCGGGCCGGCCCTACACCACGGGCCAGCCAAGGGGTTCATCTTTGTTCACCACTTCTAACACAGAAGGCTACAATTGCGTTCACCTCTGAGGGCTAAGATTAAATTCCACACATCGTGTAATTAACTCTCTCTCTAAAGGGCTCTCTGAACCCATCAGACCGGAACAACAGTGCAAGCTATGCTGTGTGGTGGCGGAAAGGTAGTAAGGTATGAGGTTGATAGCTCTTAGGCAAATAAGAAGTCATACCGCCTAGGAACCTACTACCACATTAACATTGTATTGTAAAATTATTGGATAGTTTTTGTTTAATAACTGAAATATGTACCTATTTGTTTTGAAACATTTTAAATTAATCGATCGGACGTATACTTCAGTAATGTATAGATCATTGATTCAAAACTCTCTAACTGAACTGTAAAATAAATTTAGTACATACTTTGTATATTCTTGTGAGTAATGATTAATGGATGGTAGCGAAAGTTGGGTGTGTCAGAGCAGAGCATGCAAGTAAAATTTATGCTGTAGAAAAGCGGTCATTACGAAGTGTGTTAGAGTTAGAGGTGACTCTAAATGTTAGTTAAGAAATTGTGTGACAATAGAAAAGTGTTTGCAAGATGTTGTAATAAGGATTAAGACCGGAATACTTTGGAGATTTAGACACGTAGAAAGAATGAACGAGGAAAGAGTCACAAAGCAAATCTATGCTCCAGAAGTGAATGGGAGAGTCTCCAAGAGAATCTTTATACAAAAGAGCGTGGTATTTATGTGGGGTAGAGCCATGCTGCAGGTATATTATAGTTGTAGCACGAATGGGTCGGCTCGACCGGGGAAGGACCACGCTCTCACAGAATACCAGCATAAAATAGCACCTTAACGCTGCTGTGTTTCGTATGGTAAGTGTAGCGAACCGGAGACCCATTTTACTGGTAATGAGGCATTCCATCTTAGTCTTCAGTTGTGACAATTCATCTGCATTTTGATTCTTTATGTTGAATAGATGTAGATGTCTATTTGTCACAGAATCCACTTACGATCAGTTGGACTGTATGCTCGTTTGACACTCTTATTTCAGAAATAAAAAATTTATTGAGCAAATTCGCGATATATATTGGAGATGAGCCAAGTTAAGAGTACTCTTATCCGATTGGCATGTATGCGTTATCTATACAAGGATATATGGGTTTGAAAGAAGCGAGTGTGGTGTGTCAGGATTATGTCAAATGGTAGTTTTAGTCTCTGCCTGCATAACAGGTGTGACAGTTTATGTATGAATTATGTTATAATCAATGATCCGCGTGTTGCCGATGTAAGAGAATCCATGAAACTATTTCGCCCAGAAAAAATCAAGACAGATTTAAATAACACAGAACAGTGACGAGGAGTGAGGATGAGCGCAAAATGAGTGAACTATCTGGTACTATATTATGGCTTATGGGGTCTACAATAGGACGGACCATGTCCAGCCATTGCTGGCAGCTGGCAGATGGATCTAAGGCTAGGATCAATTATATTTTTAATTTTTTTAAAGTAACTAAAAGGGCATTGCTCCAAACGGCTTAAGGATTAACACGTGTGAAACCTATAGAATAATATTTTTTATATGATTTACGAGTTATTCTCCTCATTTTTTATTATTCTTTTAATAGCATCTATTCAACACAGCCTATCAAAGCTGATTACTGAACACAGGCCCCTTCCCATAGATTGACCCATATACATTATATTGTTTTAAGTTTTAACCGACTTCAAAAAGTAGACGGTACTCAATTCGACTGTATGTTTTTTTATGTGTGTTACTTCATAACTTTTTACTGGGTAAACCGATTTCGATGATTTTTTTTTTATTTGAAAGATAGTGCTTCACATGTGGTCCCATATATTGATCAAGGTCTGACCAATAGTTTTCGAGTTATACTTAATAATTTATATTGAAGTCGGCTGTACAAAAATTTTAATTTTAAATTATTACCAAAGTTGCTACCCTTAGTAGGCGGGTTGGTAACCGCAGTTTTTCATTATTTTAAATCAGTTCTGTCACTTTACACGACACCCACATCCACAGGACGATATGGAGTAGCGGATATTTATTTATTTTTATTTGTATTTATTTATTACATCGCCAATTTCAACTAACATTTATATTATGTTTAAATTATTTGGTTATAATAAGTTTTTTAAGTTGTAGTAGTTTATTTAAGTAATATTGATGCTTAAAGCTTCATTATTATAAAATAATTTTACAAGAAAATGTCGTTTTGTCAACTTATATATAGCAATATATAATTATGGATAATGTCATAATATTTATACAACTGTTTTATACAATCTATACCTATTGAAGTGAAAACTTCTTTAGAGGCGTTGTGCACTTTTTTGTAATGGGTAAAAAATGTTAAACTCGCGTCAGGTCACGTGTCCTGATCGAAAATTCGTAAGACGGACGGAGAGTAGACAGCCGGCGCGGCGTAGGAGAGGAAGTATACCCCTCTCTTTCTACGGCGCGGCGAAAATGCATGCCTGCGCCTGCTGTTTCGTTTATGTAGTTGTCATACTGCTGTGTATTTGTAAAATTCGTGTATATAAAGTGTTTGTAATATGGAAATTGAACAAAGTGCATCTATTAATGAAAAAAGTGACGAAGAAATAGCAAAAGAAAATCATATTTTTATATCTAAATAGTGAACCTGCAAATATATTAAATATTTAATCAGACTCCGTGTTTGCATTTATGTCCAATACGAGACATTAAGAATTGTATAAAATATGACAATTATATTGTTGAATTTAGTATATAAGTACTCAAAATATAACGTAATGCATTGCAAATAAACACACAAGTAGAAATAAGGATAAAATGGAAATTTAGAGTTGTATAGACGGGAATTTATAGGAAGACACTTAGCTGCATTGGTCTGGCTGCGGAGCGATGCTAATGGTTGATCAGTGTCCGGCGATGACTGCAACGGCTTATTCTTCGAAATATCCCGTGGTAAAAGGTTTTTGAGACGATAGGTGGCTGCGGTGTAACAATTGACCGGCGTCCTAACTTTATATATTGTCCTGTAATTGTATAATTTCTTGATATATTGTCCTGTCACGGTCGCCAATTTTTTATGTCTCGTATTGGACATAAATGCAAACACGGAGTCTGATTAAATATTTAATATATTTGCAGGTTCACAATTTAGATATAACAATAGGTGAGAGCGATGTTCTTTGTAAGACGGATGAATGGTTTGTGTGTTGAGGTGGGGAAACAAAAATGACACTCGACGTATAATGTTCAATAAAACGTTAGGCGCAGACATTTCATAATTAATATAATTTCATTTTATTATTCAGGTTAGGTTAGGTTTAATTAATTTTATTTATTAATTAATATAATTTTATTATTTAGATTAGGTTTCGATCGAGTTTACTGTACTGCTGGACGAAATTATTAATATAGATACATATGTACTTACACATTATAGATGTAATATTTGTAATATGTTTATACTTTATAGCATTAACCTATATTTTCATAACATCACAATAAGCACATGTGCGGTGTAGGTTTACCAAACAAATAATTTCGAATGAAAATAAATGAAATAAGATAATAATAAATAATCTCCGCCATTCCAAAATATCAAAAATGCACAACGTTAATATCCAAGTTTTCACTTCTGCCGGCACTCCCGGAGTGCAACCCGTCGTTTTTTTTAAATTAATAGTTGGCAAATAAGGCATAGCCATTTTTATTGGTAAAATAATCGCTATTGTGGCTTCAAAAACTGAAAGTATATGGAATATTAAACAATTCTCAAAGTGTCCGTTAGGTTTATTTAATTTCAGTCAAATAGTACCTGGTCATAATTTAGTTTGCAGAATATTTGAGGCTGTTGGTTTTTGGACGAACAATGTATGGCAACAGAACAGAGCAATGATATCTTTGTTTTCTTCATTACTCTGTTAATAACTATAGTGTAAAAACAAATTATATATTTATACTATTATTGTAAATAAAAAAACAAAAATTGTAAGCGAAAAAATCAGAAAGAAATAGTAAGGATCGTGCACAGACAACATATATGTAGACTCCCCACATGTTCCGCAATATTGTTATTGTATGTTCGATTTTCCAAGAATCGACCGAGGCGTATGGCGTCGTATCCAAATGGGAACATCGTCTGATGTCAAAGCGGCCATGTGCGCCAGACCATCGCAAACTTCAACTACCAAATCTGTCAGTATACGAAGCGTAAGCGTATTTTTCTTAATAAAGATAAAAATTATAGATAACTAACTATTGCCTGCGGTATCTCCAGCATGAACGTTGGAGTATAACGTCCTTAATAATGATTTCTCAACTTGATTTCCCGTAGATACCTTTTAAAGAAATTCTGTTAGAAACAGGTAAAACTTTTCTTTTTTTCATCGACTAATTCAACATAGAACATGGGAGACCTATGAGGAGGAGGCCCAGGAATGTCACAAAGCACGGTCCTGAGCTAGTTAAATTCAATAAGTAAATTCTAATAATATGTGTATAACAACCAAATTAATTTTTTCGGTCATTTAAAAGACTGAGTTGTCTTACTTCTACTGATAAAAATTTGCAATTATATTCGGCTTGGATTTGGTTTAATTTTATATTTGCTCCAATAAAACAGTGCTTATATACTATATTTAAACAAGAAGTGATGGTGTAATCTTAGAACTAAATATTTACAAGCTAAAACTTACTTTTTCTCTCCTAAGCTCTTAAGTGTTTGTCTTATCTTTCCACTTTTCGCAATGTAGGTGCAATATTAAATACATAGCTTTATTTTGTAATGTCAACAAATTATTATAATATGATAATATTATACTTGATAACATTCACTCTGTACGGATACATTAAGGAGGTTAAAATACCTCCGCAGTTTGCAGTCAATTTATCATAACGTTCGTTTCCCAGTATAATTATTTAAGCAAATCGCACTGAGTCACTGCGATTGGTGTCGCTGAACTTGCCATTTTGAAAAGGTGATTAAAATTGCCTTTTACGTTATCTCTTTACGCAACCTTTTATGGAGTTTAATTTGATCATAGAGACAGTTATATTATGATGTTTGTGTATGAGTATAACATCGAATCAATTAAATAATTTAATTACTAGAACACCCATTGTTTTTTTTACGAATTTGCAAAAACTTTTTTTGTTTGCAAAATTTTTTAAGAATTTGAATTTGTGTAATTTAATTAAAAGAAATTGCAAATTGGCAAATTTCTGTAATCAATTTAGACATTTATTTGCAAATTAACAATTTGTAGAGACTATCGGTCCGTGAGGTCCACGTTTTTATTTTTTATAGGATAATGGTGACAAACGAGCACACAGTCCACCTGATGGTAAGTGGTTGCTGCGGCCTATAGACATCTACATCTATCCTCGTTTGCGAATCAATATGCAGATGCGTTGCCACCCGTGAGGACTAAGATGGAATGCCTCATTTCCAGTAAAAAGGGCCTCCGGCCACCTACACTCACCAAGCGAAACGCAGAGGTAAACCTCTACTTCACGCTGGTATTCTGTGAGGTTGTGGTACCACCCCGGTTCGAGCCGTTCGTTGTTCGTGCGGTGAAGTTCCTAAAGGAACTCCATCCGCGGCTGGTCGTTGCTGCTGGTGATAAGAGGGCTGGTTCTTTTCTCGCTCAAAGGCTAAGTATAGCCATTCAGTGGGGAAACGATAATGAAATATATGATAATTAAGTTACTACTTTTAGTTTTTTCTTTATTATAGTTTTTAATATTGTATATAATAAAATATTGATATCTGAACTAAAAATAAAGACTTGAATAAATATTTGTAACAGTCCACTACTACACGGCTAGCATGGGCTGCGTACAAAAAAATTATCCACCGATTATATCCACTGACAAGGGATAAAATTATCTTGTCCTTATGCCAAAGCACTGCAACGGGGAGAATTATATCCCCGTTTGACATAACGAGTAGTCATATATCCCCCGTCCGTAGCATGGAGCCAAATGAAAGATAAAAAATTATGCTTTTTTAAAATTTGAAAGGGAGAATTTTATCATAGTTCATTAGACGTGGGTTTAATATAAAATTCACACACACACACACAGTACAAATACTCACCCCTCTCACCTAGAGGGGTAGGCACAGACTACGGACTTCCTACTTCACATTCCATTATTGCATACCTTAAGCGGAAGCGCAAGGTATGTTCTACTATCGCCTAAAAATTAAGATTCCAACATTTTATCGAATAAAATCGTATCTAGCAATCATATTATACATATAAATGATATAAAAAGCACATTGTTAGAAAGATAAATGATTGTTGAACTTATTAATATTTTTTTTAAATCGATTAATTGCTATTTTTAAATAAAAAAAAGGGTTTTAGTGGCTTATGGTGTGGATTTATCATGTCCCTGTGGCTTGTAAACACAATAACTTTTGAAAATATTAATTGTTTAACTCAATCTATTTTTTAATCTCTTCATCTATCATGTGGGAAGCCACTGAATGTAAATGGCAGTGTAGTTTTGTTTTGTTTAGCTATAATTAATTTTTTTCGGCTCCAAAATGGCGAAATTTTCGTTGATTTGTTAGCCTCGTATACAAAAATATTTCTCTAAATGGTTGTTGTTGTTGTTTTTATTATTCGCTCGAGAGAGCAGGCAAAGGAACTATGCCATACAGCCTTGTCTTCATGTATAATTTTCCTTCATATTTCACCGCTTCACAATATGTTGATGCGTCACATTGTGCAGCCTTGGGAGATTTTGACGGTAACTTGAGCCAGCAGGCAGCTGACAGTTGGCGATGGTATCTAAAGGCGCCTATGCAAACAAACAGCTTATCTTGAGATTCCATCACCATCAGAGCACTTGTTTCACAGTTTCCATTAATAGTTCACATGCGCAGACACTTAATACACAAAATCGCACTACTTTTACATATCAAAGTCCACTTCAAACCATTATTTAAACAATAATACAGGAGCAGCAAGCCGCCGCCGGTCGAGTTCCCGCCAAAACTCTTTCTCTAAATGGGAAGCTACAGCCACAGAGTAGTAATGAGTAGTTTAGTTTGGCTCACAGAGTACATTATATATAGGGAATAATGTAAAATAAATAAATTATACTAAAAATTTAATTACAAATTTGTTTTGTAACAAAATAGTAAGTTAGCAAGGTTCGATTGTATTTTAAACTATTCATTAATTTGTTTGATTTTTAATTGGCCAAGCATGGCTAAATTTAAAAAAGCGACATCTACTGCAACATGGACAAACTGTCATGACATAATAATACCTCTAAGAAAAATTATAGTATGGACTGTATGCCACTGGTTTGGTAGTGTTTCTATATAGTTTGTGCTGGTTTTTTGTTTTTTTTCTGTGGTTTGGCTTCAGTCGCCTTCGTGAGTGGACATTGTTTCGGTTGTTTGCAGCGGCTCAAAAAGATCGCTGTACAAATACACAATATTCGAATAACCAAATTTCTTAAATACTTAATTATAATAATAATAAGACATTTTTTTATTACAATATTTAAAAGCACAGAATAAATAATAGTAGTACGTACTAAAAGCAAGTAGTATATTTTTTTTGTCATGGGTGACATTTTCATGGTTTTCGAGTGTTGAAGCCGATAGTGCTGTCGAAATGTAAATCCAAGATGGCGGCCGAAGTAGGTACCAATTTTTTCATCATGGGTGTCATTTTCATGGTTTTCGAGGGTGTTGAAGCTGATAGTGCTGTCGAAATGTAAATACAAGATGGCGGCTGAATTAGGTACCAATTTTTTCATCATGGGTGTCATTTTCATGGTTTCCGAGGGTGTTGAAGCCGATAGTGTTGTCGAAATGTAAATCCAAGATGGCGGCTGCAAAATATATCAATTTTTTCATCTTGGGTGTCATTTTCATGGTTTTCGAGGGTGTTGAAGCCAATAGTGCTGTCGAAATGTAAATCCAAGATGGCGGCTGCAACAGGTATCAATTTTTTCATCATGGATGTCATTTTCATGGTTTTCGAGGGTGTTGAAGCCGATAGTGCTGTCGAAATGTAAATCCAAGATGGCGGCTGCAATAGATATAAATTTTTTCATCTTGGGTGTCATTTTCATGGTTTTCGATAGAGTTGAAGCCGATAGTGCTGTCTAAATGTAAATCCAAGATGGCGGCTGCAATAGGTATCAATTTTTTCATCATGGGTGTCATTTTCATGGTTTTCGAGAGAATTGAAGCCGATAGGGTTGTCGAAATGTAAATGTAAGGTGGCGGCTGCAATGGGTATTAATTTTTTCATTATGGGTGTCATTTTCATGAGTTTCGAGGATGTTAAAGCCGATAGTACTGTCGAAATGTAAATCCAAGATGGCAGCTGAAGTAGGTACCAATTTTTTCATCTTGGGTGTCATTTTCATGGTTTTCGAGAGTGTTGAAGCCGATAGTGCTGTCGAAATGTAAATCCAAGATTGCGGCTGAAGTAGGTACCAATTTTTTCATCTTGGGTGTCATTTTCATGGTTTTCGAGAGAGTTGAAGCCGATAGTGCTGTCGAAATGTAAATCCAAGATGGCGGCTGAATTAGGTACCAATTTTTTCATCACGGGTGTCAATTTCATAGTTTTCGAGAGAGTTGAAGCCGATAGGGTTGTCGAAATGTAAATCCAAGATGGCGGCTGAAGTGGGTGCCAATTTTTTCATCTTGGGTGTCATTTTCATTGTTTTCGAGAGAGTTGAAGCCGATAGTGCTGTCGAAATGTAAATCCAAGATGGCGGCTGCAATAGGTATCAATTTTTCATCACGGGTGTCATTTTCATGGTTTTCGAGGATGTTGAAGCCGATAGTGCTGTCGAAATGTATTTAAACTACTTTAAAAATTCCGTATAATCATGTTATACGTAATTTTTTTAATGCGCTTAAGGTATGCCCAATTGGATTTACCAATATATTTATATTATTATTATCATTATATCCTCCGGTGTTCCCACGCTCGAAGGGTGGATAAAACTAAGTGAGAGGATAAACATTTTCTCCTTTCCCCGAGGGTAAAATTGTCTCTTGCCCATACTATCCCGGCAGGACCTCTCTTATACTTGGCGTGGCAACGCTTGGCAGGCTTTTGTTTTATTTACTATTAGCTGTTAGTAACTATTAGTATCTATACAAATAAATAAAATTGAAGTGTCTGTTTGTAACGTCAAAATAACAGGTATTTACTAACATATGAAAGTATATACGGCACTTATAACAAAAAAACTATTTTTATTTAATTTGTCTGCCTGCCAGTTTGTCGGCTAATCACGGAAAGGGCTGGACCGATTTTGGCGGGACTTTCACTGGCAGATAACTGATGTTATAAGGAGTAACTTAGATTACTTTTATTATTGAAAAAAAATTAGGATTACACGCAAAACATTAAATCCTATGAAATTGTGAACAAAATCCGATTCAAATAGAAAAGTATGTATGTAATAATAATTTACCAAAAACGATTCTATGCGAACGAAGTCGCGGACACAGCTAGTTAGTATGTAAAAAGTGACCGAATGTTATTTAACGACGTTTAAAATCCAGTTCATGGTGACGGTTTGCATATTTTTTATAAAAAAAAAATAGCAAATGCTATTAATATTGCTAATAATCTCGTTAGCCACTCCAAGTTAGCATAAAATTCTTGTGTTTGGAGTGGTTCACGACAGTAGTCTAATGGTGAATTTAAAGTCAGAAGACTTTTAGGTCTGCGGCCTTACAGGTTGCAAAAAACTATCTCTATTCTGAATGAATATGAGTGTTTATATTACTGATCTTTTACATTACTATTTCATATGTTTAAGCGAACACTACACATTTAAATAACACTAGTTTTTACTGATTTTACTGATGATACCTTCAGATTAAAATTAAACATTTTAAGAACTAAAAGTAGCCGTGGTTAAACTATGATATAGGTATGTCGAACATCTCAGTGGTGACCATTGATGCTGTAAAGCGCTCGAAACGTCGGGAGTATAAAATAAGATAATGTACGCGATAAAATTCGTACAAACTAGTTTTATTTAAAGATATTTTACTTCTGGGGAACGGCCTTCTTGCATTTCTGAAAAGATAATGGAGCTGTAAGTTCACCGCCCTGTTCCAGTGGGTTATGGTGGATTTCACATGATCTCAAATTATTTTATTTTTCAGACTTGCGCGTTTCTTAACGATGTTTCCCTTCATGGCCGATAACGTGGTAAATGAGCACTTAAAATTGCGATTAAGCATTTTATTGGTACTGTCGGGGTTCGAACTCCAGTCGGTCCAACTCGGTTTGTCCAGTACTATGAAATTTACGGACCGCGTTTCCACGGCTCTAATAAAACTAAATGTAAAAATTTATAAAATCTCAGTTTTACATCGAATGTTACTCCATCGTAACATATCTTGGCATAACTTAACAATACCATCTCATCACATTAAGATGATGTGATGTGACGTGGATAGCATGCCGTTTCTTTAAAGAATCCGCCATATTCAAAATGCTGAGCAGGCGTAATAGTGACCACGTATTCGATACTCTCGTACTAATAATACTCCAGCCTATCAGCTAATGGTGTTTGTGATTTGCACTTTGGATGAGTTTTCTGCAATAAGTCGGTTTCCTTATCCCTTAGCGGAATGCACCGCATGCTGGTGAGGTTGGCATTGGAAGAAATATTTCCCAAATTGTTACTTTTTTATTAACTAAAATTCGCAGCAAATAAATAAACATAACTAGAGGAAAGGCGTGCCGAGACACTTTTGAAAATTAGGTATTTGAAGAAACTATTGCAGTCGCTCTGCCAGCGCTCGACGTTCAATAAGGACAACTGCAGATCTGACTGATTAGCCTAAGTAAAAAGGCATAATGCCAGGTTTGGCTGTCTACCATTTCCTCCTCCAATATTGAACTAATTTAAAAGATATTTAATAAACTGAATAAGAAGAATATACACTGTGTACCTATGTTTTCTTTTTTCAGTATTAGTTATCAAATTTGAACACTAGGGTTGGTTGCCAGCGGTCTAAATATGCAATTTTGAGCATTTTGTAAGGGTTTTTATTAGTGCATTTTGTTAGTGCTTATAAAGATAATTTATCACCAAAAAGGGAAACATAGGAACGTAGAAGAAGTTGATATTTATTTTACTGTAAAAGCTCACTGCTATGAGGTCATAAACAAGAAAGAAAATAGGCGAGAGCGTTTGTATGGAGAAAATACCACCTGCATTTCCTCTTAATGACTATCCTCAACTTATTTGAAGGGAAAATAGAACCTTTAATGACAAAGAGTATTTATTTACTTTAGACTTTAAATGAAAATATTGCCAACGCAATTGTTAGAAATATCTTCCATTAAAGTCAGTGAGCATCAGTGAACGTGGTTGCGTCCGCTCTTTCAAGCGACTAGTGCGCTCCTATAAAATATACTTCAAGGAGCACTAAAATAAAATAATGTCTCGGGTGAATAAAGCCTCTTTGATTCAATCGACAATAAAACAATAAAGGGCCGTGAATTGTGAGCCCAGCAGTCGTAGATAGTCGTTGTGCCTCTTGCATATCGAGTGACCGTCGCTTTTATTAACCATTGCATTGGCTCGCTTCTATTTTCGTACTGTTGTATTGAAGTTATTTTTAAAACACGCCATAACCTTATAATGGAGGAGAGAGGAATAAGTATCGAGGCCATTTCTATCTATACATAGTGGAATATTTGCTTCATTTCTCCTGTTAAAATTACTATAGATATAATAACAACATGGTTAGTTTAAATCCGACAGTACAATAAATCATTACTACAAATTCATTGATACATTTTTTAGACGTCGCGCCGTACCTTCAAAACTCTTAGTATTATAATATTTTAACAATAATATAATAATAGTTTAACACTGCTGTGTTTCGTATAGTGAGTGTAGAGAACTGGAGACCCTTTTTACTGGAAAAGAGGCATTCCAACTTAGTCCTTACGGGTGACAACGCATCTGCATTTTGATTCGCAAACGAGGATAAATGTAGATATCTATGGGTTACAGCAACCACTTACCATCAGGTAGACTGTGTGCTCGTTTGTCACCCTATTCCTATAAAAAAAAATATTCTCAGTTAGTCTAAGCTTTTTTTAACATTGCACTATTTGTATTTTGTACCTTCTCATTTCTAAAATGAACATGTATGCTATGTAAATGGAACGCTACACCGCTCCAGTGTGAATTTGGTTGATATATTAAGATTTTTTTTATAAAAATATCAGTTCACATTAGTGATTATCGTTCTTAACATCTAAGTGTATTATTTATTTCATTTTCATATCATCTCCAGGAGCTACATGTCATCAGGTCGGCTGCAAGCTCTCTTGTCACTCTATCTCTATATATAAAATCAATTGATTATTAGTTAGTCTCGCAAAAACTCGAAAATGGCGCGACCGATGTTGATGAATTTGTTTGTGTGTATTTTAGTGGGTTCCTGGATAGCTTAAAAACTGAATTGAATCCGGTAGGTCGCGCTGCTGTCGAGATCCAGAAATCACCCGTGCAAAGCCGGGGTGGATCGCTACTTATATAAAAAAATCTACTTTTCTGTTTTATGTTTGATTGGCAAATGCTTATTATTATGAAAAATTATCCTTGTTTTCCGTCGAATCTAACTTATAACTATTCCAGCTGAACATTAAACAAGTTTGATAGACTTGGTGTCTCTGCAACCAATTTATGTAGTTTATATCATAGGTAATAAAAAAAATCTTGAATGTGAATTATAGAGCACTTGCGGAAAAATCTGTTTTGTCTCTTCAAACTTTTTTCAGTTAAAATCTAACATAGCATTTATTTACACTGGAAAATATTTAAGTTAAAACCTATAATATAGGTTGCCGATACAACAGGCATCAAACTATCATACTCGTATAGTTGGTAAGATTTTTTATGAATTTAAATACATTATATTTATATATAATTATAATTATAGAATTTTAACAGTGGTAGAGCCACGCGGCAGCTTTTGCTGTCACACGGATGGGCCGGCTCGAACCGGGGTGGTACCACGACCTCACAGAAAACCAGCGTGAAGTAGAGGTTTACCTCTGTGTTTCTCTTGGTGAGTGCAGGTGGCCGGAGGCCCTTTTTACTGGAAATGAGGCATTCCATCTTAGTCCTCACAGGTGACAACGCATCTACATTTTGACTTGTAATTGAGGATAGATGTAGATGTCTATGGGCCGCAGCAACCACTTACCATCAGGTGGACTGTGTGCTCGTTTGTCACCCTTATCCTATAAAAAAAAACATGAATGGTTTATCATTACATTGTTTGTGCAAGGAATGTTTGTTCCTAAGGGAACACTACACTTAACATTGAACGCCCTTTAGAATCATCTACTTGTACATTAGCATACAAAGAAATGGAGCCGACATTGTCTATGACTATGTAGGCGCAGCATAAACTTAGAAACACATTGATCTCTCACTGGCAATGAATAGACCTGAGACAAATTTAAAATCTGCACACATGCTGCAAGTAACGGTATCGACAATATATACTTAGGTATGTATACGTAACACACTCGATAATATACAAATGTATACACTCGAGAGTGTACACGTGTTCGTTATATTATAACGAGCATACTGTCGTGGACTCCCTTTATATTAACTAACTAGCTGTTCCCCGCGACTTCGTCCGCGTGTAATTTATTACAATTGGATTTCATGGGTTTTAATGTTTTGCGCGTAACCCTATATCTTTTTCCAAAATAAAAGTAGCCTAAGTTACTTCTCATAACATCTGCTATCTGCCGGTGAAAGTCCGGTCAAAACCGATCCAGCCGTTTCGGAGATTAGCCGAAACAAACAGATAGACAGACAGACAAACATTTTAAAAATCGTGTTATTGTTATCAGTACCGTATATACTTTCATATGCATAAAGTAAAAAGCTGTTTTTTCGATATTACAAACAATTTTATTTATTTGTATGTAGTATGTATGTATGTATAGATCACTGCTACTGCTGTGATTTATTTACGCAGAATACTTTTAAATATTAGATCCTAACTCATGGGGCAATTATGAATTTCTATATAACTTTTTATACAAGTTAGAGTGACGAACGAGTACATATTGCACCTGATGGTACGACGTTGCTGTGAAACATCTATATCTGTCCTCAATTAAGAACCAAAATCATCCATCTTTGTCACTTGTCATCCTTATTTACCTGGATTTGATTATTACTTGGTCATGTAGAAAGAATGAACGAGGAAAGAGTGACCAAGCAAATTTATATTGCAGATGTGAACGGCAGAGTCGGGAAGGGACGCCCTAGACCAGTGATGGGCAAAGTACGGCCTGCAGGCCACCTCCGGCCCGCGAATGCATTTAATCCGGCCCGCCGACGGTCCTTCGACATGAAAAGTATATGTCCCGTGATAATTATATTTTGACGGTCCAGAAGTATAAAGTAGATTCTACTTAGTAGAATAATAGACGCATAGGTAAAGGAGCCAGCTAGATTAGTCGCGTATTTCATGTGTTGCGGGTCGCGGAGCGCTGGGTACAAAGCTAGATTTTTATAGAAAACTGCCTAAAGCTGAATTACCAAAGATGATTTCTCACGCCCAGAAAACTATGGCGATGTTTGCGTCGACGTATCTTAAATACTTCGTTATCATTAAAATGTCTCGAGTTCTAGACACTTATCGTACACGGTATAGCTAATGTCCCGTTCTAACCGATCCATTCGTGCTGTAACCATAATACGGCTTTACCGTGGCTTTATCATATTATAAAAAACTTGTCCTTATTTCTAAAGTGTCGCGCGCAACGTTTGTAAAATGATTGCTTTACGACTGAAGCGTGTCCAGAGGACATCAACCTTATTTCATTGTATTGTTGTTATACTTGATGTGAATGTAATAATAAAAAAAATCGCATCAAAATCCGTTTTCATACATTTATTTATCTGTTATATTGTGCATTGTTATTAAAAATAAACCTAGCAAGCTATCAGCATAGCAAAGTGGCGAAGCAATCAGCTTTGTAGCGGTTTCTAACGGTTGCCGTTGAGCAATCAGTTTCAAAATAGGAGGTTCAGATGCCTGGGTGATCAGTAATCGATTGCTGAAAACAGAATTTGAAAATTCGTAATCGTTCTCGAGATAATCGTGGGACAGACAGACAGACGGACAGACATCGTGAAATCAATAAGTGTCTTCGCAAGCTTCGCCACTTAATAAGTGTCTTCGCAAGCTTCGCCACTTAATAAGTTTTAAGAATAAAGAGAGAGCAAACAAGTGCAAATGTATAGTCAATATAAGCAAAGAAAATGCTACGAATTAGTAAACTTAAGGCTTATCATCCAATAAAATCCATAAAATCCAATCATCGGCTTCATACATATTAGCATTTGCCATAATCGCAACGCTTTGAGTGTGGACTAACAATCTCAGCCTACGCCTTACTTTGGTTTTTGGTTGTTGCTTGGCAACTGTTTCAATAAGTAAGGCCTCATTCTCTTATTCCTCCACTTTTTATCTGAGACCTCGTAATTAAAATTATGATAGACATGTGTTCGTGAGAAAAGATATCCAATAGTAGCAAGATTTTAAAAGTACACATTTTATTATTAAGTGGCGAAGCTTGCGAAGTCACTTATTGATTTCACGATGTCTGTCCGTCTGTCCGTCCGTCTATCCGTCTGTCCCACGATTATCTCGAGAACGGTTTTGAATTTTCAAATTCTGTTTTCAGCAATCGATTACTGATCACCCAGGCATCTGAACCTCCTATTTTGAAACTGATTGCTCAACGGCAACCGTTAGAAACCGCTACATAGCTGATTGCTTCGCCACTTTGCTATGCTGTTAGCTTGCTAGGTTTATTATTATTAAAATGCATCACAGAATCTCTACAATGTTAAGAGGTAACCTTCCGATTAGAGATGAATTTAGTTCTAGAATTTCACGAGAGCCGTGGTAGCTCAGGTAAATGTTACAGTACGCGCGAATCCCGGATTCGATCCCTGCCGGCACCAATGAAATAGTTAATTGCAATTTTAAGTGCTGATATACCAAGTGTTCGGTGATAAAGGAAAACATCGTGAGGAAACCTGCATGTCTGAGAAATAAGAAAAAAAATATTTCAAAGACGTGAAGTTCGCCAACACTCATTTGGGCAGCGCGGCGGACATTTCCTTGCCCTAAAACCCTCTCAGAAATGAGAGGAGGCCTGTGTCCAGCAGTGGGACGTATATAGGCTGTAACTTTAACTTTAATTGTTACAGCGTAAATAGCCGCCCTGTTGCTCTAACTCTTCCAGCAAAGGACCACGTTCGCACAAAATTACAGCATTTTAGTGCCGCCGTGTGTCGTATAATGAACGACGAGAACCGAAGATCTTATTTACTGATTTAATGAGGCATTCCATCTTAGTTCTCAGGGTGATAAAGCATTTGCATTTTGATTCTTAATCGAGGATAAATGTGTCTTTGATCCAACAGCGTTCACTGACCACGAGGTGAATTTCGTGCACTTTTGGCACACTTACTTCTATCTATATAATAAATAAACCTAGCAAGCTAACAGCATAGCAAAGTGGCGAAGCAATCAGCTTTGTAGCGGTTTCTAACGAATAAAAAATCAAAATAGGAGGTTCAGATGCCTGGGTGATCAGTAATCGATTGCTGAAAACAGAATTTGAAAATTCGAAACCGTTCTCGAGATAATTGTGGGACAGACGGACAGACGGACAGACATCGTGAAATCAATAAGTGACTTCGTAATCTTCGCCACTTAATAAGTGACTTCGCAAGCTTCGCCACTTAATAATAGTTTTAAAAAAACTAAATAAACACAATTTTGTGGATAACCGAAGTAAAAAGTAGAAAATAATTTTCAATACGTTTATAATAAAAGAGGAATAGAATAAAAAAATAAGAACAGTGATTAACAAAAAAAAAATTATTGTAAAAAAGCGTGGGGTGCTTGATGTCATTTGTTTAAATATTTTGTTAATATTTGTAAAATTAGCGTCATGATAAAAATATCTGAAAAAACACTCCGTGCTTTTCCACTTCCACACGCAAAATATGCGCATAGACGTGGAATTGCGGAAAACAGCCCGTCGTAAACTAAACTAAGGATAATGGGACAAACTATTTAAATTATTGCGTTGTCATCGTCAAAATCGGCCCAGCCGTTTTGGAGGAGTTCAGTCACGTGTATGTGACAGAAAGAAGAATTATATAATACGTAATAATACCTTATAAACCTTCCCCTTGAATTCCCATTCCGTCTATTGATGAAAACCGCATCAAAATCTGTTGCGTAGTTTAAAAGATCTCAGCGTACAGACTAGACGGCGGAAAGCGACGTTTTTTACTATGCTATCTCTACATTTTAAATTTATACTTATAAATTCTATTAAGTTTTCATTAAGTATGATATCTATTTCCATTTTATTTTATAGGATCGGGTAACAAACGAGCATACAGTCCACCTGATGGTAAGTGGTTGCGGTGGCCCATAGACATCTACATTTATCCTCGTTTGTGAATCAAAATGCAGATGCGTTGTCACCCGTGAGGACGTAAGATGGAATGCCTCTTTTCCAGTAAAAAGGGTCTCCGATTCTCTACACTCACCATACGAAACACAGCAGTTTTAAGCTGCTATTTTACGCTGGTATTCTGTGAGAGCGTGGTCCTTCCCCGGTCGAGCCGACCCATTCGTGCTACAACTATACAACATAATATAGCTGCAACATGGCTCTACCTCGTATAAAAATTTCAATACATCTTTACATCTTAAAAAGCTCACTCAACAGAGTGAGCCTATAAAGCAATGATATAATAATAGTGATTATTTAGAAATGAATTAAAAAATACATTTCTTACGTTTCTACATTTTCTTGTTCAAAGTTCAATGTTAGACTGGGCCTTCCCCTTAGTTAAGAATATTTGTCATAGAATTTTTTTAATAGTATAAGAACGAGAATATTGTATGCTATTTATATGAATGTTCTGTTTTTGCCTAAGATTCACGGGTCAATGGGATGAGATAGGTTAATCAGATTTATAAAGAAAATATAATTTATTAGGTTATCGAATATTACGTAAAACAAAATCAGTGTTGAAATACAAGCAATGCGCTTCTCTCGCTCGAATAAGATAAAACGCGTAGTCCTTGACCGGATCGAAGCGGCATCTACCGAAAGAATGCGTAATTAATTTTGAGGACAAGTTTTTTTTAATTTTTGTTGAAGGTGACGTAATAGTTCAAAATGTTAATTATGCTGTTGTGGCAATTATGACTTAAATAACAACGGCGGTGATAGTGATTCTGGTTTATTCCGAAAAACAAAAATTGTAAGTGTTTCGTTTGGAGAAGTTTCCATATTATCAACAACTAAAATCTGTCAAGTGTCTACTATGTTCTATCAGGGCTTTATGATTATGTCACTCGTCTTATGTCAGCTTTAATGCTTTTGCTATAAGATCCAAGTGCCAGAGTCAACGACACAGTGACATTCACAATGTGGACGCAGTGTAACTTTCTCTTTGTGTGTTTGAATTCACAATTAAACGACAATCACATACGAAATTTAACGTGCCACGATCGAAAATGCGAAGCAATAAACTTAATAATGAAAATACTGTAGGTAATCCAGGTAACTTTGTAACCAAGGCTTTAAACGAGTCAGTATAGCCTTGTCTTGGCCAGATTTTAAATAGCTCACAATTAAAGTGTTACTATGCGTAGTAACCAGTTTTATTGGTAATTCTTTTGGATTGTTTTATCGTATAATGAGGTCGACAAGCCGGGGCTGCACAGGGGCTAACCAATCGCCGTAAATTTCATATTACTAGTCCGACCACTGTTGGCAATAATAATATAATTGTGCTCGAGGTGAAAAAAATAGTAATTATATATGTACGCGATCCTTCCTTCATTTTTATTTATTTATTTATTTACACACATACACACACACTTAACAACTATCCTTACAGGCTAAACAAACCCACTACGATAGTGTTGCTAATCTACTTAATTATACTAGTATCACAACTAACTTACATAAAAGTACTTTAAGTACCCTAACTATGTATAAAAGTACTTTAGCAAGTCACTTAGATTACTCGGAAATATATTCTGCCGGGCCAGCTAATAAAAAATAGATTCTGGAATAATTTTATATAATAATCGCTGGTGCGTATCTTAGTGATGGGATAATTTCCGAGACACACGGTCGATGGAGGTCATATTTACACAATGTATTACTTTTGTCTAGGCAATGGTTCATAGCTATGCTATAGCAATACAAAATGACATTTAAACAACATAATATTTTTATTGTGATAACAACATAAGATTATGTTGTTATCACAATATTCACATTAAATTAATATTGTCAAAAAAGAAAATCGCAAAACCTGGAACCGATAAGTGTCGAAGTAATAATAAATTTTATATTTACAATGTTAAAGTTTGGACGAATTTGGAGAGAACTTCATTGAGTTACTTACCGAGAATGGTAGATCAAATTTTGCCTTGCCACCTTACAAAGGATAGCGAACGAAATATTTTTATTCAACATAATATGTGTAATGCCCATTTCGGACATATGCCGGTAATTTTTGGGAACACGACCTGCTAAGTTGTTGACGAGTATGTTTACCTAGGACAAATTGTCCGACTAAGTAAGTCCAACTTCAAACTAACAATCGACGTATCCAACGCGGCTGGACAGCGTTCGAGAAATTACGCTACATTTTCTTGGCACGTATTCCTAAAAAAAAAACTTGAAAACAAGAGTGCAAAATCAGTGCGTGTTGTCAGTGATGACAAATGGATCTGAGATATGGTCCTTCACCGTTGGTCTATGAGGAAGTTCAAGGTCGCTCAGCGAGTTATGGAGAAGGTTATACTCGGAGTTACGTAACGTAAAGTGCATAATGATATTTGAATTGAGAATATCCGCAATAGAACCAGCCAAACATAGCCCAACGTATCACTTAGCTAAAATGGCAATGGGTCGGCCATACAGCTCGAAGAACCGACAACCGATGGGGAGGAAGGTTCTCAAGTGGCAGCCTCGTACCAGTAAACGAAATATAGGCCACCGCCTACCAAATGGAGGCCTATTTTCAGCAGTGGACTTGTGAAGGGCTTTAATATTATAACGTAAAACACAAATCACATAGATTACCACGTGATTAACGGTGAATGAAAAGGTGGTGAGGTGTGATTATATTTTGAGGACATGAGAAGTCCGTCAACGTGCACTGAAGCAAGGCAGCGGACTAGCTGCTCCTCCTCTCAGAAATGTTTTACGCAGTCGTGGAACTAAGTTTAGTATTGTCTTATTTTTTAAACTTTTACGTTCACTAAATTAACTGCACAAATTATTTATTATTAATATATACCACACCATACCATACCATTAATATATATATTACCTTAAAAATTTTCGAAGCTACGAGGGTGGATTGAAAAGTACTCGGCCTAACACAGATCCATTCAATTCTAAAAATCAAATCTACCCACATTATTTAGTTCAGTTTAGACTAGTTTATTGTGTGAAGTTCGAAACGTGTGCGATAATTAGTTGTGATTTTATAAATTTATTAACAAAGTAATCGGACATAATTTCCGCGAATGGAGCAAATCGAGCAGCGTGCCGTCATTAAGTACCTCCATAACAGGGGCGTAGCTACCGCCGTATCAGCCGTATCAATGATACGGGGCCCCCGGGCTACAGGGGCCCCCAACGTATATAACCAAAAATTCTAAGGACTTTTATGGGACAGGAATTCAATATAAATAATAATTTTATTCAATGCGAGCACTTTGCTCTTTTTGTGAAAAATCTGCATTTTCATTTGGGACCCCCAATAAATTGATTAATTATTTATTTCAATGCAAGCGTTTTTGTTGTTTTTGTGAAAAATCTTTACTCTTCATTTGGGGCCTCCAATAAATTTTGATACAGGGCCCGTCTAAGGCACGCTACGCCACTGCTCCATAAGAAGGGGCTATCATCAAAAGCCATCCATGATGACATGGTCAGTACATTAGGCGATTGTGCTCTGTCATATTCATCCGTCAAAAAATGGATAGCAGAATTTAAGCGTGGTAGAGAGAGTGTGAAAGATGAACCCCGCTCTGGAAGGCCTTCGACGTCAACTACTGACGAAAATATTAAAAAAGTACTTGATTTAATAATGGGAGACCGCAGATTAAAAATTAGAGAGATAGCCGAGATTATAGGCATCTCTTATGAACGAACTCAAAACATCATTGTCAACGAGTTGGGTTTCCACAAGGTGTCTGCGAGGTGGGTTCCGCGACTGCTTTCAGTTGAACAAAAAAGGACGCGATTGACTATTTCACGCGACTGTTTGGAGTTATTTGAAGCCGATGCAGATGATTTTTTGAATCGTTTTGTTACTATAGACGAAACATGGGTTCATTACTGTACACCGGAAACAAAACAACAATCAAAACAGTGGAGAAGACCTGGTTCACCACTCCCTAAAAAGGCTAAGTCGATTTTGTCGGCAAATAAGGTGATGGCTTCAGTATTCTGGGACTCGAAAGGTGTGATTATGATTGATTATCTTGAAAGGGGTCAGACTATAAACTCTGATTACTACTGCACCTTACTACGTCGTTTACGAGAGGAAATAAAAGAAAAACGTCGAGGAATGCTCAGAAGAATAGTCCTGTTTCATCAAGATAACGCCCGTGTTCACACGTCAGTACAGTCAATGGCTGAAATTCACAACTGTGGCTTTGAACTGTTACCGCATCCGCCGTATTCACCTGATCTGGCACCATCAGACTTCTTTCTGTTCCCTAACCTAAAAAAGCACTTGGGAGGTCAAAGATTTTCGACAAACGACGAGGTCAAAGCAGCTGTAGACGCATATTTTGACTCTAAGGAAGAATCATTTTTTTTCAACGGTCTAAATGCTTGGAAGGGGAGGTGGCAAAAGTGTATTGAACTTGATGGTGATTATGTAGAAAAATAAAAATATAACTGATTTAGTATGTGTTTATTTTCTTGGTTAGGCCGAGTACTTTTCAATCCACCCTCGTATAATTCTTTCGTGCTTATTTCATAACAAATCTCTAGCGGGTACAAAAGAAAAATGCTAACTTTATATCTTATATAATCAAGTATTATAGAAAAAGTTCACTATTCAAAAATACCTAGTATGCAGTCAAACCTGATCGTATGTTGTTATCACAAGATACAGGTTTTATATTTGCTTACACAATTTCAATAAAAATTATGTTGTCATAGCAAAATTGGGAAACTATATTAGCGATTCGTATATTTAAATGAAGACGTGAAATTAAGTATGACTTAAATTATGTTTTCAAATACAATATAAATTCAAGTTATGTAGAACTAAGATTAATTTGTCTGGTATTAAGTACACTTTAAATTATACAACAGCTGCTATTATCGTGTAACTTTGTAAAAACAGACCCATGCGTAACGGTTGTTGTTTGGACTCGGATTCAAGCATTAACTATTATTTATAAAGCGTTAACATCAGATAACGATTGAACGTCGAATCTCTGACAGTGTATTTTCTGCCGATTTCCAAAAAGGAGACGGTACTCAATTCGACTGTATGTTTTTTTTATGTGTTACCTCATAACTTTTTACTGGTTGAACCGATTTCGATGATTCTTTTTTATTTGAAAGCTGGTACTTCTCGTGAATATGAATTGATCAAGGTCAGGCCAATAGTTTTTGAGTTATTCTTAAAAACTCATATTGAAGTCGGCTGTACAAATTTTTTTATTTTAAATTATAACTTTTCTCCGAATACATTGTTAGGCTTCACATGTCACAAAATTGCTATTCTTTTTGTGTTAACAGGACTACAAAGCGTACACAGTTAGCAAAATTAGCCGGTAGATAAAAATGCATGTGAAATATGTTAGTGGACATCATTTTTTTGCACATCTGTAAATTTTAAAAAGTCAAAAACAAAAGCGAAGGCGTTATACAAAAATAATATCTTTGTCAGTCTGTAAACAGTAAACAGCTGGACACAGACCTCTGGGTCCCGAATCAGCTGGATATACTATAGTTACTACTTTGGAAATTATGGATAGTTTTTAAATTATGTGAAAATTAAATTGGCAATATATAAATTAAATAACAGCCCACCTGATTGCAAATGTCTACTGCAGCCCATGGAAACCTGCAATCAACTTCAAACAAAGAAGGTAACAGGTGCATTTTCACATATAAGGGATCCTCTCACCCTGCAATTTTTTTTATAGAAAAGTGGGCAAACGAGCATATGGCTCACCTGAATTATTTAATTCCGCTACCATGTTAAAAGGGGGGGAGGGAACTCCAGCCAGCTACACTTACCAGGTGAAACGCAGAAGTAAACTTCTACTTCACGCTGGCATTCTATGAAGGCGTGGTACTTTTTCGGTTCTTCACCGGCCCATCTGTGCGACAAGCAAACGTTGCCTCGTGGCTCTACCACTGTTAATAGTAGTTTTAGGTCGGGCGATAAGCGAAACGTCTTTTCCTCTCTCTCTTCCTATACCTCGAAATATAGGATTCGTAAAAACATTTTGTTGGTTCAGAAATTAAATTTCATGTCAAAGTCTGTGTTTCGTAAGTAAAGAACAAAGAAAGAGGGACCATTGTAGTGTTAATGTAATTGGAGGAGATATTGAGTTTCAAATATAATCAATTGTTTTGCCCTCGATGACGCCATTAAAACTGAGCAGTACTGTGCAGTGACGTCATGCAATGTGTTATAATTCACTTTTAACTAAGAACGTGTGATTCATATTTAAAAGGGGCTATATTAAAATAGTTATAAAAATTCAAATCTTCATATTTGAAAGAAAAAGCATGCAATCTGTTTTAAAGAGCATAAGTAAAAGTAAACAATCTTGTGAGGCTATTTTTATCGACAGGAAAGTCGACAGTTATTTTTTACGAGTTATGAACAGATGAATCATCTTGTATGCCATATAAATTATTAGGGGAGCAAGTTTGCTCTTCATTTTATGAGTTTCTTTGACCTATTTATAGTTTTAAATAAGCGGACGCGATGTCCAACGCGTGTTTATCTTTTATGCATCTCGTCTTCCAACAGCTTCTCTCTGTAACTAGGTCACACTCGATGGGCCCTAATTTGTAGACTCGTCACATTTTGGCCAACATCAAGGCCTTTAAATCGTAAAACTGACATTATTATCTTCTTAATTGAATGAAACTACTTTTCTGCCGACTTCCAAAAAGGAGACGGTACTCAATTCGACTGTATGTTTTTTTTATGTGTGTTACCTGATAACTTTTTACTGGGTGAACCGATTTGGATGATTTTTTTTTATTTGAAAGCTGGTACTTCTCGTGTGGTCCCATATGAATTTGATCAAGGTCAGACCAATAGTTTTTGAGTTATTCTTAATAACTTATACTGAAGTCGGCTGTACAAAATTTTTAATTATATATTATATGGATTTTATCGCGTGTACTTCTACTTATTTTTAAATTTCCGACGTTTCGGGTGCTTTACAGCACCCATTGTCGCGGGAGACTGAGGTAATTGGCGTCCCGATGTCGAAGTTAACTCGGAGTACCTTCAGCTTTTTAATTATTACTTTTGGTGCAATCTACGCAGAATGAACTTAGCGTGTCTTTTCTGCCGACTTCCAAAAAGGAGACGGTACTCAATTCGAGTGTATGTTTTTTTTTATGTGTGTTACCTCATAACTTTGTACTGGGCGAACCGATTTCGATGATTATTTTTTTATATGAAAGCTGATAGTTCTCGTGTGGTCCCATATGAATTTGATCAAGGTCAGACCAATGGTTATTGAGTTATTCTTAAATAACCTATATTGAAGTCGCTTATATTGAAGTCGGCAGTACAAAATTTTTAATTTTAAATTATGAAGTCTTGCAGTAGTACGCTTGGGCTTAGTTTCAATTTTATTAATTATAGGATCCCGAGTAAATGGTAGTACCCAGCCTTCTTCTTTATTGAAATTAGGATGTTTTTTAATTTCAATAGCCTGAAGAAATGGCGGAGGCCGCCTAGTATATGATCACAAATTGCAAACTTTCCGGAGCGTTGGTGTTTATCGTCAGGTATATGTATCTTTTACGTGGGTTTTTATAGATTATTTTGTTTGTCCTATATAAGAGAGACCACAACAATCAAGTTTGTATACTCGTGCATCAACAAGATGCATTATAATCTCTGTGGTATTCCACTCTCACTCACTTGAATCTCCATAAAATTTTATACCACGCAAGTGCTTTTCCAAATTGGTAAAAAGGTGAAAATCAATAGGCGTTAGGTCTTGAAAACATGACGAGTACAGCGACAACGAAAATCCAGCCGTTAAATTGGCAGCGTTGGCAATAACAGACCAAGATACAGTATTGTATGATGGAAAAGTATTTCAGCACGCAACTTTTTTCGTTGTTTATTTTGTAATTCTTTGCGTAATTTTTGGTCAATGATGCGTTATTATTTGTCTTTTAGCTAAATAATTGATTATAATGATGCCTTCCACGTCCCAGAAAACTCTTGGCTGGCGTTGGGCACGATCTTTCCGAGAACTTAATTTAATTTTCTTCTCCCGTTGTCCGTGTCCCGTTAACCCGTCAAGACAGTGAACTCATGTTGCGTCAGTCACGAAAGCCGAAAAGATTCTGGGAATTCATCAATAGTTCCGAGTTCCAATCCCGAGTTAGGCCAAAATCCGTCATTGGGTTTTCTGTCAACATTCTCAGCAACAGCACGTAAAACCGTTGGTTCCGCGCCTGATCTCTCTGCAGTCGTGTCGGATTGTCGTTTCACCGGACTATTGAGTGAGGGAATAGAGGGCGCAGTTGTGCTGACGCACACACGAGTGCACTATAGTTCTGTCCAGCGCAGATGGCTAGTCTCGTGTGATATTCACCGCCGTGACCGATATTCTGTCTTGACATTATTATTATTGTAAACTTCTCTTGTATGTAAACATTTGACTCAAAATTCTCGACTCGAATAACTTTGGAGGTTGCATAAACCACTTTTAGCAAATAAAGTTTTTAAAATGTTAAGCTTCTATACGTTTACATAACGAACAATGTAATAAAAGTGCTCTCACTGCATATTTTGCATAGCATTTAAGCCTTAGAAAATATTAGAGACAATAAACCTATACTTTTATTTTTCTTTTGCTATTGGCGTGGTAGTTGCGCAAGATAAGAACATGATTGTGTGTACTGATAACTCTCTAAGCGTCCATGGTCATGACACCGCACCTTTTTTATTACTAATTTATTTACAACAACTACAATCTGAATCAGAGAAATACAACAATATGAGGTCACAAAATTAAATTAATAACAATTAAAATAAAATAAAATAAATTATTAAGTGTAGCCGTGGAAGCTAAGAGGCATCATCGTAAATTACACAGTATGCGAGCAACCTGAATTTAATCACCGCTTCACTATCACTACAGCCCATCACAATCCCACTGCTGAACATAGGCCAGCCACAAAGTACGGTCCTACACAGCATCCATTGACTAACCTGCGTGTTTCAGCAGGCCCGCACTCTATCTAGATAGATACTCCATATACGCGAGTGGACTGAAAAGATTCCGACCTAACAAAGATGCAAGATATTTTGTCTTAAAAAAAAATTTCTACATAGTTTCTGTGTCTACACACTTCTCACAGCGATGCTCCCATCTCAAAATAATTGTTCACGAAGGTCATTGCCTCCTCATTTGACGAAAGTCTCTGTCCTCCGAGTGCAATTTTTAAATGAGGGAACAAAAGGAAGTCGCTAGGGGCTAGATCTAGTGAGTAAGGTAGAGATGGTCAAGCAGTTCAAATTGTAATTCGTGGATTTTTGCCATGGCAACGGCTGAGGTGTGAGACGACGCGTTGTCATGGTGAAAAACAGGATTTTCTTTTCTGCAAATGTGGCCGCAATTTCTGCCTTCAGTTTGTCAAGTAGGGATGCGTAGTATATTATACTCCTGTAATGGTTTTTCCTTTTCGAAGATATTCGATTAAGATAACTCCATGACTATCCCAAAAAACTGTTGTGACTGTATTTTTGTTGCGGGCGTGTAATGGTGTATCCAAGTTTCATCTACACTAATTAACCGGCGTCAAAACTCGGATATATTGCGCCTAAACTGCGCCAACAGAGCGTTGAAATTGTTCATTATAACACGTTTTGGTCTAACGTGAGCAAACGCGGCACCCAACGCACTGACAGCTTTCTCATGCCTAAATCTTGATTGACATTTTCAAAGCCTCTGCTATCTCTCTCACTTTAGTTCGGTGGTCTTCTAGCACCATTTGGTGAACTTTAGCGATGTTATCGTCAGTAGTTGCAGTTTTTAGACGTCCCGAACGCTCCCAAACTCTCACGGCCACGTTTAAATTCAGCTACTCAAAATTTCACTGTGTTAAATGATGGTGCAGGGTCCCCATAAACAGAGTCCAACTCATCTTTGATTTGCGCCTGTATTGCCTTTCAAAAACAAAAATTTTATGACTCGTCTCGTGTAAGACTCGGTTGAAACGAAGTTCCTTTTGTAGTATATTATTATTATTGATAGTCGTATTATATTATTGATTAACAAATACAAAGAAATGAATTACTAGCGTCTATTAAAATGAGGAGTCATTTTAAATATTATTTCTTTCATGGCAAGATTAGAAAAAGTGCGAGGGAGATGGATTTTATTCCATCTCCCTTCCTTATAGTCGACAAAGCCGTGTACACTACGTCAGAAGGGGTCGTCACGGAAAAATCTTACACTTTTCTCGCTTAGCCAACATCCGTCAAATTCGTACCATCAGATTAAGAACTTCGTTCCAATGAAAAAAGTAATTTTATGTAAAAATTAAAAAGTAATTTTAAGCACTGAGTTAACACGTGCTTAACGTTACAGTGGGACGTATGTAGGCTGTTACTTTTTTACATTTAATTGTCATCGTTATCTTCAATTATCGATGAATAATTCACAACTCCGTATATAGATCTCTACACTACCTTAGATGGTATTCTCGGGAATCAGTCTGCCAATTTTCAATTTTTCATATTATGAATTCTAACGTGTCCGTATGTTGACTTGTATAGGCATAGGCATGACCTTAGATGGTGAGATGGATGGATGGAGATCAAACACCGCCGCGCCGTCGCGCCGCCGATAAAATTCAAAATCGATCTATTTCATTTTAAAGCGTAAATATAAGAAACCTTTTTTTTTATTTAAACATTATCCCCACACTAGGATTTTCTCCTGTATCGTGGAGACAGTTTACAAACATAAATTGCAGGAGGACAAACATCCAGACCCGGAACAATTATTTGTAGGGCATGCAAATACTTGTTCCGTGCGGGATTCGAACCCGCGGCCCCCAGCGCAACGACTCATTGCTAAGCCACTGCGCCACGGAGCCGTCAAAGCCGTTATTACATTTAATCCCACAATGTGATAAGAGAATAAAATGATGATTACCAACGTGCAACCAGCCAGTCTAAGAAAATTAAATATCTAGAGACAATGTGAAAAGTCTGTCAACTCGTACTGTGGCAGGACGGCTTTCAGTTTTTTGCCCTAAACCCTCTCAGGAATCTTAGAAGGCATGCGCACAGTAGTGGGACATGTATCTAAACATAATTGACAAGTGAAGCTGGCTGCCTGGATCGCTCGCTAAGACGAGACTAGGCCGAAACGTATATAATATCTTATTTACTTTTAGTATTTGTACTGATTTTAAGGATAACATGTGTGGAGTGGGCTAAGCCCACGCTGGCCTTTTTATACTTGTAGTATATAATATACATGCCGACTCTTTAATTTTGTGAAAAAAAATAGGGTGTAATAGGTAAACAAAGTGTAAGCCTATATCATAAATATTTTTTTTAATTTATTTTTTCTTATTGACATTTTATTCAAATCTATATACTACATACTTATTTAAGTTAAAGTTTAACGCCAACTTCAGAAGCTACTGTGTGAAAATCATGCGTACTTTTTATTAAAAGTTTAATTAAGACCTAACCTATACCTAAACTTTACATTTTATTTTACAAATTAATATTTTACACTAACGAATCACATATGCCTTTTACAGTTACGACGGTATATCGAAGATGATGAAAAAAACATCATTATCTCACCATTACTGTCTAAAAAATTAATACCTATTTTATTAGTCCATGTATTGCAAATTAAGACTACTAATGGAATACCGTTTTGTGTTACAAGAATATGACGAAATGACACACTTAGTTTTTATGTCATTTCTTATACTATACATACTTAAATTGGTTTTTGCATAGCACTGATTACCTGAAGCGCAGTGCCGCCTTTTTCTTTTGCCCGGAAGGTAAATGTACATATTACTACACATTACATAACTTTATATCAACCTGATTAATATAGGGCACGTTATAAAAGGTTGTAAGAGCGATTTTATTATCTACCTATATTGTGTACTTCTAAAGGATATGAGGTTAAGTTGATAATTTTATTGATTGTGTCACGGCCTCGCAATTCCTCTCATTCTCGTAACTTTAGTCACAGCAAATATGAACTGCAACTATAATACACATGAGGCATGTAATATGTTTTCCTTTTATAAAATAACTAGTAATTTGTTATATCTGGATTCTACTACAGCTCCACCTACCGGGTCCAACTATGCCTATAACCTTTGCCTATAAACTTTGTCAACATATTGCTTGCCCTTCCGCGAAGTGCAAGCAAAATGTTGACAAAGTTTTACCGCAATGATGAACGGTATAGCAGCGCTTAAAATACGAACAAACAACATCTATATATTAGATTTATACCAATATAGTTCCATTTAATATCGTTAATAGTGTTAGTATTTTTGGAATAATTCTGCCTAGTTTCTTTTCCGTGAGGTCTTTTCCGGCGTAAGAGAACCCCTCATCCCATATCCCATATATAAACGTGGTAGAGCCATGCTGCAGCTATATTATGGTTGTAGCACGAATGGGTCGGCTCGACCGGGGAAGGACCACGCTCTCACAACAGAATACCAGCGTAAAATAACAGCTTAGTGCTGCTGTGTTTCGTATGGTGAGTGTAGGGAACCGGAGACCCATCTTAGTCCTCACGGCTAACAACGCATCTGTATTTTGATTAGAAAACGAAGATAGATGTAGATTTCTATGGGTCACAGCAACCACTTACCATCAGGTGGACTGTGTGTTCGCTTGTCAACCTTATCCTATAAAAAATATCGTCTCCAGGCAAGTATTGGAAATGCAACGAAGATTTCATTAAGTCCGCTAGATCATCTCGCATGCATCATAATATGCAAAATGACGTGACCGGCAACAGGGAGCCAAAGACTCGGGACTTCTGGCACTCCGTTTGTCAAGTGATAGCGATAGTAGCGATTATCGGTATGCATTATACAATTATTTGTATGACAGACAAATTGTAATCCTCAGTATGTATTACACGTATTGCCCGAGATACTAACAGACAACATATTCGCAAGAAGTCGCATTCTTTGTGACGTAACTCTCTCATTACTTGTAATAGTATGTACTGCTGATCCAACAACATTACCATAATTACGTGTTTATTATGTCTGGAGTATTTTGCTTAATGGACATAAGGTATCTATTGGCCAAATACACAAACAATTTTAAGATGTCAAGTTTCGTGATGTCACGGTTACTTTGACTTAAAGTGATAGAGACAGCACGAGATTTAAGGGCATCTTAAAATTAAGCGGCGTTTGAGTATTTGGGCATATATTGCATTTTATTTTATTTATTATTATTATATAATTAAATCAATCAAAATTTATCTATCATAATGAAATAGTGATGCAAACTTTGAAGTTTCAAAGGCATTTTTTTATAGGATAGGGTGACAAACGAGCACACAGTCCACCTGATGGTAAGTGGTTGCTGTGACCCATAGACATCCACATTTATCCTCAATAAAGAATCAAAATGCAGATGCGTCGTCACCCGTGAGGACTAAGATGGAATGCCTCTTTGCCAGTAAAATGGGTCTGCGGTTCTCTACACTCACCATACGAAACAGCAGCACTAAGCTGCTATTTTACGCTGGTTTTCTGTGAGAGCGTGGACTTTCCCCGGTCGAGCCGACCCAGTCGTGCTACAACTATACTACTAATATAGCTGCAGCATGGCTCTACCACGTGTAAAATACATACATACTTATTAATATCTGCTAAATCGAAAAGTATCCAATCTAACATTGATTTTGCAGCATGTTTCCACTGTAGAAAAGGTAAACAAAAAAATATCAAGCCATAAATGTTTTTTTAATGCACATAAATACATTTTATTAGTTTTTTATTGTTTTTTTACGTGTCAAAGTTTAGTTAATACAACCTGATATTTTCCAGGCTAGATTAAACTTCCTTTGGTGAGCAGCTTTTATCTAAAGATCTTATTCGACTACTCATTTTCTATAAAATTTATGAGGCAATTTATGGAGAAGAAATATGTTCAGCGTTAGCCTTTTGATAGGTTCTAATGACTGGATGAACGTACATAATATACTGTATATAGTTAATACTGTATGTAGTAAATAATAATACTGTATAAAATATTTTTTTCTTTTCGAAACATCGAACTTAATCTATGCCACGGTGCTTCGTTAGTTAAAAACGTTTTGCCTGCTTCCTGCTTATTTAGGTCATTACGGCTGCATGGTTTTAAAATAGATTTCTTTCTGTTGTAGTATAAATAATATTACATATTTGTTAAAATTTTTATCATTTTCTTTTATTTCCTGATTCTATAACTGAACGTAAAAGCAGCTTCTTAATACAGCCATGTTTCGTAAAATGAGTTTAGAGAACTGGAGACCCTTTTTACTTGTTACGAGGCGCATTCTATCTTAGTCCTTAGGTGTGACATCGCATTATTTTGATTATTAGTCGAGAATAGATGCAGGTTACTATGGGCCATAGCATCCACTTACCACCGTGTGGAGTATGTGCTTGGTGCTTTATTCCATAAAATCTGTATATCTATATTCTAATACTTCGTTTATTTGAGTTTTTCCATAAGTTGTTTTAACAACTTCATATAATGTTACAATAAGGAATGCATGTTTTGAATTAGTATATTCTGTTCACGCGATCGAAGTGACTAGTTATATTTGTGTTTTTTGACACAAGCGCTACTATTGCCGACTTGTTGCATCCTGGGTTCGATTGCATGTCTATCGCTATTAACCATGTTTTTCTTTTAGGAACGATTGCGGTCACGTTGCGCATACCATTTGTAACCTACATTGTTAAACAACAATATTTAGGTAAATAAGTGTTTTAATTTATTAAGTATTTCGATTTAACTTTGAATTATTTTTTTAAAGATGAAATAAGTATACTATAATGTATTAATATGATTTATTGACTAACTTGAACACTAATTTAAGTTAAAAAGACTTTTAATTTTAATAGAAACATGTAAATTTATTTATACTTTAGTTAATGTACTGCGCACTTTACCATCTGTGGCTACATCATCTCTTACCATCAGATTGAGGAGTTGTTTTATTTTTAACTTTTTGGAATAATTGAACTTTCAGCTTCTACTCTTCTAATGTCGCGACAACCGCTGTGTAATCGATTACTACACTAGGAACAGAATTTGAGTAATGGAATATATCGTTCTTACAAGATTATATTTATCGTTTTAAATATCAGAGTTACAAACAATAGCGGCAAGTTCATCAACAATAATTGTCAGCCTTTTAAAGCCTTCTTACAGGCCGTCATAAAAATATGCTAGCTATATACTTCAAAACTTGTCACTGACGATGCTATTTTTGCCTGTCGAATTTTGTGTTTAATTGTTTTGCCAACAATTCGCTCCCGAAACCTCGTATGTCAACCAGCCGTGTGAGCCACGCTGGTAAGGTTGAATGTTGAACGAATTGTATGGGGATAGAGGATAAATAGGTATACGTGGTAAAGCCATGCTGCAGCTATATTAATAGTATAGTTGTAGGACGAATGGGTCGGATCAACCGAGGATGGACCACGCTCTCACAGAATACCAGCGTAAAATAGCAGCTTAACGCTGATGTGTTACGTATGGTGAGTGTAGAGAACCGGAGAACCTTCTTACTGGAAACGATGCATTCCATCTTTTCTGCATTTTGATTCGTGATCGAGTGATCTATGGGCCACAGTAACCACTTACCATCAAATGGACTGTATGCTCTTTTGTCACCATTATCCCATAATAAAAATTGGTAAAAGTACCCCAACCTTTACCATACACCTTAAAGAAATGCTTTTCCTTACATTTAGGATTATATTACTAAATCCTAGAGGCTAGTACATAATGGTTCAGCAACGCGGATGCGTGCGGCGGGTTCAGGACCATTTTGTTTACCTATAGATTTTGTCTAGATGTTGGTCCATGTAAAATTTATGCATGTATAACACTTTTTTATAGGAGAGGGAGCAAACGAGCATACGGCTCACCTGATGGTAAGTGATTACCGCCGCCCTTGAACAACTGCACTCACCAGACGAAATGCAGAAGCGGAGCTTCTACTTCACGCTGGTCTTCTGTGAGGTTGTGGTACCACCCCGGTTCGAGCCGGCCTATACGTGCAACAGCAAAGGCTGCCGCGTACCACTGTAACTTTACACTACTTCCACGATACAATAGATATTCTAGTATATGGAAGCAGTTGGGTAATGTTATATTAATCTTAGACGCGGTATCTTATGTTAACGACGCTTTTGTTGTTAACCTTTCGACCTTTACAACTTAACAAGATTTACAATTTACTTTGGGTTTTAATGACTTTTGAAAGTAACATTTTCCAACTTTCATCACATTTTGTTACATTTGTTTTAAAAAAAAGACTAAGGGCATATTCATTTTAGCTAAAACAAGTACAAGCTTACACTTGAACGTGCAGCAGCAACTATGCCGAGCAGCGAACTGTACATTCTTTTAAGATTCCTGATCAATTATTATACTTCATATCTCTCCTACCCGGGGTACAAATTGGAACACTCCTTTGTGCCCCGGGCTGGAGTTTGCGTATATGTCAGAGAGGACATCTGTTTTCGACGCCTCGGCAGTCTTGAAGGTACGGAGCTGTCCATCCTATGGCTGCGCGTAGACAGCGACGATCATCCCCGCGTCTACGGGTACATCTATAGGTCCCATAGCGGTAATGCCGACACAGACCGACTCATCGACCACGTCCATATGGCTGCAGACTCCGTGTTAGAACAGGTCCCATCCGCAGAGATCGTGATACTCGGTGATTTTAACGCCCACCACGCTGAATGGCTTGGTTCTTGTTTAACCAATCATGCGGGTAGATCTGTCTATGACTTTGCTTTGGCATATGGTCTAACACAACTGGTACTTCGCCTACGCGGATCCCAGATGTGGAAGACCATGTACCTTCCCTGTTGGACCTGGGCTCTTCGGACCATTGTCTGATCCGGAGTACGGTGCCACTCACGCTCCAATCGCAGTTGCGATCTCCAGCTTGCCGCCGTGTTGGCACTATAGGTCAGCTGACTGGGACGGGATGCGGTCTTTTTTTGCATCCTACCCTTGGGGTTTGCTTCTCGCTGGAAGATCCCAGCGTTGTTGCCGATTCTGTTGCTGATGTGGTACTTCAGGGTAAGGAACTTTTTATTCCATCCTCTGTGGTGCCCATCGGCAGATCAGGCAGATCCCACCCTTGGTTTGATTGCTCATGTAAGATTGCAGTAAGCAGGGGTGTTGTCAAGCCTGGGCTGCGGCTTCGGCGACTCGGTAATGTAAACACCAGCATGCTTAAAAAGAAGTATAACTTCGCCTCCAGGTCCTTCAAAAGAGTTATTGCCACAAGGCAAAGTCAGAGCACATAGGCAGAATTGGCGAGAAACTAATTCGCCTTCCTTGGGGAACCCGTGCATTTTGGTCTCTCGCCAAGGCTGTCCAAGGGAACTTCTGTCAGCCATCTCTTCCATCTCTGCACAGAGAGGACGACTCTCTGGCCCATGCCGCAAAGGAGAAAGCTGATCTGTTGAGCTCTCTCTTTGCGTCCAACTCGACTCTAGATGACGGGTCGAACACACCGCCAACCATCCCGCGATGTGAGTGCTCCATGCCGGATGTGCGGTTTACACAGCGCTCGGTCCGCAAAGCATTTTTCTCCCTGGACGTCAGCAAGTCGAGTAGGCCCGATGGAGTCCTTCCCATTGTGCTGAAGACGTGTGCTCCGGAGTTGGCACCGGTTTTAACGCGTCTTTTCCGGTACTCCTACTCCCAAGGCGTAGTCCCGAATTCATGGAAGACCGCTTTGGTCCACCCGATCCTTAAAAAAGGCGACCGCTCAGACCCGTCCAACTACAGGCCTATCGCCATCACCTCCTTGTTCTCCAAAATAATGGAATCCATTATAAACTGCCAGCTCATGAGGTATCTTGAGGATCACCAGCTGATTAGTAACCGCCAGTAGGGTTTTCGTCGGGGTCGATCAGCTGGTAATCTTCTAGTCTATCTGACTCATAGATGGGCGGAGGCAGTAGAGTCCAAAGGGGAGGCATTGGCCGTTAGTTTGGACATAGCGAAGGCCTTCGATCGGGTTTGGCACGAAGCGCTTCTTTCGAAGCTTCCTTCCTATGGGCTTGCCGAGAAATTGTGCAAATGGATCACGAGTTTCCTTGCTGATCGGAGCATCAAGGTCGTAGTAGACGGTGCATGCTCTGATTTCAAGCCTATCAATGCTGGTGATCCACAAGGCTGCGTGCTATCACCAACGCTGTTTCTCCTGCATATCAATGATATGTTGCTAACTGGTAGCATTCAATTCTATGCAGACGACAGCACTGGTGATGCCTTATATACCGGCCGTGCCAATATTTCTCGAGAAAACGTCGCCGAGTACCGGGACAAACTTGTGTCTGAAGTCGAGTCTTTGCTTAACAAAGTCTCGGATTGGGGCCGACTAAATCTAGTCCAGTTCAATCCCCAGAAGACACAAGTTTGCGCGTTTACCGCTAAAAAGAACCCCTTTGTCGTATCTCCTCAGTTTCAAGGCACTCGCCTTGCTGCCTCAGCTAGTATCGGAATCCTTGGCGTCGACATATCGAATAGTGTGCAGTTTCGTGGTCACTTGGAAGGGAAGGCCAAATTGGCGTCTAAAAAGATTGGCGTGCTCAGCAGAGCGAGACAGTATTTCATGCCGGCATATCGCTTGCAACTTTACAAAGCGCAAGTTCGGCCCCACATGGAATACTGTTCTCATCTTACGACTTAGGACCCATCAAAAAAAGAGCTTACACCTTTCTAAAAGGCCGGGAACGCATCTGCAATTTCCGTGGTGTTGCGGTTGTTCATGGGCGGCGGTAGTCACTTATCATCAGGTGAGCCGCATCATGCTCGTTTGCCCCCTCTTCTATAAAATAAAAAAATGAAAAAACCACGTATTCGACTTTGAAGGACACCACCGTGAGACAACGGCATGTCTAAGAAATCTGCGGACAGGTATTTGGAATCCTTCGGTGTTCCACAAAACATGCTCAGAAATGAGACGAGGACTGTGCTCGGCAGTGGGTTGAACTCTTATATAGGTTGTTATATTCTACTAATTTAATTTTTGACATAATTTTCACTACCTTAATATATATAATATATATATATATATATATATATATATATATATATATATATATACACGTTACTTTTATCCTAGTTGAAAAAATGGCTTTCCCCCATACATTTCCTCGTAGTGATACTTGCCGAAGTTGCCACGCTTGGCGGTCTGATTGGCAACCACAGTTTTTTTTTAGTATTTTGGAATTAGGGAGACTTTGCTGCCCATCTCCTGGTTAGTTTTCCTCTGTTGCTTCTTACGACACCAACGGGGCGATATGGGGTAGTGGATATTTCTTACACCGCCACTACACGTGAATTATTTTATAGTATATTAAATTAAATTATGTATTGTCACCAGACATCCAATAACAATGGAGAATACTCAACACGAAGCTTGCCTCGAGTGAGAATAGACGCCGGATCAAACGGAGCCAATGCGGGAGTAAGATTACGTTGCTGGGCGGCACCGCCTTCCATTACCGAGGAAGAAGTTGAAGACGACATAGAAGATGACGCAGTATCGTTGCGAGCAGTGTCTGTTCAAGGTAAGTCGAAGAACTTTACCGATATTTATACAGAACTCAGTAAAATCTTAATGTTTCGTTATGTAGTTAATTTCTAATATATATATATTTCAGGATGGTTCATACATTATATATATGTATATAATCAAAGGTTCATACTGATATTTATGATTTTGACTTCAATCTACATAGATTATTGAACCGTTTAAATTTACTTTAAAAGTTTGTTATATAGTACCATCTAGCGTCGAATAGTTGTAACTGTGATGTTGCATAGATGGCAGTAAGTATCGTTGTCTAGTATTGTAGTTTTTTTGGTAGTTACCGCTAGATGGCGAGCGATTTGTTAAATACTATAATGCATTGGTGATAAAATTATTTCGTTACTAAACGAAAATGTAAAAATACTATAAGTACTATAACAATTTGTTTAAATTCAATCCAAAATACACTTTGTGTTAAACATGTTAGTAATAAGAACTTTAATGTTATTGGGAATGTTTAACTTTAATTGGTTTAATACCTACCTACTGATGACGTAGCGGCGACCTGAATTCATCACAACATAATGTATATGTAATGATGAATAGCACATGCTAGTTGCTAGAGACCATCTCAATGAGGGCATCCACGATTTATCTGCCACCAGGGTATCACTACTTAAAAATGAGGTATTTGACAGATTTCATACGTAGCGGAGAAGTTAATTTGTTCGAAAAATGTTCTGTACCCACTATTAGTTACATTTTATATTACTTAGATTAAAAATATATTCATAAAAATTAAAAGAAGAGATAAAAGTGTGCAAAACATTAAATAGCAACCACTGAGGCGTGGTTTTGTGTATTTATATAATACTCTAGAAACTGATTTACGTTTATTTTATTTAACTTTTTTAATTTAACTTTTAAAACTAACTTCTCAAATCACAATTAAACGACATTGTGTAACAAAAACGTTACCTCAGTGTCAACTAGCGACATCTGATGAGCGATAGATTATTAGCCCTCATTATCAGACTTGATTGATCAATGAAGGCTATTGATTTTTTTCTCACTAGATGTCGCTAGTTGGAGCTGAGGTAAAGTTATTATATTATATATATATTACAGTATCACTTTAAATGAAAAGTTGCGTTTCAAATGAAAGGTTTTCGGTTTCTAATGTATGTGCAAAAAAAAATTTGCATCTGTGGTATTTTTACACATTTTACCTCTCTTTTTTAATTCTTTTACTTTTAGGAAGATGTTTTGTGTAGTTTTTTAATCCATTTCTAATAATATAAAATATAACTAATGTTTTAGATTAATTTCCTTTTATATTAAATGCCCCCGCTATGAAATCAGTGAAATATTTCACCTCATTCCTAAGTGGCGTCGCCCTGGTTGCACAAAAAGTTGTGGATGCCCTTATTATTTTTTAGACCATCTATTTTGTGCCATGCGTCAAAGGCTGCATTTTTTTTTTTCAAATGTCGTATTATCGAGGCTTTACCTACTTACTGAAAAAATATAGTACTTAGATGGCGGAAAAATAAGTAACTTATAGCATGTTTCAGTAAATATATTACCAGCTAGATACGGAGGAAGTCGACGGATGTAGGTGACTCAGGTCTGAGTTTTGTGGCAATCCTTGGGGGAGGCCTATTTACAGCAGTAGAATTGTGAAGGTCTGTTATGATGATGATGAGAAACTAACGACTAACGGGGCATGAGCGATTGATTTACCGGCGTTAGTCGACTGATGGTGAACATGTTAGGTGTTAATTTCTTTGATGAATTTTCTGCCATTAGTTGCCAGAGCCTCGTTCGCTAACGCCGTATAGTTGAAGTTGTTACTTATTTATTACTAGCCAACCGCTCCGATCACGCTTGTGGAATCTACTAATGTTATTTAGGTTTTTTGTTAAACTCTCCAAATTTTTCGGATAAAATAGAAAGAGGTATGTAAGGATCGTGACACTTGGCGATCTGTTCTCTCTGGCTACCCCGTCAGGGATTGTGCGTGACGATAAATAAAATGAATAAATAAATATAGCTTATATTACTCCTGGTTCTGCAGCAGTGCACTGCTCTGTATCTGTTCGTGAAGTTTCATCATAAGACAGACAAAAGTTTTACAAATGCACACTCATCTCTTAATAGCATGCAAATGACCCCCTGAGCTCGAAAGAAGGCAGTTATTTTGATATTATGGACAGACACTTGTAATGAAAATTAATAAGAAATTTATCATAAACATGTGATTATGGTGATGTTAAATAATGTTTCAAAATTATATTTTACATTTTAAAGGAATAATATGTTTTGCTGCATTGAGCCTTTATTAACAGACTCACTTCACATGAAAATATTATTGTTACGACTCTTTTCTAGAAATGAAATAATGGGATCTATTGGATGTTTTACTATGTAGGGAGGGCAACTCTACATCCTAGCTACTGCGATCGTTGCAATGACTGGCGACAATGGTATCTTCTTAAAATTTGGTAGAAACATCTAGTAATTGAATATTCATGGATTCATTATGTTAATTAAATAGTATGTATTAGTATCATCTACAAACTAAAATAACGGCAAAGAACAAATGCACTTATCATAATACCGAAGTCGGATTCAATTTTCTGCAAAATCGTATTTAGTTGAAGAGCGAGAAAAGTAAGAAATCTTTTCAAGATACTACAGATGGGTGGTTTATTCAAACTATACTATAGATACTATACTAGATATTTATCTAGTATCTACACACACACACACACACACACACACACACACACACACACGCACGCACGCACGCACGCACGCACGCACGCACGCACGCACGCACGCCCGAATGCCCGCCCGCCCGCCCGCACGCACGCACGCACGCACGCGGGCACGCACGCACGCGAGCACGCACGCACGCACGCACGCACGCACACACGCACGCGAGCACGCACGCACGCACGCACACACGCACGCGAGCACGCACGCACGCACGCACGCACGCACACACGCACATACGCACATACGCACATACACACACACACACACACACACTAATATTATGAATTTTTACTTTTTCATCTCTTATCTCAGCCCCTGTAATGACTTAAAGGATTCAAGTCTCAATTGATATGCTCCATTGAGAGTGGCCAGGCTTCTCATGTTCACAAAGTTTTCTTAATTTCTCAGTTAGACATGCAAAGTGTCTTAACCGCCGAACACGCGGTACATTATAAGTTATAACATAATAACATATAAGCATTTACATTACTGATACAGATTTGCGCAGATATGTAGCAGTTAGTTTTTTAAATGGAACTTACTATATATTTGTGTATTACACATAACCTTATAATGTGTTTAAACGTTAATGACTGAATTGTGTTCCTAGCTAAAAGTCCGACGTGTTTTTAAAATGCTTGTTGACTGTCATTAGCTGGAAATAGGGTAACCACGATATATTTAGAAAATAATCTCGCACCATCTACTGTGTCCACTGTAATGAATACCATGCATATAAATATTGCGATATCCGTTCATTTTATTTCACTTCATTATATATACTCGTACATACTCGTAATATGAATAGTTCATAATGATTGCTTATATTTCCACGAACACTACACATTGAATAAAACTATTTTCAAATAAAAATAGTTCATCATGTATGTAGAGACAAATAATAAAAGTTATAAGATGACATACATATAAGGTTTTAATTGTTTAAATTGGAGAGTACGAAGCTTAGAATATTGCTTGAGGTTTAAACTGGGTAAATTCTAGCTGGAGCAGCTAGGGGACTCTGAGCGAACTCCTACATATATAAATGTGAAATAATACATGTGACAGATATTATACCGTGAATTATTGGTATACTGTCAAACTGTCAAATATAAATATAAAACTTATCTGTCAAACTTCTTTTTGAATTTTAATGTTTTATCTTTTTTTGTGATATCGGATTAAAACTTAATATTATGTACGTAAGTTATATAATAGATTTAGGGATTTTGTGTAAATTCTTTAGTATTTAAATGTGTTGTCTTTGGATGCTCACGAGAAGGACATTGTCCGGGGAAAGCGGAACGGACGACAGTATGGTAGCAAGGAAGACAGAGGCCGCGCACCGTAACGAGGCGTCGCCCGCGCACCCATCCGGCACCAATCGATTACAACCCGCTTTTTACTGCACTCCCGGCCGCATACTTTGAACTTTTTACAATGTAACCGGCGACAGTTTCGACAGGAATGCATTTGAACGAGCTGTCATGATTTATCTACGTAACAGCAGCTAATAGTCCTTTGCGCTGCCTGAATAATCGAGAAAGTTTTTAAACGCATGGCTGATAGCGATGTTTGATTTAGGCAGACACGAAATAAAATTAGAAGTTAAGGTAAAGCCACGTAAGAAACCTACTAAGAGAAAACAAAATCGTGGCCCCGGATAGTTAGTGTTAGTAATCACGTCAAAAATACGTAAATATCTGACCCGACAACATTTCACAATTCGAACTGTCGTTTCGCCTGCCTATTCAGGGTATTACAGTAAATTATTTTCATTGGGAGAGGTCTCTAGTATCTGTGTGTCTGTTTTACAAGTAAAGAAGGAGAGTTACCACAGGTTGAAATTATTGAGAAAAAAAAATGGAATGAAGTTTTTATTGTAACAATTTAGTCGACATTGATTTATTATTTTTAGTTCTTCGAAGATAGCTTTTAGGTACATTTTTTTTGAAGGTATATGCATAACAAGCAAGTGTATATTACAACATTAGATACATGTAGTGTGAATGCAGCTTAAAGTACTGTAGTTGGCACAATGACCGCTGTCCCTTCGTCTGGCGCAATCGAGCTAAAACGAGCACAATTACGTCCCTGCCATTTTTAATTGATATGACTCCCTCGACTGGCGGCAAGAGGGACACCAGCAATCACCATATCCAGTGAGCATAAAGCATTTAATTACTGGACTCACTAGCATCGGTGAAGTGTTCTTGAATGGAAATAGAACTTACCGACAAATATAAATGAAGTTAAATAAAATCTATATATAAAATCTTATTTTTCGATTTAAAAAACTTTATAATTGTAAAGAATTACATTTTTAAAATTACTATAGTTTCAAATTGAAGTTCGAAGAATGGAAATGAAACTGCGAAAGAAACTAAGTACCTAGTGTAGTGTTCTCTTTTTCATTTTTGTAGCCAATGTTAAAATAAGTGTAGTTTCGCCCATAGGCAATGGAAAGCATTATATTTTATTAAAATAACCTTAACTCAAAGCTCGTAAACGCATCGCAAACCCGAGCACACCAGCCCCTACAAGTAGTTGAAAATAATATTATTGATAAAAATATTTATTAATCATAGACAAATTTAAAGGTCGATAAAAAATTTGTGAGCCTGGAATTTCATCCTCAATTTTAGCCGGGGAAAAGTTCGTCTGCTAAAGATATGCTTCTCCGATTAGGGATTCTATACCGTAATGGCTTTGCCATGAATTACTTACTAATTGAGAGTAGTTTCAAACTCCTTCGCACTTTAGTCGTAAACTCGAGTTAATATCACATTATAATTTACTGTACAAATCATAAATTAGCACTTTAAGTTAGTGGTAGGTCAGGGGGTAAGCGCTTTCTTTAAAAAAAAAACAATGTCCAGTGGGATAGCGCGGTGAACTCTTCCTTACTCTAAAACTATCAATAATGAGAGAAACCTTTGCAGGAGTGAGACTAATATAGGCTGTTACTTACTAAGAGAGTTCAAATGCTGATTTATTACTTAAAAAAAGAAAAACACCTTCACATGTAACAAATTAAATCTACCAACACCTTAGAATACACAAGCAAGCTAGCATACGAATACCTTATGCATGCTTTTAAGACCAACACGCATTAGGCATGTGAGCACGCATTGTATTACAGACTCTCCCTACTTAAAACCCTCTAAGAAATGAGAGGAGGCCTGTGCCCAGTTGTGGAACGCATGTTTTTTTTTAAATTTTTAGTTTATAATTCTTCTTAACTGAATGTTTAGTTGTTTAAAGATTGATTACTCGTTTAAATATATCTAACACAGAAAATATTTCTGTAGCCTAGGAAGCAGATGTTAGACACGAAGATATTTTTTAAATGTGCACTGAAAATCAATTATACGGGAACTTAAAATAAAAGTAAATAGAACTGAAACGTTTTCAATATCATCATCTTTATTATCAACATCATTATCATCACTACTACCACCACCACCAAATTCATCATCATAACAGCCCTTCACAAGTCCACTGCTGAACATTAGCCTCCCCCAAAAATGCTACGAAGCACGGTCCTGACCCACCTGCATCCATCGACTTCCTGCATATCTTACTAAGTCGTCTCGCCTTATTTTCGCCTACCGGTACGAGGCTGCCATTCGAGAAACTTGCTTTCCCATCGGTTGCCGGTTCTTCGAGCTATATTTTTCAATATATATAATGGTACATTCGGATAGATATTTTCTCCGTTTGTAAATTTTTAATTATTTATTTTAGTGTAAAATAAATATGACATTTTTATTTTCTTACTAGATTTTACTATGACGTAGATTGAGGGAAGAACTAACTATTTTAAATAAATTACTTTTTTTGTAAAATAATCCGTCTCCCATTAGAGTGTTGTGTGACCGTAAAGAAAACAGGGAGTCGATTGACACCTCCAAAATAGACGACACGATGTCGTGCTAACGGAAAGGAACCAAAAAGGAATTTCAAATTTAGAACAAATATTTTTTCCCCATCAACGCCCATCATCAAGTTTTATTTAAATGTTGGAGTTAGTTAACAAATTTAGTTGATCATTGATACATTGCAAGAAATGCATTTCAATAGAAATATGTATATTTACAGAAAACTAAAGTATGGAAAATTAAAGCACTCCTACTACATCACGAAATCTCTATATATAAAATCAATTGCTGTCCGTTAGTCTAGCAAAGACTCTAAAATGGCTGGAAATTTTTTGTGTTGTGGTCCCTGGATGATATAAACAATTCACAATTGGAGCCGCTAGGGGGCGCTGTTGTCGAGATCCAGAAAACACCGGTGCGAAGCGGGCCGCTGCGGATCACTAGTATTTATTAATTATCTTTTGACAAAATCAATTACATATCTCTATTGCTTAAGGATTCTTACAATTAATTTTTCTGCTGTCTCAATAGAAACATTCGATTTTTTTTAAACAGAACAGCTACCTATATTATATTCAAAGTTGGTTTCTATATGAGGCTGATGCCTTTGATTTGTCATTTAACACGAAACCTGACTCACACCTGGGGACTAATAGGGAAGTAAGATGTGGCTTGACTTACCGCCACTGTCCCTGTTAGGTTAGCTTGCGCTTGTCTTGAATATTAATTGACGAGTATCGATACATGAATACATGTTCGCAGAAAAAAATGCCCGGTGACACTACGTTACCAATTAATTTTAGTATATAGCATATCAAAACGTAATATGTTATTTTTCATAAAGAATAAGAATGCGATTTTTTAATAGGATACGGTGACAAACGAGCACACAGTACACCTGAAGGTAAGTGGTTGCTGTAGCCCATAGACATCTACATCTATCCTCGCTTGCGAATCAAAATGCAGATGCGTTGTCACCCGTGAGGACTAAGATGGAATGCCTCTTTTCCAGTAAATCGGGTCTTCGGTTCTCTACACTCACCATACGAAACAGCAGTTTTAAGCTGCTATTTTACGCTGGTATTCTGTGAGAGCGTGGTTCTTCCCCGGTCGAGCCGACGCATTCGTGCTACAACTATACTACTAATATAGCTGCAGCATGGCTCTACCACGTATAAATATATATATATATATATATATATATATATATATATATATATATATATATATATATATATATACTAGCTGACCAGGCGGACCTTGTTCTGCCCTTTTCGACGACCCTTCATATAAAAAATTCTTAAATACGCAATAAAAAATTTTGAGGGCCTATTATCGGGATAAAATCTATCCTATCTCTCAAGTTGGGCCAAAATGCACATAGTGTGCAAAATTTCATTGAAATCAGTTCAGTCCATCGCGGACAAACAACTTGACACGTAATTTTTATATATATATATATATATATATATATATATATATATATATATATATATATATATATATATATATATATATATATATATATTATATATATAATATACAACCGCTGCATTGGGACCGACAACACTATACCTAACATTATTTTGCACGCGTCGACGTATAAAAAAGTATGTAAATTGTTCTCATTTAATTTGCATTACATGCAAACTATTTCTAGTAGTGTATATGTCGTAACAATAAGTAACGACTAAGGAAAATGCCAGAAAAATTATGTCTTTCGATAGATGGCGGTTTAACTAGCTCGTTTACGCCGACGAGCAGAAGTGTCAAAGTAGCGAGAAGTCTAGTAATGCGTTCGTCATGTCGCTTGCCAAGTGTGACAGTTAAAAAAACGTGGTGGAGCCACTTTACGGCTACTTTATGGTTGCATCACGAATGGACCGCCTCGACCAGGAAAGACAACGCACTCATGGAATAGCAGCGTAAAATAGCAGCTTATTGCTGCTATGCTTTTAGTATGTTGAGTGTAGAGAACCAGAGGTCTTACTGTTCAGTGGTAACGAGGCATTTTATCTTAGCCTTCGGAGATTACAACGCATCTATATTTTGATTCTTAATCGAAGATATATAAAGGTGTATGTGGGCCACAGTATCTATTTACCACGTGGTAGAGCCATGCTGCAGCTGTATTGGTGGTATAGTTGTAGCACGAATGGGTCGGTTCGACCGGGGAAGGACCACGCTCTCACAGAATACCAGCGTAAAATAGCAGCTTAACACTGCTGTGTTTCGTACGGTGAGTGTAGAGAACCGGAGACCCCTTTTACTGGAAACGAGGCATTCCATCTTAGTCCTCACGGGTGACAACGCATCTGCATTTTGATTCTTTATTGAGAATAGGTGTAGATGTGTATTGGTCACAGCAACCACTTATCATCAGGTGGACTTGTCAGCCTATCCTATAAAAAAACCCATAAGATGGACCATATGCTTGTTTATCACTCATATTCTATTTAATAAATAAATTCTCACTTATAAAAAGGGAAGAGGCCCATGTCCAGCTGTGGATTTTTACTAGCAGTTGAAGATGATGATGTACATTTAATAATAATAATAATAAATAATATATGTACTGCGTTACAAGTGTACACTATGTCCACACCGATTTTTTTTTGTTTACCTGCACCTGGATTTGAGAGGTTGCCAGTGTCAATTGATTGGAAGTAAAATGCCAGTAAAATCAAAATTATGTTTTTTAAAACTTTGGTTACTTTTACTTAAAGTTTGATATAATTTAACTCTCAAAAAATTTACGTTATCGTTATGAGGCCTCCGTTTTCTCCGTCTGTAATGATGCGAAAGACAATGCTACGCACCAAGTAGCTTGCAACATAATTTGCCTACATTTTCCCCCTTAATATACATAATGCCACTATAGCAATTTGTGTGCATCTGTACAGTATACAGTAACTATTGCAGCAACAAATAGCACTATTTTTCTGTACCAAATATCATGTGTCATCCAACAATTAATTGATTTAATATTTGTTGTAAAGTTGTTTTTTTTATTTATTCTCTCAGAATAACTTAAAAATAAGGTCGGCACAAAAAACAAAATTCAAATTTCCTTTCATTTTCCTGAAATTACACACTTGACTTACAAGACTTGTCTCCACGTATTATCAGATATCAAACCGTAGGTAATATATTACTGTAGAGTAAATTTCGAACTATAAAATTTTATTCCATTCGTTTTGTTTCACTCCATACTTGCAATGACCATTAATGTCCACAGATAACACATTCGAGATTTCAGCCATATTTAGAATCGGTTAATTGTTTATACAACAATGCATTCCGCGCAGTTAATGTTGCTCGCCATATTGTTCTCGTTGCAAATTGTTTTGATTTCACTCCTAGTATTAGTTTAATAATTCATTCACGATGTGATGACAAACAATTCTGTGATTTTATCTGTCGGAATCTTACGTCATAGAATAAATAAATAGTATCTATGTTAAATTGTACTGCCATCTTATAGTAATTTCATACAAGACTGCCATCTTCAGTACTATATTCTCTTCTCTCTCTCTTTATAATTTAATATTAATACATAACTTTGTTTCTATAAGACGACTTTCTAGGATAGGTAGAAGTACCTATAAGTTTCCATGCTAGTATGGTACTGTATAATGTAACATAATTATGCTTAATAAATAAAAATAAAAAATCTACGCTATGATTAATCCTCAATTAAGAATCAAAATGCAGATCCGTTGTCACTTGTGAGGACTAAGACAGAATGCCTCTTTTCCAGTAAAAAGGGTCTCCGGTTCTCTACACTCACCATACGAAACATAGCAGCATTGAGCTGCTATTTTACGCTGGTATTCTGTGAGAACGTGGTCTTACTCCGGTCGAGCCGACCAATTTGTGCTACAACCACATTATAGCTGCAGCGTGGCTCTACCACGTAAAAAAACCTAAATCTCGGATTTACCGTAATTACCTAAACTATTATATTATAGTATTAAATGTCTTATAGTCTTTACGCTGTCCATTTTAGCCGATTAAAAATTTGACACACACGCAAGAAATAGTTATAGCACTATTTATCAGAATTTGCAATATTTTTCGAGCATTTTCATGTCGTCGATTTTTACAACACCCACGGGCGATATTGGGAGATGATTTCTTACGCTATTTGAAATTGTGACCGTGGAATTAAAAATGTTGAAATAAAAAATGTACATTATATATAAAAAAGTTTTAATGTAATAAATATTCTTGAAAATTGTGACACTGTTTTAATTATATTATCTATATTGATTATAACAAATGAAACCGTAAATTTACGATCATAGCACAAAAGTGGCAATCCTGTAAAAATAAATATATAATTCGAATAATCTATATTAAGCTAAATCCTTGCTGTCGAATCGAGTTTCCATAAAAGACGTCGTTTTCAAGGTTGTATTTTCGACTCTACCAGTCATGCGTTATTGAACTTTCATAAAAGTCGCCAGTGTTTCCGGAAGTCAATATGTTATTATTTCGTGTATTTTATATAGTAACCTTAATGTTGTAGGACCGCACTTAGTAAATATAAATTCATGATAATTGATAATTTTACAAATGTACATATAGTATTGGGAACAAATATTTCATTGATTCGAGCTGGTGTTTTCTTCTAAATAGGCGGTGTATGTTAATAAAATAATTACAACTAAGATAAAAGGTTTTATTATTTTTCTTAAATTATGAGTTTTTATACTTTGGATATAGAAATACATAACGGTTAAGCAATCATCTGTTGATGAATATAATTTTTTGATAAAAGGTATACTACATTATGTTCATATAACTTCTAAGTCTAATATGTTAAATTACTACAAACATGTACATACATTATTGGATATATTATGCGAAATTATAGCAAGAAAAATTTTGCAGGCAAGCGTGTTTTGTTTGCCGTTTTGCAGTTGATAAACAACGCAAAAAGCAACGAACCCTATGTTGTATTTCGCTAGGATATAATATGTAAGTGTATTAAAATTTAACACTTTCTTTTCTTATGATTATTTATTAAATTTTAGCCATTATAAAGGTTACAGCGTTCTTTTAAAAAATTTAAAGATTTTTTAATTTACAATTCATTTATTTTTAAAAATTATTAATTTACGAACCAACATTACACTAATAAAATAAATTGTAGAGCACGTTATTATTACAATTAAATGGATACCAAATAGGATTGTACCTTTAAAATTAGCTCTAGAAAAGAATTCAGTATTAGATAGTAGGTATAATTCGTTCATCTTTATTGTGTTGTGTACTACTGGAAGTTTTGGCAATCTAAAATTACGATTATTCTTTATAGGTTTTTATACCATAGCTCAGCACAAGAGAGCCAGTGTGAACACAGCCGTGGAGCATTCTATCTTAGTTATCACAGGTGACCACGCATCTGTAGCTTTCGTTGTTTGGAGTTGGCTGCAGGTGAACATTGACTACAGTAGCCACTTACTATCAGCTGGACTTTAAATTTGTGACATTGAATTTTTATAAAAATAAAAAAAAACAATCGCAAGCAGCATTCGCAACATAAGGCACACACATTACTTTTCATCGTATATGTGTGCGTTACATTCGAGTAGAAACATCAATGCTATAGCTAATGCTACTCCTCTCCTCTTCTCCGTTCATGATTCACGTGCTTGAACTTACAAGGGTTAAACATAGAGTAGACTATTGAGCTTTTAGTGCTGCGTTGACTCAGAGTTTTCAATATTCGATAGGAGTGCATTCGTAGGTTCGTACATGTCGGGCGCCGACAGCGAGCGCGGTGCGACGATGCTCTCTACTATTCTATTGTTTGTGTACAATGTTAGGGTTGCCCGCTTATTTAATACATTAATCCGATTATTTGAATAAAAAATTGAACTTTACTCGTTCTATTATAATTTAATTATTATTTGCTACGTTGTAGAGCCAAGTTGCAGTTATATTATGGTTGTAGCACGAATGGGTCGGCTTGATCTGGGAAAAACCACGCTCTCACAGAGAACACCAGCGTAAGATAGCAACTTAATGCTGGTGTGTTTCGTATGATGAGAGTAGAGACCTGGAGGGTGTCCAACGAGCACACAGTCCACCTGATGGTAAGTGGTTGCTGTGGCCCATAGACATCTACATCTATCCTCGTGCGAATCAAAATGCAGATGCGTTGTCACCCTTGAGGACAAAGACGAAATAACTTGTTTCCAGTAAAAAGGATGTCCGGTTCTACTCCTCATCCGGTCCTACTCTACTCCGGGTCTACACTCACCATACGAAATACAGCAGTGTTAAGATTTCACGCTGGTGTTCTGTGAGAGCGTGGTCCTTCTCTGGTCGAGCCGATACATTCGTGCTACAACTATACTACTAATATAGTTGCAGCATGGCTCTAACATGTATATTTCTTCTGCGGTTGAAACAGCAGATAGTTAATATAAAAAAATCCCGTGTCTTGATGTTCGTTCACGCTAATCTCCGAAACTGCTCATCCGATGTTAATGAAATTTTGTAAATGAGCTTGTGGAGCAAGCAACTTGAGAAATAGGATAGTTTTAATTCCGATTTTTTTTATTACCCACAATATTTTTATTGCTAATTTAAGGATTATATATTTTATATATAGGACAAAGGGTCGGCGGAACGGGCAGAACAAAGTCTAATTGGCCAGCTAGCTTAATATAAATATTATAATTAATTTGAATTTGAATAATTCATTACAAAAGTGGTAGAAATTTAATGCACTTATTTGAAAAAATCATTTCTAAAGTAGTAGAAACTTAATGCACTTTTCTATATGTTTATCGTTTTTCTCGACACAATGTTACATGGGAGCCGTATTTTCATGATCCGTATGATACATATTAGATATCCTGTGGAAAATACGTACAATCATCATAGTGTCACATTTGACGACCCTACATTTCTCCGTCTGCTAGCGACGGGCAGACGCGAGGCACACGGCGCGGTGTTCGCGCCAAGTCAAAGCCAGTGCCAGTGCGTTACCGCTTCCGAATCGTTGCACACTGACTTCGATCGGCGTTCGAAAATCAAAAACAAAAATAAAATAAAAGTTCAAATGCACACACGACTTTTGTGACAAAAGTAAAAGTGAAGTGTTAGAGAACTTGTGTGTTATCTTGTATCATTGAATTGTGCAGTCAGTCAGTTTTGTTGTGATTGTGACAAGAAATCAGCTGATAGAGTGTACGCAGTCAACAGTGAACGTATGGGTTAATCAATCTATGGCAAAGTGCATTTTACTTATTTTAGAATTGTTTTAAAGACACCAACGAACAGCGGTTATGGAATATAATAAAAAAAATATTAATTATCAAAAAAGTTTTATGCATCCGTAAATACGAAACGTGTTTATTTGTATTTTTATTCATTATTATCATCATCATCATTTCAGACTTTTACAAGTCGACTGTTGAAAATAGACCACCCCCAAGGAACCCAGTCCTGAACCATCTGCAACCTTTATTTATTATTTTTGTTTCGTTATATTTTTGGACATATAAGTTGTAAGCAGTTGAAATTAAAATCAGTTATTTATTTTATTTCTACCATTGTTTTGGTTAATTTGTTAATTTGCTTAGCTTAATTAGGTAGTTTTTATTATGTTCATTACGTTCTTTCTGTTCGTCCGTCTGTCACTGAGGTTTTCCCCGCGTGTGTTTAACGTACACGTATATGATTATATTTTTGTGTCCATTTGGTATGGTGGTAACATATACAGGTGTGACTTAAAATACGAAATTTTGATAAAGTATTTTAGCTTTCATAGCTTCATTTTTCAAAAATTGAAAAATGCTTAAAATTTGACAAATTACAAATAATCATAATATTATTATTATTTTCAATTGTTGAATATTTATTAACAATACATGAAAACATACAATATTTATTATCATTATATAAAACTAATTATCATACAGTCCACTCCCCGCGGTATATTGCCAAGAACGCTGGCTATATTTTCTCGCCAAATAGCTATTTAGCCTTTGAGCGAGAAAATAACTATCCCTCTTATCATGGCGACACAAATGACGCCTAGAAGTCACGGATAAAATTTCTATAGAGTAGATTCTAACCACGGACATATAGTCTCCACAACATTGTTTGCTTATTATTTAACATTTGTTTCAATTATTTCAGTTTAAAATTCTACTACAAAGTGCATAGCCTGCACTTGACCGATTTTTTTTATTTATCTATTTGATAATGTGAGCTCACTCTACTTACTTATGCCTTTTTAGTATTTAGAGGTGCACTGCTAAATAATACGCCAATAACGTATTTTGTTAAAAACTTAACCGATACTCGTCACGCTAGGCCGGTGGTTTGGCTAGCTCAGGGACCATACCAGTACGTATTGCTACTTCCTATCCCCAAGTTCTAGAATCAAGGTGTATTCGGACACTCGGACCCTCCAAACACAGGCATTATTTTCTTAAAAGGAGGTTCCAATCTACTAGTTTTTAAGGCATGTACTTCTTTAAAACGAAATAAAAATTTATTTTATTATATTATTATTATCATCTCACCTGTAATGCGATTGTGTAACTCATCTCTGTGGGAATTGTTTGTCGGTGGGGGCCACTTCGCAACTGTGTTATCTATATTTGTTTCATTTTGATAATATTATGTGATCTAAAATAAGATGTTAATGAAAAAAAAAACACATCAGCTTTGTGATGTATTTACACAAATACATCGATATACCGGCTGACTGATGGGAGGAACCCATTATTAACATCATCATGATGTAATATGCTAATTTTTGATAATATTCTGTCATTAGTCCTCGAGAACCTCGAACCAAAACCTCGTTCGCTAGCTCAAAGCTACAGCGGCAGCGGCGTACATTTCAAGTTGATACTTGAAATTAAAAGATTTTCTAAATTACAAGCACTTGACGTTTTAGTAACAATCAATAGTCATCAGGTTGTTAATAATTTTTAAAATATATCTGTGTGTGTTTTTCGTTACAAGTTAAATTTAAATATAGAACATCCGGTAACATCACAAAATCACAAACGCATTATAGTGTAGGCGTCGCTCCGAGGCCACGTTCACAGTCTTTTAATTGCTAACACTGAATTGTCTTTATTCAATTAGAGATAATGGGTATTACTGTAGAGTTTATCTATTGTTCTCCGCTTTTCCTAATTTAAAATTTTTGTAAGCGAGTAATCTTAGCGAAATCAAATTGCTACTTAACAATGATGCGGTGAAAATATACAATTTATGAAATTTACAAAAACGAAAAAAGAAAATTATTCTTTAAATTATTATTTTCTCTCTTTTCGTTTTTATATATTTATATTAGTCTAGTGTTGGACCTCAACCAAAGAAGGGATTATTTCGTTATCTTATTGCTACGCTTTGCAGTTATATGGATGGTCGCGGTCTCAGACGTATCACATCTTTATCTGTTTTATAACTATTTGTAAGAGACGATGAGACGAGTGAGAATCAACAAATTATATTGTTATGTGAAAATTATCGCGGTAAGTGCAGAGTTGTTCGCTTTGTTCCGTTTCTCATTCACAGTCTATGAAATTAGGGAATGATAATAATGAGTACATTTAACACTCAATCGTCAGAGATTTCTTCGTTAGTCAGCAGGATATGTGACCTACCTTACTGCGTGCAGGTGTAATTGAGATTTAGACCGAGATTCTCTTTACACTCCTTTTATTATCTTTGATATATATATATATTAGGATAGGGTGTCAAACGAGCACACAGTCCACCTGATGGTAAGTGGTTGCTGTGACCCATAGACATCTACATCTATCCTCAATAAAGTACTGTAAGTACCCAAACACGGATGATTTTTGGGTAAAGTAAGAATAATAATTAGAGCAATTATGACTTCTGTTAAATTTTACAGAAATACCAAAACATCTATATCATCTAAAAATATATTGATATACAAATGATTAATTTTACACTAAGCTTATATGAGCACTGTGTTGGCGCGAAAACATTGTGAGGCTTACGATTAAAACAGACTCGAAATATTGTAGGCCCTTTAACAGTGGTAGAGCCACGCGGCAGCTTTTGCTGTCGCACGGATGGGCCGGCTCGACCCGGGGTGGTACCACGACCTCACAGAAAACCAGCGTGAAGTAGAGGTTTACCTCTGCGTTTCGCTTGGTGAGTGCAGGTGGCCGGAGGCCCTTTTTACTGGAAATGAGGCATTCCATCTTAGTCCTCACGGGTGACAACGCATCTGCATTTTGATTCGTAATCGAGGATAGATGTAGATGTCTATGGGCCGCAGCAACCACTTACCATCAGGTGGACTGTGTGCTCGTTTGTCACCCTTATCCTATAAAAAAAAATCTATCGAGTCATATTAGCAACAGTACGTTTAGATGCAGCTGGTCCTTGCCATCTCCAAGCCAAAGAACATTTATATAAATCATAAAGTGTTCGGACTTTAGAATTACCGGGTAAACCTAGGTTTACTAGTTCTTTTGTCATTGCTCCTAATACATGACATAATTACAGTCCTTTACAAGTCCTATAGCAAGTGCTAAATATAGTGGTTGCTTAGAATTGCTCAACGCTACATACATATTATGCTTAAATTAAAACCATTTTACATCTTTTAACTTAAAGCTCAAGTTAAGCTCGAAAAAGAACTATCTACTAAGCAGTTAATTGTTTAGCAGGTAGTTCTTTTAATAATTAATAAAAAAATTGAAAATGAACAGCACAATTCTGTTAAAGTATTTTTGGTTTATTTAAACAAATTGAAAAAGGTCCTAGTAGAACATACGCTAGTAGTACGTAGTAGTACGCTAGTAGTAATTTTATTTATAAGTTTTAAAATTTTTTGTTATGCGTGGCACGGGGTCGAGTTTATGGATCGCCAAAATCAAATTAAAAAACCCGTTAACGTCAGATGTTAACTGTACTCTTCATAACTGATTTCATAGTTTAGTTATGCAATGAGCAGAGCTTTCTTAGATATTGAGTATTGCATAAATGTGTCGTGATTTGATCGCATTTCATGCCAAATTCCATCAAACTATAGCAAAGGTATAGAGATATCTTTTCTCTGAATACCGTTGTATTTATTTCCTAAAATGCACCACAGATGTAGTGGACCGATTCCGATATTCGTTCCGATGATCGTAAATCGACGTTTATGTATCGGTTCATTTGCTATTGGAAGCATCTGTGAGGGCAGTGGAGATATGGTCACGCTAGGAATCACTAGTAGCTGTAACGTTAACTATAATTATACAAGAACAATGCGGTATTATAATTGATTGATTGTTTTAACCATAATAAAAAGTATGTGTGTGTGCGTGTGCGGAGTGCGTGTGTGCGAGTGTGCGTGTGCGTGTATTTTGTAATAGAATAAGAGTGACAAACAGATAGACAGTCCACTAGATGGTACGTGGATGCTATGATCCATAGACATCTGCATTTATCATTGAATAAGAACCAAAATGCAGCTGCGTTGTCACCCCTGAGGACTAATTTGGAATACCTCGTTTCCAATAAAAAGGGTCTGTGGTTTTCTTACTCACTATACGAAACATGAGCATTAATCTGCTATTTTACGCTGGTATTCAGTGAGTTCGTGGCGCTACAGCAGTAGGAGCCGACCAATTTGTGCTACAACCATAATATAGCTGCAGAGCGGCTACACCACGTATAACGTATGTGAAATACTGTGCTGAAACCTGTGTCTGAGAAATTAGAATATTTCTAAGAATATTTAAATCAGTTATAATTTTATAATGCATTGGGGCAGCGCGGTGTACTCTACTAGTCAATTACGAGTGTTTTCATTTGCCTTTTTTAATTTTAGCGACAATATCTGTCAACATAACTACCATTGACATGTTTGAAGGCCAATTCTTATTCATACATTACTCACTTATTTAAAATAACAATCTTATATTTCATTTATTCATACGAGGAAACGATGTGGTTTAAGTAGCGTCTGGTTAATTATGTTTGGAATTTTAGAACAAGCCATAATACAACACAAGGCGTTCTGGGTTAGTTTAATATACGGTGCAATGCACTAGGACTAAAGCCGGATTTCCCCCCAATTAGTAGAACGCGTTTATATATAGTTTATTCAGAATATTTAGGTCCTCCCAAATGTACTTTTACAAATAGTTGCCTTAAAAGGGTACATTTTGTTGTTTATTAAGTTAGATATTTATAGAATAGTATTGAATTGCAATCGTTAAATTATATACTATAATTAATAATATAAAAAATGATGTCATATTATGACATTATATATATATTTGGACTATAATTTCATAAATAATCATTTATCAATTAGTATTTAATGTTACAACTGTTAAAACTGACGATAGCCGGCATCGGTACGACGCGATGCTCGTTAATAGTACCGAATACCGAATCGAATTATATCGAATACGTGTTTAGTTCTTATTTTTATTTTCGTCGTATTTATCGCTTGCGCCTGAAATATTTACGATGATTCGAAAAACCGCCAGATGGAACCTGTCAAACCGCCGACCAAGAGAAACTGCGTCTCACAGCGAAAGTTGTGTGACTTCGACGTATCAGTGCATTATGGAAATTATGCCAGTTTTCCAATCGATTACGTAAATAACAAAAAATGTATTGATGTTTAGTGTCGTGTAACGATCGAGGAGATAACTCTTGAATTGCAAGTCTATATACAATGTAAGCGTTTTCGTTTGTCAAATAAACACGGAAATCAAAGATGTTTTTATAGGTCAAACATCTTTGACGGAAATGTGTTTAAATATAATATGTGATTTTTTCTGTTTTTTATGGTTTATCGTATCATAATTATATTTATTTCAATTAGTAATAAACTTATTGTTTTACCATAATTTTATTACTAATTGAATATACACAGGTATATTTTATTATTAAAATAAAAATAAAAATTAGTATTAAAAATATTACATTTTTAACCACGGTAACGGCGCAAGAAACTTCGACACAATAAGTAATATAAATAAGACTTGCATATTAATAAATTTCTCTGTATATATAATTTAATTTATGGTTTAAATGTAAATTTAATATCTTTTTAATCTACATTATCATTTAACACTTTCTAATCACTAAGCTTTGTGTTATCTAAAGCAAATTCTTTATTACCTAGTGCCTTAACTGTGCAGTAGCGCTGCTTCTTGCACGACAAGTTATAAGATGTTAATACTATGTTTTCAGTCGGTTTGCCTCTCATTTCCGTTTATGATGCACTTGTGCAACTCCAAATGGCTTTTTGCTATTACCAAAGAAAGCTATAAGTTTGCACCTTGGATGTTCGTTTAGCGCTATTTGTTCTTGGGGTCTAATTGAGTTATTTTGTTGTTTAATTTTGTTGCTTCATCTTTTAAGGCTTTTACGTGTTATTGCAAATATTCTAGTCTTCTATCGTATTGTGGTATGGCCTATTTAGCATTTTTTTCATCCAAATCTTTTTACAGTATTGAAACATCATTATGTAACAAAAACTGTGTATAAAACAGTTTAAGACAAATTTCAATTTGTAAAAAATGGCTGAGAAATTTCTAAAAACGCGGCTTGGTTCATCTGGCCCTTTTTAATACTCCGCAATTTGTCGGGGAGAGTGAATGAATGCACTGCTAATAAATCGGGGAACATCAAGAGTCCTGAGGGAGAATTTCCCTGACGTAGCTCGCGTCAAATTCATTACGCAATCGGTATGATCCGCAGTGTGTGAGGGCGACCTGAGCTCACCCCTTTTACAGCGTCAAAACACAAGGGATGCATGGAAATCGTTGCAATGTACATGCGTAGTTAGAACATAGCGGATCTCACGTATTGACTAGCTAAACTGTCTACGTATGTAAGATAAAATATGTTTTCGAAAGCATTATTATTTTTTATTACGTCATATATTTTTTAGAAGCTGTAATTATAAAAATAATTGTATATGCAGTTACATTAAGCGTATAAAGGTTAAATTGTGTAACAAATTCGTACAGTTTACACGACTTAATAACAATAAGTAAGGCAGTTTAAATTATTGTCACTGAATTCTTGAAACCATATTACATTTCATTAAAATAAAGATTAAGCAACTTAAGTAATTTGTGGAATAAAAGGCCGTGATAAGAAGGGTTTGTGAGGAAAAATTTAAATCGATTAATTAGTTAGAACATTTCGATTGTAACCAATAATAAAGCTAACTAAATATAAAATCTATCAAAAAACAATATTTTATTGGTGTTTCTGGCTTCCGGGTCCATCATCAGATCGGCTCTTTGATACCATATTGCGTTGTCATCGAAGTTAGATTCGTATGCCATATTTCAATTCAATCAAAGTCAAGTGCTAAAAAACTTCATTACAAATTTTGAACCAGAAAGACATACGAAGAAAACAAGTTATATAAAGCTAGTAAGGTTATCACGATAAGTGTATTCGAGTAATTGAATTACTTTACACAAGATAATACAAGTATGAATTATGACATTTATCATAAAGATTTGCAGCGTGCGGTTAATTTAATTATAATGAAACTAAGAAAATGATGCCAAGGTTAGTAGGAACGTTAAAAGACCTTTACGGGTTTATATCGATACAAGCTTCCTAAAGCGATGTCGATGATCGAATGCACCTGTGGAAGTTTCAAAATGTTGTAGTCATATTTTATAAATATGTCGACGAGTCTGTATGACTGAGTAATCAGCTATTTCCCCCATCGAGACGGCCGAGAACTCTGTTTGGAGACATCAACATGGTGTAAACTTTTTATTACAACTTTATACATAAAAAAATTTAATAATGCAGAAACTGTATTTGAGATTTGAGATGATTTATCTTAGAACTATACAATAGAATGATATATATGTAATAGCATTTCTAATGTATACAACGAGAGAATTCAGGTATTATACGAAGACAGATGTTACATTTTAATAATTTATAATAATTATGCGTAGAATTTTATTGTTCTCTATGAAAAAAGAAAACTAATACGAAAAAATGCCGTTGTCTTTAATTTCTTTTTAAATAGTTTTCATTGTTTTTATCATCATCGTCATCACCATGAGGCGTTTTCGGTTAAGTACGTCACCAGTTGGAGTTCAACAATAGTATTTTTAAACATCCCATAACATAAATAAACCTAGTGTTGCATAGTTAATCAATGTTTAATAGGTAGCGATATTCTAAATTAAACTTATTGTGCCTAATGAGTATTTAGTTTTCTTCAAGCGATGCATATTACAATACAATGTATCGTATCATATAACTATCTTATGAAGAGCAAATACAATAAAAGAGACTAGAGACCTTATATTTAGTTCACATTTTAATCATTAATTTGGTTTTATGTAATATAGCCCTTTACTTTGTGATAATTTCAAAAATACTTTATGACATTTTTGGAAAGATGTTCTTTATCGGACGGTAAGGATTTGGCGGATGGAGGCTTTCCAACCGAGTGTTCCACGATGCGTGAGTCTTTTTTTTATATATTTAAAATATTTTTATTTATTCATTACAGTTTATCGAGTGTTTTTGTTGCCTGTAATATGTTTCAAATTAAAACGTATGTCTACTAGTGAATATCTAACATGTGCGTAATAGCTCAACTGCTCAATGGAATATAACACAAATGTGCTCACAACATTGATACACAAGCAAACAGCACGTGTTTAGCAAGTTGATGTATTACGAGGCACACAGGGATATTATTATATGATGAAGCCAACGGATCAAAACGATCGTTACAATAACGATCTGTTCATTAGATACTTACGCCTACACAAAACCCGTTTAAATTCGTGTAACACGCCTTACTTGGGTATTAGGAAGTGACAAACCGGTAATCAGCTTGGATTGATGACATGTTGAATTAATTGTTTTATATCGAAATTCTATATCAGTAGACAAAGGATTTAAGTCAACTGTTTAAATAGGAAGGGAAGGGTTACGTCAAATATTGAGATAATTAATAGCTACGAGTAAGTGGATCAATCTTGGACAAAGTATTATACCTATACTTTGTTCAAGGTGTCAACACTTCGCCGCTATTGAAACTTTTTGTTGTTAAATGTACTTAACATTGAAAGATTCTCGAAGGCGCCACGGAAATTATCAACTGCAATTTTAAATGCTGAATTCTGTCTTTAAACTATGATTATACACATGCTTGGCTGGGAAAGAAAATATCGTGAGGAAACCTTTATGTCTGAGAACCTTTAATGTTTGGAGGACATTGCCCTGGCCGTCACAGGCCTCTTCTTTTCTGAGAGACTTAGCTCTCAGAAAAGAAGAGGCCTGTGACAGTGTTAAGGTTTTTACTTTATGCAAAATTTAATGGATCTAATCCTATCTGCTGCTATCTATTGCAATATCAGATAAGAATGACAAACGAACACACGATCTACCTGATGGTAAGTGGTTGTTGCCCATAGACATCTACATCTACCGTCGTTTGCGAATCAAAATGCAGATACGTTGTCAGCAGTGAGGACGTGCAGATAGAATGCCTCTTTTCCAGTAAAAAGGGTCTCCGGTTCTCTACACTCACCATACGAAACACAGCAGAATTAAGCTGCTATTGTATACTGGCATTCTCTGAGATCGTCGCTGGTGTATGTGATTATCGTCGTCATCGTCGTTGAAGCCGCACGTAAGTGTCAGTAACGATCAAAGAGCGAGTCTTATCCGACACTATTCCGATGATATACCGGACGGCAGTCTGAGCGAGATTAGAATGGCTCTCCAGCACCTTAAAAACGGCAAGGCCCCAGGCGAGGATGGAATTACAGCGGAGCTTCTGAAAGCGGGTGGAAAAACGGTACTTGAAGTCCTTAAGAAGCTCTTAAATTCCTTCCTCCATGGTGGCATTACACCGGAGGCGTGGAGCAGAAGTACGGTGATCTTGTTCTTCAAGAAAGGTGACAACGCTCTCTTGAAGAACTACATACCGATATCTCCGATTTTCTTCCTTTATCCGAATACAGAACCAGAGTACGAAACCTATCCAATTGCAGAGAGGTGTTAGACAGGGTGACGTTATATCCCTGAAACTCTTCACCGCTGCGTTGGAAGACGCTTTCAAGCTTCTGGATTGGAAAGAATACGGTATTAACATCAATGGCGAGTACATCACTCACCTTCGATTTGCTGACGATATATTCCTTATGGCAGAATCGCTGGAGGACCTAAGCACTATGCTCAATGACCTCAATAGTGTTTCCCAACGGATAGGTCTTAAGATGAACATGGACAAAACAAAGATCATGTTTAATGTCCATGTCACGCCTATGCCGGTAGTTGTTGGGAGCACTAAGCTCGAAGTTGTTGACGAGTATGTTTACCTGGGACAAATAGTTCGACTAGGTAAATCCAACTTCGACCGAGAGAGTCAATCGACGGATTCAACTCGGTTGAGCAGCGTTCGGGAAATTACGGCATATCTTCTCGTCAGGTATACCTCAAAACTTGAAAACGAGACTGTACAACCAGTGCCTGTTGCCAGTGGTGATGACCTATGGAACTGAGACGTGGTTCTTCACTGCTGGCCGGATGAGGAAGCTCAAGGTCGCTCAGCGAGCTATGGAGAGGGCTATGCTCGGAGTTTCTCTGCGTGATGAACTTAGAAATGAGGGTATCTGCAGTAGAAACAGAGTGACCGACATAACCCAACGGATTAGTAAGCTGAAGTGGCAATGGGCCGGCCATATAGCTCGAAGACCCGACCACCCATGGGGAAAAAAGGTTCTTGAGTGGCGGCTTCGTACCGGTCGGACTACGTGTAGGGCGTCCCCCCACTAGATGGAGTAATGACCTGGTAAGATAAGCAGTAAGTCGATGGATGCAGGTGGCTCAGGACCGTGCTTTGGGGCATTCCTTGGGTGAGGCCTATGTTCAGCAGTGGACTTGTGAAGGGCTGTAATGATGATTCTGTGAGAGCGTGGACCTTTAGTAGGAGTAGGAGTAGGAGTCCTTTATGACTGGAATATTACCATCTTCTGCCTATTTCTGTTGCCAAGCAGCAGTGCACCCAGTGCAGGATTTTGGTTTGAAGATTAAGAGGGCTAGGAAACACACAATATGCTGTGAGGCATTATGTGTTTGTATTCATGGGTCAAAGCATCTCTGACCTTCTTTATTTGAAGTTTGTCGCAGTTGTTATCCTACCGTTTGATTACCGTAATTCGTTTTGTTCGATTGGTCGTAAGCGCGACTGGTGATCATTTGATCCCACTGTTCGAATTTCGATCCCCGCGCCGGTCCAAATATCAGTTATTGATTTTTCTGTCGAGAAATTATCTGTAGCAGTCCAGAGTCGGGATTGGCGGTCTTTCACTACACTACCTCGGAAAGCACGTGAAGCCGTTGGTTCTGCGCCTGATCTTTTTGTGCCGTCCCGTCGGACTTTGACAATGAAAAATACAGCATGCACCTGTGGTTGTGCATTCATTCTGGCTCTATAATCCTGTACTTTGTAGACGGCAGCCGTGACCGACCGACATTCGAACATTATAATCGTCAAGTGGACTGTTATTGCGTTTGTTACTCTAACGTTATTAAAGATAATTATAGTTGTGTTCGAAAGACAAAAAATTTACTGTATTAAACTGTTTATGTTTATTTTTATATTTTATCAACTGATTATTTATGATTTCTAATTAATCAAAATTTGGGGATGTTCTTTTCTCTCAAATGTAGTCTTTTAATTCGGTACTGATGCAAGTGAACACGTCAAAACGCTCCACGCGTCCGGTGTCCCGTTTCGCGCAACCTAAGTTTACACGGCCATATTTATAGTTTATAGCACGTAGCGCCATTAAACGTTTGGTAATGGTGTAAACAATGGGAGTTGGCAATCGGCCACCTGTCAGCGACTATTTTGCCGTCATGTTTTGCTCCTCGAAGAGCTGATATATCGATATATACATAGGTATTAGGTATGTCGCACTGTTGATTAAAAAAAAACAATTTATTGCGAGTCATGCGAGCCAGGCAGTCACAATGGTGTCAAATTCTGTAACGTAGACGCGAGGTAATTAGATACTTTCGTACTTTTTTAACCTTGTAATTATTTTATAATTGGTGGAACCCTAATTCTTTTTCTAAAATATAAGTAGTCTATGTTACTCTTCATAACATCAGAAATATTTTTTGCGTCGTAGAGCTACGCTGGATGTCGCCTCGTCTTTTGGCTGTAGGCAACGCATCTATAATATTTTTTTTATAGGATAAGGGTGACAAACGAGCACACAGTCCACCTGATGATAAGTGGTTGCTGCGGCCCATAGACATCTACATCTATCTTCGCTTGCGAATCAAAATGCAGATGCGTTGTCACCCGTGAGGACTAAGATGGAATGCCTCATTTCCAGTAAAAAGCACCTGCACTCACCAAGCGAAATGCAGAGGTAAACCACTACTTCACGCTGGTATTCTGTGAGGTCGTGGTACCACCCCGGTTCGAGCCGGCCCATCCGTGCGACAGCAAAAGCTGCCGCGTGGCTCTACCACTGTTATAAATATAATATATATACAAATATAATATTTATATAAATATAAATATATTATATATATATGGGTGAAATCGAGAGTAAAGGTTTTACTCTAGCGAAGCGTCGTATTTGTGGTAACGTGGCAACCGTTGTTGTTTATAGGATTTTTGAGGAAAACACCATCGGAAAGCGTACCATATACATATATTTGTGACGAATTTTGCTAACGCTCTGCTTATTAATTTTTTTGTATTTTATGTTGTAATGCATATTTGCGCCATACATCGTGAATGCATCTGAGGATGATCCTTTTTCGCCTAAATATATAATATTAAATATCTATGGATCAAAGCATATGGCAGAATGTATGACCATTTGTCACCCCTACTTATATGTATATAAAATATACAATTAAAGATAAAAGAGACGTATAATGATTTCTTATATTTACGCGAACACTACACATTTAAATAAAACTATTTTACGGATTTTATCGCGTACATTAACTTATTTTATATTCCCGACATTTCGAGCACGGGGAGGACTGAGATGTATGACGTCACAATGTCATAGTTTACCACGCCTATCTAAAGATTAATAATATTTTTTTTTAATTTTTAATGCGTAGGTCGGAAAAAAATTAATAATTTTTAATCTGGAGGTAGCCGTGGTTAACTATGACATTGGCACGTCGTACACCTCAGTCCTCTTCGTGACCATGGGTGCTGAAAGTGCTCGAAACGTCGGGAATATAAAATAAGTTATTATACGCGATAAAATCCGTAAAATTAGTTTTATTTAAAAGAGACGTGTCTTTTTTACATCAGTGCTTCACTACCACCCCATCTGACGGTAAGTAGTGATGCAGCCGAAGATAGTAAAGCGTACTGACTTAGCTTAGGAAAATCCTATTCACTCTTGCCTTAAAGATTATAATCGACACATTATAATCGGATTCAAATACAGATGCTCGTAAATAATTCTACGCCTTTTCAGTAAGCATTATGGGCGACGAAGCAAACTGTTTTGTTCAAATGCGTAGTATGTTGACAACAAAGGGGTGAAGTCATGCCAGACGTCTTTTGGTCCGATGATGGAATGGAAAGGGAGGAAGTAAGTCATACAATTGCACAATGACATACTCCGAAATGTATCCAGTTAAAAAAACTGAAAGGCTGGCTACTTTCACATCAGCTTAAGGCTCGTAAGATCGCTTCTTACAATATTGATGTCACCAGTAAGTCTCTTAGCTCGCCTTTCCATTGGTTGCTCAGAAGGTAAGCGCATAATATCCATAGCTCGAGTGGCAGCTTCGTACCGGTAAGAAGTGTAGCGCTTTTCCCCACTAGATGGATCTACGACCGGGTAAGACATGCTGGACGTCAATGGATGCAGGATGATGGATAATGACTCAGGATCATGTTTTGTAGCATTAATTGCGGAGGCCCATGTACAGCTGTAGACTTTTGAAGGGTTGTAATGATGATGACAGTGATTATAGTGGCCAAACTGAGTTCCTCTCTCACCAATTCAATTAGTAATGGTGATTTACCACGTGCCTACTGGTGAAGGAAATGAAGGTTACCGTAGCACGCTGTTTCTATATTGTTGCTGGCTTTTTGAGCATCTATGTCATATCTGATCTGCGGGGTGTTGCAAGATGCTATTTTACCGTGATTATATAAGATAACGATCAAAAACTATAAAGAGAATGAAATCAATGCTAAATCACGTTACTGGCACGTTACTATAACGTTCGAAAATGTTATTCCAATTCACTTTTAAACTTTTCTATAGCGTTAACAATCGCAGAAACTCAGCTAACCCTGCTGTAACAAAATCTATAATTGCATCCCAACTAGTATAAAAATGTTTTTACGTGGTAGAGCCATGCTGCAGATGTATTATGGCTGCAGCACGAATAAACGACTCGACCAGGGTAGAACCACGCTCTCACAGAATACTAGCGTAAAATAGCAGCTTAATGCTGCAGTGTTTCGTATGGTGAGTGTACAGAACCGGAGAACCTTTTTAATAGAAATGAGGCATTCCATCTTAGTCCTCAGGGGTGACAACGCATCTGCATTTTGATTCTTAATCGAGGATAAATAGATGTCTATGGGTAACAGTATCCACTTATCATCAGGTGGACTGTGTGCTCGTTTGTCTCCCTTATTCTATAAAAAAAAACCCGCGTACTACGGTAGCTTGGACGCTGGTAATTAGCTGCCGGTTGCCCAGGTCCAACCTATTATTTGTTTCTATTTTGTTGTTTACTTTCCGAGCAGTCTAGATGCGTTTCTTACCAACAGCAAAATCTATGACTACATCTCGCCCGTAAAAACCGCATGCAACGGTTACATGTACTGATAACTAGCTGCCGTTGCCAAATCCATCTGATGTTTTTGTTTCTATTTTCCGTCCAGGAGCAAAATCTATAACTGCATCCCTCTTATCAAAACCTGCTTCGGCTACTCTTTTCTATAATTGTCATTGCTAAATGATATCGTTTATTTTATTAACTCTTCATTGTTTTCTGCTGACTTTTAACTGCTAGCTTGGTAGATGCTTATTAGATGAAATTTGATTTATAGCAATTTTAGATATACCTAAATTGGGTGACATTAAAGTAAATTGTCTGCTGTATGCTGATGATGCAGTGCTTATTGCACCATCAGAGGCAGAACTGCAGGCATTAGTCACGTGTATGAAAGAGGAATGTGAAATTAAAGGTCTCCGCTTGAATGCTAATAAAACTAAGGTTCTGGTATTTGAAAGGGACGAAGAGAGAACGAAGTGTGAAATATGGGTAAATCAGGAATGTCTAGAACAGGTAAATGAAATTGTATACTTGGGGAGTGCTTTTAGCCGGGATGGAAGATGTGATTTAGATGTGGACAGGCGTGTTGCTGCCGGGAACAAAGTCAATGGTGCCCTGACTGCGTTAGTCAAAAGGCAAGGCGTAGTGAAGAGTGCACGCCTTGCAATACATAACGCAGTGTTGGTACCGACTTTGTTATATGGCAGCGAAACCTGGGTATGCCAGAAGAAGCATAAAAGCAAGTTGAATGCAGTGGAGATGCGATCTCTTCGTAAAATGTGCGGCGTTACCATGGCCGACCGAAAGCGAAACGAAGAGATTCGCAATATGGCAGGTTTGAAAGATGACCTTATCACAAAAATTGATAGGGGCGTGCTTCGATGGTTTGGGCACGTTGAGCGAATGAGTGAAGACCGAATGGTGAAGAAAATATATAGCGCGAAAGTTAATATTAAAAGGTGTCGAGGTAGACCGAGACTAACTTTCGAAGACCATGTGAGCCAATTGCTCGAAGAGGGGAGGGTCAAGAGTACTCGGATACCTAGACGTGCATGTATGAAGAAGATGATGAATCTGAAAGAAGCGAAAGAGGTATGTAAGGATCGTGACACTTGGCGATCTGTTCTCTCTGGCTACCCCGTCAGGGATTGTGCGTGACGATAAGTAAGTAAGATATACCTACTTATTGAGAATATTTAAAAAAATCATTCCTGACTATTTTCTGTTTTAGAAATTATAAAAAAAAAACTACATAACGTATCCTCCGATTTGGGATCGATAACATAGCATTTAACATGACTATTATGCCTCATTTACTTTTAACAAAAGCAGCATTAGCGTAGAAATTGATATTTAAAAAAGTTTTTATCCTTAATGTTGATATCCCTTCACGCAAGCTTTGTTGTAGTAGTCATCGCGTGGGCAGGATAGGATCCACCGACGCTTTCATCGGTTCGATGAGTAGTAACGCTTGCGAACTTTTGTGCGTCAAAATGCATCATGATAATCAAATGTATATTTAACTGCAATGAAATGGATATTGTCTGTGAATTTGCATTCTGGCAGCCCCCGCCCGCATGCTTTGATTGAAAGCGACATTGATCTGACGTAAAAACGTTCTGGTACATTCAAAACATTTTCGGAGAACGATACTAAATTTAGCACGATGGCATCATTGTTACATTACACGTAATTATAAAACTCTATCTGAAACCACCATACAAAAATTGAGCTTTTAGTTTTAATAACAATACATAATATACCGTAACACAGGCTTCCACCTAGTACAGACATCAGACTCTCAGCCCATAGTGTACATTGTTTATAATCTACCTTGTTAATTTCATTTGTGAGAGTAAATAAATATATATTATTATTATTATATAACTAGTGGGATGCGGGAAGTAAAGACTGTGTAAAAAAAAAGAGTTATAGCCGAAATAAGTTTTTTTTTGGTTTTTGGCCATTTTGACCCCCTAGGCGTGTAATGAGAACTTTTTGCCCCTAATCAACCATGACCCCCATGACATCCTCTACATGATAGACTATTCAAACTGACTATGCCTAAAGTTCGAGCCACTCCACAATTTTTTAGTTTTTGGCCATTCTGACCCCCTAGGAGTGTAATGAATATTTTTGCCCCTTTTCAACCATGACCCCCATGACATCCTCTACATGATAGGCTATTCAAACTGACTAGGCCTAAAGTTCGAGCCACTCCCCCAACTCATTTCTAGTCTTTACTTCCACAAAAAGCTTTTCGTTTTATTGTATTAATTGTACTTTTTTGGCATATATATCACGATATTTCAAGTTCCGTGTTGGCTGGAATAGAATGTCATAGGCCGAGCGTTTGTTGTCAACCGATTTCAAAAAGAAGGAGGTTTACAATTCGTCTTTGTTTTTTATGTTCAGCGATTACTCGAAGACGCCTGAACCGATTTGGAAAAATCGTTTTTTTTTTCAAAGGGATATACTAATACTTTCCCTCATTTAAATTTTATCGAAATCGATTTTAGCTATTGACAATTTTTTTAAACCATTTAAAAAGGCAGAATTCAATATTGTAATTATATCGGTTTTGCTCTAACTGCCTATCCAGTGTGATCCATGGTGAGTCAAAACATTGCCAGTGAGCGCTTCTTTAATTAGTCTATTTATCCATTCACCAATGGCCTTGGAGAGTTATGAAAAAATTGTAAACATTTTAATACTATTTTCTTTAGTTATAATATATATATATATATAAAAGCTAATTATGTTTGTAGGTATGTAAGATTTAACCGTATTTTAAAACGATGCTTCTAAAAGATGTAAAGGCCTGCATTCATTTCTCGAAACAATCTTCATTATCTTGAGGCACTAATACAACTCCGAAACAAAAGCTTTTCTTCTGGTAACTGAGAGGAGTACAAAGGGACATTACCAGCCTATGTACGTATTGTACTTAAAGAAGTACAAGTATGTATAGATGGCACAGCAACAGGAAAAATTTCGCGAGTTTATTCGCAACTCGATGACGTATACAAAGCAATTCTATCACGACATTACACTACTTTTTGAGTTGACTGTATAAAGTGTTATATTTTATGTTATGTTTGTTTTTCTGGTATATGTGGATTTTTACCATAGTATGATTTACCAGTATTCCTGTTTTCAACCCACGGGATGATATTTTTTTTTTTATAGGAGAGGGCAAACGATCATGCGGCGCACCTGATGGTAAGTGACTACCGCCGCCCATGAACAACTGCAACACCAGGGAGGGAATTGCAGATGCGTTGCCGGCCTTTTAAAAAGGAGGACGCTCTTTTCTTGAAGGTCCCTAAGTCGTATCGGTCCGGAAAAATCGCTGATGGTAATCGATTCCACAAGGAAGTCGTGCGAGGAAGAAAACATCTTCTAAATCGCACAGTGGTGGACCGCCAATCATCCAGATGGTGTGGATGGTATCGGGAGTTCTGCCGCGATGTGCGGCAGAACTCCCGATGTATGTATGGGGTAGTAGATATTTTTACACTGCCACTACTAGTAGTGGCGGTTTTCTTGTCAAGGAAGTGTAATACTGTGATGCAGTCTTTGGAGTGGCTCACGGCAGAAATGTGTTTCAAGTAAGTTGACATGCCATATAGCCGTTTAGACTACATTATTAAGGAACAGATAGATATATATACATAAATCCACTAAAAACATAACTTTTCCTTCTTTGCCAGCTAGATAATAAAGTTAAATACAATATTATTTCCGTATCGGGACATAAACTTCATTCACTCTTAAATTTTTTGCCTCAGAATTTAACTCTATGTACGGTTTTATAGAGTCCCTTTCCCCCACAGTTACAGGCGAGCGGAGTCTCATCTATTGTTAGCAAGAGTTACACTTAGCACGCGAATATGTAATTGCAATACTAGACGTTTCTAACCTTAAGCTCTCCTGGTCTGTTAATTTTAGTTATGTAATAAACAAGATGGTCATTCCGGTGTCTATCGTTCTTTTTTTCATTTTATTAAACTTACTTTTATGACACCAACGAAAGGGACGGATGAGGATGATGGATGGAATATGCTAGAAAATCACACATTGATCACGTTTTTATTAACTCACTTTCTCGTTTCATTGATTTTAAACTAACTTCCTGATGAGCTGGAGACTTGCTGTTTTAAACATAGCTCAGAATCGAATGACAGAGTAAAAATATGACAAAAACCGTGGTATATTAAAATACATAATTAAAAAAAAATTGCTTGTTTAAATATTATTTTAGATAGATTCGAACTTATTCGAACAGCAATGCGATGTGTTTCGCCTTTGAATCACCTAAGAATATATGGTATTGTATTCTGATGATGGTGCTTGTTTGACGTGAGCCCACTGGATTTGGCGTTGGTACATGCATTCACTTATGTTTGCTCTAACAATCGTTACGCTTAGGGCTATCGTGTCTTTATGTATATAGTATTGAGAAATTTTTATTGGGACAATAGATGACGAAGCCTAAATTAATGGAATGATGACGGAATACTAGAGGTTTCCCATCATAATTATAATAAAGAGTTATTATGCATTTCTTAACAACATATTTGATATTTTAAATTATTACTCATTTTGTGTTTATCAAAATAATCTAATCATAGAGAACGCCAAGTGAAATAACAATAGAAATATTCTCGCTGTTCTCATCATTGTCTCCATTTTTAATTTTGCTTTCATGGCCAAATAATCGCCTTTATTGTTGTTCATTGTTAACTTTAAAATAATATTATCTTTCGACTTTTGTAATTGCCATGTGTTATAATAAAATACACTTTAAAGAACATTAAATAATTTTCTCTTTCGGTAATTTAAGAACTAAATATCTCTCCGAGGCGCAGTGGCTTAGCAATGAGTTGTTGCGCTGGGAGCCACGGGTTCGAATCCCGCACGGAACAAGTATTTGTATGGCCTACAAAAATTGTTCCGGATCTGGATGTTTGTCCTCGTGCAATTTATGTTTGTAAACTGCCTCCACGACACAGGAGAAAATCCTAGTGTGGGAGTAACGTTTATAAAAAAAAAAGAAAAGAATTATAATAACGGAATAGACGTAATAGGCGTCGTGACAGAAGTCGTGCAAGGCGTGTTTAGGAAATGCCAGAAAATCCTTGTTTCAGCTGTGGATTAGTAGGCTGTAATGGATGGATGGATGGAAAGATGGATAAATAGAGGAGATGGATAAATGAATTAAAATTATTTATTAAGTTTTGTCGTCGAATTTTACCCAAAGTTTCTTCCATTCGGCTGAACTGTATTTAATTTGCTAATTAACTATTCGATTCGATATGATATAATTCAAGATAATTTATTTCTGTCAACAATAGGTTCTTATTAAATTTTGACTAATTATTTTATTTAAAGATTGCTTTTCAATCCATCTACATAATGCTCGTTATTATTTAGGGTTAAACGATGGAAAAAAAATTATATGATAGGTGATGTAGCCAAGTTTCGAAATATTTACAATTTTTAAAAGAACTCGTTCAAAATATGTGTAGGCTTACATTGATATGAAGATACTAAATTTTTGTTACTCACATACACCTAGAGTAAAATATTCACTTAACACACCAATTTTAGTATTATAATAAATAACTTAACTGAACATTTCAAAAACGCCCGAAACAAAAAGAGCTGATGATCTTCAAACGGCTGAACTGATTTTGATAAAACATGGCTAAGAACCACCGCTAGAAAACCTGATTTTAATAAAAAAAACCGCACCCGAATGGTTCACCCGTTTAAGATCTACGGTGCCACAGATAGACACACACACACACACATAGCGGTCCAACTTATAACACCCCTCTTTTTTGTCGGGGATAAACAAGAGCTAACAGGCTACCTGTGGGTAGTCGGCTGACTGCAGTTCATAGACAACCTCAAGCAACTTATTATTCCTAGCGGGATACAGCAGTGGGTGCACTTCATGAAAAGATGATAGTTCCTAGTACCTACCCCGACGCGTCCCTGGGAGAAAAATGTAACTTAAAAACTATGTGGATGGTTTACGTTTACTTTTTAACAACTAGGTAACTACAAACATGAAAGAACTATATTCCAAAGTGTCACGGACCGTTACTTGAAACCGATTTCCTTACACTGAACAATACAGTTTGTTTTGGGTCGACATAATTATGTGATGTGAATCTACATAAAATTGATATGATCGGCATAAAATTTCTAATAAACTAAATAACATTTACTTTGTGTATGACACTGACCATGTGGTGGTCGTGTAAGAATTTCCAATACAACGTATCGTACCGTGGGTGTCTTGAGAGGCGACAGTGGGAAACAAACCAGGAGATGGCCAGCAGTGTCTTCTTAATTATAACTAATAAAATGAAAATCTGCGTTTGCCAACCCGCCTGCCATGTGTGGCAACTATCTCCTCTTTGATGGAATTTTGATAGGCCATAACGGTAACATGTATTCACTGTTACCGACATTTAAAATAAAAAAAACGACGGGTTGCACTCCGGGAGTGCCGGCAGAAGTGAAAACTTGAATATTAACGTTGTGCATTTTTGATATTTTGGAATGGCGGAGATTATTTATTATTATCTTATTTCATTTATTTTCATTCGAAATTATTTGTTTGGTAAACCTACACCGCACATGTGCTTATTGTATGTTATGAAAATATAGGTTAATGCTATAAAGTATAAACATATTACAAATATTACATCTATAATGTGTAAGTACATGTGTATCTGTATTAATAATTTCGTCAAGCAGTACAGTAGACTCGATCGAAACCTAATCTTAATAATAAAATTATAATATTAATTAAACCTAACTTACCTCCTCTCCTACGCCGCGCCGCTGTCTACTCTCCGTCCGTCTTACGAATTTTCGATCAGGACACGTGATCTGACGCGATTTTAATATTTTTTACCCATTACAAAAAAAGTGCACAACGCCGCTAAAGAAGTTTTCACTTCAAAAATATTATTTTATTTTTTCTTTAAATAACACAGTTTCAATATTATAAAAGAACATTGTAAATTTTACGTCATAATTACCTGATTCCATGTTTGGTAATATCGGCGGTAGATATAGTGTAAAGTGTAAAGTTCCATGGGTTCGTGTTTGGAAGAGGTCTTTGAGAAATATAGCTATTGCCTCAACTGATTGCATCTCATCATCATTTCGTGTCGTGGCGTTGGCGCCGATAAAATACACCAGATTATATGATCTCTGTTAGATAACGAAAGAATCATCCCGTTCATGCCAGGTGTAAAATAACTAGCTACATATTTATTAATCTGTGGTGTAAAATAGTCAACCGTCGGCGGAGGCTCTGCTTAGCAAAGCGATTACAGAAAATCCAGGCAGGCTAGACTGAAGGGGAGGCTTATATCTTATAGCAGAGAGTGTATACGTTAAACTGCACTATAAATGATACGAAGATGTAAGATTCTCAAGATGAAGCTCTGATGGAGCAAAAGTGTGACGTTTAAATTTTTAAACAAGCAACGAAAAAAGATTTTTATTTTATACAGTCACTCACATGCCTCACGTACCACCTGTCATAAGTTAGTATTATTATATTTAGCAATCGAAACACCAACCTACCAAAACATATAGGACAGGTTGATGAAAAATCTAAATTGTAAACATAATGACGTTTAAAAATGGATCATGATTATGTTCATAGGAGTTTGTTTTAATCAATCTAAGTTCGTTTTAATCCTAATGTATTATTCCACAAATGGTATTTATTTATAATTATGACAAATTATAGATAATTAAACCAAAAACTACGAATTAGAATGAAGTATGAAAGGAAATTCCTTTACATTACTCATAAACAAGAAGTGAATGTTATGAATTAGTGACATTTTATATTGTTCAATTTTATAATCTATCTGTTATGTTTATTTTATTATCTTTATTCTATTTAAAATTCTTATGCAAGCCAAGCGGAACAATTAGATGTGCGTCAAACACGCTATGACACAATTCTAGTAATGATGCGAACGCATAAGTTACGTTATTTCCTTGTTAACTCTATTAATATAATATCCGTTCTTTGCTGTCCGCAAAAAATTAAACATTTATTTATTAATAACAAATATCAGAAACTATGTTTATTGAGTCTCGAGGGCGGCCTCGTACCGGCGGACGAAGTGTAAGGCGTCCCCACACTAGATGGAGTGACGACCTGGTGAGACATGCAGGATGGCGATGGATGCATGTCGCTCAGGACCGTGCTTTGTGGTATTCCTTGGGGAGGGCTTTTTTCAGCAGTGGACTTGTGAAGGGCTGTAATGATGATGATGTTTACTGATGACCCTTTTTTTGTCGAAAAATTTTAACCTAAAGATAGTAAGAGATCTATGTTTAACGTTGTGTGTAAATTGAAAAATTGTCTGTTCAGTAGTAGTGCAAAGGGCAGTGCCCCTCTTATTGTTATTGCGTATCGTTAAATCTTCTCGAACCGCTGTTCGTTGTTCTATCAATTGTCAGTGTTAACTTACAATCTTATACGTGTATAGGTCATAATGTTGTATAGCAAAATAATATTTAATGCGGCTTTTTTGATTTAAGTGCAAATCAAATGTTTGTTCAGTGTAATTTAAATGCAACGTAAATGAGTCTGCAAAGACAAAAAAGGACACGATTCAAAATGTGGAAAGCCATTGTAAATAGAAAGAGAAAATATAGTGATGTTCTACCGTGCGATCGAGAATCTTATGCTGTCATAGCGGCAATGCAAGGAGGCAGTGCGGCGACACTACCGCCATCTCTCGATGCGCTACGAGCTTGTGAGTATTATTTCTACTTAACGATAGATGTCGCTAAAAGTAATTTATTGCATTTTAACATTGTTCAATTACATTTTTAAATATTATTTTTTTAATTTAAAAGTTTAAATGACGTGGCGGCGGCTTAAAACAATCCATTACTTTATTTCGTCTCGTGGGTGTCAGTGAAGGCGACAATGGGATGTGTTAAAAAGATCTTATAGCTTCCGATAGATGGCGGCATAATCACCTCGTTTACCCATGTGAAAATCTAGCTGGCTTACTTGGCCAAGTTTACTTTTTACAATCGTTATGGCTAATAGAAACCTATAAAAAATAATGGGAATGACATATCTTACACACCGTGGTAGCTCAGGAGCTAGCGCTTTCTGTAACTTTTTACAGTACGCGAGCAACCCTGGTTCGACAACCGCCGGCACTAATGTAATTGTTAATTGCAATTTTAAGTATTGATTTACCACGTCCTCGGCGGTGAAGGAAAACACTGTGAGGAAACTTGCATGTCTGAGAAATAAGAAAAAAAAATATTACGAAGACATGTGAAGTTCGCCAACACGTATTAGGGCCGCGCGGCGGACATTTCTTTGCTTTAAAACCCACTTAGAAATGGGAAAAAGTTTATGCTCAGCAGTGGTATGTATATAGGCTGTGACTTTGACTTTTAACACACTGTTAAGTCAAGTGACTGTCACGTGCTATTTGCAGTCACACCACTGCAGACCAGCGACGAGAAACAACGTCAGAGGTGCGAATATTTAGGTCTGCAATGTGTGACAATTATAAGGCACACAAATCCTCTCTATAGTGGGAGAAGTCTATGTCCGTGGACTTTTATGTGCTGATGATGACGATATTAAGAAGTTTAATTAAATATTATAATAATATAAACTACCATACATCTTGCACAGGAGACTACATTCAATTTCAATAAAAATATATCAGATTATTATTTGCTCCTATAGGACAAATGTGGGGACATTAACCACTCTAAAATTTCGGCGAATGTTGTATTATACGGCGTGGTTGTATTATAAAGAAAAATATGAATCATAGTCCATACCATTGTGTTTGTTATACCGAGCGCGACGAAAGTCTCCGCCCTCTAAATAAGGTTAATCTGCATGACATTTTGCTGAGCTTACCTTCGTGACCATGGCACAATGCTGTAGCACAATGGACTTAAAGACGGGAACAACGATCTCAAGGAATCGTGATTTTATGTTTGGCCTAGTAGATGTAACTTAAGTTTAAATTTCCTGTTTTAATTCTTTGCTGATATTCATTTTAAGATAATTTTGTTTCTGTTCAGCAATAAAATTAATTATAGTTTTGCTTAATATTTTTTTTTAACTAGACACAAATATAAATATAACTCTTAGACATAAAATCCTGTACGTGAATTTATATAATTGATGTAATTACAACATACTATAAAATTGGTGTGTATTATTTATACAAGTTCATTATCCACGAACCGGTTAATTAATGCTTTGTAAGATTCAGCAAAACAGTAGTAGTCTTTGTCTATTCAAAAAGTGTTAAAGGACATCACTTGACAATCCTGTGAAGTAATTTTTTATTTAAAAAGTAGAAAATAATCTGATTTTCTTTTTACGCCAATTGTAACCGCTATTAAGTTGTATGTTGTGCATCATAAAGGTACTGAAAATGTCAATTTGTGTATTTCAATTAACAAACATGGTAGAACCACGCTGCAGCTATATTATGGTTGTAGCACGAATGGGTCGGCTTGACCGGGGTAGGACCATAAAATACCAGCGTATAATAGCAGCTTATTTCTGCTGTGTTTCGTATGGTGAATTTAGAGAACCGAACACCCTATTTACTGAAAACGAGGCATTCCGTCTTAGTCCTCAGGGGTGACAAAACATCTGAATTTTGATTCTTAATTGAGGATGAATGTAGATGTTTATGTGTCACCCATCCAATCACCATCAGGTGGACTGTGTGCCTGTTTGTCATCCATATTTTATAAAAAAATGTTTAAGCTTGCGAATTCACGTTTTAAATTTAACATTTTATTTTTGTAAAAAAGGAAAGACTGAATTTTCAATCTAGCGGTGTCTTACAAGTCTTAAGAAACCTAATGTTTATTTAAAATAAATTGGGTTCTAATTATACAAACGAAATTGTATATTGGTTTCACTTTAATGAGGCATGAGCGATCAAGTTGATGATGGCTTTTTCTACTACAGTGACATACACTTCGAATAAAACTAGTCGCGGGAGAAATGTGTAAGATTGTGGTACCTATCCAAACGGAATTTTAAGTTCTAAGTTGTAATCTTATAAGGGAAACTCAATTTCTGTCTATTGCACCACCCCTAAGTAGAAGTACATCTATTGTTGCGTTTCAGTTTGAAGGTAGGAGGAGACGGCATAATTAAAGGTCCTGTGGCATTCCATCTTAATTCTATTTACAACCTTTTTCGATAAAGCCGTCCACATTGGCCACTCACCGTAAGGTGAACTGTTAGCTGGCTTGTCATCCTAGTATAACAATACTAAGCTTTTAAATTACGGGTAGTGAGCCTTAAAAAATATTTATTACCTTTTTTCTTTCTCTTCGTATTAGTTTCGAATTCGTTTCTCGAATTTGTACTCTGGTCTTTTGACCATCGGACAATTGTGCTGTCGGTGGCTCTTCACTCCTTTGTTGTCGATGTTCCACGCATTCGTAATGCATGCAGCAAACTAGTGGAATAATTTTTCTTTACAACCTGGACGGCTTCAAGGCCAAAGGAAATAGGCTTTTGTTTCACTAAGTGAGTGTAATTTACCATTTAGGGCTTCATCACCACTTCCCATCCTTCCATCACATAATCCCACCTAGTAGCAGGTGTGATTGCAGACAAACACTTGCATATAATAAGAAAAATCTGTTGGTACTCAGGGTATGCCTGAGTAAAACTACCGTTCTTTAAAGTTTCTCACTACTTCCTCTCAAACGTATTTCCTAATTCGAAAAGATAATGCCTGATCCCGTAAGCAGTGACTTTTGAAACTTTTGTCTCTTGTCTACTATTCAACCCGTTTAGATATCTTAATCGTACAATAATTGAATTCTATGTTTCGTCATTTGTTGAAACATATATGCAAAATATCAGCTCGATCGCTTGAGGATAACTCCTTTAAAATCTATAACATAAAACATAACATAAACACTCACGCCTGTCACCCAGAGGGGTGAGCAGAGCCTACGGACTTCCATTTGGCACGATCCTGACACACCTCTCTCGCCTCTCGGTACACATCCATATATATCGCCAAGAGACCTCTAAGCATGGCTGGAAATATGTATGGACGCGGGATGGTCGTATTTACGTTAGACGTCGACACGATACTGAGGCACGTCGTATACGTTGCGACGTTGACATCACGAAGGTTTTTGGCGAAAATGCTGTTGGCTTAAAATAGATACTGTAAAAATAAAAATAAAACCTGTTTTATATAAATATTCAATATTTTTAGTGTGCTTTAAAAACTTTTATGGTTCTAGAACAATTTATAAGGAATTGTATCGGTATTATGCACTATATTTCAATTATTTTTCTGCGCCTGATTGCTTATTGCCGCAACATATTCCCATGCTTATTATCTTAATATTTATCGCAGGGTTCTTGCTGAGTGATGCGGTGCGATGTTATATATTTATTAATGAAGAAGGTGTTACATTTATTAGTGTTAACTTAATAAATATTTGTTATTCGTTATATTTAATTATGATGTATGTTTCCGTATATAATATATATTTATATACCGTATTCCATTGCATGCTTTTTATTATATTTTTTCTAAACAATTTAATTATTAATAATATAGGATTTAATGATCTTTACCGTTGCTCAAATAAGTTGTTTTATAATGCTTTGCATATAACAGTGTTGTTATTCGCGGCTGTCTATATAATTTTGTTTTCATATAAATATACTGTTACTACAAACAGCTTTTCTTAGCACGGGCGCGAGAAAACATAAAGTTAAGGTTGGCTTTCTTAACCCAGGCTCACTTGGAACAAGACATGACGAATTTATAGTGGCAATGCAAGAGCATGACGTAGATATCATGGCCATAAATGAGACTTGGCTTCGAGAAGGTGAGGATGGCCGTGCACCTATAGTTCCCAATTACCGTCTACGTCATATTCCACGATCTAATACAATACGGGCACGCGGTGGTGGGGTAGGCTTTTATGTACGTCGCACAATTACTGCTCGGGTGTGCGCACACCCTACTGCATCCCAAGTCGAGCAAATATGGCTCAGTTTAAACATAAATGGGACAAAACTCATCATAGGCACGGCATATCGCCCGCCATGGTTAGACGTTGAAACATTTTTTGATGCTCTAACTGATACCATATCTTCCTTTTCCTTTTATGACTATATAATAGTACTAGGTGACTTCAACATCAATTTATTAAATCATGATCGTAACTCAGAGAAATTCAATGACTTCATAAAATATTTTAATTTAACGCAATATGTAACACAGCCTACACATTTCACAGAACATAGCTCAACATTAATTGACATAATTTGTAGTGACCTTGCAGTCACAAATGTAAAAGTAGATTTTATACCGAATCTAAGCAGTCATGCTTTCATAGACGCAGAACTCCAAATAACAAAACCAAAACTACCTCACCGTAAAATCACATATCGCTCACTAAAAAACATCTATATAAATGTTTTTGATAATGACACTGACGCTATTGACTGGGAGGCAATGTCAAACGTAGCAGATGTAAATGAGATGGTGCTTCAGTTTAACAAAGCCATAATTTTTCTTTTTGATTGCCACGCACCCATCAAGAGTACCCGTATTAAGGAAAATACATATCCCTGGATCACATATACTATCCGTAAAATGATGAAATTACGCAATGAAGCGTATAAGCGTTATCGTTCGTCTGGCCTGAGCAAGCATAAAGATTATTACAAGGAGCTGAAGAGTTATGTAATTACAGCATTACAAAATGAAAAGCGTGCGTATTTCAATCACTATATAAACCGTAACTTGAATAACTCAAAAGCTCTCTGGAAGAACCTGAAACGTTATTCTAATTTAGCTGGCAAACACCGTGTTACTGAAATCCCTGAGCATTTACAAAGCCCAGACAGACTGAACTCTCATTTTTGTACGGTACCCGGAGAAACAGTAACACCAATGTCGAACCTTACTTATTACGAATTTCATCGTTTTGGAAACGCATCTTTTGAGTTAAAGCCCACTGATGAAACCACAGTTTCAAAAGTCATACATTCACTAAAATCCAATGCGCTGGGCAGTGATGGAATTTCTCTTGAAATGTTGCTACTGACACTTCCACGTACACTCAAAGTTATTACAGCTATTATAAACGCGTCACTTCGTACATCTACTTTTCCCGATACCTGGAAAACGGCTATAGTTAAGCCTCTGCCCAAAAAAAATAATGTGTCAGATATAAAGGACTTACGGCCAATTAGTATTCTACCTTGTTTATCTAAAGTACTGGAGAAAATCGTGTGTATGCAACTTTCAGCTTTTTTAGAGTCTAATAGTATATTACCTGTCTTTCAATCTGGGTTCAGAAAGGCACGTAGTACATCAACAGCCTTAATGGACGTAGTTGATAATATCTTGACATCACAAGACATTGGACAAGGCACGTTACTGGTCTTACTTGATTTTTCCCGGGCATTTGATGCCATAAACATTCCCTTATTGCTATCCAAAATGAGCTGTTCGATGGTTCGACAGCTATTTATCTAATCGGACACAGATAGTAGCAATTAACAAGGACAATGGTACTCAGCTGCGCTCGTCTCCATGCCGTGTAACTAGGGGAGTGCCTCAAGGTTCTATACTTGGTCCACTTATTTTTATTTTATATACAGCGGACGTATGTCGCCATATAAGGCACTGCAAGTTTCACCTATACGCTGACGATATACAGATTTATCTGCCATTTTTCCCTAGCGACGTAGAAAGTGCAGTAGCAAAGATAAATGAGGATTTGCATCACATCTCATTATGGTCAGAAGCAAATACACTTGTGCTTAACCCATGCAAATCCAAATTCATGGTGTTAGGGTCAAAGGGGCAGGTCGACTCTATAATGAAAACGAAATTTGTTATAAGCATTCGTGGAGAACCGGTGGAACGTGTAAGTGAGACTCGTAATCTAGGATTGCTGATGGACCAGGGTCTTCGCTTTGAGAATCATATACTTGAAATAACACGCAACTGTTTTTACAGACTCAAAGTACTGTACCAAGTGCGTGATTATCTCAGTGAGAGTGTTCGCCTGCGCCTATGTGAGTCACTCGTACTTTCAAGGCTTGGGTACGCAGATACTGTATATGGTCCTAGGTTATTTGCTAAAACAAATAGGTCAATACAAAGGGTCCAAAACGCATGTGCAAGGTACATCTTTCATATACCTCGATATCATCATGTACATCCGTATCTTAATAAATCGGACATATTAAGGATGTCATTGAGGCGAGATTTACATTTAGCTACACTTCTTTTCGGATGCATAAAATCAGAAAGACCGGAATACCTATTTCAAAAATTAAAATGGAGAAGAGCAGAAGATGGTCGTAGCATCAGAACGGTTACCCCGATACTGGCAACCCCATATCATCGAACAGCCGCGTTTCGTGGCAGTTTTAGATACATGGCCACTAAATGTTGGAACAATATACCACCACCTATACGGGAAACTAAATCTGTAAACGGTTTTAAAGCTAAATTAAAAATACACCTTTTAGCATCTCAAAAGTCATTATTTCACGTGTAGTGGCAGGTTATTTCATAGATACGATTTAGCAAAAATATTATAGGGATAGTTAATGTGTATATAATATATAATAAAATATATTATACATGTGTTTTGTGTGTGTGTGTATAGGTACATTTGCGTATGTGTATTTTTTAAGTTGTATTTAATATAACACACACACAAACATATGTTTGTATGTGTGTGTATATATATGTATGTAGATATATGTATGTATATGTATATATATGTGTGTACATATGTATATATGTAGATATATGTGTATGTTTAATTTTAATATAATTTACAATACTTTTATGTTTATACTTGGAAATATTTACTTTCAGTGAATGGTAGATTCATTATTTTTCGTTTATGTTGTTACCGATATAGTCGCGGGCGCAATACGGAATCAATATTTATCAGGGCTCCGCTGAAAATCAGCGCTGCTGCAGTATCTGTGGTAGCATATGCTGAGACGGAATCCTTTTGGCATCACATCACTCACTCTTGCTGAGATTTATTTTATTTTTATTTATGTTTTTCAACTACTTTGTATGTTTTTATGTCTCATTATTTCTAAATGTATATTTTGTGTGTGTATTGATGCTAATAAACATATGTCTATGTCTATGTCTATGTCTATGTCTATATACCTACGCATACATGCTTGTCGGTTAAGGGTATTTTAATTTGGCCCATTTTCAATATATATCCAATTTGATCAATAAAACTTCGCCTAGGGCTTCGTAAAGGAGATGTATGAAATTGGGGTGCTTGACATCGTCCGTAACAGTTATATAAAAATATGTGTACGTAATAAAAAGATAAATTATAAGCATAAATTATTTTTATTTCTGTAGTACTTGGGACAATCCTAAAAACATTTTTTTTAACTGAAAAATGAAAGCTAATGCTTTTGCTTTAAATATCTTTCTGTATTTTGTCTATGGCAATACATAATAAAGGTTATTTTTATGATAAAATAGCATTCCTTATCAAAAAAATCATAATATTAAAACATTGACGAAAATATGTGGTTATTGATATTGAATAAAATAATATATTTAGAAAACGATTGGATAGGCTATGTTATTAAACTAAAAAACATTTCAATATTATCCTACACGACTGAATAGGCTGTATAATATACCTAAGGAGACTTAACTTGGTAACTTAAGAGTTTCAGCTTGTCATGCGGTATGTGTATTTGGCATTGTAGCTGTTTTTAGTGTTCCGTACCTCAAAAGGAAAAAACGGAACCCTTATAGGATCACTTTGTTGTCCTTCTGCCTGTCTGTCTGTCTGTCTGTCTGTCAAGATCCTTTTTCTCAGGAACGCGTGGAGGAATCAAGCTGAAATTCATATCAAATACTCAAGTCTACTGTTCCTTGGAGTTGTGAAAAAATCAAACTTCTAAGCCAACGCAATGAAAAGATACAGCCGTTTATGCCGCAAATTTTCGATATTCGCACGGGAATCAAAACTTACAGGTTACCTACTTCCCGTGAACTCAGAATCTTAAAATTTTATACGAAGCAACGTATTATAGTACTGATTAAGGAAAAACTGCGAAAAGCATAAATTTTTAGTTACACCATATATTAAAAATATTATTAATACTTTTAACCTTACATACCTACGGATTTGTTCGGAACCCTCGGTGCGCGAGTCCGACTCGCACTTGACCGGTTTTTTTTTGATAGATTTCGTGTTTTTGTTTTCGTGGATTTATTTAACTTGACCCTTGGATTTTCTCTCGGATCACAGGGCGGTAGTTTGTTGCACTCACATTATGACAATAATGTGGTATTTAAGTTTTGAGAGGAATAGAACAGACAATGTACAGCCTCCGGCTGTTTTTTTAGATGACATTTTATTGATAATTGCAGAAAATGGTTAAACAATTAAAAAAGGTTGAGTTTTATTTTACTTTATTTAATTATTTGATTTTTGAATTATTTAATAATTTATTCTACTCTCGCGCTTCTTCTGCCACACCCAACTTTCACTGCCATACATTAAAGTAGGGAAAGTAGGGACACATTCTGAATTTTCACAACAAAATGGGTTTTATTTGGGTAAACTTACATTTAGTTTATTTTTACGAAATCGCTTGACAAGATGGGCCGCTTTTGTATAAAAATAAAGGAGCATTTTGAAGAATGCTTATAAACATTTAAGAAACTGTCTCGATAAAACATTCAAATTTTTTATTGTATTGGGAACATTAAACAGTTATACAGTGTAACGCAAAATACGCTTAGGGATTACAATTTACTCAACTATATAACCAACACAACTGTTCTTATCTTAAATATTCATGTACAGATTTATAAATAATTGTAAAAGTAAGACCTTTGTTCCAAGTACAGTTCTCAATTGACTATAATAGCAGCGCTTGAAAAACCACAAAAATTGACTGTAAATAATTATTTTAGTAGCTGTTATTTTCCCGTGTAGAGTCTTGGGTATGTAATCTTTAGTGTTCATACAATACACCTCCCACGGCACGATTTCCATGACTTTACGTAAATCCGCTAATTATTGTGCGTTCACTCATAACAATGAACGACCTACGCACACAAAGAGCGCAATAGAAAACTTATGAAGATTATAAAGCTTGAAAACTTTCATTGTTCTATGTTCGGAAAATTTTGTGAATTAAATATGATAAGGCTTAACAAAAGATATATTATATTGTGTAAAATTAAAAAGGCATAATTGCTAATGCTTCAAACTTATTTCGTATCACGCATGTGTTTCATACTCTGTAATTTTATTAGGTAGTAGGAGTACGTCCGGGTAGGCCTTCCACCACCTTCTTACCTATTTCTGCCGTCAAATAGTTGTGCTTGTCCTGCCGTATTCAGAAGGGTACAGAGAGGCAGTATACTTACAGGCTCACGCCACGCTATCACAGAATACCAGCGTAAAATGGCAGCTTGACACTGCTGTGTTTTGTATGGTGAGTGTAGAGAACCGGAGACCCTTTGTACTGGAAAAGAGGCATTCCATCTTAGTCCTCACGGGTGACAGCGCATTTGCATTTTGATTCGCAAACGAGGATAAATGTAGATGTCTATGGGCCACAGTAACCACTTACCATCAGGTGAACTGTGTGCTCGTTTGTCACCCTATACTATAAAAAAGACTGTGAGGCATTCCATCTTAGTCCTGTGGTGGTGGTCCAGAGGTGACAACGCTATGAACTGCAGTAGCCACTTATTTTCAGGTCCACTGTAAGTTTATTTATCAGTTTAGTTTTATAAAAAAATATATTGATATACAAATGATTAATTTTACACTAAGCTTATATGAGCACTGTGTTGGCGCGAAAACATTGTGAGGCTTACGATTAAAACAGACTCGAAATATTGTAGGCCCTTTAACAGTGGTAGAGCCACGCGGCAGCTTTTGCTGTCGCACGGATGGGCCGGCTCGACCCGGGGTGGTACCACGACCTCACAGAAAACCAGCGTGAAGTAGAGGTTTACCTCTGCGTTTCGCTTGGTGAGTGCAGGTGGCCGGAGGCCCTTTTTACTGGAAATGAGGGATTCCATCTTAGTTCTCACGGGTGACAACGCATCTACATTTTGGATAGATGTAGATGTCTATGGGCCGCAGCAACCACTTACCATCAGGTGGACTGTGTGCTCGTTTGTCACCCTTATCCTATAAAAAAAAATCTAACACAGACAGACCTAAAGTATTGTAAGTGAACAGCTTTGTTTGTACATGAAAACAAATGTTACCGCTGCGACGAATGCTTTACTGGTGTGACCTACTTACGAGGCGGCCATCGGCCCCGCAACCGACATACGTTTGCAACGCGTCTCCATAGGGACTTGGTCCATACTTATCTTAACACGTAGCTTTGAGAATGGACATAAATAAAGATTTCGATTACATATCGTCTCTTTTTCTTTTTAATATTCCTATGAGGGAACCAAGTTCAGTATTCGTTTGTTTTTCGAATGAAGGAAGATATTAAAGTAAATATAAACTTAGACTATACGTATCAGTATTTTAAACTTAGTTTGATAACACGTATTCAGCTGTTAATAAAGGCTATATACTAAAAATCTTACCCACCGTGCTTCCACAGGGTGGAATAAACTTTTGGCATAGTAATCTCATTACCGCTGAATATTTCTTTCTTGGATTCACCTGACTATGCCGAATTATCATTATCATCAATATTTATATATTAATAGTGCCATTATGAATATGTAAAACATATATAAGTAAATGTAAACTTTTCCCGCTGAAATCCACTGTCTGTTTTCTTGCCGATTCGAACAAGAAGAAAACCCCAGCCTTTGTTTCAATGAGGGCATCCACGACTTTTTCTGCCACCAGGGCGGCGCCACTTTCGAGTGAGGTAAAATATTTGACGGATTTCATAGCGGGGACGATAATTTCTTAGGAAAATGTAATCTTTAAGGTTTCTTTCTGTATTATTAGTTATATTTTATATTAATTACATTAGAAATGAATAAACCAAACTATAAATATAACTAAAAGACGACTTTAAAAAAAAAAGAGTTGTAATGTGCAAAAAATTAAAAATCAAACCACTGACGCATTGTGTTATATATTAATATAATACTCTAGACAATGATAAACTATTATTTAAAACGAATTTCTCAATTAAATGACACTGTGTAACAAAAAACTTTACCTCAGTCGCTAGTAGCGACATCTGGTGAGTGGAAAATTATTAGCCCTCATTGATACCAATTCAGCTCATCCGTGTTCTTAGAACCACTATGGCTGTTCATTTGACCTTATCGCAAATAGTAACTGGCTAGTGCCGGATCTCTAATTTGTGTAGAGAAAAATATAAAAAAAAATAATGTTTAAAATATTACGTCTTTCTATTGTAGTCACCTTTTTGTGTCTTTATATGTTGCTATCTATATTTGATTATTAAACTTATAATTATATTTTATAATTGAAAAATACAAAACTATTCATATTTTATTATTATTATTTATTAATTTATATGATCTCGAAGAGATTTTCAGCGAGCACCTATGCCGTAAGTGGCTCAGGGCATAGGTGCTCGTTGAAAAAATTCATACTACATACGTGAGTAAATCGTGTTCGATTCCTAATGTCGTCAATGAAATCGGTTTTGGTAGTTTAAAGTGCTGATTTAATTCTATATCCTTTACTTCTAAAAAGGAGGAATGCATGGGTTCCTTGTGAATGCGATGCGAAGATATTGGCTTTGCACTTACCATCCCTGATTGGCCCAGCGTGATGAATGTTGGCAAATGTTCCAAATTTTGCATTCTGCTCGGCTAGCGCGTTCTTGGTGTGAACTATTTTTTTATTCAATAAAAGTTCTTATTAACCTGTTCGTAAAAAAAGTCTTTTATTTTTTTATGATGCCTTTTTACAAGTTTTATAATAAAATTAATACAGCGACATTATGTTTTATTAATATATTTTTTTTAATATTTTAACAGTAACTGAATGATTGGAAGATGGGTGCAAAGCTGTAAGGGGAAGGTAGTCTAGACCATTTAGAACCTTTTAGGCCACAGTTATGTTATATCTATGACTTGCAAGTGCAGATAAAACGTTATTTCCGCACACCCGAGGGCCGTAGTGGCCACTTACCATCAGGTGGATTTTAAACTTTTTTTTATAGAATAGGGTGACAAACGAGCACACAGTGCACCTGATGGTAAGTGGCTGCTGTGACCCATAGACATCTACATCTATCTGCTTCCATTCTATTCGTTTGCGATTCAAAATGCAGATGCGTTGTCACCCGTGAGGACTCAGATGGAATGCCTCTTTTCCACTAAAAAGGGTCTCCGGTTCTCTACACTCACCATACGAAACACATCAGTGTTAAGCTGCCATTTTACGTTGGTGTTCTGTGAGAGCGTGGTCCTTCCCCGGTCGAGCCGAACCATTTGTGCTACAACTATATTACTAATATAGCTGCAGCATGGGTCTACCACGTACAAGCTGCAGCATGGCTCTACCACATACACGTTCTTTATTATTAATGTTAATGTAAAAGACGAAAAATAAAGAACGCGTTGCCCTGCATTGGAAAGATGTAATGATTCAGAATTTACTTTCTTCTAATTAATATAATATATTATCTAGTGAACATAACGTTTACTGATAATTATTCACATTAAGTTATTAACTAGCCTTCTTTCATTTAAATGTATACTTAACAACCCTCCTTAAAGTTTTGGTTAAAAAAAACAGCTTGTAAACAAAGTGAAACAGGAGCAACGTTTGTATGTAAAAAGCAACAGCATTTAATCTTATAACTACCCTTTATAAATCGCAAAGAAGGCCGTGTGATATTGTACCCATTTCGCCATATAAGCGTAACAAGCCCGGAGAAACTGGCCCCGATGGATGCAGAGAGAGCTCGGATAGTTCACAGACAAAAACTGGTTACGTTCGGAAGACGATCATTACAAAATTCTCCAGTTTTTATTGTTTGTACTCTTAGAAGTAATTTTTCAAGTACGCTATGGTTATTTTAAGGACCTGTAGATTAACATTAAATATTTTTGAAAAGTACTCGTACTTATTACTTTTTGGTTCACTTGAGCAATTCTTGTTATTTAAATTAAAGTTAGAGAGATGCCTCTGCTATTTGGGGATGCGAATAATTCTTGAAAGGCGTTTTTCACTGAATATAAGAATGTTATCCAGATTCTAATCAGTAGGAGAAAGTTCAGGCGAGTACTATGGATGACGGAGTATTTCCAGTTGAAGCGCGTCGTGTTGGAAGTAGTGGACTAGAGTAATTAACAAGTTTCCATTGTTTGATATGGTTGACGATAGTGTCAAAAGAAACGTTGAATGATTATTTGATATCGAGCTTGTATGCTTGCAATTCTTTACTGTAATTAATAATGCCAGCGCTGGTCTAAAACAAAATCAATTTCTTCTTGACCCGGTTTTCATTTGAAACGCCTCCCCCGTCTTACGACGTACGTTTCTAATTATCATACGAGATTCACTTTTCATCACAATTGACAATAACAGTCTAGTGGCAGTATAAGAATATCCACTACCCCATATCATCCCGTGGGTGTCGTAAGAGGCGACAGAGGGAAACAAATCAGGAGATGGGCAGCAGCGTCTTTTTAATAATAACTATAACGAACTATCCTAATAACGACTTCAATAAAAAACTACGGTTGCCAACCTGGTTACCAAGCACGGCAACTATGGCAAATATGGGGGATATTGGGACTTTGAGGCAATCTCTGGAGGAGGGCTATGTTCAGCAGTGGACTTTAATAGGCTGTAACGGACAATTGCTTTCAAACAAAATCACAAAAAGAGGATACCTGTGTAGTTTCTTTCGCCGCTTTTTCTCCAGTATGACAAACACATTTTGAAACGGTAATGGAATAAAAACATGTAACGTTTCACAAACCAAATTTTTATTATCGTAAAATTTATTGTCAATCCTAGACACCCAATTTTTATGCACACAGTTATTAACAAATTAAGGTAAATTTCGACAATTCGGACCGGCTTTTTGAGTTCTTTTTCCCCCAATTTGACGAAAATTAATCAATATCGTATTGTTATTACATTTGAAAGATGCTGCTATCTACGACGTGATTCAAAATTAAATTCGTCATTGTTGACTTTTCTTTCCAGTCGTCCAGAGGTCGTTGTTGAAGTCAATATTTTTTTTTATAGGATATGGTGACAACCGAGCACATAGTCCACCTGATAGTAAGAGGTTGCTGTGACCCATAGACATCTTCATTTATCCTCACTAAAGAATCAAAATGCAGATGCGTCGTCACCCGTAAGGACTAAGATGGAATGCCTCTTTTCCAGTAAAATGGGTCTCCGGTTCTCTACACTCACCATTCGAAACACAGCAGCGCCAAGCTGTTATTTTACGCTGGTATTCTGTGGTCCTTCCCCGGTCGAGCCGACCCATTTGTGCTATAACTATATTGCTAATATAGCTGCAGCATGGCGTATAATTTCCGGAACGTGAGCGATATTGAAATTGCATGCTGTATGTTGTTATTGTAATTGATATTTACGGAGTTCATATTAAAAAAAAACTCAAATTTAAAAAAAAATATTATTTGTACGTAGGTAGCATTTTTATTAATCTGAGGACATTCAAGCAATCCTGCATGCGGGATTCGAAAAGGCATGTCCATAATAATCTTTATTTAATGATAAAAATGTAAACTTTAGGTAAATAAGCGCCCGGTTATCCGACCATGAATTATCCAGCACCTCCGTATCGGTAACCGAAAATGCAGGGCGGTCCCTCATCAGATGGAGTTACGACCTTGTAAGAGATGCAGGACGTGCTTTGTGCTTCTTGAGGGACGCCTATGTTCAACAGTAGACTTGCGATAGGCTGTAATGATGATGATGATGATGATAATATATCAACATGCAAACATTTAATATTGGGATTTTTTATGCAATCAAATCATCTCTTTGCACACCCATTTATTCAGGATGTCTTTTTACAGTATTATATTTTGATAGATGACTGAAGATCATTGTATACGTATTTATATGTTTAGGTATTATTGTATTTGGATTCACTTTGGCATTGCAATCGGCTTTAATACAAACATTGTACACAAAAACAATGATTCAGCGAGGTGCTTATTATCGAGTGAGTCATTGTTATAAGGAGGCGGGATCCCACTTTGCCACTTCCAAATGTAGCACGCAATTTACATAAAAAGATCAGACCATACTTGTTTGTGCTATAGATTAAATACATATGCATGTATACCTGGCTCCACTGAAAATCAGCATTATGAATTGATGTGTGTATATCTTCAATTCGTGACTTAAACCTGAGTGGATACCATTTTGGTGCATATTACGTTTCTTTTATTCCTTTTTTTATATTTTTGTTAAGTTAAAAAAACTATTTTATTTGATTTTTTTTTGTTTGTTATAATTTATGTGCCAAATAAACTTATTTCTTTCTTTCTTTTTATATAGACATGTATAGATATGAGCTATACACGTCTATATCTCGTGCAATTACATCGCGTCTTACTATCACAGTTTAAAGTAAGGTCTAAACTGTGTTACTACTTATTTACTAATTAGTCATCTATTTTTGTAATATTATTTTGCCCGGTATGTAAAAATGTTTTATATAATGTGCTCGTAGATTTATAATGTAAACGCTTTTTTCTTTTCATAATGTTACTCGTTTTCGTGTCTATGGTTTGGCATTTACACTTTGTTTGTTCATAAAACACATGTGAATATATAAAATAAATGTTAATTAATTATTTCTTTGTTACAGGTAAGTGCTATACAGATTTATCATTTTCTTGAGGGGAATATGTAAGTACGATACCATGAAAATTAATGAATTGCCTACGTTAGTTCTGCTCTCCTTAACAAGGGTCTAATCAGCGAGCGTGGCGTGTTTAAGTGGTAAGGATTTAATTACGAGTAAAGTTAATTTCGTTTATGCGATACATATCTATATGGTCGCATTTTCCGCTTTTTGCACTTATGCAAGTCGACTAAAACTTTAAATGGTGCTTTATGGATGTGCAGATGAAAATGATAGCAATGTCCAAATTTATCAGGGCGTTAATTTACAAATTGCATGGTTTGTAATGCATTTGTAATTTCAGTGAGCCTATTAAGATTTGTTATTTTGTCAATGTAAAAATTGTCATGTTAAAACAATTTGCCATTGTTACAATGGCAAATTGTTTTAACGTGCGTATGCTGAGCTCAATATAAGGCGTACATTTTAAGACCAAATATTCTTTTATTTAAACAATATTCGTGTAATTTGGCCATAACTTACAAGCTATACAAACTTACAAACTATTAAAAATATAAATCGATATTTTAAGTTTTTGTTGTTTGGATAGAAATATAATAAGGTAATTTTTAAATTTATAACTAGTTTCTTTATCTAGATAATCTCGTAACAGAACGGCTCAATGCGGATAATGGCCCCTTATTCTTATTTTGAAGATACGAGTATAAAAATTAAAAATATAAAAAATATATTTGTACTTTGCTGAATAAAATTTTAGACAATGATACCATACCTGCTAAGGTAAAAAAGCAATATATTGTCTCCTTTTCACGTATGACTGAAAAATAATTTAGTTGAATCAGTGACTATATTAGGACTCGGAATTAAAAACATGGGTTTAGGGTTAGTCATCTATTTTCGTAATATTATTCTGGCTGGTATGTCAAAATGTTTTATATAATGTGCTCGTAGATTTATAATGTTAACGCTTTTTTCTTTTGTTGTATAATGTTTCTCTTTTTCGGGTCCATGGTTTTGCATTTAAACTTTGTTTATCCATAAAACACATGTGAATATAAACTCCTCCTACTGTCAGTCCGACTCCATGTTACACTAAACGTCTGTATTTGTCAAATAACAATCCAATCAATTTGTCATTCAGCACACATATTCAGCATAAAATAAATATGACGGACATGAACTGTCAAAAACCTGGAATCTAAAACAATAATTAAGTATAACCAAAAGTATTGTTTACGAATACATTAAAACAAATCATATTTCTACGTGTTTTTATCAATACTTTTATCTCAGGCTAATTTCAACGATGAGATAATATAGATTGCGGAATAATAACCATACTACTGTACGACATAAATCTTACATTTATAAATGATATTATATTCTCGACTCTATTCCAATGAAAAGTTTTTTCAAATTATGCTCCTATAAAAAATAATACTAATTGATAGTCGTCACGAAAAACCATAGAAACATAAAACTAAAACAATATGTTAAATTTTTATTCCTTGCAGCATTGATTTTAAGTTTTAAGTTCTTTTTTAATGAAATTTATGGATATACTGTTTTAAATTGTTTTTAATAGCTACTTGAATTTCCGAAATTGGGATTTCGTATGTTGTCGATGTGTGGCGGCCGGATGTCGGTGTTAGCGCGTATGCTGTGAATACGCGCACCGTTACATCCTACGTCCATGCATCCGCTTGCAGGGCTGCCAACATCGAATTAAATGCGTAATTAGTGTTGATTTAAAGGATTAGTCTGCAATTGTTATTATTAGGATGCTAAATGATTCCTGCAAGATGATTACCGCAGAATTTTTTTTAATGTTATTTAGTAATTTTATACCTATAATAGCGACCTGTGCCGTCTTCGCCTGGGTAGGATTTATTGATGTTGCGTCATTCAGATTTTTTTTAAATAATCATCAATTACCATTTATTTTATCAATTCTCCAATTTCGAAAAGAATACTCCAAGTTTTTCTGGTAAAATATATGCCAGATCACTCCTGACATTGTTCTTTGTAGATGTAGTTTCATCACAATCGGTTCAACCATTTCGAAGATTGGCCCGGACAGGCAGACAATAAACTTGCAAATGATTATTCAAGTCTTCAAGTCAAGGCATACAAATAACCATCTGAGCTCAATAAAAGACAGTATTTCCAATATTACAGACAGACACCTCAATTTTATTTATATCTATATGGATATTAGAAGGTAGGAAATGCCTGTAGGGCTAGCCTATTATTTATAACTTAAGATGATATAAAGCCTTTGTCATAAAGGCTGAATGCAAAAAACATAAATTTAAAGAATCTTATACCGTATGTTACTTTTATTATGCTAACATAATATTTTAGAACATGGTGAATATGTGCCGAGTTTTGAGACTTTCGAGGATCCATCTAGGATCAAGGACCCCACGCTATCTTGGTTAGTGTTTTCTGAGCCTATTTGAAATTATTTCTAAAATACCTCGTAACAAATGCAGCAAAGCACGTGAAAGGCCTGAACATATTTTAAAGACTAAACTTAAAATATATAGATCGGCTGGGAGAAGTTACTTTAAAATCTTATGAGTTTCACTTTTGATTCAATTGAAACTATGATTCAATTAGCATACTGTTAATTCTAAGAATTGTAATTGTACTGTTAAATTTTTAAATGATTAGTAATTATATCGCGAAGCTAGTTGGAGACTGCGTGAACCGTCTAAACGCCCTGGGAGTTAACAACAGGGTCGTTTTAAGATTGGTTTCGGGCGAGGCGGGTATTGTAGGCAATGAAATTGCCGACAAGCTCGCACGGGAGGGCTCAAAGAGTACACAATTTGGACCCGAGCCATTCTGTGGAAACTCAGAAAGCGTCGCCCGCTTGACCCTGAAAACTCTTTACCACAATAAATCACTTAAAATCTGTTCTGATAGAACAGGCTTACAACATTCTGAAACCTTAATCTGGGCTTTCGATCGTAAATTCGCTTCGGAAGCTCTGAGATTAGGTAAAAATAAGTTGCGCATTCTGGTAAGAGCCCTGACTGGACACTATTGTCTTAAAAAGCACATGTCCATCCTGGGACTAAGCAACTCAAGGATGTGCCGGTTTTGCTTCCTAGAAGAGAAAACGCCTTTACACATCCTGCAGAATAGTAATTCTGCCGATCAGTTGTTTCGACACTCGAAAAGTGTACGACAAGCAAGCATAACAATCTCTAGTCGATAAGTATCTTAATGCAATGGCAAGTCTGATATGAGGGCCAACACAGCATTGCATAGTATTGTATCCTTTTTGACTACGGAAAATCAAATTCGAGTAAAATTCACAAAATATCCGTCAGACATTCGGAGATCACTTAAAATGTTAATTCTTCTTTCTTCTCTATGTAGTAAGAAATTCCGCACCCACCAACTTCTCTTTCGCTTACTTAATAAGTACTATGAATGCAGCACTAATCGCTACAACCTCCTCGGGCAACATTTCTATAAGCACTGACTAGTGTGGCCTGCAAAATGTTCCGCGACATATGTCTCGGGACATTCCACGTAGTTGTTGAGCGACATGTTGCGCAACATGCTGCTCCTTTTGTCCCCAAGTATATTCAAGAATTCATTGTAAGAATTCGTTCAAAACTCGTTATAACTAAACAAATAATTACAATACTTACAGTAGCGCTTAAAATGATTTTTTGCGGTGTTGCTGTGCTATCTACTATATAACTACTAACTACTATAATATAAATACGATATCACTATGCATAAGTTTTCCCTTCTTTACTTAAAGAACTCAATTTCTATAGTCAGCTCTTGGACTATTGAAACACCCGTTTGTGCGTCAATCGCAGAACGTTGTTTGAATATTTAGCTTAAGGTATTTGCCTTAATTTTTGCCTAATTAAAGGAAAAACAAAACAGTTATTGCTTTTAATCTAGAAGCGGCAAGACAACCCTTTCTCGATGCATTCGTATCGCGTTAGCATAGTGTTTGTTTACGATGCTATTTCGAATTTGACGCCTTCGAAATTCCGAGAACGAACCGGTCTCAGCAGATGAGCCACACGCCAATAGTTGCTCTATCAATTAGTGTTCCTTTGTTGTGTTCATGTTGATGGAATTGATCAATTGATTGCCATATCAAAGAGATTCAATTAATAATTTTGAAATTTTCTTTTTAAATTCTGTAATCATTATTTTTTTAAATATACGAGTTTAGCGCTTTCCACGTTTATCTGCAAAAATGTATATCAAAGTTTTATGTCGACTTCCTTTAAGGTCAATTAAATGCTAAAACTGCAATTTTTTATAGTTTTGTGGCGGAAAACGTTGTGATAATTAAATTACCATAAATATTCAAAGAACATAGGATTTACATGACATTAACTTGTTGTAATATAATTCTATTTAATAATTACATAAATTAACCGGCTTCGCCTTACGGCATTATCAGAGTATATCAGAATGTTCAATGTTACTGATATTATACTTATCTTGATGATACTTATATTAAATGAACTTAGAATTTTATCAAGTAACAACAATCACAATTATAAGATACCATAAACATTTTAAGGTGACATTATTTCGTGAACGTTTATGATGGATGCAATGTAAAAACATAACGCATGACGATATTAATTCATCACTACAAAAGACATTATTTTGTAGTAACATAAAATACTTTTAATAAAATTACTGTTACGGATTTTTTTGCATTTAATTAACTTATTTATCTTATTTTTCCGCTGACTTCCAAAAAGGAGACGGTACTCAATTCGAGTGTATATTTTTTTTATTTTTTTTAATGTGTGTTACCTCATAACTTTGTACTGGGTGAACCGATTTCGATGATTCTTTTTTTATTTGAAAGCTGATAGTTCTCGTGTGGTCCCATATTGAAGTCGGCTGTACAACATTTTTAATTTTAAATTATATTAATTCGCGACGTTCGGGGGACTGAGGTGATTGACGTCCCGATGTCAGTGTTAACCCTGAGTACCTTCAGCTTTTTTAATTATTAATTTTGATAATTTTGGCGTAGATCGGACCAAAATTAATAATTAAAAAGCTGAAGGTATTCCGGGTTAACTCTGACATCGGGATGTCAATCACCTCAATCCCCCGTGACCACGTCGGTAATTAATAAAAATAAGATAACTAAGTTAATTAAGTGTAATTAAGTGTAGTGTTCACATAAAATACTATTGAAATATGATACGTCTGGAATACTAAACTCATCATACTGTCTCTAGTCAAGGTAGGTCAAACGTTTAACTCTTGCGAATTGGCCGGTTGGTAAAAGATTCGTGCCAAAATATTATCTCTGCGTACAACGGCATTGCAGATGTGCTATTTCACGCGTTCGAACTGGAGCAGAAGCCGTTTTGTAATACACAATGGCTGTATTTTATGCAGTGTGAAATGAATGATGAACGTGTGACAGTAGTGGATCTTTTTATCCAGCAAAATGCCATCGTCTTTACTAATTAATATTTTATGTGGTATTCAAATTATAAATATAATTTCATTATATTATGATTTAGTCAAATTAAACCTTTCATTTATTTATCAGATGTTTCAAAAACATTTTATTATGTCGTCTCCTGCCGAGTTATTTCAGGGGATAAGCGAACGCCTAAAAATTTCATAGAACGCGAGCGAATTGAGTTCGGTCACCGCCGGCACTAAAAAAATTGTTACTTGGGCAATAAGAAGGGTGTTAATTTATCATGGGTTTGGTGGTAAGGGAAACAATCGGGAAAAATAAATTTCAAGGACTAGTAAAATACCCCAAATGTATTGGGACAGTGCTGACTTCCTTGCCCTAAATCTTTTCAGTAATAGGAGGAAGTAGAGAGTAGTAAAAAGTTACATTATTTATTAGGAAGGCAACACGTTAATCATAACTGATGAAAGAATTATATCGCTTTATTTATTTAGGTGTTTGATAACGCTGTCGCTTTAGGGAACTTTTCGACATAACGCACTAATATTGCAACTATATTTCTTTTGCAGGATAGGACCGTTTGATTTACTTGCAAATTCTATATTAACTCTAATCTATATAGGGTCGTTACGCTGGTTTTCGGCCTTTTAGTGGAGTTGTTAACTTTAAGGTGCTAGAAAAAATAATTGCCATTATGCTGGCCTAGTGTTGTTGATGTTAATTTGTAGCTTATATAATGTAGTTTTCATTTTCGTAACTCATTGATGCTACAAGAAAAATCTCTTTTTTATAATAATTTTTGATGTGAAAAATATGTAAAATGCTAGTTTTCGGCCCCAAATTTTATATTTCGGCCCACTAGAATTTTAGTTTTCGGCCACTGCATTAGACACAATATAAAAGGTGCCTTAACCTTAACTTAATATAATTTTTGTAAAATTATAATAAAATTTCGTGTCGTTAAATATGGCAATCAAATCTCATTTTTTTTGTACTTCCTCATATTTTCATCACCATCAGCCTTTCCATTACATCCCTTCATAAGTCCACTGCTGAACGTAGGCCTCCCCCAAGTAATGCCACAAAACACAGTCCTGAGCCACCTGCATCCATCGACTTCCTGCATGTCTTACCAGGTCGTCACTCCATCTAGTGGGGGGACGCCCTAAACTTCGTCTGCCGTTACGAGGCCGCCATTCGAGAACCTATTTCCACATTGGTTGTCGGTTCTTCGAGCTAGCCCATTGCCACTTCAGCTTACTAACCCGTTGGGCTATATCGGTCACTCTGGATCTACTACGGATATCCTCATTTCTAAGTTTATCACGCAGAGAAAATCCGAGCATAGCCCTCTCCATAGCTCGCTGAGCAACCTTGAGCTTCCTCATCCGGCCAGCAGTGAAGGACCACGTATCAGTTCCATAGGCCATCACTGGCAACATGCACTGGTTGTACAGTCTCGTTTTGAGGTATACCTGACGAGAAGATGTACTGTAATTTCCAGAACGCTGCCTCATAATTTAGTCCAACAAAATCTATAGGACATCTCAAATCCATTTGGTGCAAAAGTCACATTAAATTTTTTCAATATCTTCTTCTGTATCGCTTATTAAAATGTAATAACACCAGGTACAATTTACTTTTACTCTTTATTTTCCTTCATGGAATTCTTGGATTTTGCAATTTTTCGTTTTTGTACTTTAGCATTTTTTAACTTTTCTTTTTATATTCTTTTCTTTTTCAAAATATCTTATCTTTTTTTAACTTAGTTCTAACTTCTCTATTTTAACTTTCTCTTTATGTTTTTAAAGTTTTCGCCCCTCTGCATATCAAATTGCTACAGAAGAAGGTGTACGTGTACTGGTAATGGTTGATTTTTTACGAGCTCTGGTTTAAATAAATGTCTTTTCTAACGCATCTCTGTATTCTTTATTTAATACGAGGGCGGCACTGAAAATTTCGGGAATCAAGGAAGTGACACAACATTACTATTTAAAAATGTATCAATTGCTTTTCGAAGTATTCTCCGCGAAATTTGACACATTTTTCCATACGATGGAACCAATAATTGAAGCAACCATTCCATTCGGAAGTTGGGGTGTCCAAAATGGACGTTTTGTAGGCGTCTACAGCTTCTTCAGGTGATGAAAATCCCTGTCCACGCAATTTATTCTTTATTTTAGGGAAAGTATAGAAATTATTAGGGCTTAGGTCGGGGCTGTACGGCGGATGGTCTAATAATTCTCTGTTTTCTTGCTCTAAAAACTCTTTTGTTCTGTGTGCGGTGTGAGAACTCGCATTGTCGTGATTGAGGATGATGCGGCGGTTGCAGTTCTATTTACGGAGTTCAGAAACGACCTGTGGCAAACAAATGCTACCATACCATTCTGCACTAACCGTTCTCTGTCCCTCAAGAGGAATAGTCGTAACATGGCCGGTTTTGGAGACAAACGTGGCCACCATTTTTTTGCTACACTCCGTGAACGAACAATTTTTGTTGGCTTTAACTCATTTTCGAACACCCAAACTCGTGACTGGTTTTTTGTTTCGGGTTCGTACGCATATATCCAGGATTCGTCGCCTGATACGATGTTGTATACAGCATTTGAGGATCCTGCGTGGAATCTTTCGAGAGTTCTGACGCATCAAGTAACGCGAGCCGCTTTTTGCTCTTCACAGAGCGAATGCGGTATCCATCGGGAAAACAACTTTTTTACACCTAATTGTTCATGCAAGATTATTTGTATTTGACTCCTGCCAATATCTAAAGTTGCCTGAATTTCGCAGTATGTCACATGTCGATCTTCCACAATCAGCTTACGCACAGCATCAACGTTTTCTTGGGTGACTGCAGTTTTTGGACGACCTTGACGGGGATCATCACTGAGCTTGACACGTCTACGTTGAAATTCAGCAAACCAGCGATAAATTGTGGTTTTGGATGGGGCTTCATCACCAAATGCAGAAATCATCCGGCCAACACACTGTTTTTGTGTTAAACCACTTCGAAAGTCATAATAAATCATCGCTCTTGAATTTTCTCGAGTCAATTCCATTTTCTCAATGACAAAACCTTGTGACAAGACCGAGAATCTTTTTTTGAATAAATAAATGGTATTCGATTTTTATAACCAAGGAATTTTCAATTAAAAAGATTTTAATATGACAGGAACAGTGGAAATATTCCATTCCCGATACTTTTAGTGTAGCCTATGTAGTACTCAAGCCGATGTTTCACTAGTTTCTAGAAGTGTACTAGTCTGTTTTATTCTAATATCAACTAGCACATTTTCTAAAGTTTCAAAGGAGTTGTTAGTTATCATCGGTGTTAGTGGTGGTGGTATCATCGTGGCCATTGTACTACTTTGAGTCGTTATTATTGCATTGCTGGAATCTATTATCATTTCCGGCATTGTCAGTACTGTTGTCATTGGTAGGCTTACTTGAGTTGGGATTACAAGAACATCATATAGCGATACTAAGGAACCGATATCCAAATAACTTCCTAACAAATGGAATGTTGAAATGTTGTTATCGATAAACGATTCTAATACATCGGTAGATGAATTTATAGTTACTAGAACATCGCCAACCATGTTTTTTTCTGCCAGATTTGATTTTAAATGTTTCAAAACTTTTCTTGTGGAGACTAGGTCTGCGTTAGTTGTTTCTTTATTTTTTCTAGTGTCTGAATTTTCACTAATTAGTCTTCCCGGGTTATTCCGGACACATTTTGAGTAATCCACTACGTGGTGATCAAATTCATTAAGTCCACATTTTCTGAAACCATTTACTAATTATATTTCTTTGGAGGATTTTTCTTTGGAGGAGACATCTGAAGAAAATAATGTCTTATTGAATCTTCTTCCTAAAACGCAACGTGAATGAAATATTTCATGAAATGTCCGTCAACCAAAGCAGTATTCAATTTTCGGCTCCCCTATTCTTTCATATAATTTTAAGTTGGCCGAAAACTAAATAATAATTTTAGACTTAATCTAGTTTTCGGCCACAACTAAAATGGGTATTTTAGTTTCATCAATAATCATTCAAATTGCAATATTTGGTGGCCGAAAACCGAAAGCTAGTGTCTTCGCAAGGATACAATTCATTATAAAAAAGAAAGAACACTAATGGTAGGTAACCAAATAAATGAAAGAGACAAGGTATTTAGGCTAAACACGGGCTACTTTCCGGCCACATGGCCGATAACCAAATAATAGGAACATTTTGTGTGTCACTTTCCGGCCACCTAATTTATTAACTTTGACAATAAAATATTATAGTAGTCTATGTGAAAATTTAAAATTAAGTTATTTATACAGTGAAATATAAGCACAATATTAAATAATCATTGTAAATACAGCGTAAAATTTACTTTTGAGTGAAACGCGCGCCACTATTTTTTTTTGCACGATCTTACACTCTTTGACAGCTCCTGTACCGGCGTCAAACTGAACTATTTATTATAAATCGCGTGTTGTGTTTATCCGATGAAGTAATGTTGCAATATATAATGTAACTATTTACAAATGCATTAAACTTGATTGTGGACGATAATATTTATTAAAATCGTTATTAAATCAAATTTACTGCATCACCTCGTGCCAAAGGCCGAAAACTAGACCCGGTCGGCTTACCGGCGCAATGACCCTACTTAGACATGAAAACAAAACTTTGTATTGCGTGCGCGCAAGAGTGAGAGTGAGATTTGGCACAGTTAAAGTTTATATGTATTAAGCAATCATTATAGCTATTACGGGTGGATTCGACCAAACTTGCATAAGTTTTATCATGCGAATAAAGCACTAATTACTCTAGATTTAGAGCACTTTTAGTTTTACCATTAATCTTAATCCAGGAATAACTGTTTATCCGAGAGTTAATCGCTGTACCGCCAAAATTCATGGAGTATACCAGTTATCCCAGATTATTTTATGGGTGGTCGCTAATTTTAAGAGCTGTTTTCGTATGCTTTGTTGAAAAACTAGGATATTTTACATTTGTGCGTTGTTAATTTCTTGTATTTTTGGACTGCGTTTCCTTCTTTCTTTAGACATATTATTTATTCACAATGGCAATGGTAAATAAATAAAATGTCTTAACATAATAATTTAAAATTAAAAATTTTGTACAGCCGACTTCAATATAAGCGACTTCAATATAGGTTATTTAAGAATAACTCAATAACCATTGGTCTGACCTTGATCAAATTCATATGGGACCACACGAGAACTATCAGCTTTCATATAAAAAAAGAATCATCGAAATCGGTTCGCCCAGTACAAAGTTATGAGGTAACACACATAAAAAAAAACATACACTCGAATTGAGTACCGTCTCCTTTTTGGAAGTCGGCAGAAAAGATAACCTTAGTCAACTGACAACTCGTGTGAATATTTCAAGGTTCAGTAACAGTTGACACTATTAAAATTCGGCAAATTATGTGGACATAAAATTTTATAAACAATTTTTTTCGATTTTAGTTAGTATTGGCTATTGATACCTAGTATTGGCTACTCTACATTTGTGACGGAAAAACGCAAATGAAGTTATCTTAAGAGTAAGATCAAAGAAAATAATTATTCGAGGATATGTTACTCTAGTTAACATGATATTTGGTAGAATTCACCCTAAGGGTTACAAAAACACGAAATAAAATAAAATATAACACACGTTATTTACGTCCATACTGCCAATGTCAATCACATAATTGTCACCGGGATAAATTTGTTTTTTGTGACAAATTATGTCGTTTGTCGTGACATGCATACTGCCAATGTCTCAGAGTAAGTGCTATGTATGTTATTACTTTTAAGGCCAATGTCAAACACTTAATAGTCTGTGGTCAAACAGTTGCATAGAGTAGAGATTGTGGCCAAAGAATTTTAAAAATGTTGCCAATATATTTACGTGAATAAGCTTTGTGTACTTTGTGTAATAATTAATAATAATATGTATAATATCTTTTGTAACATGTGTGTTGGTGTTTGATGTAATAAATAATTTTTCTTTCTTTCTTTTCTTCAAATGTTCCTTTTTCAATAGTGTGTGGAGTGTATGTCATGTCAAGGCAAAACAGTGTTTATTTTATGTTATGTATATGTATATTAAATAGTTAAACAGTTAAAAGTGGAATACAGCTTGCTCTATTTACAAAATAAAAAAATGTATTTCGACCACTAGGCGACCACTAGTGAATGTTTGAAGTCCATTATTAAATTTAGGTATATACAACTTAAAATACTCTTTTGTTTAATAATTTTATAAAAATTAAGTTCCTATATATACGTAATTGAGTATGTTGTTTGCTTATCACACGGTCAAGGATCTCTACGTGTACCTATGCTTGTGGTATCAAATATCAACCATATAACATCTTATCGGTCTCATACGTGCGCCTGAGCAACTTACACATCCGTGACTCATTACTCATTAGGCTCGACCCAACGTGGAATCATTTCAATTCCATCTTTTGTACTTGTAACGGATCCGCCACAGCTTTTACGCCGTTTACATGGTAATTATAGCGCTTGTTTGTCTAATTCATCCGGCATTCACAGTTATAAATCTTCGCTAAGAATAAACAGCCTTTCTACATCTTCGTTTGCATTAATTCGATTAACGTAGAAGTGATTTTATTACCTAAAGTTTCATTATCTAAAAGCATTTATAAGTTGACGTTTTTTAAATACTATTTGTAGTAGAATTGAATAATGATAGTTACTATTGCATTAGTATTTTTGTCGTACCAATAATTATAAGTCAATCATGAGTATATATTATTATGATAGGACAAGTTCAATAGGGCACGATCTTCATGGGCACGATGCAATGCGAAATCATATAATGAATTATTATTTTATAATTTTCATAATAAATTATTATATTACTTATTGATAGTAATTTAAGTAAATTATTGTACCACTGACTTATCTGTGTTGTGTATTACCCGTATTGTAAATTTATCATGTGTTCCAATGACTTTGTATAACATAATGAGGGTGAAAACCAATCCATATGATTAGTTAATGCTGTGACTAACAGACGTCCACATATATTATTATTGATTAAAGATCAAAATATCATATGCGTGTCACCCTTGAGGACTAAGATGGAATACCTTATCAGTGAAAAGGTCTCTGATTCTCTACATTCATCATACGAAATACAGCAGAATCTATGCTGGTATTGTATCAGAGCGTGATTCTTTCCCGGTCGAATTATATAAATATATATATACCTAATGAAAGGTTTATATGCTGTTGTTTTATTATATTATTACACATGTTTAAAAGGATAGAGCTTTTTGTATTACAATAGAACAAAGGTGTTAAAGGTTGCCAAGTGACACTACTTTGACCACAATACTGCTCATACTAATGTTGCAATTGCAAAAGTGTTTGCTATGATTAAATTAAAAAAATTGGACACGAAAGTACGACGGTCACGCATAGGCAAGAATTTATAAGACAGTTTAACTTTCGTATCACACCACTATCTCCATTGCTCAATTATTGCTCAAACGTTATCGCACACAATGTGGATGTAAACACAGTATTCCCATATCACTCTGTATCTGTAGTGCATACGTCTGTATGTTATGAGTTTCGTAAAACTGAGTAAGTACATGTTGTCAATTTCGGCTAACAATTACTGGTAGCTCAGGGAATAAGCGCTCGCTGTAAATTTCACAGTACGCGAGTAATCCAGGTTCGATTCTCGTTATTTGCAGTTAATTGAAATTTTAAGTGCTGATTTACCCCGTGCTCGGCGGTGGAGGAAAACACCGTAACGAAACCTACATGTCTGAGAAATAAGAAAAAAATATTTAGAACCCATGGAAGATCGCCAACACGCATTGGAGCAGTGCAGCGGATATTTCCTTGTCTCTCAGAAATTAGACTTTACTATACCTTAATTACTGTATTCAATTCGTTCTTATAAGTGAAATTGAAAGTGATATAGTTTTGAATATCGTCGTGGGGTGTCGTAGCAAGATAATTAATGAATACATCTCGTTGTGGTCTGTAGTAAAAGGAACACTGTAGACGTAAACAGTGGTAGAGCCACGCGGCAGCTCTTGCTGTAGCACGGATGGGCCGGCTTGAACCGGGGTGGTACCACGACCTCACAGAATACCAGCGTGAAGTAGAGGTTTACCTCTGCGTTTCGCTTGGTGAGTGCAGGTGGCCGGAGGCCCTTTTTACTGGTAATGAGGCATTCCATCTTAGTCCTCACGGGTGACAACGCATCTGCATTTTGATTTGTAATAGAGGATAGATGTAGATGTCAATGGGCCGCAGCAACCACTTACCATCAGGTGGACTGTGTGCTCGTTTGTCACCCTTATCCTATAAAAAAAAGGCTGAAAAAGGAGGAAATTTGCAGCAGATAGATTTTAATAACAAATTATAGTGGCCAACAAATTCGCAATACAATACAAAACAAATTATAATACCAGTATAATTTTTTGAGAAAAATAATATACATACTTATTATTGACATCTGATAAAAATAATACCTTTACTTTAAAAAATCTTAACACGTGTTGATGATGAGGTTACTAGGTTTAGCTCATAAAATTATTGTATCATCATCGGTTCTTTTTTAATTTTTATTATCTATCTTTATTTAAAAAGGCTTTTTTCCTACAAGTATATGTCAGCCTTATCGTAACCAACTTATTCGTGATTACACAAATGCTATTTAAAAAGGAGGAATCAATGTGGTAAGAATATTGAAATGAATGATTTTGCTACCACTGAGTGTGGCCCTGCAAATATACTCAAAAACCAACCCGTTTCACTCAAATTGATATTCAATTTTTGCACCAGATTCTCCCTTTCCCTTTGATGTTTGACACATTCTGCTAGCATGTGTTAGACATATTCTATAATATGACAAATATCGCAATTGGGCGAGTGATTTTTTCATCAAAAATACAAATTTTTTATTGGGGTAGTGCCCAGAACGTAACCTATGAATAGCAATTATATGATTTCTATTCATTTCAATATTATTATACCACGGTACCCGAAGAATCTGACTTTGAATTGTTTTATACCATATTCCCTTTTCCCTGCTTCTTTCATCGAATTACTCTCTAAATTTATCATGACAAAGGTTTTTCAATTTTGTCAAGATTTCCGTGTAAATTGGTAAAATATTTAATTCGATTCCTCGCGTTATAGCGGCTTTTGCTAATAGGTCAGCCTCTTAGTTTCCCTTTAAACAGTTCTTAATACGTCTGCAATATTTCTAATGTTTCAGACTTATGGAAGTGGTTGAAAATATACATAGTAGATATACATAGTGTATATTACAATGCATGTAATGATATGAAGGTAGAGCTTTTATTCAAAAGCTCCTTAGCACATTTTCTTTTGTTGAAAACGATATTATTAGTATCAGACTATGGCAACTTATACTAAGTAAGTAAAGTAACAATTGAAATTTCTCCCACTGTTATGCAGATTTTTATCTTCCAAAGTCTGAAAGGGTTTTTGAGGCAGAGTAGAGTCCGCCGCACTGCCTTGTGTTGGCGGACTTTACATGACCTCTGAATATTTTGTTTTACTAATTTTAGACATGAATGCTACTTTACAACATTTTCCTCAACCGCTGAGCGCGATGTAAATCAGCACATAAAATTGTAATTAACATGCGTAAGTGAAATTCATTTTAAGGGCTCTTATCTCCTGAACTATCGCGTCTTATGTAACTACTTATTTATACTAAACATTTCTTTAAAATTTAAGTGCTTATCTATACCTAATTGGGCCTACGTTTAACTATACTGTTCAAAAATGGTTTGGCTACATCAATCATAACTTTATTATATTCGTCGATATTTGCATTGAGTACCAACGTTCGTATCAGTTCTAGTACGCTTAATAAACAGTGAAGAAAAAAAAAGAAAACGAGCGTTATCAAACTTCGTACGCTCGTGTGGCCTCAATTTGTGAATTCAGCTGTCTGTGTTAATTTATTCGAGGGACATTCTCAGTATTTGTTAATTGTGCTCATATTAAATGTAATTTGGCACAAAATGATTTTTAGGAACGGATTAATAAGCTTATAGTATGTTTGAATATATACTAAATAAATCATATACAAAATTCAATACTTGTTCTAAATAGTACTATAAGGTAAATAATTTAAAAAAAAACATGCATTGATCATAAGCTGTGATAATCCTGATAATTATTGTATTTTATCCCGGTGATCCTGATCAGGATACCAGGATAAAGTTATTAAATTATTGTATTGGCATCGGTCCTTGATACGAATGTAAATTGTAAATTCAAAGCAAGCCAAAGCTGCTGAAAAATTTTAAATGATATTTAAAAAATACGGTACATAGATAGGTAGATAGATCCACGCGAAGCGAATTAAAGCGTATTAAAATAAATAAAACACAAGGTAAAATTATCACGTGTCAAGTATATTATAATATATATATGTTATGTTATGTTATACGTCGATGCAGCAATTCTCAATTTAATTGTTTATACCTAAGTACGTACATACATACTTAGCAATTTTTTAAATTAATAACGATAAAAAACTCCAAGCCCTCCGATAACAAAGCTTATCGCATGCCCCTTTTTTCTATGAACTCGGTCCGCACGACGCAACCACGGTGGGTGCACCGGCCCAGTCGGACGCGGTTTGTAATTTGTAAACAGTTGCCAGTTGTCGTCCGCCCGCGTGGTAGTTCGCGCGCGCTGTATGTCAGTAGAAGCTGCCACAAGCCGTTTAGCTCTAACAATTAGTACTAACAATACGCCGGAACTCTGCTCGTACGGTTACCAAGCGTTGGAAACATCATTGTGCACATTCAGTGGTATCATTGCGTTCTTTTGTCAAAGTGTTACCTACACGTTGTGGTTGTGCTCAGTGACCATTACAGTTTGTGTTTACATAGTCATTGTGTACTTGTGTATTTGTAAGTCCTATGGTGGTCTATTCACCATTTTAGTAAAAATTTGTTGCCTCTAGTTTATATCAATTATTAAGTCTGAAACAAAATCCCTTTTGTTAAAATATTGATGTTTACCGAATTAGATTTCTTACCCTTATACTAAGATTATATGCATGGAATCGAATTATTATTATATTAATGAACTAGCTGTTCCCCGCGACTTCGCCCGCGCGTAATTTATTACGATTGGATTTCATGGGTTTTAATTTTTTGCGCAGAGCCCTAAATCTTTTTCTAAAATAAAAGTAGCCTAAGTTACTTCCTACAACATCAGCTATCTGCCAATGAAAGTCCGGTCAAAATCGGTCCAGCCGTTTCCGAGATTAGCCGGAACAAACAGACAGACAGACAAAAATTTAAAAAATCATGTTTTTGTTATAAGTACCGTTTTTTTATATACTTTCATATGCATATAGAAAAAAGCAGTTACTTCGACATATCGATTTACGGCTCAGGTATAGAAGGCCAGTATAATTACATACAATTCTTTACGTGGCAGAGCCAAACTGCAGTTATATTATGGATGTTACACGAATGGATCTGCTCGGCCGGAAGTAGCACCACGCTCACCGTAGAATAGCTTAACGCTGCTGCTTTTCGTATGATGAGTGTAGAGAACCGGAACCCTTTTTTACTGGAAACAAGGCATTCCATCTTAGTCCTCACGGATGACAACGCATCTGCATATTGATTCTTAAACGAGGATAAATGTAGATGGCTATGACTCACTGTATCCACTTACCATTAGGTGGACAATGTTCTCTTTTATCACCCTATTTTATAAAAAAATACTAAGGCATTCCAACTTATCCTCAGAAGTTTTTTTGTTTGAAGTTGGTTGCAGGTGCTCATGGGTCCTATAGTCACTTATCATCAGGTAGACTTTAAGTTGTTTTTCATTTCAGAATTTAAAAAAAAACTTAGTTGCCCTAAGTTAAGTCCTAGTGTTATAATGGGCTGTGTTTTTTTCTAATATTCTTAGTTAACAAGCGATCTTACAGTTTACATAGGTATTTACTGCAGTTAATGGACATCTTCATAGGTTGCCAACCCTAAGAACTAAGATGAAGTACTTCACAGCCCGTGTTTATTAATGGTTCGTATTACTCCACGATCCAAAACACAGCGGCCGAAGTAGGTGAAAGGGTGGTCTCAAATCATACGGCTTACTATTCAGAAAAATAGATTTTCCTCCAAGTTATTGTGATATGTGATGATAAAACACAACCACTTCAAAATGAATACTTTTGTTTCTAAAAGTTTGTTTGACTTACATTTATAGAAATATTACTTAAGATAAAATTTGAAAACGCATCGCCATATACTTTACTTAAGAAAAACTTATTATCGTTTATGTAATAAAGATGCAATATGTAAAACATAATAAAATGTCAGCGTTGTAAGGTTAGGTAACAGCGCTGACCGTGGCCTTATAAGTCATTGTTCTGTAATAATCAATTGAATTATCCAGTCTATTGATTAGCTCTATTGCCCTTAACACCATACGTCTCGTTGAATTTGCTCCGTAAGAGATGCCTAAATATAGCAGTCTAGTGTGCGTCGAGTCCATCCTTTGCGTTGACATTTGTGTACTGCGCGACACAGTTTCATTATAACATTGAGTGGTTATTTGAGATTTGAAAACGGTCGTGACTTTCGTGAGTAATTTAGCTTTAACACCTTTTTTTATGGAATAGGATGACAAGCGAGCACACAGTCCACCTGATGGTAAGTGGTTGCTGTGACCCATAGACATCTATATCTCAGGTAACGAGCCGGATTTAAGGACTACAATCTGTATTCTTTATTTGTATATTATGGAACGGGCATTTTGTTCTTAAGTGATGCAAGTTGAAATAAAGGTTTACAGAAGCAATTATAACAGAAGAGTAATTATAAAATAACTTAAGCGAATATATCAATTTCACTGTCTAATTTTCAAACACAAGAGTAAGACAATAGCAATTAATTATAATATGTAATACACGGGACAGCGAATAGGTTAATATGTAGTATTCGAGTAAATATGTACAAGAAATCATCATTATTATAACACCTATACGATGTACCTAGGTACATAATTTTTCTATTCATCGTACGTATGTATGATTATCACTAAACTCCTTTTCTGCCGACTTCCAAAAAAAGAGACGGTAATCAATTCGAATGTTTTTTTTTTTATGTGTGTTAGTTACCTCATAACTTTGTACTGGGCGAACCGATTTCGATGATTCTTTTTTTATATGAAAGCTGATAGTTCTCGTGTGGTCCCGTATGAATTTGATCAAGGTCAGACCAATGGTTATTGAGTTATTCTTAAATAACCTATATTGAAGTCGCTTATGTTGAAGTCGGCTGTACAAAATTTTTAATTTTAAATTATGATGATTTTTATTTGTGTAAGTTTTAGTGGGTCCCTAGATTATTTAGATTCCATATGTGGCGTTGTTATCAAATGTTCATCAAAAATCACCCGAGTGAAGCCGGGGCGGACCGCTAGTAATATATGATTTTTTTTATTGCGTATACGACTTTGTACAAATATCATCATCACCGCACACAAATATTAAATATTAGCCGGCGGCAGCCCACTGCTAGATATGGACCTCTACCAAGGCTCGCCACTTATTTCGTATTCTTATACGTGGTAGAGTCATGCTGCAGCTGTATTAGTAGTATAGTTGTAGCACAAATGGGTCGGCTCGATCGGGGAAGGACCACGCTCTCACAGAACACCGGAGTAAAATAGCAGCTTAAATCTGATGTGTTTCGTATGGTGAGTGTAGAGAACCGGAGACCCATTTTACTGGAAAAGGGTATTAAATATAAAGAGTAGTAAATTAATTCAATACACATTTTTTATAGGATAAGGTGACAAATGAGCACACAGTCCACCTGATGGTACGTGGTTGCTGTGGCCCATAGACATCTACATCTGTCCCCGTTTGCGAATCAAAACTCAGATGCGTTGACACCCGTGAGGACTAAGGTGAAATGCCTCTTTTCCAGTAATAAGGGTCTCCAGATCTCTACACTCACCATACGAAACACAGCAGTGTCAAGCTACCATTTTACGCTGGTATTCTGTGAGATCGTCGCCCTTCCCCGGTCGAGCCGACCCATTCGTGCTACAACTATACTACTTAATACAGCTGCAGCATGGCTCTGCCACGTATAAAACTTAATCGAATGTGAATTAATATTGTTAAGTAACTTGAAAATCGGTACTGAGAAATTAATATTGAACGCATCTGGCGCACCGGGTGATACAAAATCACTCCTGCACATGCCTCGGCGCAACATCTTGCAGACGCGCGCCCGCATCTCGCTACCTGCCCCAGTGTATTGTTACCCTCTCAGCTCATAATATAACAATGGAGAATCTAGTAAACATTTTTTGTTCTTAGAAAAAGAACTTAATGTTGAGTACGTCGTAAGTGTACTCAAGTGGAGTAATGCTAATAGGGTTGTTCTCTTACAAAAGCAATATATAAACAAAGTAAAAGTACCTCTTTTTATTTTGTTTGCGGAACACAACCAGTGTAAATAAACAGTTCCAATAAGTATGCATAGTATTTAAAGGAATAAACATTTTATTATTAGCATAAATACGTCGTTAAGGTATTATATAATGTTTGCAATTAGCTTTTAAATTAAATGTTGTGAAAAATGTTCGTAATAACTATCGTTTACACGTGTTTACTTCGTGGACAATTTTATTATCTGTCCTTAGTCATTAAATAAGTTAAAATAAAATGAGCAGGTAAATGATACATTTTATAATCTAATGTATAAAAAAATATTTTTCTTTTTTCGTATTTTATACGCTGTCATACCGTTCGTCAGATTGCGGTAAAACTTTGTCAACTTATTGCTTGCACTTGCGGGAAGGTTATAGGCATAGTAGATACAAATAACTTACAGTAGGTGGAGCGCGTATCGTACCAACAAATTTATTTGAAAGTTAAATATGAGTCAACTTCAATGAATGAAGGAATTATCATTCTTAATCAAACAATATAACTCTTCCAAATTTAAAATGATATTTCCACAATTATTTCCTCTGCGGCATCAAGGCGCTGGGTACCAGCTAGTGTTTAAATGTTAGAGCTTAATTTTACATTATAAATCTATTCACGTGCCTCGCCCATTCCCGGGCCATACCATACATCGCGGAATGTGAGAAGAATTTCGTATCGGCCATTACCCATTACAAAAGTGTGACAGTTTGGACGTCTTTATAGCGAAACAGATTTATATTTCTTGTAAATATTTGTTTTCACTTTAAATGCACTTTTGCTAATAAAACACGTTGTAAAGTTGTGAAGGCGAGACATAAAAGAGACAAGTCCTCTGTTAGTTTTACAGCATTATTTATTGATATGTGTGTTATTGACACGTTAGTTTAGAAAGCTTCAGACTTGCCCTTTTTGAATCAGTCATCACACAAGTCGTGGTTCTATGAGTTTAGATTAGATAAGACTCGTTATCTTTAGCCGTACGAATACCCGTAGATAAAACGCTTCGTGAGAAAGCGGGGTAATCTGTATGTTTCAGGTAGCAAATGGCAATGTATTTATATATTTTATTCCACATACTCCTAACTGGTTGTTGAAATATAAGCTCTTAAAGAGTAAAAAAAATAAGGATTTCAACAAACAAAAAGACTTTAAATTAAATAAAAATCTTTATACTGTCACCGAAATACGCCACCTAAAGATGTGGCCTTTACGCTTGTTTTGAGACCTTGAATATCTTTTTATTGTTGTTTATAGATGATTATTATAAACCAGTATGCAAAACAATCACTTAATAAATAGTGTTTACTTGGTTTATTGAATCCGCTAACCGTCGTTATGCTATCATTAGCCCCAGCTAACAATCCAGATGTTTGGTGACTGTTCTTAACACTAAATAAAAGCAGTGAAAGCTTTTAGTAATGCGAAACATAAATGTAAAATGACGACCGCGTTATTCAGCGATCTATTATAGAACTGTAGTCATAAGTTTTTTAATATAAGACTGACAAAAGAACTAACTTCAGCTCACCTCATGGTTGCTGCAGTCCAGTAATTTGTTTACTACCTTATATTGTTTATGCTTATTTATTTTGGACCTTGCGTCGACGTAATACCACAGAATAAATAAACCTAGCAAGCTAACAGCATAGCAAAGTGGCGAAGCAATCAGCTTTGTAGCGGTTTCTAACGGTTGCCATTGAGCAATCAGTTTCAAAATAGGAGGTTCAGATGCCTGGATGATCAGTAATCGATTGCCGAAAACAGAATTTGAAAATTCGAAACCGTTCTCGAGATAATCGTGGGACAGACGGACAGACGGACAGACGTCGTGAAATCAATAAGTGACTTCGCAAGCTTCGCCACTTAATAATAGTATTAACGTAGCAATACGCACACGTCACACTACAAACTTTTCTGTAGGAAGTGACAAAATAGGAAATCTGGAATATGACAAGGGAATAACATTACTTTTTTTACATATTTAAAATTTATTTATAAGAGCATATTTACAACCTGCATAAGTAAATAGTACAGATAATGAATTGTGAAATTCAAGTAGTTGGGCATTGCTTCAATAAATGTATTTATTCGTAAAAGCTCTTAGACCGATTTTATTAAAAAGTTACTCTTTTTCTAATAACATAAAATTGTGCATCGACTGAAACCAACCCAACATCGATATAATTAATTATAATTGAGATATGCGCGGCGATAATTAAACATGAACGTACACATATTATACATAACTACACACGTTTATACACATACAGACATAACCAAAGCATCCGACTCTAGAAACTGTTAAAAAGCGGAAAGATATATCACAATTTGGCCTTTGGCAAATAGGAGGCCCTTTTTACTAGAAATGAGGCATTCCATCTTAGTCCTCACGGGTGACAACGCATCTGCATTTTGATTCGCAAACGAGGACAGATGTAGGTGTCTATGGGCCGCAGCAACCACTTACCATCAGGTGGACTGTGTGCTCGTTTGTCACCCTTATCCTATAAAACAATAAAACAAAAACAGGTTTTTTTATAGTATTTTACGCTGGTATTCTTTGAGAGCATGGTCCTACCCTGGTCGAGTCGAGCCATTTGTGGTACAACCATAATTATAGGTGCAGCGTGGCTCTACCACGTCATCATCATCACATTACAGCCCTTCACAAGTCCGCTACTGAACATAGGCCTCCCCCAAGAAATGCCACAAAGCACGGTCTTGAGCCACCTGCATCCATCGACTTCCTGCATGTCTTACCAGGTTGTCACTCCATCTAGTGGGAGGGCGCCCCACACTTCGCCTGCCGGTACGAGGCTGCCACTGGAGAACCCTTTTTCCCTATCGGTTGTCGGTTCTTCGAGCTATATGGCCGGCCCATTGCCACTTCAGCTAACTAATCCGTTGGGCCATGTCGGTCACTCTGGTCCTACTGCGGATATCCTCATTTCTAAGTTTATCACGTAGATAAACTCCGAGCATAGCCCTCTCTATAGCTCGCTGAGCGACCTTGAGCTTCCTCATCCGGCTAACAGTGAAGTACCACGTCTCAGTTCCATAGGTTATCACTGGCAACATGCACTGGTTGAACAGTCTCGTTTTCAAGTTTTGACGGCACATCTCGACAGGTGGTATACCTAAAAGTAAGATGTGCCGTAATTTCCTAAACGCTACCCAGCCGAATTGAATCCGTCGATAGACCTCTCGGTCGAAGTTGGGCTTACCTAGTCGAACAATTTGTCCCAGGTAAACATACCCGTCAACAACTTCGAGCTTAATGCTCCCAACAGCTACCGGCATAGGTGTGACATAGACGTAGTACATGATCTTTGTTTTGTCCATGTTCATCTTAAGACCTATCCGTTGGGAGGCACTATTGAGGTCATTGAGCATAGTGCTTAGCTCCTCCAGTGATTCTGCCATAAGGACTATATCGTCGGCAAATCAAAGGTGAGTGATGTACCTACTCACCGTTGATGTTAGTATCGTATCCTTTCCAGTCCAGAAGCTTGAAAACGTCTTCCAATTCAGCGTTGAAGGGTTTCGGGGATATAACATCACCCTCTCTTACACCTCTCTGCAGATGGATAGGTTTCGTACTCTGGTTCTATACTTGGATAGCCATCGTAGCCATACTGTACAAACACTTCAGCCCTTCCACATACTGACAGTCAACATGGCACCGTTGGAGGGATTGTAGCACCGGCCACATTTCGATGAAATCAAAGGCTTTCTCATAGATCACATACGCCAGACATAGTGGCAAATTGTACTCCTCAGACTTCTGTACAATTTGCTGAAGGGTATGTATGTGATCTATGGTGGACTTTTCGGAAACCGGCTTGTTCGGGAGGCTGGAAGTCGTCGAGTCTGCATGCGAGATGATTCGTAATGACTTTCGAAAACAGCACGTAGACTAACACATCGGAATGGTTGCATTTCAATAACTTCCTATTATTAATTTAAATTAATATTTACTCTTTTTATTCTTTCATTAGCATAGGCCTCCCCATAGATTGCCTTAAGAGGGAGATATTTGTCATAGTTGCCATTTGATTGGCAGGCGGGTTGGCAACCGGAGTTTTAAGTTGTTATTAGAAGGACGCTGCTAGTTTGTTCCCATCTCCTAGTTTTTTTCTCTGTGTCACTTCATACGTCACCCACAAAACGTTATAGGGTACAAGTAATTCTTACACCGCCACTACACGCTTACTTGTCAACCTGTTTTATTTATTTAATCTTTATTGTTAACACCTTGATAAAGAGGGTAACAAAGATCGGACTTAATGCCTATCAGCATGTGCTGCCAATCAACCCATGGGGTTAAACGTAGTGATTATATTCTCTTTGCCATGGGGTCATGATTGTATTCTCTTTGCATGGGGTGATAAGATTTTGTGGCATTTCAATTATATTATATAAGTTACATATGATCATAAAATACATATACATTAAAATGGCAAATAATAAAACATCTAAATATATCAAAATATATCATCATCATCATTTTAATTGCCGTTATCATGTAAAATACAATAACACGATAGTTCTTGGTAGCGCCACACCTATAATTAATTCAAAATATTTGTCAAATAACACTCTAATGGAGTGTAATAGCAATATAGGTGCATAAAAGAAGTGCATTTTTATTTAATGGAATTGGGTGTGTGTAATATGATTTAGAGCTAAGTAATTTTTTGAAATGTGCATATGTGCATATAATTTATGTGTGAATAGAATGAAAAGTATTGCTGTTTTAAAAATATATATCAGTGTTTCAACAATAAAAGAACAAAGATATGCAAATGTAAGCCCCTAATATGGCGTGATCCATTTCGAGGTTCCCTACTTTTTTAAAGAAAAAAACACAGAAAATTCAAATTTAATGGAGAATGTTTATTATCATTTGAAAGAACATTCTTTGGCATTTATTTTTTGAAAATTATGTCTATCAAATGTTGGCCGTTGCTACGTCGCAGATGGTCCATCCGTTGAGTCCAATTTTCGATGACTCGTTCGAGCATTTCGACTGATAACTGGCGAATGACACGGGTGATGTTTTCCTCCAAGGCCTGAATCGAAGCGGGTTTGTCCGCATAAACTTTAGATTTTACATATCCCCAAAGGGAAAAGTCTAACGGTGTGATATCACACGATCTTGGTGGCCAATCGACCGGCCCAAAACGTGAAATTATGTGCTCACCGAAATGTTCTCTCAATAAATCCATTGATTGATGCGATATGTGAGAAGTGGCGCCGTCTTGCTGAAACCAAATGGCGCTGAGATTACGAGCTTCAATTTCAGGCATCAAATAGTCGGTTATCATGGCACGATAACGGTCGCCATTGACGGTTACGTTCACACCGGCATCATTTTTAAAGAAATATGGACCGATGATTCCACCGGCCCACAAACCTCACCAAACCGTTGTTTTTTCTGGATGAAGTGGCAGTTCTTGAATCTCTTCAGGTTGCTCTTCGTCCCAAATGCGGCAATTTTGTTTGTTTACATACCTCCCTCATCGCTAAACAAAATTTGCCTCGAAAACGTCGGATCTTCTTGGAACTTTTCAAGAGCCCATAGAGCGAAGCGATGTCGCTTCGGAAGGTCGAGCGGCTTCAGTTGTTGCACAAGCTGTATTTTGTACGCTTTCAATTTAAGATCTCAACGTAAAATGCGCCAAGTCGTACCATACGTCAGTCCGAGTTGCTGCGAACGGCGCCGATTCGACTCTCCACGGTCTTCGTGTACACTCTCAGCTACGGCCGCTATATTTTCTTCACAGCGTGCTGGACGTGATCTATTCGGTCGAACATTATCCAATAATGAATGCTGGGTCTCAAAATGGGTGATGGTGTTGCGAATAGTACGCTCAGTTGGCCGATTATGTTGACCATATGTTGAGCGAAGTGCACGAAACACATTCCTCACAGAACGTGAATTTTCGTAATAAAGTTGAACGATTTGTAAAAGTTGTTCAGGCGTAAGTCTTTCCATTATGAAATGCCAAACAATACTAAACAAAAATAACATGACAGTATGACACGAATCACACGTGATCTGTCAAAAAAAGGCTATTGAAAAAAGTATCTCTACTTGAATCACCCGTTAGTTACTAGAACTTCGTTTTAGCAGTTATTAGTATTGTCGTATCAAATCTTCGATTATTTTAATGAATGGATAGCGTGACTAAATAAGTCAATTTTGAACATTAGAAACAAAGCTAGCCTTCGTAGCGCCAAATCTGTGTTTATTAGTTAAGTGTAAAGAGTTTATTCTTTCTCTTTAATGAAAACTGTTTTAAAGTTTGATACGTTTTTTGGGTGACTTTCTTAAAAAACAAAATTATTGCTACTACCAAGAAATTGTATTTTCCGCTGAAAAAATTCAGTTATACTAAACAGGTACCCAGTTTTTGTCAAACCATCTCTCAACTCAGGTATCGTTTTCTCAATCGACACCGTTATGGTGTTTAGAGAAATCTGTTAACACGAAGGTTTTAGTGCTTTGTTTCGTTATGAGCTGTTATTGTACTACGTACTAAAGCGAATTTAGTATGATAGTAGTAGATGGCGTTTGTTGTAAGCACATTATTGCGTAGTATATATTGTATAGTATTATTTTACCTTGACGTTAATGTCGTATTTGATGGCGTATTTCTTAATACCTACAGTGTAATGATTTGCATAATATTATGTCATACTAATTGATTTAAGATGAAAAACGTTAGTACCGTCAGGAAATCTTCATGTTCTATGAAAAAAAAATATTAATTCGATTTACATTATTATTGCCTTCATTTTTTTTTATAGGATAAGGGTGACAAACGAGCACACAGTCCACCTGATGGTAAATGTTTGCTGCGGCCCATAGACATCTACATCTATTCGCGATTACGAATCAAAATGCAGATGCGTTGTCACCTGTGAGGACTAAGATGTAATGTTTCGTTTCCATAAAAAAAGGTTTCCGCTTCTCTACACTCACCATACGAAACACAGCAGCATTAAGCTGCTATTTTACGTTGGTATTCTGTGAGAGCGTGGTCCTTCCCCGGTCGAGCCGACCCATTCGTGCTACAACTATACCTACTACTAATATAACTGCAGCATGGCTTTACCACGTAATAATTTCATTAACATTTCTAACATTTTTATATTAATTTGCCAGTATACACGTACAGGGTTATTTTTCAAAGAGTAGCCAAATTTTAAACTTAACTTTAAATATATATACTATAATATATAGTAATGACATACCATTGTTACAGATTTTGAAAATATGAGTAAATAAGCCTTCTAATTTTATTTGAAATTATCCCAAGCTAAATGTGATTTATGGGCAACAACGTTTTTGCCTACCGATTGGCCTTTACGAATGTAATGCGTGCGCAGTAAAATCATTTAAGATAATGCAATTACTACACATTTTGTATTTGAAAGATAAAATGGACAGAATTTTTGAGATTATTTTAATTAATTTTTCTTCACTATTTGCCTATATTACTTATTCTGAAGCTTGTCTGCAAATTTGACCGGTTATTGCAAAATATCCCTGTATATTATTATGCAAGCTTATCTTATAAAACTGATATCCGAAACGTCCACAAGATATTAAAATTTAGTTTGTTTTACGTTGTGTGATAAAAAAGGTATGTGAAAATTAAATATATTATTACCATACGAAAAGTTGAAACGAAACACGTCTTTTACGTAATTTCACGAACTTTCACTTCGTCGCGTAAAACGAACCTGATAAGTTAAAAGCTCAATGTAAATTTGCTTTATACTTGCACGTTTATATTTTTTTGATTTCGATAATTTTGTTTCATAACACCTTAATACTGTAAGATTTAATCGTATATACAATATCAAAATCGTATACCCAATGTCATCTCATGGGAGTCATAATATGAGGCGACAGAAGGAAATGAAACCAGGAGATGGACAGCAGCATCTTTCTGATAACATCTGTATATAAATAACAAACTATGGTTGCCAACCTGCTTGCCAATCGTGGCAACTACGGAAATGTCCTCCGAAGCGATCTACAGGGAGGTCTACGTTCTAGAATAAAATAAATTTTGAATATAGATTACAAGTAATTCTTATTACAGTAATTTTTTCAGCAGTGGACTTTTGATAGGCTGTGACGGTAATGATATTGCTATTTTTATATTTATTAGTATGTGATAATTGTAAGTGCAATATGATATATTAATAATTTCGCCGTGAAACAATTACGGCGCAGTGTATAGCAAAATTTTTAACACTAATTAATTGTTTAGTTCTACATACTTAATTAAAGTCACTTGTTGTAAAGTGTCACTTCTTGGGGTTAAAAGTTAAAACATCCAGAATAAAAGTGTTTCCTTGGGTAATGCAAGCAATGTACCTAATAATAGTACCACCGGCGGTAATGACACGATGAAATCAGTACATAAATACTGTACGAAACGTTTTAACAATTACTAAGTAGTGAAGAAAATGATAACATAATATACGGATACATAATATACGTACATAAAACAGATAATTAATGTCATCCATAATATTACCTACAATTAATTATTGTTTTATTCAACCCTATACGTAATTATGGTTAATTATAATGAACTCTATAAATAACAATTATTAGTTATTTTAAAGTTATTGCTTTAACTGAATCATTATTATTATTATTTTATAGTAACAATATTTTGTGACTAACGTTTCGATACACGATTATTTACTTTTTACAATTTTGACGAAATATATTTGCGAGCAGTAAGTACTATTTCATACATCTATCTAATATATTATAAAATTCTCGTGTCGCGGTGTTGTTACCAAACTCCTCCAAAACGGCTCAACCGATTTGTACGAAATTTTGTGTACATATCGGGTAGGTCTGAGAATCGGCCATCGTCTATTTTTCAAACCCCTAAATGACAAGGGTGACCCCTAAATATTTTTTATTTTTATTTTATTATGATTTAGCATTGAAAAATCGCCAAGGCTGTCCAAGGGAACTTCTGTCAGCCATCTCTTCCATCTCTGCACAGAGAGGACGACTCACTGGCCCATGCCGCAAAGGAGAAAGCCGATCTGTTGAGCTCTCTTTTTGCGTCCAACTCGACTCTAGATGACGGGGGGAACACACCGCCGACCATCCCGCGATGTGAGTGCTCCGTGCCGGATGTGCGATTTACACAGCGCTCGGTCCGCAACGCACTCTTCTCCCTGGACGTCAACAAGTCGAGTGGGCCCGATGGAGTCCCTCCCATTGTGCTGAAGACGTGTGCTCCGGAGTTGGCACCGGTTTTAACGCGTCTTTTCCGGTACTCCTACTCCCATGGCGTAGTCCCGAACTCATGGAAGACAGCTTTGGTGCACCCGATCCCTAAAAAAGACGACCGCTCAGACCCGTCCAACTACAGGCCTATCGCCATCACCTCCTTGTTCTCCAAAATAATGGAAGCCATTATAAACTGCCAGCTCATGAGGTACCTTGAGGATCACCAGCTGATTAGTGACCGCCAGTACGGTTTTCGTCGGGGTCGATCAGCTGGTGATCTTCTAGTCTACTTAACTCATAGATGGGCGGAGGCAGTAGAGTCCAAGGGGGAGGCATTAGCCGTTAGTTTGGACGTAGCGAAGGCCTTTGATCGGGTCTGGCACAAAGCGCTTCTTTCGAAGCTTCCTTCCTATGGGCTTCCCGAGAAATTGTGCAAATGGATCACCAGTTTCCTTGCTGATCGGAGCATCAAGGTCGTAGTAGACGGTGAATGCTCTGATTTCAAGCCTATCAACGCTGGTGTTCCACAAGGCTGCGTGCTATCATCAACGCTGTTTCTCCTGCATATCAATGATATGTTGCTAACTGACAGCATTCATTGCTATGCGGACGACAGCACTGGTGATGCCTTATATACCGGCCGTGCCAATATTTCTCGGGAAAACGTCGCCGAGTACCGGGACAAACTTGTGTCTGAAGTCGAGTCTTTGCTTAACAAAGTCTCGGGTTGGGGCCGACTAAATCTAGTCCAGTTCAATCCCCAGAAGACACAAGTTTGCGCGTTTACCGCTAAAAAGAACCCCTTTGTCGTATCTCCTCAGTTTCAAGGCACTCCCCTTACTCCTCAGCCAGTATCGGAATCCTTGGCGTCGACATATCGAATAGTGTGCAGTTTCGTGGTCACTTGGAAGGGAAGGCCAAATTGGCCTCTAAAAAGCTTGGCGTGCTCAGCAGAACGAGACAGTATTTCATGCCGGCACATCGCTTGCAACTTTACAAAGCGCAAGTTCGGCCCCACATGGAATACTGTTCTCATCTCTGGGCCGGGGCACCCCAGTGCCAGCTCCTTCCACTTGACCGCATCCAGCGCAGAGCGGTTCGAATCGTCGACGACCGAGTTATTTCTGATCGGCTCGATACACTGGCACTGCGTAAAGATGTTGCATCTCTTTGCGTATTTTATCGCATTTATCACGGGGAGTGCTCTGAGGAATTGTTCGGACTAATTCCAGCCGCTCAATTTCACCATCGCACATCGCGACAAAACTCGCGTTACCATCCATACCATCTTGATGATTGGCGGCCCACGACTGTGCGATTTAGAAGAAGTTTTCTCCCTCGCACGACTTCCTTGTGGAATCAATTACCACCAGCGAATTTTCCGGACCGATACGACTTAGGAACCTTCAAGAAAAGAGCTTACACCTTTCTAAAAGGTCGGCAACGCATCTGCAATTCCCCTGGTGTTGCGGTTGTTCATGGGCGGCGGTAGTCACTTACCACCAGGTGAGCCGCATGCTCGTTTGCCCCCTATTCTATAAAAAAAAAACATAAAATTTCAAATTTTCACCCTTCTACAAAACTGTACCCCTGTTTTTTAATCGCGATTTTTGATGTATATGTCGAAACAACGTTTGCCGGGTCAGATAGTAGCTAGTATAAGTGTATTTCTTATCCTTTTTAAATGTTTTCATTATCTGTAATACTTCAATGCAAACTTTATACTTTTTATTTGTTTAACTTTTTTTATTTTTTTATTTGATTAATTTGTTAACTTTATACTTTTTTATTTGGCGGCATACGATAATCTCATCATCCCTATCCACTTTCGAGTGCTTAAAGATACCACAAAAAGTATGATCGCTGCTGATCAAGATATTAAGGGCGAAAGAAATGAGGAAAAAAATTCAAAACCTTGAGGAGAGTTGGCTTGATTGATGTAATCAATGTAGCAATAGTAATCGATGTACAAAACGCTCCGCAGCTTTGAAACTGTGTGGTTATTTTACATATAATAATGTTGATAATGATGATAAATGGTTTGTTGTTGTTCGGCGCTTTCTAACTCTGAGTACTTACACAGGCACAACTTAGTAGCCAGAATTCTACACCAGTAGCTCGCTCTGAAATACGGTCCCGTGGACCGGAAATTGCCGTATTACAAGTACTTGCCGGAAGCCGTGCTCGAAAATGACCGCGCCAGGCTCTACTGACAGGACTATTCTTGCGATTAAGCCTGATATTGTGCTGATGGACCGGGCACAATCAAGGATATTTTTGGTCGACATTACCATTCCGTATGACAAAAGCTCGTGAAAGCCGAAACAGATAAGCGAACAAAATATCTGGACCTGGCTAACGAGGTAACCGGCATGTGGGGTGGACTGCCGACCGAAATTATACCTGCAGTCGTCTTTGCGAACGGGTTAATCTCAGTCAGCCTCTCGGGTCATCTGAGGCGACTGGGACTCCGTGACGGACCGCTTCAAGCTCAAATGCAGAAGGCGGTGCTCCTCGATACCCCCCGCATCGTCCTCCGGTTTCTTTCGCTTTCCTCCTATCCCTCGGCCGTTTGGTCTCCCCTGCTTCCATCTGGTTGGGTTTTTATTTATTTATGTATTTTTATGTATTTATTAAATTTTATTGATATTTATGTATGTTTATCATTTTCATTTGCAATTATATACTTATACAGCCCAACCAGAAGAGAATACTTTATAGATACCCCATAATAAATGGTTTTACTGCACATTCATACACACTAAGTATAATATATGTATATAAACCTTGTAATAGTGGTGTAAGAATACCCATTACCCCATATCGTCTCGTGTATGTCGTGAATGGTGACAAAGGAAAACAAACCAAGAGATGAGCAACAGCATCTTCCCGATAACAAGTCAAGAAAAATAATAAATTGCGGTTGCCAACTCGCTTGCCAAGCGTGGTAACTATGGTAAAATCCCCTGGACTTTGGACTTTTATATTATAATGGATGGGTGGATGAAATATAATAACACTTACGTGTGTGTGTGTGTGTGTGGTATTATTGTTTTTAAAGTTACAATCTTTCACTAATAATTTAATCTAATCTTTGTACGACGACAACCCCATTGAGGATATACCGTAGAGGTAATAAATTTCTTGATTCGGGAGCTATTGAAAGATACAATTTGATCCGCTGGCGTCTTTCCAAATAGTACACAATTGTGCTCATTTGCCTTCACATGATATCCAGCCAATTGACATGTCACACAGTGTAATGTGTTATGAAATTAAATGAAACATAACCTAAAAATAAAGAAAGTGAGTACAGATACAATTTTATTTTCTCTATTTTTTTATAAATAAACTTATTTTGAAAGTTTTTAAATTACCATTTGTAATATAAAAACTGATTCAGTTATGAATAAAATGGAATAGTTGGCAATACGCCCAGTTGAATCGTGAAAAACGAATTCTAAATAGGCATCAGTCCTATGTGTATTTTTATTACGAAAAATAATTGTATGAACATTGCTAATATTCTCTTTAACCAGGAGTGGTTAAAATGCTTGTGTTAGGACTGGTTCACGACAGTAGTCGAATGGCGGATTCGATTTTATGTAATTAGTGTTATAAAAAAGTACACAGAAATGCTTAACAATAGTTTGTTCTTCGATGGTTGGTTATTTTATGCAACATTGACTGCTTTTTTGACAGTGGTAGAGCCAGGCGACAGCTTTTGCTGTCGCACGGATGGGCCGGCTCGAACCGGGGTGGTACCACGACCTCACAGAATACCATCGTGAAGTAGAGGTTTACCTCTGCGTTTCGCTTGGTGAGTGCAGGTGGCCGGAGGCCCTTTTTACTGGAAATGAGGCATTCCATCTTAGTCCTCACGGGTGACAACGCATCTGCATTTTGATTTGTAATAGAGGATAGATGTAGATGTCTATGGGCCGCAGCAACCACTTACCATCAGGTGGACTGTGTGCTCGTTTGTCACCCTTATCCTATAAAAAAAAAAGATGAATAATGCAGTGCCTTTGAATTTACTTATAGGTATATTATCAAAGTCAGAGACTAAGCGTTTAGTGCGTTGAGTTCGATTCCCGCACGACAAAAAGTATTTTTATGACCTACCGATGATTGTTCCGGGTCAGAAAATTCTATTGTTGGGGTAAGTTTTATATGAATTATTTCAATTTAATATAATTAAATTAGAATCTTGGTCACCCGGATCTACCATTCAGCTACAAAATAGCATGAAATTAATTATAGATAAAATCTTGGCTTGCAACATGCATCCATATTCCGCGTTTCCCGTTCCAAATTGCCTATATCTTAAAGAGGATACGGAAACTGTCGACTGTAAAATTAAAAGATAAAACATGCGATAAACGTCAGATTAAGCTTCGGCCTGACACTATTCTCTACCCAGGCTAATATATTTAACGGTATCGTATATATTTTATCTGTAAAAATGTTATCTTTATTTCACTCGTCTTCAGAAAAGTTTTTATGAGATTTCTTCGTTATTTATGAATATAAACAAATACGTTTTGTAAGCTTTCGTCCTTAATTAAAAAAGGGTTATAAAATTAAATTTATTTATTTTCAAACCTTCACGTTAAACCTTTACTGTACTCAGTGTTGGTCTTTGAACTTGGAAGTTACAAACAATTCAACGTACTATAATATATATTACAATAATGTCAAATAATGTCAAAAGTCAATACAGTCCACTAGCTACAGTAATAAATAAATACAGTCCACTTCGATCCCATATATATATTATTATTTTATTTTAAAGTCACATTCAATTTTTAACAATATTTGTATGTTTTTACACTTACATGGTTAAAAGTACGGACCGTAAACTAAAAGGTCGTGAGTTCGAATCCACCATTCATCTACTGTCGTGAACCTCTGTATCGTTAACAACTTACACATTCGTTTTAAGCTTATTCGGGTGGTTAACGAGAATATTAGATGTTCCTTGTAGAAGAATACAGAAAATTAAAAAATAAGAATTACACAGTAAAATAATTATTCTATCTCTTTAAGTGATTCAGTAGGCAGTAATGAATTTAACTTGACGGTAATGTACCCGTAGGTATTTATTATCCAGACACTACAACAATGGCCACACTGTCGAAGTTCATAAGAAGCTATCGCCAGCACTATCCTTTTCTGCCGACTTCCAAAAAGGAGACCGTACTGTACAATTCGACTGTATGTTTTTGATTTTTTTTATGTGTGTTGCCTCATAACTTTTTACTGGGTCAACTGATTTCGATGACTCTTTTTTTATTTGAAAGCTGGTACATCTCGTGTGGTCCCGTATGAATTTGATCAAGGTCAGACCAATAGTTTTTGAGTTATTCTTAATAACTTATATTGAAGTCTGCTGTACAAATTTTTTAATTTTAAATTATTAGTACTCGTATTATTAGTCTCATAGAGTTATTATTAAATCTATTTCCAATGTTCTGCTTAAGTAATCGGAGTTTAGCCAGGTTTTTTTACATCAAGTCTGGATCTAGACACGCAGTGAAAATCGTTCGACACACGCACACGAACTGACACACGTTTTTATCATAGAATTAATATAATTAAAAAATATAATTAATTGAAATTATATTGCGTAATAATTCTATGGTTTTTATACTACCTTTCCGGAATGACGACCGCTAAAAAATTATGCCAAACGACCCGCTACGCTACTACAGCTAAGAACACTAAGATTGTTTTTAATGAATGTTTGTAAATGGATACTCCCAAACCTTAGGCCTCTTATCCTCTACTAAAAAAATAATTGCTTTTCTCAAATGATCTCATTACTATGTGTATGTGTCATAGTACAGGCTGTTGATGCTGTGGCCGGTTGTAATGTGCCGCACCGTTGTGTGAAGCGAGCGTGCTTAATCTATCCGAACGACCCATTGCGGTTGTGTAGGACTCTTTGTATGAATTCGCGATATAAATCATAGTTCCGTTATGCCTACTACTATACCCTTATATATATTTTTATTATTACTTAAACACACTTAAAATAGGTACTTATGCTGTAATAATATAATAATTGTTGTATCGTTAGTTGTGTTCATTATTGCGAGAAAAACATTTTGTAACTTTACTGTTTCTCTTTCTGGTGTGTACATTCTTAGTACGGTTCTGAAAATTGGACATAATATAGTTATATCTGGCTATGAATATTGTTCACGCGTACATGTCTTAAGTAGTTGAGTTCGTTTCTGCCGATAAATTATGGTAAGCTCCTTTCTGGGAGTGTTTTAAAAATAAATAACTCTGCCTAGCCTAAATAATCATCTAGATGACATAGATATTTAAAAAGACTAGGGGGGCACAAAAAAAGAAAACTTATTTTTTATTATAAATTATTATCAACACGACGTAATCTAAAAGATATATTATAAGTAAATCAAAATTATAATTCAAAATATCATTTCAGCGTGTTAAAAGCTTCCTGACTATTGATAACCAACTTAAGATAAAAAGTTAAAAATGTAATTAACAGCAAAAAGTTTAGTTTTCACAACAGTTCAGTTTCACAACAATCAAACTCTAGTTTGTTTCTCGTACACAGCATTCAAACTTATGATTGTAGTTGAAATCTGTCAAGAATCATCAATTATCTAATATCCCTACGCCTACTCTCAAATTAGGAGGATTTTTCTTGATTGTCACCTTCGTATTCGGCAAGTTGATCAATTACTGCAGTTTACCAATATACTCGTCGTTTACTGTCCTTATGACTGTACGATTTATTTACATAAGCTTTTTTTGATAGTCACGCCGAAATAAACACCGAAGTCATATTTTGAGTGATGTATTTTGCTCATGTATTTGTTCTGTTCTCGTGGAGCTGTCAGTTTCACTGTTTGTTGTGAGATAGTCTTAGGCATTGGCTAGCGCACGCACGCCGCCACGCGTGCTGTTGGCACACATCTGCTCAACGAAAGTTCGTTATTTATTCTTGGATTCCTGCTTTCTTTGTCGTTTATTTCTTCGGTTCTCCGTTGTTTCCCTTTCATTATATTTATTATTTCATTTCTAGTGAACGTATCATTAATTTGTTCAGTTTATTGTGTTAATAACGATTTTGTTCCTTGGGTGTACCTCACCTGCAAGCGGTAAATCCTGATGAATGTTGGCAGAGGCACTGGCAGTCGACTGATGACGGAAAATCCCACCGGTTTTCGTCATGAGAAGCATTATAGCGAGAGTTTGCCTCTGTACTTATCAACCTCCTACAACTGTATAATACATATTTACTGGTTTTCTACAATCCCGTGTCTGTGAAATAATGATTACCGATTATTTATTAAAATACATTCTATTATTACGAATATCTTCATATTTTTAGTATAAAATCTAAACTCATCATACAGTAACTACACCAGCTGTTCGAATCTATTAATGTTAACAAGCTCTTTACAAAAAATATAAGTCAGAGTTTTACCGTGGTTTTACTATGTTATGTATCCTTTATTGTTGGCTGAATGTTTAACCGACAGCTGAGTTATTTTATGGCTGTAGCACGAATGGTTCGGCTCGACCTGGGAAGGACCACGCTCTCACAGAATATCAGAGTAAAATAGCAGCTTAATGCTACCGTATTTCGTATAGTGAGTGTAGAGAATCGGAGACCCTTTTTACTGGTAACGAGGCATTCCATCTTAGTCCTCACGGGTGACAACATATCTGCGTTTTGATTCATAATCGATGATAAATGTAGATGTCTATGGGCCACAGCATCCACTTATCATTAGATGGACTGTGTGCTCGCGTGTCAAACTTATTCTATAAAAGAATATCCAATAGCATCTCTTAGTGCTTGAAACATTACTAAACGGACTTAAATAGTTAGTTACGTTGGTAAACCACACAAATCTTCGCCTTAAACATAATTATGTGTTTTTGTCATCTTATTAGCAACAAAATGTCTCTTTATTTTAAGAAGTGATGCTTTTTATGTTGAAATCATTGAACGTAGTCACGGCAAATAAGGATACATCAATGTCATAAGACCCACGTTTTAACCAACGTTAAAAACAACTAATGATCTTGTACTAATTTGTTTTATAACTGAGTTTATATAACTTTTATTTAATAATGATTAGAAGCGATATCGATATCAAAGGCTTTCGACTCGCTTCAAGTAATTTCTGCAGTGATTTATTTTATGTGTAATTATTTTTGTTCAAAACCAATTTGTAGGCATCGTCCTCAGAGTCCTTGAATCCTACTTGGCACTGATATTTCTGCGTATCTGACATGATTTGGTAAATTTTAGGTTAGGACGAGGAAGTGTATAGACATTCTACAGTGTTTATTATGTAGGTACATATACATCGAAATAGGTCGAAAAATCAACTCGTCACGTTTTGTCAAACTTATTTTTCGAAACAATGTGTTAACTATTTTAACTTTTTTAATAACACTTTATTATTATTATTGTATGTCAGTTCATTTATACCCCCGCCAAGTCGAGCAAAAAAGCGGCACGGCCGTACTTTTCTAGAAGCAGATCAGGCCATTTTCGAAACCCTATAACTTCGTTGTGGATAAAACTAGAAGCGTGAATTTTCACTAACCAAGTAGGCATTGTATAAACTCAGTATATTTAAAATTTCATTAAATTTGAACCAGTAGTTTAAGAATTATAACTGGTCAAAGTTTCTTAATTTTGTCACTCACTGACTGACCGATCATCAAAACTTTAAGACATTAACTATTTTCTGTGAACATTTCCACTGTCAAGCTGTCCTCGAATAGAAAATTATAATATAGCATGTACCTACTAGATTACGTAATCGAAAAAGATATACTATACATCTCCCGTTACTGGTTGTGTTTAATAATTAATAACAAAAACGTGTTTTCTAAGACATTCTTGAGTTGATCGCGTTGGAACAAAAAGCTAAAACTAATTTTACAGAGCTAACATTATACCAGCCTCGTAAAGTATATTCCCGTAGTTCGGCCTGTTTTGCGCAAGCGGTACTGGCGTGCCAAGATCAGCCGCCCACTACCGCCCAGGCTTCTCCTACACACCAGTCACGCGGCCGTGCTAGCAAAACGTAATTATCGCCGATCAATATAATCCTTTCTTGTTTGACATAATTTAAAATTAAAAATTTTGTACAGCCGACTTCAATATAAGCGACTTCAATATAAGTTATTTAAGAATAACTCAATAACCATTGATCCGACCTTGATCAAATTCATATGGGACCACACGAGAACTATCAGCTTTCATATAAAAAGATCATCGAAATCGGTTCGCCCAGTACAAAGTTATGAGGTAACACACATAAAAAAAAACATACACTCGAATTGCGTACCGTCACCTTTTTGGAAGTCGGCAGAAAATTGTTATACGTGTACACAATAATGTAGGAGTGAACTCAAGAGAATGACCTATGAGGTTAATTAACATCATAAGGAGCTGTATTTTTTTCATAGAATATAGGTAACAAACGAACACACAATCCACCTGATGGTAAGTGGATGCTGAAGCATGGCTTCTTCATTTATCTTCGATTAAGAATCAAAATGCAGATGCACTGTCACCTCTGAGGACTAAGATGGAATGCCTCGTTTCCAGTAAAAAGGGTTTCCGGTTCTCTACACTCACCATACGAAACACAGCAGAATTAATCTGCTATTTAACGCTGGTATTTTGTGAGAGCGTGGTCCTACCCCGGCCGAGCCGACGCATTTTAAACAATTTGTTTGCTTTCTAGATAGGAACCCTTAAGAATTAATTTCGTTAAGATTCGTAGTTCCACTAAACATTAAATTACCTCGTGGTTCCCCTTATTGGACTGAGCAGGTTGACCGGGAGAAACAAACCTTGGCTCGTGTGGTGGTAGTGAAGGCTTATTTCGAGCAATGAATTTTTATGAGCTGTTATGATGATCACGATGATTATGATGAAGGGTTCCAAACTGGTTATAAGTAAGTGAGTGAGTGAGAGAGTTTTGCCCGCACCAGCTAGCTCATTTTGCGCAGTTGGTAAACATCACAGAAATAATCTTAATAGTCTTAGTAGTCTTAGTAAGCTAATAAGGATGATAAAGTTATCGATCTGCTTATATCACTCACAATAGACATAAAGGAACCATCACAGACTGCGTTCTATTAAAGTGTAAAACTATCCCTAAGCAATGCGGTCTACATTCCAGTCGGCCTCTATCTGTTCGTCCTCGTCTAGCGGTCTTAAAATAATTACACAAGTGCTGTAGTGTAGCCAACCCCGTAGAGTTCGTTGCGCTCGTGTTTCCCTGCCTCTTCTACCTGACAGTTTTTTTAAATGAAGAGTAAAAGTGTTTGACCACTTTTAACAGGTTTTCGAATGTCCGTTTTGTGACTGACTGTTACGTCTGCGACCAGAGACCAGTATTACTTTCACTTTCTTTACATAGATTATGAATTTAATCGCTTTTGAGAATACATATAAATGTATTTTATAAACAAACGTTATAAAAGTTTACATATGAGCTCCGATCTTATAAACAAAAAGGCCTTTTTGTAAGACGGAAGTAGAGATTGCGAGTGCAGACTTCGCAGTCATGTTGCACATAATGGTAAATGTTATCACGTTAAAATATCTTCAGTGATGTTCACTTGAGCGTGAAGTAGACCTACCATCTGCGCTAGCTATTGGAGCACGTTCGTATTTCAAACTGTGAATAGTAAATAAATAAACGGTTCGACATGGCAGGCACAGGCGTGCGCGCGCGCCTCTCGCGCTTCGCCGCGCAGTGTAGTATTGTCTCTGAATGACGGTAGTCATACGGTTCGCCTCTAGCGCGTTGTTGACACGAAAGTGGTGACGAGTTATCGTAACAGGGAATGCGGTTTAAATCGTGATGGTTATGCTCTCGTTTTGAAGACAATCCCAGTGTAGTGATGTGCTAGTTGTGACAAAGTGTTCGCGGTTTTATAAACGGTGTTTGACGCGTGGGTTTATTTTGGTGTTGTTCTATTTCGGCTCTGCGCTCTCGGTGTGAATAAACAGTATGTTTATTTATGCTGACAACATGTTGACTTTAATAGTTAAATATTTCGAATTAATATAGCTCGGTGGTGAGAATTTCGTTTTGAATGTTCAACACAAGTTAACAAAAAAAAATTTGATATTGCACTACGAGTAATATTCGAAGTTTAGGTCTGACTTCCAGAGATTCTTAAACAGAATTCAATAAAATTTTCATTTTATATCTGTTATGTAAGAGAATGAGCTGAATTTTATTCTCTTTTCTGATTCTTGTGATTTTTTGTACTACCTGAAATTCTGGGCCTGAAAAACAGCCAGTTTCAATATTTACTTAATCTTTGTTCAAGCTCATTGGCTTTATTGTGACAACTCTTCAATGTTTAACTCAACAATTTATCTTAATCTTCCGCTGTGGTCCTTACAGTATTATAAAATATAAGTAGAGCAATTTGCAGGACTTTATTATATTATGGTATGCTTTCTTCGGTCTTTTTGCTCATATTTAATTTAATGTAACTCTTTTACACAACCACTACTACTTACTATTAACTAATCGTTTTTATTTTATATAATTAATAAAGAAAACTTTTTATCCGAGCTTCAAAATGATTTTCCATTAAATTCAAAATTTTTCAAATATTAAGTTGAAGTAAATGGAATCAACAATAATAATTTTAATTTACAGTATGAAAGTAACGTAATAAAAATTTTGCATTGTTCCGAACTTGGCCAAGTCTTACAGGAGTTGAAACGCTTTTGGGTTTTTTTTAATTTTTAAATGAAAACGTTTTAAAAAAGACTATAAAACAAATTTAATAGTAATTCACGACATTAATGAGTATTATATACAACTGTTTCTCTTAGCAGTTTTGTGTTTTGATTATTACTATACTAACATAGTCCAGTCATGACAAAGTCCAAGTAAGGTAAAGAGCAACTCAGATTATAGAAACAGAAATTGAGTAGAGCAAACAGCCGAAAATATTTTAGTGTTCTTATAAGACCAATTAGTACAAATATCTTTCTTTTAATTGGTTTGGACACGATGAAGAATGATGAACAGGATTCTTTATGAGAAACTGTATTTTTTTCCATTTACTTATGTATATTATAATTTTAGTTCGGAGTAGGAATATCTTTTTTATGCAAGAACTTTCCTTGTAACGATGTTTTATGAAAGTAATGCTTGATTGTTTAGAAACATCCAGCTTTAGCTGTATTTACGAGTCTCAAAATAGGTGATTACGCACGTTGCTAGTCGCTCTACATGTCTCAATGGTCGTATCCGTCGCAAATCGACCGCTTCCTTCGAGCGTCTTCGCCGAGCCTCACAATTACAAACATGATTTATACCTGCTACGTCATTAGTTAACTTGTCAGCGGTTGTCGCTGGTGGATGCTTTTATTCGCTTGCTATGTAAAAGTGTGGCTTTTTGATATCGAAGCACAAAGAGACGAGGCTTAGTCGGTTGTTGTAATCTCGACGAACCTTTTTTCATACATGCTTTTGCTTTACAAAAGAACACATGTAGACGAGTGTGATGTATGTGCTATGGTACAAAGGATGGGGAGACCGTACAAAACATTTTTGTGTTCATAACATATTTATTGACAAATGACAGGCCTCTTGGTCTTATCATTTGTGAGAGAAAAGTACTTGGTTAGCATGTTGGTTCCTTTTCTTTCTTTCTTTTTAGGATTACAGCCTACCCAAAGTCTATTCGTGAACATAGGCCTCCCTTCATAGAGTGCCTCGTAGGGGAAATATTTGCTATAGTTGCCACGCTTGGCAAGCGGGTAGGCAATCGCAGTTTTTTTATTCAGCTATTATCAGATAGATGCTGCTGCCCATTTCCTGCTTCAGCTTCCTTTTGTCGCCTCACTTGACCACTTGCATCTTACGATAACCAGGGAACAAAATGGTTTGATAGGATCACTTAGGATTTTTTATGCCGGCACCACACGACAACGGCATCTTTGTTAAACGTCAATATTTTTTGATACTTAAAGCCATATATCTCATTATGGATTAATTAAGGTTTTTTAATGAACCTTGTTAAAAATTGATCTCATTATCCGTTGTAAACTTTTTGTCTTCCAACATCGGCACTACTGGAAACGTGACCATTGTGTTGAAATAACAGCAATGATCTATCTACACAGTCAACGACTATAGTTGGCATCTTATTGAACCACGACTATTGTTATCTAGATTTCAAGGCAAGGTTAAGCAAGGTTAGGTAAGAAGTCCTTAAATGTCTACATTTATTGTGTTTCCGTGACTTTTATATTTTTAACGCAGAATAAATGTGAATATTTACATATATGTGCTGCCTATTACTTTTGAAAGTATGTTGATAGCTCAGTGACTAAAGGTTTTTATGTGGTAGAGCCACGCTACAGCTATATTATGGTCGTAGCACGAGTGGGTAAGCTCGACCGGGGTCGTACTGCGTTGTCACAGAATACCAGCTTAATGCTGCTGTGTTTCTGTTGTGTTTTATCGTGAGTGTAGAGAACCGAATAACCTTTTTACTGGAAACGAGGCATTCCATCTTGGTCCTCAGGATGACAATGCATCTGCATTTTGATTCTTAATTGAGGATAGATGTAGATGTTTATAGCCCACAGCATCCACTTACCATTAGTTGGACTATGTGTTCATTTGTTAACCCGATTCTATAAAAAAGGTGTATTTAAAACAATATTTTTGAAGAGCGGTGAGAGGAAGATATTATGTATTAATATATTACAGTATAATATAATATATTTGTTAATAATACCAATATGTCGGTCGATACTGCGTAATACCGTTCGTCTAAGAGGAGTAACAAAATTATAAAATCTTTGCGAGGATATGAGGTCGAGCAAAAATAAGGACTCGTTCTTTCTTGTCTTTTGTTTTTTTCCTTCCCTTATCATTTATACGCAGGAGATTTGCTGGTTCAATAACTGCAGGAAGCAGCTTATTTCTTTCTGGCTCTAAAGGCTCATAGACACTAATTCATACAGTGTGGCGGCTTACACTAATCGACCCTTGATTCGCGTGTTAATTATTCGAGGATACGTTAACGAGTACTACCCGCATAGCTAGGTAGTAACGACGCTGCAGGCTACAGGTTCGATCCCGATGTATCTCTTACAAACAATTGTTTCATCTCTGGATGTGTGTAAAATACTTCAACGATAGAGGTAAAATTTCTAGTCGTAGTTTATTAAAATCACCATGCAGATGCATATCGAATCAAAAATTCTTTCGTGGATCCGTAGCAGCGTGCTACTCTTGATCCCAGTGGTCCCCTTGGCGGCTTATCTTGGGAAAATATCAGTGTCGTATCGGAAAGCGCTGGCCGAGTGCCAGCCTTCGTTCATGTTCCCATTATAAAATCATTATACGTAAGAAATGTACAACGGATAACGTTCTTATTATGAATTATTCTATATGTCTTGAGAAACATTGCTTTCTTTCATTATAATATTTCTATTTTCTTTGAGGATTAAGCTGGTACTGATCTGGTTGTAGAACTCCTTTTCCGTCTTGAAGTATGTTTGTGTGATTACCGCCCGCTTATTTTTTTCTATGTTCCAATCTGAAGGTATATAGAGGCAGTGTAATTACAAGGCATTCTATCTTAGTCCTCAGAGGTTGCAGGTGTGCGTAGGCTACAGTATCCACTTACTATAAAGTTTACTATACGGTCATTTGTCCCTTCAGTTCTAAGTATCAAAAATTATGTAAATGTAATTAATAGAATCAGACGTTACTTTGCGGAAATCCATTATATTAAAGTTGGTAAGAATTACCTCGCGTACATTCGCTCGATAAAATAAAATGATGTGTCTTACCTAGTTTGAAGAGCACCTCCCGCCCTCCCTCAATTGCGTGCAATAATATCTCCGTCACCACTGACTGAGCGCTAAGTCAGCCACCGCAGAGTCAGCCACTGCAGAGTCTACATCACCTGAAGATACCTCGTGTAGAGGCGAAACACGTTTTTTTTTTATAGGAGAGGGGGCAAACGAGCATGCGGCTCACCTGATGGTAAGTGACTACCGCCGCCCATGAAAAACTGCAACACCAGGGAGGGAATTGCAGATGCGTTGCCGGCCTTTTAAAAAGGAGTACGCTCTTTTCTTGAAGGTCCCTAAGTCGTATCGGTCCGGAAAAATCGCTGATGGTAATCGATTCCACAAGGAAGTTGTGTGAGGAAGAAAACATCTTCTAAATCGCACAGTGGTGGACCGCCAATCATCCAGATGGTGTGGATGGTATCGAGAGTTCTGCCGCGATGTGCGTTCGTGAAATTTGGCGGCTGGGATTAATCCGAACAATTCCTCAGAGCACTCCCCATGGTACATGCGAAAGAAAATGCAAAGAGATGCAACATCTCTTCGCAGCGCCAATGAGTCGAGCCGATCGGAAAGGACTCGGTCGTCGACGATTCGAGCCGCTCTGCGCTGGATGCGGTCAAGTGGAAGGAGCTGGCACTGGGGAGCCCCTGCCCAGAGATGGGAACAGTATTCCATGTGAGGCCGAACCTGCGCCTTGTAAAGTTGCAGGCGGTGTGCCGGCATGAAATACTGTCCCGCTCTGCTGAGCACGCCAAGCTTTTTAGAGGCCAATTTGGCCTTCTCTTCCAAGTGACCACGAAACTGCACGTCACTCGATATGTCGACGCCGAGGATTCCGATACTGGCTGAGGCAACCAGGGGAGTGCCTTGAAACTGAGGAGATACGACAAAGGGGTTCTTTTTAGCGGTAAACGCGCAAACTTGTGTCTTCTGAGGATTAAACTGGACTAGATTTAGTCGCCCCCAGTTCGAGACTTTGTCCAGCAAAGACTCGACTTCAGACACAAGTTTGTTCCGGTACTCGGAGACGTTTTCCCGAGAAATATTAGCACGGCCGGTGTATAGAGCATCACCAGTGCTGTCATCCGCATAGCAATGAATGTTACCAGTTAGCAACATATCATTGATATGCAGAAGAAACAGCGTTGGTGATAGCACACAGCCTTGTGGAACACCAGCGTTAATAGGTTTGTAGTCAGAACATGCACCGTCTACAACGACCTTGATGCTCCGATCTGCAAGGAAGCTGGTGATCCAATTGCACAATTTCTCGGGAAGCCCATAGGAAGGGAGCTTCGAAAGAAGCGCCTTGTGCCAAACCCGATCGAAGGCCTTCGCAATGTCCAGACTAACGGCCAACGCCTCCCCCTTGGACTCTACTGCCTCCGCCCATCTATGGGTCAGGTAGACCAGAAGATCACCAGCTGATCGACCCCGACGAAAACCGTATTAGCGGTCACTAATCAGCTGGTGATCCTCAAGGTACCGGATGAGCTGGCAGTTGATAATGGATTCCATTATTTTGGAGAACAAGGAGGTGATCGCGATAGGCCTATAGTTGGACGGGTCTGAGCGGTCGCCTTTTTTAGGGATCGGGTGGACAAAAGCTGTCTTCCATGAATTCGGGACTACGCCTTGGGAGTAGGAGTACCGGAAAAGACGCGTTAGGACCGGTGCCAACTCCGGAGCACACGTCCTCAGCACAATTGGGGGGATTCCGTCAGGCCCACTCGACTTCTGGATGTCCAGGGAGAGAAGTGCTTTGCGAACCGAGCGCTGTGAGAACAGCACATTCAGCATGGAGCACTCACACCGCGGGATGGTAGGCGGTGTTTTCCCCCGTCATCAAGAGTCGAGTTGGACGCAAAAAGGGAGCCTAAAAGGTCGGCTTTGTCTTTTGCATCATGGGCCAGTGAGTCGTCGTCCCTGTGCAGAGATGGTAGTGATGGCTTACAGAAATTCCCTTGGACAGCCTTGGCGAGAGACCAGAATGCACGGGTTCCCGAAGGAAGGCGAACTAGTTTCTCGCCAATTCTGCCTATGTGCTCTGACTTTGCCTTGGCAATAACTCTTTTGAAGGACCTGGAGGCGAAGTTATACTTCTTTTTAAGTATGCTGGTGTTTACATCCCGAGTCGCCGAAGCCGCAGCCCAGGCTTGATAACACTCCTGCTTACTGCGTAATGCAGTTTTACAGGAGCGACCAAACCAAGGCTGAGATCTGCCTCCGATGGGTACCACAGATGATGGAATAAATAGTTCCATTCCCTGTAGCACCACATCAGTGACAGAGTCAGCAACAGCGCTGGGATCATCCGGCGAGAAGCAAACCCGCCCCCATGGGTAGGATGCAAAGAAAGACCGCATTCCGTCCCAATCCGCCGACCTGTAATGCCAAACACGGTGGCAACCTGCAGAACGCAACCGCGAAGGGAGCGTGAGTGGCACTATGCTCCGGATCAGACAGTGGTCCGAAGAGCCGAGAGGGGCATTGACGGAAACCTGATATCCGTCCGGATGAGAGGTCAGCAGAAGGTCCAACAGGGAAGGTGTATGATCCTCCACATCTGGAATCCGCGTAGGCGAAGTAACCAGTTGTGTCAGACCATATGCCAAGGCAAAGTCATAAACAGATCTCCCCGCATGATCGGTTAAACGTGAACCGAGCCATTCGGCATGGTGGGCGTTAAAATCGCCAAGGATCACGATCTCTGCGGATGGGACCTGTTGTAGCAAGGAATCTGTAGCCATTTGGACGTGGTCGATGAGTCGGTCTGTTTCGGCATTACCGCTATGGGACCTATAGAGGCACCCGTAGACGCGCGGATGGTCGTCGCTGTCTACGCGTAGCCAAAGGATGGACAGGTCCGAACCCTCAAGACTGCTGAGGCGTCGAGAACAGATGTCCTCTCTGACATACACGCAAACTCCAGCCCGAGGCACAAAGGAGTGCTCCAATTTGTACCCCGGGTAGGAGAGATACGAAATATCAGCCGGAGAGGAAATCTGCGGCTCGGTCAGGAAGAGCAAGGCCGGCTTCGCCGTCTCGAGATGGTAGTGGACGGCGTTTAGGTTAGAGTGAAGTCCCCTGATGTTGCAGAAATTCACGGATAGCGTGGCAGGGGTCGCCTTGGTATTGTTGCTCAGTTTGCCCCGAGCAGTTATGTTTTTGAGCGGAATTTTGCCCCCCGCCAGAATACGCGGGGCAGCCTGAGCACCCACGCTCAGGATTGAAATAACATGGTCGTGGATGCTCAGCGAGGGATTCTCCAGGGGTACTGGTACCCTCCTGGGGTAGTCTAATGTGTAATTCCGCTACCATGTTGATGGGGGGGGGGGGGGATTGGGCCTCCGGCCACCTGCACTCACCAGACGAAACGCAGAAGCAAAGCTTCTACTTCACGCCGGTATTCTGTGAGGTCGTGGTACCAACCCGGCTCGAGCCGGCCCATACGTGCAACAGCAAAAACTGCTGCGTGGCTCTACCACCGTAAAAATTGTCCGTGTCGTATTGTCATGAGTGGTGTGTCTTTCCTAGCGTAGTGGTGTTGGGAGTAGTGATGCTGGGATTAGTGGTGACGGATATAGTGCACGAAATTGAGGGAGAGCGGGAGATGCTCTTCAAACTAGATAAGACACATCATTTTATTTTATTGAGCGGATGTACGCGAGGTAATTTTTACTAACTTTAATATGTAAATGTGTCAATAACTTGTAATAACTTTCGTCCGACAGCCAATTTTTTAACTTTTGACAAATTGGATAACATTAGTATAAAAAAGAAAATGTTAATATTTCGAAACACAAATTATTTCCTTATTTACATTCCTTTTTTTTTCTTTTTTTTTTATAAAAACGTTACCCCCACACTAGGATTTTCTCCTGTATCGTGGAGGCAGTTTACAAATACAAATTGCACAAGGACAAACATCCAGACCCGGAACAATTATTTGTAGGTCATACAAATACTTGTTCCGTCCTGGATTCGAACCCGCGCCCCCCAGCACCGCAACTCATTGCTAAGCCACTGCGCCACGGAGCCGTCAATTGTCTATTCGTACAGAACTAAAACATGAGCGCATGGTTTACACAAGACAATGTATGATTATCACATTACGTAAGACGGTTTCCGCAGCTATTTTAATATTCCGAGAGCCTTTTTTTTAACTATTATAAGCCAGTGCTCGACTAGTTGACTTGTTATGACTAGTTGAGAAAGAAGCACCCATTGTACTGCGTTGGTGATAACGTATTACAATACTGCAATCGGCAGCAACCGTTCCGGTCGACAAAACTCCTTGCGACGGCCTTCAGTTAAAATTTAACCACCTTGAACTATTTAAGAGAACTGGCGCGCTACTATCATTGTAACATAAACAAAATCATTAATATTATTTAATATATATATATAATTAGAGAATTCCTGACTCCACTCACTGACTGACTCATGAACGCTCTGTCCAAGCCCATGGACCTAGAAAGCTGAAATTATGCACAGAGGTTCCATTTACAATGTAAAAACAATCATTTTTCTATAAGGAAGAATTTGTCAAAATTCCTACGGAATTGGGAATAGAGAAGATTTATCTTTTGTTTTAAAGTTGCCATATTTCCGTAACTATAACTATTTGAAACTTAAAATTTGGCAAGTAAGTAGGTAATTGTAATCATTTTCAGGTTTTGCGTAATTGTTACGGGATAGGAAAAAAATAATTTATCAAAATTGCTGTAATTTACAGTTCCACACGAGCGAAACCGCGGGCGGTCGCTATCTAAAAATAAAACAGCTTGTATGAGGGCTTAGCGGCCAAGCGATCGTCTTCATAGTTTATAAACTAATATGTATATATACTATAGTACTATAGTAAACAGGTAATTCGTGTTCAATTCCCACGTTAACTTAATAGGTGATGGATTCTCCGCTACCACACGGCAAGTTATATTCAATAAAGTGTCACAAGTAATCGGAATCAATGTAATCTTTGTGCGGTATACGAGTATTTTTTTAAAGAAAAAGGTAGCAAGCTAACAGCATAGCAAAGTGGCGAAGCAATCAGCTTTGTAGCGGTTTCTAACGGTTGCCGTTGAGCAATCAGTTTCAAAATAGGAGGTTCAGATGCCTGGGTGATCAGTAATCGATTGCTGAAAACAGAATTTGAAAATTCGAAACCGTTCTCGAGATAATCGTGGGACAGACGGACAGACGGACGGACAGACGAACAGACGGACAGACGGACATACGGACAGACGGACAGACATCGTGAAATCAATAAGTGACTTCGCAAACTTCGCCACTTAATAAGAGTGACAAACGAACACACTGTCCACCTGATGGTAAGTGGATGCTGTGGCTCATAAACATCTACATATACCCTCGATTAAGAATCAAAATGCAGATGGGTTGCCACCCCTGAGGACTATGATAAAATTAACTTTGTTTCCAATGAAAAGGGTCTCTGGTTCTTCACACTTATCATATGAAATACAGCAGCATTGAGCTGCTATTTTAAGCTGTTAGTCTGTGAGAGTGTGGGTCCTTCCCCGGTCGAACTGACCCGTTCGTGCTACAACCATAATATAACTGCAGGATGGCTCTACCACGTATTGTATAAAGCCAGACGTAGGCTTGATTTACTTTCAAAACCGTAGAATAATCACAACACCAAACATTATTTTGTTTGCGTGATTGTTACTTCCTGTTGCAATTCTTGCTGAATCTAGGACGGGAACTTAAAAGAGAGTACAACAATAAGACAATTTTATATTCTTATTTCGAAAATATTCCGTGTTTTTGATACTGGTTAAACGTATAGTTTACATAAAACAGTGTTGGCAAAAACGACAAGTATACATTTGTTAAGATAATTACCTAATGAAATCTTTCTTAGATAATTCTGTCATTTTCACCTCGCAATTCCGTGTCATTTGACTCGCAAACTGAACTTTCTAACGAAACAATGGATCGTTTGGAATAATGTTTTTTTGCCAACGCATGAACTATGTGCGGAGATAATTAATTTCGAATGCAATTGTCTCTTCCTTAATTTTTTTTTAGTTTTTGACATTACGTGAAGCGTCTGTTATGTTATCGTTTCTAATCCGGAATTTTGTTTACTTCGTGAGCAGTTGAGTTATATAAAACTTATTTATTTAAGGACTATACAAAATTATTTATTTAGTTATTTATTTATACACTGTATTGTACGAAACTAAACTACAGTAAACGGCGGTCTTAATGCCAAATGTGTACCAAAGCATTCTACATACATATATGTATTACCATTTTCCTGCGATTTTGCCCGCATGGACCTCGCCTTTCCTACATCATTAATGATGCTGGAAGTAAGTGTTCCATACCGAAGTTGGGGATCACCTCGTTATATGTCGGTATGTCTATCTGTAACAACGTTCATGTCACAAACTTATAGGAATTCGTTCACTGCGTAAATTTTTCATAGTGAAATATGAAATTTACTTATATTTCCACCATTTTAAACGTGGTAGAACCACGCTGTGGCTATATTATGGTTGTAACACGAATGGGTCCTCTCGATCAGGGAAGGATCATGCTCCCACAGAATACCAGCTTAAAATAGTAGCTTAATGCAGCTGTTTTTCGTATGCTAAATGTAGAGAACCGGACTTCCTTTTAACTGGAAAAGAGGCATTCATCTCTATTGATTTTCTATTGACCGTAACGTCTACTTACCATCAGGTGGACTGTATGCTGGTTCGTAACCTTTATTATAAAAATACGATTGATAAGTGTGACAAGCGAACACACATTCCACCTGATGGTAAGTGGCCACTGCGGCCTATAGACATCTACATCAATCCTCGATTACGAATCAAAATGCAGATGCGTTGTCACCCGTGAGGACTAAGATGAGAATGCCTCGTTTGCTATAAATAGGGTCTCCGGTTCTCTACACTCATCATACGTAACACAGCGGCGTTCAGCTGCAATCTTACGCTGGTATTCTCTGAGAGCGTGGTCCTTCCCCGGTCGAACCGACCCATTCGTGCTACAACTATACCACTAATATAGCTGCAGCATGCTCTACCACATAAGCACCATTTAAATAACGCACCATTTTAAAACTATTTGATACAACACTATCAAAGCTATAATAGAATAATATGTAACATATCCACATATCTATAGGTCAACTAAACTTAATTAGGTCTAAACAAGTGAAAAAAGTATAAAAAAGAAAATTATTTTTACACATGACTGTGGTGCTTGACACGACAGGCGTGTCATGGAATATTTGTTCGCCGCCACAGCTAAAAGTTGTCGAAAATCGGTGCCGCAACGAATCGGTTAAGAAGAAGAAAAAAATATGTGTACAATTTAACACGCAATAAGTAGCTTCATGTTCATGCCTTTAAATTTAACCTGGCTGATTTTGACCACTGACACATCTGGTGATTCAACCATAGGTAGTCTAGAGTAGAATATTATTCCAAAACATGGACGACCCACTCGTTCGACCTTAGCTATATGCCTCTAACAAACCCATCGCATATGCGATATTATTAAATACAGTTATGGGTTTAGTAATAGCCTATGAAAAAAAAACATTTGAAAACCAAGAACTGAATACAGTTTACTTTAAATATACGGGTAGAACCCATGAGTTAGAGGGCCGATACATAAATATCGAGGGAAAAAAAGATGAACAGTTTAGTAAATAATAAGCGTATCCTATTTGCAAATAATATGAATTGTAGCAGATCGCGTTGTTGCCAACTTCTAGTGAAGCGAAATATATAAAACGAAATTTATTTTGTTGTAAAATTACATTCTAAATATACAGACATTTAAATTTCAACAACTGCGGCAAATTTGTTTTGGACCATTCTAAGGTAGATGTAAGGTTATATTAGGAATATACGTTAACCTCACTACACCACAACGCGGAGTACATTGCTGACTAATGAGTTTGGCTCATGCGCCCGACAGATGGCGAAAATCCAATCAGAAGTAGGTAAACTGAAATCCTACAGGCAATAGGGAACAGAGTTAGAAAAGGAGTAAATTGACTGTGCGCTCACTAACCAGTCCACTCAGCATAGTAAGGATAGCTGTAACTCTTTCAAGAAGTATATGTTTTCTGGCACGTTCTTAAAAAGCTCATGGTCAACAGCGATATATTATGATATATTAAACACTGTATTTACCGTGAAATGCCAGTGTAAGAATATCACTTCCCCATATCATTCTATGAGAGGCGACAGTTAGAAACTGAATCAGGAGTTGGGTAACAACATCTTCCTAATAAGATACGACTTAGGGACCTTCAAGAAAAGAGCTTACTTCTTTTTAAAAGGCCACCAACGCACCTACAATGCCCTTAGTGTTGCAATTGTCCATGGGCGGCGGTAGTCACTTACCATCAGGTGAGCCGTATGCTCGTTTGCCCCTCTCCTATATAAAAAAGAGCTGAATAAAAATAAAAATTTCGGTTGCCATCCAGCTTTCCAAGCAAGGCAAAAATTCCTCCTATGAGGCAATCCATGGGGACGGCCTGCCATTTTCAGTGGTGGATTTTTTATAGGCACTAATGGTATTCGAACCCTCTGTAAATTGTTATAACATTAAATTCTGGCTGCGTTACCAATTTTTAATATAAAATAATCATGACCACATAGGCCATAGGTTTGTCTAACATACTCAGATAATTCATTTCACATACACCAACCAGCATTAGGTATATGTATGTGAAGCGAAATAAATAATTTACCCGTGTTCATGCATTAAACTCACGCTTGCAGGCTCATTAGGAGGCAAGAGGTGTTCTGGTTCTTAGTGAAGTGCACCTTAGGAGGTTGTCGTGCTCGTAATGTTTATCAGTTACTAAGTTCTTCGTCGTAAATTAATGCATGAACTTTGGACATCGATTCTCCATAAAAATATTTTTATTTTATTTCGTGAGCGAGCATTAACTAACATTCTTAAAACCTATTTTATTTATGCTATTAAACTTTAATATGTGCGACGTATTATTTATAAACAAATATACAAGAACGAACAGCTTCTTTAAAATATACAAAGTATATGTATGTATAGCATACATATTATTATAATATAATGAATGCTTAAAACTAAGATATATAAAATCCCCTTATCTATGTAAAGGCATTAGAACAAGAGTAAAGCAACCGACCTCTACTATGTGGCATTAGTCCTCACGCAACTAAAACTTAATTATCTTATATATAACAGATTTCTCACGAATACGATACGATACGATTATAACATTTGTCTTAAAACATTTCCATTTAATGAATAGAGGAGGTACTCGTGTAGAAAACTAAATTTTAGTTATTTTATGTGCTCACACGCAAAATACGCGCATAGACGTGGAGTTGCGGAAAACAGCCCGTCGTAAACTATTTTATGTGCTAATATTAAACAGTTTTTTTTATAGGATAGGGTGACAAACGAACATACAGTCCACCTGATGGTAAGTGGTTGCTGTGACACATAGACATCTACATCTATCCTCAATAAAGAATCAAAATGTAGATGCGTTATCACCCGTGATGACTAAGATGGAATGCCTCTTTTCCAGTAAAAATGGTCTCCGGTTCTTTATCACTCACTATACGAAACACATCAGTATTAAGCTGCTATTTCACGCCGGTATTCTGTGAGAATCTGTAAGATTCTGTGTGTGGGTCGTCTTGACCGGGGAAGGAGTGTGGTCCTTCCCCGGACAAAGTCAAGACGACCCATTCGTGCTACAAATATACTACTAATATAGCTGCAGCATGGCTCTACCACGTATACTGATATAGCTGCAGCATGTTGTTGTTGTTGTATTTGTCATTGTTATTATAAGGGGATAAGAATCTGAACAGTTTTAACACTAAAGTCCTCACTAAAGTCCACCGTTATTTAGATAAATACTAAAAACAATCTGCATTTCAGTTATAACATTTTTGAACTACTCTATTCAAGGTGACATAGTTACAAACTTAGAAGACACAAAACCTCGTGTGTTTTAGGCGAGTCGCGTACAGCTTAAACGAATATTTTTCTCTTTTGTTGGTCAGCCATTCATTAGCCAAATGTCAAGACACTCCTCCTTACTCTTTAAGAGTGCGTTGAACCTACGCGATTGTTTCCAGGCGGTCCTTATGATTTTTATGGTGCTGATGCAACGTGTTTTACGGGTTGTAGCCGGTTCTTAACACTCACTATACGAAACACATCAGTGTTAAGCTGCTACTTCACGCTGGTATTATGTGAGAGTGTGGTCCTTCCCCGGTCAAGACGACCCATTCGTGCTACAAATATACTACTAATATAGCTGCAGCATGGCTCTACCACGTATACTGATATAGCTGCAGCATGTTGTTGTTGTTGTATTTGTCATTGTTATTATAAGGGGATAAGAATCTGAACAGTTTTAACACTAAAGTCCTCACTAAAGTCCACCGTTATTTAGATAAATACTAAAAACAATCTGCATTTCAGTTATAACATTTTTGAACTACTCTATTCAAGGTGACATAGTTACAAACTTAGAAGACACAAAACCTCGTGTGTTTTAGGCGAGTCGCGTACAGCTTAAACGAATATTTTTCTCTTTTGTTGGTCAGCCATTCATTAGCCAAATGTCAAGACACTCCTCCTTACTCTTTAAGAGTGCGTTGAACCTACGCGATTGTTTCCAGGCGGTCCTTATGATTTTTATGGTGCTGATGCAACGTGTTTTACGGGTTGTAGCCGGTTCTTAACACTCACTATACGAAACACATCAGTGTTAAGCTGCTACTTCACGCTGGTATTATGTGAGAGTGTGGTCCTTCCCCGGTCAAGACGACCCATTCGTGCTACAAATATACTACTAATATAGCTGCAGCATGGCTCTACCACGTATACTGATATAGCTGCAGCATGTTGTTGTTGTTGTATTTGTCATTGTTATTATAAGGGGATAAGAATCTGAACAGTTTTAACACTAAAGTCCTCACTAAAGTCCACCGTTATTTAGATAAATACTAAAAACAATCTGCATTTCAGTTATAACATTTTTGAACTACTCTATTCAAGGTGACATAGTTACAAACTTAGAAGACACAAAACCTCGTGTGTTTTAGGCGAGTCGCGTACAGCTTAAACGAATATTTTTCTCTTTTGTTGGTCAGCCATTCATTAGCCAAATGTCAAGACACTCCTCCTTACTCTTTAAGAGTGCGTTGAACCTACGCGATTGTTTCCAGGCGGTCCTTATGATTTTTATGGTGCTGATGCAACGTGTTTTACGGGTTGTAGTGTCATGTTTTTACGTCTTCTGTTGATATGTTGCAACCGTTGCCAAACAACATGCCGCAGTACACGACATGATTCGGTGTTTTCTCAATTTACCCTCATTACGGCAATTTCAGTTAAAGAGAGATCATTTTCACTTTAGACCTCATTGTTTCTTTAAAGGAGCAGTTTTTTTATATAACAGTGCTACTTATCAAAGTCCTCGTATCACTCAATACAAAAGAACTGAGATAAGATAATACGTATATATATCGATTCATAAAGTCATTGTTCATTAACAATTAGTGTTATTACGTATATTTTACAGAATTAATCAATTAAAACTACATTTAAACAAATAAATGTATCTATAAGCTGAGCTGAAATGTACAACGAGACGACTTTACTATGACAATTTGTGTGAGTCCAATAAACGTCGACGTGACTCGACGCTGTAACCTCGAACGCTCGCATCGTGTTACGTTCGGATGTGGTGTACGTTAAGAAAAAGTGCATAAAAAAATTACGTGGCTTAAATTGTGTGGTGCTCGAACCAGTGTTTTGTTCCGGGAATGTGTGAGAATGAGCACGGAACGACGTCTCTCACGGAGTTTTCACTCTTGCCTCAAAGGCTCGTCGACCGAAGAGGCGGTCGATGAGGAGGAGAGCTGCTACCATTCGCTGGGAGGCCGGCACACCCTGAACAGGCAGCCTCAGGTGTACGTTGAAGACCTCTCCAACGTTACATTAGCTGACTTCGAAACCACACAGGATGATATTGAAGGTTCGTATATCTTCATATTAAGTTATTCTAACACAAATATTTTGCTTTATCAAGACAATACTTCGAACAAATGTGTCTTTCTTATAATTCAAGGACATTATAACAATTTTATGACTGACTAACAATTTCAAATTATTTGTTTACATTTTATTTATTAATTAATACGAGTTTTTTGTTCCAATTATCGGTGCTCTATGCCTTTTGTATGTGACAGAGTTGTCTTCTGTATTATGCATCTAAACGTTATAATAACCTGAGTTGAATGATTTAAGGAAAATGTTATCGCGTATATTTATGCCACGGCCAGACGTGGGCTGGACTGTCGGCAGTGCCGCTACAACTGCAGTATGCCTACAGTTTACAATAATCTTTATATATATTATTATTATATATGATCTTTTATAGAATAAGGATACCAAAACGAGCCCGCAGTCCACCTGATGGTATAGTGACTAATGTGACTATAGACATCTACATCAGTGATTAATCGAAATGTAGATGCGTTGTCACCCCTGAGGACTAAGATGTAATGCTTTGTTTCCAGTGATAAGGATCTCCGGTTCTCTACGCTCACCATACGAAACACAGCAGCGTTAAGATGCTATTTCTCGCTGGTATTCTGTGAGAGCGTGGCCCTTCCCCGGTTAAGTAGATCCATTCGTGCTACAACCACAACATAACGGTAGCGTGGCTTTACCACGTATAATATGTAATACATACTAGTAACTTTATCTATTGCTGCTGTAATAAATGTCATATATAACTCGTGGTTTACTTCTACTGGCCACTCAATGAAGCCATACTTAAACAAAGAGGTGATGTATCGTCTTATTCTTGTAAGATTTTATGGTTGCAGTTTCTTTTACGTCCACTATTTAGCGCAGTTATATAAGATATGATGATTGCTTCTTCTATTTTATAAATTAGGTACTATAATTGCTCGGATAAATCTTGTGTTATTTTTTTGTTTTGTTCTTTTTCTTGTTCAAAGCGTTTATCTGTATTCATACATTCGCCAGTTTGATCTTGAACTAACACTTATTTACTCTTATAAGGCAACAATAAATAGGCATGATTTATTTTCTTATCTACATTATTATAATATTCTCTTATATGATTTCTGTCAAAAAGTATTGGATTTAGAAAATTCACCAAAATGCACTAGTAGACGAATAGCAGTTTATTCACATATCTGTAAAATATTTTTATTTTCATACATTCAGATTTTTTCGCGATGTTCTTTTTACAAGGTTTTGACAGAGTTCAATAAAACGAGGAGGTTGCATATTCAACCCATATGTTTTTTTAATGTATGTTCATCATCATCATCATCATCATTACAGCTCTTCACAAACCCACTGCTGAACATAGGCCTCCCCCAAGGAATGCCACAAAGCACGGTCCTGAGCCACCTGCATCCATTGACTTCCTGCATATCTTACCAGGTCGTCACTCCATCCAGTGGGGGGACGCCCTACTTCACTTTAGTTCTACTGCGGATATCCTCATTTCTAAGTTTATCACGCAGAGAAACTCCGAGCATAGCCCTCTCCATAGACCGCTGAGCAACCTTGAGCTTCCTCATCCGGCCAGCAGTGACGGACCACGTCTCAGTTCAACTCAGTTCAGGGCAACATGCACTGGTTGTACAGTCTCGTTTTCAAGTTTTGAGGTATACCTGACGAGAAGATGTGCCGTAATTTCCCGAAAGCTGCCCAACCGAGTTGAATCCGTCGATTGACCTCTCGGTTGAAATTGGACTTACCTAGTCGGACTATTTGTCCCAAGTAAACATACTCGTCAACAACTTCGAGCTTAGTGTTCCCAACAACTACCGGCATAGGTGTGACATGGACATTAAACATGATCTTTGTTTTGTCCATGTTCATCTTAAGACCTATCCGTTGGGAAACACTATTGAGGTCATTGAGCATAGTGCTTAGGTCCTCGAACGATTCTGCCATAAGGATTATATCGTCGGCAAATCGAAGGTGAGTGATGTACTCGCCATTGATGTTGATATCGTATCCTTTCCAGTCCAGAAGCTTGAAAACGTCTTCCAATGCAGCGGTGAAGAGTTTCGGGGATATAACGTCACCCTGTCTTACACCTCTCTGCAATTGGATAGGTTTCATACTCTAGTTTTATACTCGGATAGCCATCGTAGCCCTACTGTACAAGCACTTCAACACTTCGATATACCGACAGTCAACTTGGCACCGCTGAAGGGACTGCAGCACCGCCCAAATTTCGACGGAATTAAAAGGCTTTCTCATAGTCCACATACGCCAGACATAGTGGCAAATTGTACTCCTCGGACTTCTGTACAATTTGCCGAAGGGTATGTATGTGGTCTATGGTGCTAAAGCCTTTTCGGAAACCGGCTTGTTCGGGAGGCTGGAAGTCGTCAAGTCTACGCGCGAGACGATTCGTAATGACTCTCGAAAACAGCACGTAGACGCGGCTCAGAAGGGAAATCGGTCTGTAGTTCTTCAAGAGAGCGTTGTCGCCTTTCTTGAAGAACAAGACCACTGCACTTCTGCTCCATGCCTCCATGCATGGAGGACGGAATTAAAGAGCTTCTGAAGGACTTCAAGTACCGGTTTTCCACCCGCTTTCAGAAGCTCCGCTGTAATTCCAGCCTTGCCTGGGGCCTTGCCGTTTTTAAGATGCTGGAGAGTTATTCTAATCTCGGTCAGACTGACGTCCGGGATATCATCGGAATAATGTCGGATAAGACTCGCTCTTGGATCGTTACTCACACTTGCTTGCGGCTCCAACGATGACGTGTACAGCTGCCCATAGAACCTCTCAATCTCACTCAAAATCTCAGGTGCCCCAGAAACGATGCTGCCACACTCGGTATTCAGCTTTGACAGTTGGCACTTTCTGGCAGACAGATCTCTGGCAAAGACTTTGGAGCCTTGGTTCCGCTCGATCGCTTCTTCAATACGAGCTGTATTGAAGTTGCGTAAGTCCCGCCGCATGCATTTGGAGATCTGTCTGTTCAGTTGCCTGTATGCTGTCAAATCTGTTGAAGAATGTAGCTTCATCTCCCGCTTAACAATAATGAGATTAAGAGTGTGATCGGAGAGTTTTTGTGTTCTTCTGCGGCGGGTCTTTCAGAACTTAACTCCGACCGCATGGACAGTTTCCACTAGCTTGTCATTCAAATCGTCCACTTCATTGCAGTCTTCTAGGCACTGAAAACGGTTTTGTAACTCGAGCTGAAAGGTTTCGGGACTCTGGATTAGAGCACGAGGGGGACCGCGTGGCTCTACCACTGTTTAAAATGTTGATTAGTGGGTTTTTGATAGGTTGTAAAGTATTATTGAATAAGGTTCTACTTCAGGGGTCTCACATAAATTTGAAGCAATAATCCATTTCTAAGGATATAAAAATAGGTAAAGCTTTTGTTAGTTTAATTAGTCTAGTTGTAACTTCTTGTAGTTGGTTAGTTAAATTATATACTATGTTTTAAATTATGCATAATGCTACAAATGTAGAGGCTGTCGCTTCGTGGGGTCCACGTGCGGTAAAATTCCTAAAGGAACTCTATCCGCGACTGGTTGTCGCTGCTGGTTATAAGAGGGCTGGATCTTTTCTCGCTCAAAGGCTACGTATAGCCATTCAGCGACGAAACGCAGCCAGCGTTTTTGACACACTACCGCAAGGAGTAGTGCTGTATGATAATTAAGTTACTAGTTTTAGTTTTTTTTTTATTATAGTTTTTAATATTGTATATAGTAAAATGCTTAAAATATAAAAGTTAAATAATTATATCCGTTTGAAATTTAATAAAAAATATAAAGAAGCTGTCTCTACATCGCGTCCTATTTCTTGATGTGATCTTGACACTGACGTAATAATTCGCTGATTACTGAGTGAGTCATGTAACGCCAGATATGTTACACCTCCGCTCATTTAGAAGTTTTATAAGAAGGCGCCACGCAACAGCGTGTAATTATTATTCACGATACGTTTTAGATTTTACTGTACTACTAACAAATGCCCCTAAACACCCCCCATTCTAAGAAGGATTTATCTATACAAATAAATTAAATTGAAGTGTCTGTTTGTAATATCAAAATAACAGCTTTTTACTAAATGAATATGAAAGTATATACAGTACTTAATACAAAAACACAATTTTTAAAATTTTTCTCTGTCTGTCTGTCCGTTTGTTCCAGCTAATCTCCGAAACGGCTGGACCGATTTCGAAGGGACTTTCACTTGTAGATAGCTGATGTTATAAAGAGTAACTTAAGCGAATTATATTTTAGAAACAGAATTAGGGTTCCGTGCAACATAATTAAAACCCTATATTAAACGAGGGCGAAGTCGCGGGGAACAGTTAGTAATTAATATGAATGCACGCTCTGGACCTTGACCTATACTACACCTGTTTTTGATATACCTTGATATGTGCTCTTTTATTTTTGATAAATTTAACAAAAGCCGTATAGTAATTTTAATTATTATTCTGACTGTACGCAAAAAGCACTGGGTAAACCTATCACCTCACCTTTCATGTGAGAAATAGAGCTTTGAAAAGTTCCTTTATCAAATTTTTGAATCAGGTTTAGGAGCAGAAATTTCAGTAGGTATACTCCGTCATGGAAAGTGGACGTGAAGATTTGTTTTGATTAATAATGGATTTTGTTACATTTCCCATTTAGTATATATACACGTAAAAACTGTTCGTTCATTAACTTCGACTAAATAATGATAATTTAATTTAAGAGGGGGAGGGGGGGCTTCATACAAAGACTTTTCATGCTGTATTGTGGACTGTGAAACGGGTCGTAAGGGAATTTTTTTAGACACTAATCGTTTATTATAGAAACTAGGCGTAAGTCACGTCTGTGCGTGGCGCACCTGTGTGGCGTGGAGCGACCTGCGCGGGCGCAACCGCCGCTCGCATCCGCTTCCTCTGTTCCTGTCTCTTTCATATCAACCCTTTTCGGTTTCGCGCCGTGCTTCCGTTCCGTTTTGTAGTACCGAGGCCACACTAACAATGCTATTGTTAATATTATCAGTGTTGGCACGTTTCTACTCTCGATATTTTGTCTACTACCAGCCTACTTAACGTAAAATGAATTTGGCATATTTTACGCTTTTGGCATTAAGGAAATTATATATATGTTATTGCCTTTAGACGATTATGGCATATCTTAAGAGATCTTTAATTTCTTCTTTTTCTGCCTAGGTGTCCATTTGTTTAGTTATTACCTTTTAACTCTATTTCAGTCGTCAATTTACGTAGAGTCAGTAAAATTACAATTGGTGAAGCATTCGACATCATTAGAGGCAACAAAGCACCTGCCACCTTTTCTCCTGAAGTTGGTTGCAGGTGTTTATAGGTGAAGTAGTCACCCTCAGCCGGACTCTTAGCTTATTTAGCACTTTTTTTTAAAGAAATACTTTAAATTTACTAGATATTCATGTTTATATTAAAAAAAAACATACGTGAACCTTTCTTTAAACAGCAATAACACACGTATTCGGTTGTTTAATTAACCAGCAAATATAATTATCAGCATCCGCTCTCAGTTCCATTAATGCTGATAGCGTCAATCGTAGGGATCTTTGGCATGTCACCTCGTTTGTGGGGGACTAGTTTTTGTTCCCGCCGACCATTACGGGCGGAAGCCAGATAGCTTGTGCTTGTGTACTTATAATCTCAGCGTTCAGGAGTACAGCGTACTGATTCGTTAGTCATTATTGCAAACCCAGTCAAACTGAATATTTTGTCCAATTATTTCTAATTGTATTATACATACTTGTGGCATTATAAATTTCGCAGGTTAGCCTTACGACTATATAGAAGTTGTCGCCTTGCTTGAACGGTGAAGAGGAGATCACAATTACATAATTTATTATTAACTAGCGATGTGGTTTCTGAATTTCAACAACAGCACCACTTACCAAATGTGAATTTAATCATTTAAACACAAAGAATTTAATGAAAATCGGTCGAGCCGTTTTTGAGTTTTAGCAAGACTAACGGACACCAGTTGACTTTTATATATAGAGATTAATACACAAGATTAAACTGATTTCATAAAGATCTATATGAAAATATAATTTTTTGCAGCAGTAATCGTCTGACTTATAAAAAATAAACCGGCAAAGTGCGAGTCGGATTCGCGCACCGAGGGTTCCGAACAAATCTGTAGGTATATAAGTTTAAAATTATTAAAAATATTTTTATTATATGATGTAAGTAAAAATATATGCTTTTCGCAATTTTTCCTTTATCTGTGCTATAAAACGTTGCTTCGTACCAAATTTCAAGATTCTGAGTTCACAGGAAGTACCCTGTAGGTTTTGATTCCCTTGCGAATGTCGAAAATTTACGGCATAAACGGCTGTATCTTTTAATTGCGTTTGAATTTTTCACAGCTCTAAAAGACAGTAGACTTGAGTATTTGATATGAATTTTAGCTTGATACCTCCACGCGTTCCTGAGAAAAAGGGTCTTGACAGACAGACAGACAGACGGACAACAAAGTGATCCTATAAGGGTTCCGTTTTTTCTTTTTGAGGTACGGAACCGTAAAAACACAAATTTTTAATGGTACCTATTTTAAATAAAAGTTACAATAAAGCTAGACGTTCTAGCAATTTTACCTTTTTAAAGTCCCTCACTTTACCGAGAAGTACGAAATTAAGTACTTCATATTTGAGCGATTAAAAATACCTTTTTTTTACTTTTAAGCACTATTTTGTGGTTGGCTTTTAGTCCTATTTACACTACATACAAAGCTTTCTCGTATAGTACAACCTCTATCTCCATCTCTCTATCGGATACAGTTAAACTTGGCGAAACAGTCCATTTATAAGTAGTGATGGTATTTACCATTGTAGATTGACATACAAAGCTTTCTCGTATAGTACAACCTCTATCTCCATCTCTCTATCGGATACAGTTAAACTTGGCGAAACAGTCCATTTATAAGTAGTGATGGTATTTACCATTGTAGATTGACATACAAAGCTTTCTCGTAAAGTACAACCTCTATCTCCATCTCTCTATCGGATACAGTTAAACTTGGCGAAACAGTCTATTTATAAGTAGTGATGGTATTTACCATTGTAGATTGACATACAAAGCTTTCTCGTATAGTACAACCTCTATCTCCATCTCTCTATCGGATACAGTTAAACTTGGCGAAACAGTCCATTTATAAGTAGTGATGGTATTTACCATTGTAGATTGACATACAAAGCTTTCTCGTAAAGTACAACCTCTATCTCCATCTCTCTATCGGATACAGTTAAACTTGGCGAAACAGTCTATTTATAAGTAGTGATGGTATTTACCATTGTAGATTGACATACAAAGCTTTCTCGTATAGTACAACCTCTATCTCCATCTCTCTATCGGATACAGTTAAACTTGGCGAAACAGTCTATTTATAAGTAGTGATGGTATTTACCATTGTAGATTGACATACAAAGCTTTCTCGTATAGTACAACCTCTATCTCCATCTCTCTATCGGATACAGTTAAACTTGGCGAAACAGTCCAGTTATAAGTAGTGATGGTATTTACCATTGTAGATTGTGCTCTCGATACTCTTGTATAAAAAGTCCCTACTTTGCTGCTCGCGGTGATGTTATATTGAGTAGAATACGTAGTAGAGCCATGCTGTAGCTATATTACGGTTATAGTTGTAGCACGAATAGGTCGGCTCGAACAGGCAAGGACCACGCTCTCACAGAATACCAGCGTAAAATAGCAGCTTGACACTGCTGTGTTTCGTGTGTAGAGTGTAGAGAACTGGCACCCGTTTTACTGGAAACGAGGCATTCCATCTTAGTCCTCACGGATGACAACGCATCTGCATTTTGATTCGCCGTCGATTTCTGTGGGCTACAACAGCCACTTGCCATCGGGTGGACTGTGTAGTGTGTACTCGTTTGTCGCCCTTATCTTATAAAAAAGATTATGTTCTTTTAATAACGAATAATTTTTCTCACTACTCGATATTACCAGTGGTAGAGCCAGGCGGCAGCTTTTGCTTTCGCATGGATGGGCCGGCTCGAACCGGGGTGGTACCACGATCTCACAGAATACCAGCGTGAAGTAGAGGGTTACCTCTGCGTTTCGCTTGGTGAGTGCAGGTGGCCGGAGGCCCTTTTTACTGTAAATGAGGCATTCCATCCTAGTCCTCACGGGTGAAAACGCATCTGCATTTTGATCTGTAACAGAGGATAGATGTAGATGTCTATGGGCCGCAGCAACCACTTACCATCAGGTGGACTGTGTGCTCGTTTTTCACCCTTATCCTATCAAAAAAAAACCATTACCGTTACGTTAAAGTATACTACTGAACATAGGCCTCCGCCATAGATTGCCTCATAGGGGGATATTTGCCATGTTGTCACGCTTTGCAGGTTGTTTGGCAACTGCAGTTTTTCACTTTAATTCCTTATTAGAAAGATATCGCTGCCCATCTCTTGATTTGTGACTCGATGTCCTTCCATCGTTGTATAAACTAAAAACGGGCCACGTTCCGGTATGAGTAGCAGGACGATCCCTTGTTCACATTCTTATAATAACTCTGTCATTATTATTACTTCCATGTTGATTCATGATTTTTTATACAATTCTCATATCGTTCTGCCAAGCGGCGTTGAGTTTAATTATCAAGCTTATTGTCACAATTAAAGTGTTCGCTTCGCTCAAGCGAGTTCGCTTAGACATCATGAGGTCATAAATGAGCTCATATGAATTTGCCAATTATTGCTTGCCATTAAGTCTTCAGCTTGATATGATAAATTATACGTTATATTACTTTTTTTTTGATAAAATATTGAAACCCTACAAAATATCAAAATATTTAAGTACCATAACTTTGTTACATGAAGGAATTTTCTTGTCCCCACGCAGCAAAAGTAATTTAATAATGATGTTTTGATATGTTGCGTACATTGCACTCTGGGAACTCTATTTTAATACTCTTGGTCATTCCCGTCGTACTTGTGTTTTATTATATTAAAAGCATTTTGTTCATTCATTGCATTTTTTATATTCGAAAAATTATAATGGTCACATTTATGTCAAATAAAAAAGGAATAGTAAAATATGCCAACGCGTTGACGGCCGCGTTTACTAGCCTTATCGCATGTGAAATGTGTGCCGTGCACAGGAAATGATAGTCCACATGTAAATTACTAACAGAAATACTTTAGAATTTGCAATGTAGTTGGCATCACCGCATTCTCGTTAAATCATTTTGCATATTTAAATAAATAAAATATAAACATATTCTTTAATAATTGAAATTTATAATTTATAACATACGCCGCTATAGGTAATAATTATTTATATTTGAAAATAATGTGTAAAAGTTCCCTGCTATCTTATCATCGCATCGTTGATGCAGGATTTCTTTTGCCATTTAAACAAACTCTGTTTGTTACTACATTGTAATGTAGCACCGCCCTCTACTGTAAATTGATGATAAACAGTTCTGTTGTAGTAGTTCTTCTACTCGACGCTAGGTTGTGCTGCACACAATAGCGAAAGAAAATTTTATACTTTTATCGTTGATGTTTTAAAACGTTTTTGTAATATTAATTGATTCACTAATAGATTACAAAGTCTGTTCAGTATTTTATCTTTATAGTTTGCTTAGTCAGTTGAAAAAACTTTTTTATAATCTTAAAGTCCTGTTTCATTTTTATGGCCTTAAGCCAAGCCTAGATTTTCATTAAAATTAAATTTACTATTTTATAAAACGCTTAAGCAATTTTTAAAAATAACTAAAAAAAAACAACGCTGAATTACTTATACTCAGTTATAATGGTTACACTAATACAATTTATAAGATTTTCAAATGTAGAGTAAATAGAGATTTATGTAGAGTTTCGGCATATAGCCAATTTTAAACTCCGACTAGTTCACATTGGATAATAAAAACCAGGAGGCACCTATTGATCCCATTCCTATTTTAATGTTTATGTAATAAAATCAAATGCAAGATACTACGAGACTCTGTTATGAAGAGTATACATATTTTCACTTTTTTTGTGTGTGTTTATCATGTGAGAACTTCGAAATCTATTTCACGTAATTGATCACTCTTTTGTAATGATAGCTATTCACGAAAAAGAGAAAGGACGCTTTTGGTATACACATCCTGGTAATAAGGGTTTATAAGTCTAATTATAATTTAAATAAAAAATAAGAAACGACTGCGCTGTTATTTTATATTGGCAATGGTATTTTATGTTAGTCGTGGAGAGGTATAAACAAGGAGCATTTATAAACCGCCACCGATATTTCCTTGCATTATTAAGCTATGACTAAGTTTGACTCTATCACGAATAAAGCAAAAGCGCAATATGGTGTAATTTATAGAAATTGCTTTTGTACTGCACTATATATATTCGAGTGATTCGTTGTAGTTGATGTTTTTTAAATGTCGTTTTTATAAAGTATAGCTAAAAGACGTGTGTTGTTTGGACACTTACTAGCATATTAGGTACCTGTGTAGAATGCGTGGCCTAGCTGCCTAAACGCCTTACTATCTTAAGTTCGAATTCTACTTTTAGTTTGGTTTCACAACGGACTTTTAGTTTTCGGTTCTGATTATGTAGTGATTTTCTTTGTGCTTAACTACTTCTAATTTAAGCTATTAAGAATTTCATATAGATATAGTGTAACTTTAATTGAGGTCATATCATATGATTGTATTATATTTTGTAGTTCACTAGTACATTTGCACTGTTATTCACGAAATGCTTATAATTCACGTCATGCGTTTAACGTTTGAATTTTTATTGATTTATACGTTTCGAATTTGTACCTTCTAAAAAGTATAAACCATTCACCGTGGTTTAAGTTCAGAACAATACTGCGTAGAACCAGTTGGCTGGGTTCATGACCGGCGCGATCGCCTCTCGCATAATGCCCTTCGAATCGTGATTTATTTTACGTATTCATGCCCTCTAAGTGAGGAGTGACCAAGTGAAGGAAACGTAGTATTACTAACATAGTTTTATACCGTTTTAAATAGCAAAATTGAAAATAATATTATTGAAAGTTATTGTCATTTTTTACTGCACAAAATATAATAATATAATACATTAATGTATCCTTAAAAATTCGTTTTAGTAAAACTTAATAGTAAGTAGTTACTACAATATTAAAAACTATAATTAATTTAATTTAATCTTGTCAAATAAATTTTTACATTATTAATAGTACCTTGTAAGTATTTTAAAAAGATACGACCTTACTCGTAATAAATCGCATCAAGTTAAGAAATGCTTAAATTTGCTCTCTCTCTTTTTACTAACGATTTAAGTAAAAGAGACCAATTTACGCCGTTTCTACTTATCCTAACAACACTACGTTAAGTAACGTTAGGTCTCGTAATAGGTATTCAGTATTTTGAACGAATGATATTTTTTTATTATGTAATTATGAATTATATTATGATGAAAAAAGAAGTACCTATGTTTAAATCTTTCATTTTTCTTTTATCTTGAAATTCACAGACTTATTTGTTTGAAGTATTTTAACGGTCATAATGTCACGTTATTTTTTTTTTAAAGAAAATAATGCACTGGTACAGTTTACAACTCACGGCAGCAGTGGCCGAATGAATGGAATGTTATGAAAGTGGAGAGAGCGAAAGTAGTGCGTCAGGACTATAACAAGTGATGGTAGAGTCTGCCAAGGTATATGAGTATCATAACAATGCGCACATTTTACATACTTGTTCAGACTTTTAGCTTCCGCTTCTGGGTAAATGTACGTAAGATTTTCCAAGAACGTGTCATTTGTCGTATTTATTATACCACCAATGCTCATTAAGCTGGGCAGGCGGCTAGGTGAGCACGAAACTGACCTTTATATTAAAAAATTTACAAAAATTAGTAAACGCGTATCCCATCATACAGTTGTGTTATATAATTTAAAAAAAATATTTTACGTCATTTAAGCTTAATATCGAGTTAAAACACCTAGTTTGGACTCCAGGATATTTAGGACTCGCAATGTTGTAAAATTAATCATCTCTAGTTTTTACAACTTTTTTTTTAAACTTTATAATTTAAGTCATTAAGTTATATGCAAATATGAAATTTTAAAAGGCTTGCATACTCATTGTCGGGATTGTGTGGTTCGTTTAGCAATATTTATTGAATTTTGTCAAAATTGTATGCTTTTACCATAAAGATTAGTTAAATTTTTAGTTCAGAAGTTCAAACTATAGTATATTGCTTTGAACAGTGCTTTATTTGAATTAAACGCCTTACTTCATAACTTTTATGAGGATTAAAAGTTTATACATTATTATGTGTATTAGTTAATGTTGAAAGAAAATTGTAATAGTAGTTGTAATTTTAATATTCATTAAATTAAAACATAACTCAAAATCAAATGTTTGCATGTTATACCGTAGCACCTTAGCAGTAAGTACCAGGCAGTACTATACTGATACTGCCTTCACCCGAAGATATCCGAACCTCTGCGTTAAAAGCCGAAGTTTTCAAACATGGCGGCAGGAGTTCGCCTCCCGCTTGTCAACAAAGTTACTCGACTTGACTCCCACTAGTCCGGTGGCCGCGGCGTGTTTTTGTTATGTGAACGATCGCTTGATTCGTTTAATATACTGCAGTTTTTGTACAAAATTTAAATCAAGAAGAAAAAGTTAGAGTGATTGTTTGTGAAGTTAATTAAAAGTGAATTGTGAACTGTACAAAGTGCTAAAAAATAGACTAGTACTGTTAAGATAAAAGTTGGTTTAATCATTTTATACAAAAGTGCATTCTCATACGGAATGTTGTCGTATAAGCTCACGGATTATTTCTTATTAATTTAAAACATATTAATCATAAATATTTCATATTTATCAATAATTTTCATATTTATTATAAGTATTATTAACAACACTATGATTTATATTTTTTGTTTTTACAAATTCAACGTTGTAAATAAGTATTTTTGTACAAATCTGCTCTACACATAATACTCTACGGTATGTTTGCTTTGTTCATTCAAGATTCAAGTTATCAACAAACAATAAATACCTATTTCCAGTTTCTTCAACCCGCCTAGCGAGATCTGCTATTGAGTAGCACGGCGCTTGTAATGTTGCATGTTTCTAACAAATGATAAAAACTACTTTTAACTGATTTAATAACTTCAGCCTTTGCAGATATTTAGTAAAGCTGTTATAAGTATTAAATGATTTGGCCTAAGATGAACGTCGCTAACTTAATTTCCAAGTTCCTGAGGCCTGTAATCAAACGTGGTAGAGCCATGCTGCAGCTATATTAATAGTATAGTTGTAGCACGAATGGGTTGGCTCGACCGGGGTAGGAACATGCTCTCACAGAACACCAGCGTAAAATAGCAGCTTAATATTGCTGTGTTTCGTATCGTGAGTGTAGAGAACTGGAGACCCTTTTTACTGGAAACGAGGAATTCCATCTTAGTCCTCACGAGTGACAACACATCTGCATTTTGATCATTCTTAATTGAGGATATATGTAAATGTCTATGGGGAGCAGCATCCGATTACCATCAGATGAACTGTGTGCTCGTTTGTCATATTATTTATATAAAAAATATAATATAACGTTTAAACCTAAACTCCACAACGTAAAATACACTCAAATTTTGACATTGTGGTGTTTGAGCTAAATTTCGATATTATCTTAGAATATCTATCGGCCTTATAGTATCTAACTTTCATTCACAACTTATCATGTAGGTGCGTATTTTTCTTATGTGTGCAGTGTTGCACGTTTTTATAATATGTAACCTTATAACTAAACTATTGGATAGTTTTATCAAATGAAAAAAATATTCCCTGTGGAAGAACCACGCCCTCACAGAATACTAACGTCAAATAGCAGCTTACTGCTGGTGTGTTTCGTATGGTAAATGTAGAGAACCGGAGACCCTTTTCACTGGAAACAAGGCATTCCATGTAAGTCCTCAGATGTAGATGTCTTTGGGCCACAGATTTCACTTACCACCATGTGGACTACGGTCGTATGTGTCATTTTTATTCAAATACATGACGCACTAGTGAGAGTGTAATTTATCGTTGTTGTTTTATTTTTAATAAAAGGGTGTATTTTGGGTATTATCTTAAATACCTTAGGGTGGCTAAATCTAGGTAAGTTTACACGTACCGTTATGTGACCTTGTTGCTAAATCATGTTATTTGATCAAGATGCCACGTCAAATTCTTTGGCAACCCTTGTAGTATAGGGAGGTTTGTTCGACACGTAATCGCTCTAGGAATGCGTTGGTTCTTGGATCACAGTTTTGAGATAAAGTTTGTTTTAAGGCGTGAATAACATATTATTATATTTTGGGACATAATAATCGATAATAGTATCGATATACGTTTTTAGTAAATCGTATGTTCGTAGAAATATGCATGTTTGCGTGAATTTCAAATAAAACTAACTTTGAATGGTACTTGCTATCTATAACGCCTGTTTTATATCGAAACTTTCATTTTTTTTAAGTTTTTCAGGTACAGTATATGATAATAGTTGAATATCTAGAATCGAACACAAGTGGCAACTAAACATACTTCTGAACATACTGGTATCATAAACATTATATATTAAATTAAGATAAATAATTCATCTTCCATTACACAACGGATTAAGTCATGCCCGACCAGTAGAAAAATTACAGTTTGGCTACTAAGACGTTTCATAACATCTGGTAAACTAAATGTACCTTTGTATTACAATATGTACTTTATTACTTAAGTATTTATAACTTATCACTTGACTTCATTTACAACGAATTGTTATTTCAAAACGTGAGTTTTTTCCTAAGATACTGCAGAAAAATATAGTGTCTATATTATATCTATCACCATTTCAATATAACTAGATTAGACTAGACTATGCACAAAAAGTTTTATCACGCTAAAGTTGTCTAAAAATAAATTTCGCCATCCTTTGATAAATTCGTACCTATCAACTCTTAGTTCCGCACTTTAATCTTGCCAAGCTTAAAGCTTAGCGCTTACAGTGAGCCTTCGAGGACATTCGGAGATATATTGTTAAGAAAAATTTGAAATGTTATTTATTTTTCTTTTGTGTAAATCTAATAAATAATTCGTGAATCTTATTTGAGTTCCAACGGACGAGTTGTATACTAACACTGCATTTGAATTAATTTTAATAACTGTCCCTTAAATGGCAAAGAAATATAATATATAGTAGATGTACACAATTCGTGGCTCTTAGTACCGATTATAATAGTTTTTTTTACTGTACAGCAAAGTGCGACGCCTTGTGACTAAATAAAAAATCCGTAGGTGTTATTCTAAGTCCTGTTTATCGATGCACCCACACGCTTTCACCGAAGTTCTCTCAAAACGACGGTATCGTAGTATAATTTGAAAACCGAGTTTACATGTGAGTCAATGATTCCGATTCCCACTGGGGTCTGGCTTACATTCCAGGGCTGCCCGACGTCGCAACGACAAAACCGGACCTAGATGCGACTTCATCGAGCCCATAAAAAAAAACAACATCAGCGCTCACGATCATTTCTCTCCTAACGGAAACAAGACATGTTTATTCTTTCCCCAACAACAGTATGCTTATGTAATAAGCTTTTTATCGTGTATCGTATGACGTTTATTATGTAAAAATAAAGAATGAAAATATATAAGAGTAATTGCTTTTTAAGGTCATTGGGTGCAAATAAGTGTGAGTGCTAAGTGAGTAAAGTTACTTTCGATTAGGTTTCAATATAAATGGTTTTTCAACTCCACAGAAAAAAAAACAATGCACATAGTATAAAAGTAACCTTTAATTCATTAAACTGTACGAGCATTAGTATATATCATGAATTAGTATATACTTTTAGTTATGTATTATTTTAAGTGGAATTCGATATAATCTCTGCTCTTTTCGATGTTCATAAAGCTTTTAAATCTCACAGAGAGTTGCATGTCCCATTTTGCTTTGTTCGTAGTTTCCGGCCGCGGAGGGTCGTTGTTTTTTGTCCAACATCTGCCGCTTTGCAGGTGACGCCTTACATATTAAACAGGTGAGATGAATTCACCTTGCCCACCCATATTTTTGAAAATTTTGATATGGTCCTCACGGGTGACAACGCATCTACATTTTGAATTGTAATAGAGGATAGATGTAGATGTCTATGGGCCGCAGCAACCACTTACCATCAGCTGGACTGTGTGCTCGTTTGTCACCCTTATCCTATAAAAAAAATGGTAGGTTACAAAATTACCTAATTTATTACAATAGTATCATTATATTTAAACTCTTAACTATTATTGCATATTGACCTGACTTTTATTTTGTCGTTATGTTTAATTAGGTCTCACGACACCACAGTCTGGATTATAATAATGTCTGTTATAAAAGTTAATAAATGTTATAAAAGGATTAATTGGTAATAATCGGAGAATATGCGTCTACATTTGAATATACTAGATTTATTAAAATAATCCAGGTCTCACTTATCAGATTAGTTATAACGCTAATGGAATGTCAGGAATATTAATAATTTTGATGGAAAACTATACATGACACAGACGTACAGCAATCCCCCGTTGTTTTAGTATGCTGAGAGTTGACTGTTCGTTCCTCCATATGTCTTATCGTCGCGGGGACATCTGTTCAGTTTTCCTGTTTGCGTGTCCTAACAAGCCATTTACAAAATTAATTAAATTCCGTAATAATGTTTTTATATATTATTTTAATTGATATTTCTAGGAAATGATGTTTATGATCCTTGATTGAATTTATACAAAAAGTATTGAAATTAAATTAATTAATTAAATTAAAGGTTTTTTTATGTTTTTCAAATGTAAATCTGTCTCTACATATGAATTTATAATGTTATTATCATTACTAGCCTGTATACTACTAAACAGACCCATTTCAATTTGGGAAGAGTTTCGCAACAGCATCCGTGCTTGATAACAGCGGTATAATAACGAAGAATCAAAGCTTTCCTATCTTGTATTTCATTACATAAGTATATTTGTATATTTTAAGCTTGATTTCGTTTTCAATTTTCCAATTTTTTTTCTTTTATGTTTTTTTGTTATATTAATTAATTTAATTTTGAATCAGCTGTTAGTTTGTGTATTAATTATGAGAAAGGTTCGAAAAAATATTCTTGTGTTTCTTACATTTTTATAATGTTACCAAAAACAACCTTTCTACGGAAAATAGAGCCAACAGTAAAAAGACGATTAATTCCTAAGATTTTATTAAATGTTTTCTTCTTTTTCTTCATTTCTACCATGTGGTAGAGCTGCAGATATGTACATTGTGAATTCAGTAAAATATTTCACGTTTAATTAAAAATAGCAGTTGGTCCTGAGCTTTTTTTAACAGTGGTAGAGCCAGGCGGCAGCTTTTGCTGTCGCATGGATGGGCCGGCTCGAACCGGGGTGGTACCACGACCTCACAGAATACCAGCGTGAAGTAGAGGTTTACCTCTGCGTTTCGCTTGGTGAGTGCAGGTGGCCGGAGGCCCTTTTTACTGGAAATGAGGCATTCCATCCTAGTCCTCACGGGTGAAAACGCATCTCCATTTTGATCTGTAACAGACGATAGATGTAGATGTCTATGGGCCGCAGCAATCACTTACTATTAGGTAGGTGGACTGTGTGCTCGTTTTTCACCCTTATCCTATAAAAAAAAACTTAAGATCATGCTCTATTTTCATTCGTAGACACCCACTGAACGTGATAGAGCCATACTATCACGTTCAGCTACATTATGGTTGTAGCACGAATAGGTCGACTCAACCGGGGAAGGATTATGCTCTTACAGAAAACATTTGTACCATTATATAGTTGTAGCGTGGCTCTACCACGTGTAAAAACAAACTATCAAAGTGTTAGAATAGCCTGAAATTCATTATCCGAGATATTCTCTTATGTAAAATGGAAGAAGCATGTGTACCTTATTTGAATCCAATTTATTTTAAAGGTCTATATACGTCGTAGAGCCACGCTACCTCTATATTATAGTTGAAGCATCAATGGCTTGGCTCGACCAGGGTAGGACCACACTCTTACAGAGTACCAGCGTAAAATAGCAGCTCAATGCTGCTGTGTTTCGTATGGTGAGTGTAGAAAACCGGTGACCCTTTTTACTGGAAACGAGGCATTCCATCTTAGTCCTCAGAGGTGACAACGCATCTGCGTTTTGATTCTAGAGGATAAATATAGATGCCTATGGGCCACATCAACCACTTACCATCAGGTGGACTGTGTTCATTTGTCACCCATATTCTATAAAAAAAATTGAGAAATCCATGTGCATCAGTGCATTTAACTAGTAAATTGTCTATTGTTTTAATTTCATGCCCCATTAAATCGCTCTGCTTTGAAACGTGATAGTAAAGAACGCGTCCTATTACATGTTACCGTTACAGACTTTCAAAAGTCCACTGCTGAATACAGACTTCTCCTATAGATTGTCTCATAGGGGGGATATTTGCTATAGACGCCACGCTTGGTGGCGGGTGGGCAACCGCAGTTCTTTTTTATTTTAAGTAGTTATAAGCTTGCTGTCCATCCCCTGGTTTGTTTCGCTCTGTCGCCTCTTACGACACCCACGTGACGATATGGGGTAGTGGAAGTACACGCAACTACACGGTCAACGTGTAAACGTGTGTAACGACATAATTACTATATTGTCTTATGTGGCTTTTGTCATTTTTCTTATTATTACTTAAATTTCACGATGTGAACAGCCACAGTTTCGCATGTTGTAAATCATTGTAAACATCGGAAGTAAAAATGTGTTAATTAAAGATTTTAAGTAAATATACTAATATAAATATAATTTATATTTCAAATTAAGAAATATAAAAATCTACAAAAATTGATGTGTAATTTTACTGCTCTTATCACATAACAACAGCAATTTATGTTTTTTAAATAAAATGCCGATATGGACGAACATGTCTTCCGGAAGGGTCCAGCCGATGATGCGAAGGGAACATTTGACGGGAAATCGGGTTATCTCAATGTCAGTTTAATTGCCGTACTACAGGACCACTTTATAGTTAACAACATGAGTCCTGGCAAAAAGTCCGCGATTATTCGTTGTTCGGATTTGGCATCGATCATTTTGATTGCTTATATTTACACGAATACACTTTGCTGAACGCAAGCTAAATGACAGGAATTAAAATAAGTAAAAATAAGTCAAACACTACAAAACTTTGAAAAAATAATTTTTATTTTAACAAAAAAAAAAAAATTTGTTTATTTACAAACATGCTTGACAAATTATTTTAATTTTTAGTCCAAATAAATGGTAGATCGCATTAGAATCAATGCAGTTTTTTATGCTTTGCCCTCTTTAGAGTGACTCATTCGATTTCTCTTCTCGAACATCTCAGCTGCGGCATATAATCGGTCCATTAATTTCAGTTTGAAGTTTATACCGAGAAGTGATCAATATTTAACCGGAACCGATGTTCGGGAGCTCGTTTTCAATAGTTAGCTTTACTATAACTAAGTTACTAGACTTTTTGTTTTGGATTTGATAACAGGTTTTTTAATCAAGTTAAATGTTTCTTAGTTTTTGAAGTTGGCTTATGCTTTTTATTAAAAGTTTAAAGTTTTTAGTTAACTTTTCATTAGTATTTAAAGTACAAATCTCTTCAAGAGCAACAAATAAAATACAAATAGAATACAATTATCTTCAAGAGCAACGCTTTTAATAAGTTTTATCACGTAGTGCTGATTTCTATTTCATCAGATAAAAGCTACTTATCAAATAAATTACAACCTGACTGAATTTAAAAGTCAAGTACTACTTACGTAAGTAGTACTAATAACTCGAACATAAGTTTAGTAACGTATCGTCCTAGCAGCAAAACGAAAACAAACAATTATCGAGTATTAATTTTGGCGATTGCTCAAACAAATAGTACCAATCAATAAAACTGAACAGAATATTCTAAGCTACTTTAGCTTACCTTCCATTCCAGTGAGTCACAGTTTTAGCAGACGATTATGAAATATCGCTCGATTTTGGAACAATTGCTCATGCGCCCACAAGTTAGCTTAGCTTGTGAAACAATTAAATCATGATATTGACCTTTTTAATGTTTCTGTGATTTGTTTAATAATCGGTACGGTGCCGTCGTAACAGAGGCTGGTCGTGACCTTGCTGGTGAATGTATCGGGACTGTGTGTGTCTAGCAAAAGCTAAACTTTATCACGACTTTTGTAATTATAAATCAAACGATTAAATTATATTAAAGAAGCTTATAAAACAAAATAAATCATACAGCTTAAATGTTAACAGATATTATAATAATTTATTGTTATTATGTAGGTAATATTATATGAATTTAGTTTAAATTAATAGAGAAAAGTCGCAGCCATAATAAGGCTACTGCACTAATAGGTCAGGTTGAACAAAAAAAGACCTTCTCACAGAAAACCAACGTAAAATATGAGTGAGGACTGGAGATCCTTTTTACTGGTAACGTAGCATTACATCTTAGTACTAAAGGGGTCTCACATTTACATTTTGAGACTTTATCGAGGATAGATGTATAGTTGTTTGCGCCACGCAACTACATATATTCTCATTAATTAAATTAAATTCGCATCAACTTATTACTGTTTACTTATCGATGATAGATGTGGATATCTATGGGCCATAGCAACCACTTACCAGCAGGTATACTGTGTGCTCGTCTGTCACCTTTATTCTATAAAAATAATAATAAGTATAACTACAGAATAAATAATAGTACTACGTAGTATAACGCTATATAACATCTTTTTGTAAAAAAGATACAGTTTATTGTGAATTCAATCAATCATAAATAGTATTGTTTTCCTTAATACTAACACTATTTTATGGTAACAAAAATGTACTTCGACTACTATACTTCTTTAAGATTCGTATGCTCGTTAAATCAGATTCAGTTTTTAAAAATCATCCTTTGTCTGTTGTGTTGTGAGTAGTTGTGCGTTCATCTCGCGGTAGCGTTAAATTTGGAACTTCACGTGTCTTCACGGTTAATAATCTTTGTATAAAAAATTACGTGTCACATTGTTTGCCCGAGATGAACACCGAAACGACTCAACCGATTTTAATGAAATTTTGTAAATGTGTATTGCTTGCTCCAATTTGAGAGGTAGGATCGTTTTCTGCCGACTTCTAATAATTTAAAATTAAAAATTTTGTACAGCCGACCTCAATATAAGCGACTTCAATATAGGTTATTTAAGAATAACTCAATAAGCATTGGTCTGACCTTGATCAAATTCATATGGGACCACACGAGAACTATAAATAAAGAATTTCATATAAAAAAAGAATCATCGAAATCGGTTCGCCTAGTACAAAGTTATGAAGTAACACACATAAAAAAAAAACTAAAAAAAAACACACTCGAATTGAGTACCGTCTCCTTTTTGGAAGTCTGCAGAAAAGGAGACGGTACTCAATTCGACTGTATGTTTTTTTTATGTGTGTTACCTCATAACTTTGTACTGGGCGAACCGATTTCGATGATTCTTTTTTTATATGAAAGCTGATAGTTCTCGTGTGGTCCCATATGAATTTGATCAAGGTCAGACCAATGGTTATTGAGTTATTCTTAAATAACCTATGTTGAAGTCGCTTATATTGAAGTCGGCTGTACAAAATTTTTAATTTTAAATTATCATCCTGTTATGACCCACAACATTAAAGATTTTAAAGGGCCGTCAGAATGGGCAGAACAAAAGTCTGCTCATTTCGACGACCTTATAGTTGTTTAACATTTAACGTGTGAACCCATTGAGTGTTTTATTAAGCGAAACGAAGTGTAGGGGTGGCCCCCCACTAGGTGATAATCTGGTAAGAGATGCAGGAAGACGACTGACGCAGTTGGCTCGGGGCCTTGCTTTGTGGCATTCCTTTGGGCAGGCCTTTGGTCAGCAGTGGACTTGGGATGGACTGTAATAATGATGACGATGTTGATGATGAGTATTTTGTGGAATGTGTTGTCCTTAGAGTATACATAAGCAAGCTAGTAGTAGTATCAATGTTTTGCGTATAAAAGACGTTAGCATTAATATTATTATATATTATTAATATTAAATACATCGTACCGTCAATATTTCTTCTGTGTACTATATTTGTTTTACCTTAAATGATAACACATTATTACATATTATTATTTCTTAATAGATGATAATATGAATGTGGAATTATTTTTGTTCAAAACTATATTCAACAAATGTCGGTAGCTAAGAAATTTTTAATATACGCACTCTTTTAAATAAAAAAGTTTTAGGGACGAAACATTTACTTGATCAAAGGTTATCATGCTTAGGTCATCATTCATGTGATGTGATGTGATTACCAAAATTGTACTTCAAACGAAATGCGCTTTAGCGCCAGTCACGCTCTTGACCTGTTTTCTTTAGAACGCAGCGCTGCGGGAACCAAGGCTGTTACAGCGACCCTGTCATCCTATACCTTGCGTTTTGACGACGCTCATTTTAATGTTCACGTACAGTATATTTAACCTAAAAAAGGGCAAATACATAGACATTTCAGTTTTATATGTAGGTATATTAAAAGATCCCAACAGTCTGTTAATTAATAGAATATCAGGCGTTACTCTGCGAAAATCCATTATATTAAAGTTGTTAAAAACTAATTTGCTAAAGGCCGCGTTATAAAATAAAATGATGTATCTTACTTAGTTTGAAGAACACCTCCCGCTCTCCCTCAATTGTGTGCACTATCTCCGTCACCCCTAATCTCAGCACCACTACACTGAGAAAGACACACCACCATCGATAATACGACACGTGTTTCGCCATTACACAAGGCATCCTCAGGTGAAGTAGACTCTGCGGTGGCTGACCGCTAAGTCAGGTGATAGTACTCGTTTTTTACCTTGGTGCCCATATGGGTCCCACTCTCTTACCTATTCTTTTTTAGGGTTCCGTACCTCAAAAGGAAAAGAAGGAACCCTTATAGGATCACTTTGTTGTCCGTCTGTCTGTCTGTCTGTCTGTCAAGAGCCTTTGTCTCAGGAACGCGTTGAGGTATCAATCTGAAATTCATATCAAATACTTAAATCTACTGTCCCTTGGAGTTGTGAAAAAATCAAACTTCTAAGCCAACGCAATCAAAAGATACAGCCGTTTATGCCACAAATATTTGCCGCAAGGGAATCAAAACCTACAGGGTACTTCCCGTGAACTCAGAATCTTAAAATTTGGTACGAAGCAACGTATTATAGCACAGATAAAGGAAAAATTGCGAAACGCATAAATTTTTTGTTATAGCATATAATAAAAATATTTTTAATAATTTTAACCTACGGATTTGTTCGGAACCCTCGGTGCGCGAGTCCGACTCGCACTTGGTCGGTTTATTATATTATTTTATAGGATAAGGGTGACAAACGAGCACACAGTCCACCTGATGGTAAGTGGATGCTGTGGTCCATCTCCATTTATCCTCGATTACGAATCAAAATGCAGATGCGTTGTCAGCCGTGAGGACTAAGATGTAATGCCTCGTTTCCAGTAAAAAGGGTCTCCGGTTCTCTACATTCACCATACGAAACACAGCAGCATTATGCTGCTATTTTACGTTGGTATTCTGTGAGAGCGTGGTCCTTCCCCGGTCGAGCCGACACATTCGTGTTACAACTATACCAGAAATATAGCTGCAGCATGGCTCTACCACGTAAAACTAATTCTAGCAGCCAAATAGCAATGCATGCACTGCTGTGGTCGTGTACAGAAAGCCAGTTTAATTATAGGCTGTGAGGCATTCCATCTTAATCCTCACAGATAACAACGCATCTGTAGTCTTATTTCTTTGAAGTTGTACGCAGGTCTCCATGGACGTTTGTCGTTTCAGTTTTATAAAAAAAAAATAGACAAACCTAGAATTCTTGGAATCTTGCAGTCAAATAGCAATGCTTGCACTGCTGTGTTACTGCTGATTATAGGCTGTGAGGCATTCCATCTTAATCCTTACAGATTACAATGCATCTGTAGTCTTGTTTCTTTGAAGTTGTACGCAGGTCTCCATGGACGTTTGTCGTTTCAGTTTTATAAAAAAAAATAGACAAATCTAGAATTCTTGGAATCTTGCAGTCAAATAGCAATGCTTGCACTGCTGTGTTACTGCTGATTATAGGCTGTGAGGCATTCCATCTTAATCCTTACAGATTACAATGCATCTGTAGTCTTGTTTCTTTGAAGTTGTACGCAGGTCTCCATGGACGTTTGTCGTTTCAGTTTTATAAAAAAAAAATAGACAAATCTAGAATTCTTGGAATCTTGCAGTCAAATAGCAATGCTTGCACTGCTGTGTTACTGCTGATTATAGGCTGTGAGGCATTCCATCTTAATCCTTACAGATAACAACGCATCTGTAGTCTTGTTTCTTTGAAGTTGTACGCAGGTATCCATGGACGTTTGTCGTTTCAGTTTTATAAAAAAAAATAGACAAACCTAGAATTCTTGGAATCTTGCAGTCAAATAGCAATGCTTGCACTGCTGTGTTACTGCTGATTATAGGCTGTGAGGCATTCCATCTTAATCCTCACAGATAACAATGCATCTGTAGCCTTCTTTCTTTGAAGTTGGCCGTAGATCTCCATGGATGTTTGTCGTTTTAGTTTTATAAAAAAAAATTAGAAAGACAATCCTAGAATTCTTGGAATCCTTCTTATCTTATTATCCACCTCACAGTATTTCTAGAAATGTACTGTTTAAAATTAATCAAAACTGGACTACAAATTTAAAATATCTTATAATATTATGTATCAGTATGATCTACATAGTTTTGTGTATGTGTGAATTTTATCAGTATTACGTTTTTCACCCTAGCCCTCTGCAGTACACACTTCTCCCTCTAACTTTCCAGTTGGCTAGTAGAAAATGCCACATGGCATTAAGTCCGTGGTACCTTTGGTACAAAAAAGTGTTAGAGAGAATTAAATAAAGACTTGTAATGTTTAGTTTAATTTAATTACCAATCTGTTTAACACAAGTATCTATTATAATCAAACAAATTAAAAATGTTGCAAGTGAAACCTTATAATACAAACTTAAACTTGAGTTTTTTGTACCTTCTTTTATAATCTTTTACCGGATAACATTTTAGAAAAAAAATCCTGTTTCAGTGAATATTTCTACATCAAATATGTTTAAACTTGTGATAAAATAATAGCAATATTATAGAATTAACCACCAGTACAAGTATGATTTACATTGAAATGAACTAGGCTGCTCAGGTCACTCGTGGAACAACCTTTATCCTAACGGTACCAGCCATGAGCTTTTTACTTCGTTAGCCATCGATCTACTTCAGGTACGGTTTGAAGTTTCAAGTCATTTACTCATGCAACGGGATATGTTATTATAAGCTCTAATAACAAATTAAACTTTATAATAATTATATACATTTTTGTAGTTAGCACGAAACTCTCAAAGGTAGTTTAAGCACAAAAATATAATTTCTTTTGTGGTTAGACTTCATATTAATATTATGCCTGTATCTGAGACGGGATCCGATTTTTTTTCATGAAAAACCATTAGTAAGTCTTTTTATAAAAAGTAGTAGATCCCCACTAAACAAACCATAAATATATAGTATAATTTTGTTAAACAAATTGTTTTTGGGCAGGCTTTCTCTAATTTCTAAGAGGGTTTTCAGAGCAAAGAAGAGACCACCGCGCTGCCCTGTATCGCGTTGACGAACTTCACAAAAAATCAAATGACCTGGAATTTTTCTCTTTCATGACATGTACGATGTTTTTATCCACCACTGGCTCGTGGTTAATCAGCACTTTATAGTACGATTAACAATTTCAGTGGTGCCAGCGGGGATCAAGCACTTTTTCGCATACTTTGACATTTATAGCTATATTAAGGCGAGCATCGTTCGCAAAGATATCTATTTATTTCTTAATTCCCAATCTATACAAATAAATAACATAGAAGTGTCTGTTTGTAATGTCAAAATTACAGCTTTTTACTAAATACATAAGAAAGTATATACGCTGATAATAACATAAATACAATTTGTAAAGTTTTTGTCTGTCTGTCTGTTCGTCTGTCTGTCTGTCTGTCTGTTTGTTCCGGCTAATCTCCGAAACGGCTGGACCGATTTTGACGGGATTTTCACAGGCAGACAGCTGATGTCACACGGAGTAACTTAGGCTACTTTTATTTTAGAAAAAGAATTAGGGATCCACGCAAAAAAAGTTAAAACCCCAAATAACACGTGGGCGAAGTCGCGGAGAACAGCTAGTTGTATTCTAAAAAAAATTCTCTTTGAAAGCTTGGCCACACTCAATCTAGAAGTCTCACTTGAAAGCGTAAGTAAACATTACAATCGCAAGTGTTGCGTTAACAAGTAATTGCCTCCTCAAGAGATCCACGACATTAATTTTTAGGACTCGATGACAACATTGCTCCCTTTCACCGGAACAAATGGTTCTTACGCAATAATACGATATTCATTGTTTTGCAACGTTACTGTTGTGATAAGCTGCAATATGTAACCTTTGTATATTTTTTCTCTTTTTTTCTGTATGTCTGGCCTACCAGGTTTTTTATATACTTTTTTTTTACAAAAATGAGTAGGAAACAAGCACAATGTTCACCTGATTATAAATTGATTCTATAGTCCGCAAATTTAGCCTATTAACTATACTCGATTAACTAACTAACCTCGATTAATAATCGAAATGCAGATGCGTTGTCAACCCTGTGGACTAAGTTAGAATGCCTCCTTACCTTTAAAACAGCGTATCAAATTAGCAGATATATTTGTGTTATAGATCTAAGATTCATAATGATCTTTGTGTAAACTTTTGTTTAATAGAATAGCGGTGACAAATGAGCACACAGTCTACCTAATTATAAGGGGTCGCTATGGTCCATAGACATCAACATCTATCATCGATTAAGAATCTAAATGCGTATGTGTTATCACCAATGAGGAAAGAAGGTGTTCGGATTTAGTCACTCATCATACGAAACACGGTACCATTATTCTGCTGATTCACGCTAGTATTCGTGCTTGCGTGGTCCTACTCCGGTCGAGCCAACTCATTCGTGTAGCAGCTATATATATACATAGCTATATTGCTGCAGCTTGGCTTCACGACTACATATCAAATGCGTTTTGATTTTATTTGTTTAATAATTATTCAAGTAGCGTCACGGACATCATTTCTTAATAATAAAAGTGTTTTTATTCTTAGTAAGTCTTTAATGAAACGTTATTTGTTATAACTACGCAAAACCTTTACTTATTTTAATATTTTTTTTTTTATATTTGGTGTTGTATTAATTGTATAATACAATATTATTAATACTAATATATAATCTACGTGTTTTAATATAACTTGAGATTAAGTTCGTAATGATGTATAGATACAAATTTTTATGATTTTGTGCTTAAAATGTAAAATAATTATATCATAAATTTCTTAATAATGTTATTGTTTTTTTAAAGCTTTATAGCTTTTATAATTGAAAACATTTAATAGTTTTGGTCTATGATTGAGTTCATGGTTGTAATTGTTCGAAAGTTCTGGTTATAAAATTTTTAAAACGTTGTAGAGCTTTTTTTTTTTTATAGAATAGGGGCAAACGAGCATGCGGCTCACCTGATGGTAAGTGACTACCGCCGCCCATGAACAACCGCAACACCAGGGGAATTGCAGATGCGTTGCCGACCTTTTAGAAAGGTGTAAGCTCTTTTCTTGAAGGTTCCTAAGTCGTATCGGTCCGGAAAATTCGCTGGTGGTAATTGATTCCACAAGGAAGGAGCTGCAGCTCTTTTCTGCCGACTTCCATAAAGGAGACGGTACTCAATTCGACTGTATGTTTTTTTATGTGTGTTACGTCATAACTTTTTACTGGGTGAACCGATTTCAATGATTCTTTATACTTATATATATATAATAAGGATTTTTAATACGTTCCAGTTACTTAAGAACGAAGAATATTTATCGGCAAAAACATTTCTTTAGAGACTAGAGGTAGTTACTCTCTTCATTAGGCTACCAGTCCACAAAGAACGTGAGTATCTTCCACAATAGCGTCAAGCTCTTCCACCAAAGGAATTTTCTGCCGACTTCCAAAAAGGAGACGGTACTCAATTCGACTGTATGTTTTTTTTGTGTGTTATCTCATAACTTATTACTGGGTGAACCGATTTCGATGATTCTTTTTTTATTTGAAAGCTGGTACTTCTCGTGTGGTCCCATATGAATTTGATCAAGGTCAGACCATTCGTTTTTGAGTTATTCTTAATAATTTATATTGAAGTCAGCTGTACAAAATTTTTAATTTTTAATTATTCGTTATAAAATGTGGTGGACTGCAGATAAATGTATAGGTAGGTTTCTTTTAATGTGGAGTGTTTGATAGTTACCATTACGAACACATAAAAACACTAGCTGCAATTTAAGTTTGCTTTGTGCTCCATTCATTACTGGCTACAGAAACAATTGTTCGGAAACGTGTTGTTTCACTGAAAGAGGAACTTGACGCAACGACTTGTTATTTATCGAACACCAGCAGCAGCTCTCGCTTTTCGCTGCGCTCGATATGTATGCCGTTAGAATAATTTTACAAGAGACGAGAAAAACTCTTGTAACCAATTTACGGTTGCACGCCACGTTTTGACGCCGTTTGCCTCTCGCTTGAAATGGAGTCTCGCGTGATAAGCGTATACAAATACTCTAGGCAAACTAACCTTGTGTATCTTGAATATCACTGTGAGAAATTAAAATTAGACCCATAACTGAACATTCATAGAACAGGAAATTTTCTTTAGAAATTTATCTTATTACTTTCGGACTGCATATTGATAAATATTCAAACTGCAAGTTTCTATACTTATCTATTGTTTTCCTTCTAACCACTCACTCATCTTTTAAAGATTTTTGTCATTTTAGTTTTATTTGTCAAAATTAATAGTTTTTTTTTATGCATAGCTCGCCTTTACCTAAGCACGTTTTTTTATATATTTTTTATGACTTTGTACACTATTGAGATTTAAGTAAGTAGTAATGTTACGAGAATAAAAAACGTAACGTGTTGTAAAGTATTCATCATTCCATTTAGCAACAAACGAATAAACTGCTTCGATAATGCTTGCTTTGATAATTCGCGGGAACTGCGTATGAAAATAATGTCCTCGTTGCCATATTGAGTTATATATTTTTTAATTTTTCACACTCAACACGTTTGCACGATTGTTGTTTTACGTTTGCGACTATTCAAAGAGAAATGCCTTAGTAAATAACGTATTTTCGACATACCAACTAACTTCAAAATATAAAACAATTTCTCATTCTAAAGACAGTGCCAATACCTAGGTCCTAGGGTATATAAAGAATTTACAATTAAAATCATATTATTTTGTTTTTAAAGAGACTCGACGCTATTATCACCAGTTTAAAAAAATAAAAGACTAAAACCGAAGAATCTATTTTAAAACAAAATCTTCAAAACATCGAATAACAACTGAACCTGGAAAAAATTTATAACTCTTTCACGTATAATTAATATGCAGTCCGAAAGTAATAAGATAAATTTCTAAAGAAAATTTCCTGTTCTATGAATGTTCAGTTATGGTTCTAATTTTAATTTCTCACAGTGATATTCAAGAGAATTACATGCATTAAACATAATCAGTGAAATTGATAATCTCCTCTTTTTTAAGTCAGTTAAAATGTAGAGTGTAGAAAAATTTAAAATAATTATCTCTTACTAAATTTAAATTGCCAATGTTGTTTGGAAAGCATTAGTATTATATGAATAATACAATATATTTTATTGTGATTGATGTGTTAAATATTTATTATTCGAAGAATTTTGTTTTGAAGACTGAAAAATATTCACGATTCGAAGGACCTTAAAGCCCGACTTTCAAAGTAATACACATACATATTTTCTCCTCAATACTCAATCAGTAAACTTTAACAGAAAAGACGTTTAAGATTTCGTCAAGTAATAAGCTATAATTTCATACGAATACAGCTGCTAAAATATTTTGATTGTGCTACAGTAGATTAACGTGTATAGCCGGTGAGTCGGCAATAGGATGACCAAAAGATTTTGACGCTGTTGGATAATCATCATCATCATTACAGCCTTTCACAAGTCCACTGCTGAATATAGGTCTCCCCCAAGTTATGCCACAAAGCACGGTTCTGAGCCACCTGCATCCATCTGCCAATCCAACTGCCGCCACATCTTACCTGGTCGTCACTCTATCTAGTAGGGGGTAGCCCTACACTTCGCCTACCGGTACGAGGCTGCCACTCGAGAACCTTTCTTCCCCATCGGTTGTCGGTTCTTCGAGCTATATGGCCGGCCCACTGCCACTTCAGCTTACTAATCCGTTTAATTTAAATTTGCTTTTAATTTCTTATTTAATTTCATAACATTAAATATAATTCTTTTTTGTCTTTATATAGTTGTATATATATTGTATAACTTTATAAAACTACGTTACAGTCTAACTATTCTTCTTAGGCTGTGGTATCGTGACAAAAGTCCTATTGAATAACTAATTTTTGTGAATGTTTTTTAAGAGTGTTGTTCAATTGATTATCATTAATTCAAATTAAAATGTTATCAACTCAAATAAAATCAATTACACTCAACAACAGAATCTATGATAATTTAGTTATTACAAATTAGATTTAGGCTTGTCCAGACAGTATCCAGCCGTGGTTATATAAATGAAAATGTTCATTAAACTTTCGACAATCATTCAATATAAATATATATTAATTTTTCAGGGTCAAATGTGATTTAATTATTTTTTGATAATAATCTCTAAGAAAATTTTTCCGATAAAAATGGTATTAATAGTCAGTTTACTAGACGAACTTACGCAGGCGTTGCCTTGATTCACGGTTGTGCGGTACGCGTTAGTCATGCCGGCAACCAGTCGCCACTGCACCGCGGAGACTGCGTTTCCATTCCTCGCATTGCAATTTTTGCTCTAAAAACTTTCACTGTGGCTTTTTTATATGTTTTAAAGTTAAGTTTGCAAAAGGTCTAAATAATCTCTCATTTTTAACACAAAATTATTTCGGATTTATCATTTATAGTCTGCATATAGATGAGATATCGTTGTAGAGTCACGTGAGACCTATATTATAGTAGCAGCACAAATAGGTCGACTTGAGCTGGGTTGGACACTGATCTCCCAGAATACCGCCGTAAAATAGCAGCTTAACGCTGCTGTGTTTCGTATGGTGAGTGTACAGAACCGGAGACCCTTTTTACAACTAGTGAGGCATTCTGTTTCAGCCCTTAGGGGTGACAATGCACATATATTTTGATTCTTAGTGAAGGATAATATGTAGGTGTCTATGGACCACAGCATCCACTGGGCTGGTGGACTGTATCCTCTTTTGTCACCTTTCTTCTATAAAATAAATATATAAATGATTGCATAACGTTTCTATTACAACTATGTGCATGTATATACTAAATATGTGCAAACAAAAATATACTTGAACAATGGTAGTGCTAATTTCATTTTAAAATTTCTTTGCTTTTATTATTGTAATACGATATGAGTTAAAAAATATCACAGGAGAATGTTTAACTTTTGCAGTTCGCATTTTTAACAGTGGTAGAGCCACGCGGCAGCTTTTGCTGTCGCACGGATGGGCCGGCTCGAACCGGGGTGGTACCACGACCTCACAGAATACCAGCGTGAAGTAGAGGTTTACCTCTGCGTTTCGCTTGGCGAGTGCAAGTGGCCGGAGGCCCTTTTCACTGGAAATGAGGCATTCCATCTTAGTCCTCACGGGTGACAACGCATCTGCATTTTGATTTGTAATAGAGGATAGATGTAGATGTCTATGGGCCGCAGCAACCACTTACCATCAGGTGGACTGTGTGCTCGTTTGTGACCCTTATCATATAAAAAAATGCAACTTATTAACGATTACTTAGAAGAAAAATTCGTTTTGACAGATATCAAAAGCCAGGTCTTATTTTTATATCTTACTATCGATCCGCACCGGGTGGTTTCTGGATCTCGACAACAGCGCTACCTACCGGGTCTAATTATAAATCTAAACTATCCAGGGACACACAAAAAATTCATCAAAATCGGTCCAGCCATTTTAGAGTTTTTGCGAGACTAACGGACAGGAATTGATTTTTATGCATAGAGTTAAAAGTTTTATCTGATAAGATACATTTTAGAGGTCGTCTCTAGCCTCTACATAATAATTTTCGCGTCTCTATTTGAGTATCATGTTAATGTGATATCGAAAAAAAAATTCTTAACCGTGATAATTTCATTCGAATATCAGTCATGTGCAAGGTCGAACGCGTTTGTAATCTTTGAGTCATTCCTTATCACTTACTCAATGTTGCAGAAATTTGAGTAAAAATTTGCAACCTACTCTAAAATTCTATGTTAGAATGTCTTCTAATATATTATTATATATTACTTAATAACTAATTGCTCCATGCATTTACAGTTTCTTTTTAAGTTAAGTTAGTAGTAGTAATTAGTAGTAAGTAGGTTAAGTTAATTTTCACCATAATGTGAAAATTTCAAAATTACAAATAATTTAGTTTATTACATAAACTAAATTATTAATTATAGGTACTATTCACTAACAAAATTATAGATTATATGATAATTATTATAAATAAAAATTATTACTTTTAATAAATAATTCGACCTTAAGATAATATTTTTGCTGTGTGTAATAGCTAATCTAGTAGTAATCTAGAAACTGTTCAGTTGTAATAAAGTGTACACAACAACAAAAAAGCAGCATCATTTATTCGAAGTCCGAACACACAACAAAAATTCTCTTGTATTAATTACGCTTACGCATAAAACCGGACCGAGTGAACAGTGCACACACTCGGCGGGTAACTCTCGTTCCGCAAGCTTTGTCCGCGCGTTCGCCTTGCACATTACATATTAAGATCTTATTTCTCTTCGCCTTCGTGTCGCGATATCCGGTGCTTTATACTGCTTATTTTCAATGCGATCTAAAACAACTAAAACCTCTTTTAAATGGTGCACGCCAAAAAAGTTCAGTCTTAACCGAACATTTTTATGGTTCTTTGATCAATTTTTTTTGAGAATGTAGGGCAAAGGAATGCTTATTAATAGTTAAGTTAAAGTAAAATTCAAAGATAGTAGGAATCGTTCGTAATAGACTTTAACTGTTTTTCGTTTAAAAATTGTCTAAAATATGTACTTAATAGTTCCTGCGGACGACATTGTCCAGGGGTGCAAATTCTCCATTGCACCAAAAATACTATAATGTCTTATAAATAACCTAAAATTACTAGCATTACGTTGCTCGATTTCCGCAATGGACAAACCGTTGGAATGACGATTTCCTCTTTAGTCCAGTATTTTATAATAATAAAATTAGAATTAAAATTTAATTGATGTAAAAAAAAAAACTAAATAAAACAAAACGCAATGCAGTATAAGTTCTACATTGTGTTTTAAATTGAAAGAACATTATTTTAATGAAAGCTATAATAATTTCCAAACGGTTTTTTATATAAATCAGTTTATTACTCTTCTATTCACAAAAAAAGATTACTTTACTGGTCAATTACTCCAATGTATGTGGCGCGCAATTTAAACTAACATTATTGTTATTCCTTTGATTCATTAAATTATTATTCGCCGACCTTGTTCGCGATTGTTGAATTAAATACTCCTAACTAATTTGCAGGTTGGGTTAATTTAATTAAAAGTTCACCTAGTTGCGATTGTGTATCAAAAGCCTTCGACATGCGATACGTTTGTCGCAGCGTTTACGTTTTCACACAAAGTTAGGTATATTATGTTAGCGCTGTTTCTACGATCGTGTGAAAAGGTATTTACTAAATATGAAGTAGCTCGCCTTATTTGATGACGGGTTGGGGTGCCTTTAAATATATTCGCACGCCAACGACCGCTCCCTAACACATGTGCGAATACTGTTACTATTAATTATTCTGTAGCTTTGACGTCTTCTTAGACCTCTTCGAAACTGCATATTGTTTTAAAACTACTTTTACAACATATATTTGATTCACATAAGTAAGCTAATTATTTGGCCTCTTTTCAATGATTGGACTCGGGCAAATGATTGGTTATTGTTAGTGTAATCTTATCGCACATTTGATAAAAGCAAAATTGTACTTGTTTCACTTCGATCAATAAACCTTCCCGGCTTTCCCATGATTAAACACAGCGTCACTTAAAGTGTACAAATCGAGTTTTACGGCTCAATAGTTTAAAAAAAAAAACTTCGTGCAGTCGCGCTCAAGTCATGGAAAATTGATTTAAGTGAATCGTATTGTTATATAAGTTATTAAATTAAACTGTTTGTGTTTTTAAAACGTAATGATTTTTAACAGATATTTATTCCACCATAATGCGATTAATTGTTGCAGTGCTTAATTTATCAAATATTCTTATTATTTTTTTGTCTGTGAGCTTATACATCAATTTTCATAATTTTTAGAAAGTAGTTAATTTGTAGAAACTTTAAGTAAGTTTTGTGGTTACGGCGAAAATGTTCTGAGTTAGAAAGAGAGAGTAAATGGATAAAGTGGAAATGAAGGACTATTTATCAGGAAGCGCACTAAAGTGAAACAAATTCCTGTGACGATGCGGCGCGACGACTACTTGGTAGGCAAGCAGCCGTAAAGAGGCGTACATCCGCCGTTACGATGGCCACAATGTCGGACACTTTGAGCCCTAACGTTTCGGCCACCGAAGAAGAACATGCGCGGCGGCGATCTGTATTCTATGTGCCATTGTTTGAAAGTTTCGACAATTACCTGCCTCTCACACCTGAGGAAAAGGAAGCTCTAATATGTGGACAAAACATAGATGAAGTTCCTGTAAAACCTAAGAGAAGGAACGTCTCTGAAAGATTGCATATCTCATCGCGTGGAGATTCCTCGATGACGGAGAGTGAAGGTGAAGTAAACACGTTTAGCCCTCAGCGACGACTTCGAAGGCCTCTTTCATCAACAATTAGCTCTAACGAGGCATTAGCAAGAATCGGCCAAAGAGACGTGACAAGCCCCAGACTAATTGCCGAAAGTAGTCCTCCACGATACTCAAAACCGAGGCTACGGAGCACAACTTCATGTGAACCTCGTTATGACAGAGTATTTTCGCCCCTCGGGGGATCAATTTCTACGCACAAATTAAATAATTCAACTTCCAGCATCGGTAATAAGTTATCGTCAAAAAGCCCAATACGTAATTCTAATTTATCATTAATACCTGACTCTCCAAAGATGCTCTCACCGAACAAAGAAAAATCAAAAACATTGCCGCAGCATCTTAACACTCCGTCGCCTATTCGAGGAAGCAACAGTTCAACTTCGATATTTAAGACGCCAAGAATAACTGTCACGCCGGATAGTCCAAATAAGAGTCCGGGGAAAATATCTGGACTTAATTTCATTCGTCGATCTCGAAGCACAAAGCTGTCTAGAAGTAACTCTTTGTTGCGTAGCATAACTGCAAGACACATCGAAGAGGGTTTAGAAGATAATATAGCAGTGGTTACGGATCTTACTGAGGATTATGATCAGTTTGTGGATGATAATGGTGGACAGACTGAAGTTATAGGAGCTTTGATAAAGAAAAATGAGGCGCAGGTCGCAAACAGTCCTTTAAGCCTTCGGCGGGCATACCTGGATGTTGATGACGAAGTCGCTGTACATTCAGGTAATAAATTAGAAAACTTACTATGAAATATATATTTAATACATTATATATGTATATACAATGACCGCAGAAGCGCAGCATTTTTATTGCAAAGTTACTGATTCAGCTGTAGGTACTTTGTTTCTTCTTCTTCGAATGCATGGTTCACAATGCAATGGTCATAATGCATTGAAAGCTTCCTTGATAATTTTAATAGATCGTATTAACGGGAAATTATGGCCAACAAGAGTTAACTTTCTATAATTTATGATTTATGTCGGCTCGGTAGCGCAGTAGCCAAGAGTTAGGCTACGGCGCTTTTGGCCGCGAATTTAAATCCAGCCCGGAAAAATTATTTGTATGACTTAAAAATATTTGCTCCAGATCTGGATTTCTGTCCATGTGTAATTTATATATATTGATCTTCTCCACGATACTGAAGAAATCATTTGGTAAACATTTTTGATTAAGTAATAAAGTATACTTTTTTTAAAAGTTATAAAAAAATATTTAGCTAACCATATCAAGAAAATTTTACATGACAGAGCCAAGCTACAGCTGTATTATTGCTGCAGCATAATTGCGTTGGCTCGATCGGGGAAGGACTATGCAATGCTGCAATATTACGTATGGGAGTGTAAATCGTAGAATCTTTTTACTGGTAATAATGCCTTCAATCTGAGGGCTAGAACGTGACAAATATGCTCCACCAAGAGTTATAATGCTCTAAAATTAAAATGCACATAGCATTTTAAGTCTTAATCAAAGATAGATGGTGGTGTCTATGGACCACAGTATCCCACTAAATATATAACATACCTTTACATATGCAATATATTCTGTAAAAGCTTATTTGAATTATGTTCTCTTAGAATAGTCCATCCAGTGCTGATGACTAAACGGTTTCATAGTTTTTTGTTATCAAACTATTCATTTAGTAGACAATAACTGCTAATTGTACGACAAACAACGTACATGATATACTAATTTTCCTATAATGGACGGTGTGTCAAGTGCAAAAGGCACCATTATTAATTTTACGTGGTAGAGCCATAATTGCACAGAATAGTAGCGTGAATTAACAGAAAAATGCTCCTGTAAAGTTTGATGATTTACGTAAACTGAAACCATTTTCTTCTGGTAACAAGGCATTCGATATTTATATTTAATTGTGAACGCATCTGCAATTTGATTCTATTTGAATCTAGCATAGATGTGTGTTTTATGGCCAAAGCATGTATGTTGAGTGTAAAGAACTGGAGACCCTTTTTACTGGAAATGAGGCATTCTATCTCAGTCCTCGGAGGTAACAACAACGCTATTTTGATTCTTAATTGAGGATGGAGGTAGATGTCTATGGGTCACACTCACACCATCCACTTAACATACGGTGGACTGTACGCCCGTTTGTCACCTTTTTCTGTAAACACTTTGTGTACTGTAAGTTGTAGCGTATTTTATGTCTTAAATAAAGCTCAAGCTTTCATGGTTAAATAGGTAGAAAAACGGTTGTAAACTTTCATAACTTAGTAATAATTCAAACAAGGGTATTCACATAAATCTTTATACCGTGCATGCTTGCTATACAAGGGCTACGACCGATGTTTATCATTCGCGAATCTTTTTTATGTACAAAAATTCTCTACTTTGCTCCGTTGCTTAACTTACCAATCGGGTAAGAATTGGTTCAATTAACGGAATTTGATTGAGCCATATGATGTTATTATTTTAGGCATATTATAATAATTATTTTATTTTTATAGACTCATTGGCTATATTATTATATAGGTCATAAATGTACATAGAAAATTATTAAATTTAATTATGGATACAAGGAATTACTTCTTTGTTCAGTATTGAGAATCGTTCATTTTTTATTACACGGTAAAATAAAATTTGAACAGTGTTTATTATATAATTTTTAACATAAATATTTAAACAACGAGAAACTTTTACTGATTGTGTTCCGTTCTTATCTCGGCGTGGTGCACGCACTTCCTTGTGGGCGTTTATCAACGTAAGCGTTATCAATGTAAGGCATTTAACGAATGCTGCCCATATACTTGCATAGTATATGCGTTATTTTTTTTCTTTTACCGTACGGCACCAGTTTCAATGGGGTATGGAATTTCAGGGCCATTTTATAACACGGGCAATGGACGATCCCACTATGTTAAAATACGATTTTATTTATATTATTGTAATTACATTATGTTAGATAAGGTTGAATATTGAATGAGTTTTAATGAAATTGAAAATTATTAACTATTACTACTCAAAAAATGAAATTATTTTTTGATTAGGAATAGTTAATAATTTTTTTTAAATATAATAAGGATATTGACTTTCTTGTTAAAAAAATAGGTTACACAAAAATATTTATTGGTTTTATAGTTCACGCAGTAATTCACCGCGTTTGAATTATATTACTAGATTTAGATTAGATAGTATTTGTTTTCCCCTACTGCCTTTAGTATTTAGTAGTCATTTATCATTCATTTATTCATTACAGTCTGTCGAGTCCACTGATGAACATAAGCCTCCTCCATAGATTAGAAGGGATGTTGGCACAGCACAATTATTATTGAGTTGTTATCGGGAAGATGTTGCTGCCCATCATTAATTTCTTTTTGGCTTTGTTGCCTCTTATGACACCTACGGGTTGAAATGGAGTAGTATGGGTGTTCTTGCGACGCAACTATATGCATATAACTATACGCATACGATTATGTATTTAGTATAGGTACTATACTTACAATTATATACTTGTATGTACTTTTTTACAAGAACACACTTTTTATAGAATAAGGGTGACAAACGAGCACACGGTCCACGTGATAGTAAGTGGATGCTGTGACCCAAATACCTACCTACTTACCTGATATCTACTTCAATTAAGAATTAAAATGCAGATGCGTTGTCACCCTTATGTACTAAGATGGAATGTCTCATTTCCAGTAAAAAGGGTCGCCTTATAGATTTGCTGCATCGGAAACGAGCTTGCAATAATTATTTCTTTATGACTCACTTTTACCGGGCAGTTTAACAGTTTATTGGTTTAAGTTTTAGGTCAGTTACCTGTATAGGGGTGCAACCGTGCAGCCGTCGGGTACAACTAAAGGCGTTGTCTTTTAAAGATATTGTTGGAGGAATGGGCATGTTCTTTTGTTTAAAAGTAAATTTAAAACTGTACATCCCACCGCTGGGCACAGACGTCCTCGCATGTCTGAGAGGTTATGGAGCAATTCGTCCGCCGCGCCTTGATGCTCTAATTCGTGTTGGCAGACTTCACATTTTTTTTTATATAGAATAGGGTGACAAACGAGCACACAGTCCACCTGATGGTAAGTGGATGCTGTGGCCCATAGACATCTACATTTATCCTCAAGATTCAAAATTCAGATGCGTTGTCACCTCTGAGGACTGAGATGGAATGCCTCTTTTCCAGTAAAAAGGGTATCCGGTTGTCTACACTCACCATACGGAACACAGCAGCATGAAGCTGCTATTTTACGCTGGTGTTCTGTGAGAGCGTGGTCCTACCCCGGTCGAATCGACCCATTCGTGCTACAACAATAATATAGCTGCAGCGTGGCTCTACCACGTATAACATGCTACTTCTTCGCCAAGCAGTAGTAAATCAAGTAGCCAAGTAGTAAATCAGCACTTAGAATTGCAATCAACAATTTTATAGGTTGTATCGAATCTGGATTGCCCGTTGCGTACTATTTCTTTTTTTTTGTTTATTCTTAAAAATTATTTATAGTTTATAAATATTTGAAAAAGGAAATTATATTCGCGTCTTAGGCGAGCAAAGAACTTCGATAAAAATGATCAATTCTGTTTAAAAAAACCCGAAATGATTAATTGGTGTGTTACGTTTTAATGTTCACTTTATTGCTTCAGTAATGATCCATTAATGCTAATGTACTAATTAGACTCTTAACGAACGTATATCAGCAACGATGTACAGTTACATACCAGATGTAAGGGCGCGAACGCGTTGAGTGACAGGAACGATGCTTGCTTTCTCGGTCGGGTGTAGCTATAAGTCAAAGTACTCGACAGTGTAGCAGGCATCCCACACTCCCATATAACGAACGCAATAACGGTAATGGGTCCGAAAGAACATCTGTTGCTTTCGCATGTCGCTCCATAGTCACACTATATTATTAATATTTAACTTTAATTTATTTGACGTCTTTCCTTTGTAAACCATACTTGATCTTACAGTTTCGCACCAAGTGGACAAATAACTGGCATGTTGTGGCATCGTTTTTTTTTTATAGGATAAGGGTGACAAACGAGCACACAGTCCACCTGATGGTAAGTGGTTGCTGTGGCCCATAGACATCTACATCTATCCTCTATTACAAATCAAAATGTAGATGCGTTGTCACCCGTGAGGAGTAAGATGGAATGCCTCATTTCCAGTAAAAAGGGCCTCCGGCCACCTGCACACTCACCAAGCGAAACGCATAGGTAAACCTCTACTTCACGCTGGTTTTCTGTGAGGTCGTGGTACCACCCCGGTTCGAGCCGGCCCATCCGTGCGACAGCAAAAGCTGCCGCGTGGCTCTACCATGGAGCAACAATTCATCGTCTTTATTTTAGAAACATAACAAATAATATGACATAAAATACAACACAAACAAATGAAATTAAAACATAAATACTTCTAATTAACATAATAAATAAATTAAAGAAAAAAGTATTATACAAAACTATACAAATCGAAAATTCATAGAGCGCAGTGGCTTAGCAATTGAGTTGCAGAGCTAAGGGCCGTGGGTTCGAATCCCGCACGGAACAAATATTTGTATGGCCTACAAATAATTGTTACAGGTCTGGATGTTTGTCTTTGTTCAATTTATGTTTATAAACTGCCCCTACGATACAAGAGAAAATCCTAGTGTGGAGGTTACATTTTTCAATTAAAAAAAATGGCGGTATAACCATCTTGTTCGATCTTAAATACCCAGATCGATACTCAATCCGCTTGTCGATTAAGACAAATAATCCCTTCATCTAACGGGAGAGGCCCATGTCTAATTCTGGACTTAACTTGTTATAAATTCAAATTAGTGAAATGATATAAAGAGGTTTATAAATATATATAGGTAATCTGTGGGGAAAGCCTATGTTCAGCCGTGGACTTTGAAAGGCTTTCATAATGATAATGTAAACAAATATGTATGTCTGTATTATCTATTTGTGCAATTTTCTCTTTTGTTGAATCTACATTTTACATGCATTTTTGTATGTAAATGAAATGCACATACGATATATTATATTATGTATGTTTGTTAAGTGATATATTTGTGAATTGGATCAAAGTGAACACTAAAGCACGACACACACAGTCAGTTAAACTGATCAGTTGAACTGACGTACATCCTAAAACTGACCGTGTGTTTCAAGCTTTACCCTGCCCCTTTTTCTTGCAATTATCCTTCAATTGGCATGCTAAAACAAATAGCAAAAGAAATAAGCGATGACTTTGTAAAAGTATTTCTTTTTTGTTTTCGTATACATTTTATGCATGTACAAAAACTGCTAAATGATTTAAATAAATAATACTACTTCTGATATGAATCTATCGAAAGTTTGTATTTTAATGGTTTGTGGCAGTAATCTATGGTTTTTAGAATCATTTACTCTATTTCGTGTCAAACTCAATCACTGCGGTCAAACGTAATCGTTACTATGATAGCCAAACATTGCGTGTTTTCTGATCTGTATCTATGCTAATATATAGGATGAAAATTCATATAGCTCTATAAGTTTGAATAAGTTATGTTGCTAAGGTGATGCTATATGAAAACAAAAAAAAATACTCGCAGTAATAAAATTTTTGTTTTTTTTTTCGTACATATCTTAACTTTTGGAGATACGAGAACTCGGGGGAAATTATTGTAAAAATAGCACAGAACAATATAATGGAATAATATATGTAGGCTTTCTAAATAATAATTAGAAGGATTTCTTGTTAGTTCCACACATTACATATTTGTCTTGGAACAAGTTCTTTATCGGACGGTGCAGATTTAGGCGGATGGGGGCTAGGCGACAAAAAGTGTAAATTTTTTCCGTCAAGACCCCTCTTCTGACGTAGTGTAGACCATAGACTTAGAACATTCTAGCGTACCCATAAACTTAGAATATACTAGGCATAGGCGCACCTAAGTCTATGGTGTAGACGGTCTTAACCGCTATAAGGAAGCGAGATGGAATAATATCCATTTCCCTCGCACTTTTTCTTATCGTGCCATGAAAGAAATATTATTTTATTTTAAATGACGCTTCATTTTAATAGACGTTAGTAATTCATTTATTTGTATTTTTTACTCAATAATATAATACATTTATCAATAATAATATACTACGAAAGGAACCTCGTTCCAACCGAGTGTTCCACGACACTCACGCATGCTTTTTTATTTATTAAGTTATTGTTATTAGTATATTGTTGATAAAATTTTATGAATGCTTAAGTTCTTTAATGCTATGAATTACTCGACCAGTCTGAGGTTTTTTAATTTCAAACCTTTTATCCAATCTGTTTGCATTTCTTGTTGATTCCCATGATAGTACTATGGTAATTTTGTAAATATGAAACTTTTCATATATATATAGGAAATTGCAATCTGTTTACGTAATATTACATAATTACTTTCTAAAATTATTATTTTAAATTAAATTATAGAACTAATACAGCCGTGGTAGCTCAGGGGTCAAGCGCTTGCCGTAAATTTTACAGAACGCGAGCAGCTACAGTTCGAGTCGCCAATGAAATTGCTAATTACAATTTAAAGTGCTGAATTACCACAGTTACCGTTACAGCCTATCAAAAGTTCCCTGCTAAACATTGGCCTTCCCCATAGATTGACTCATTTTTTTTATAGGATAAGGGTGACAAACGAGCGTACAGTCCACCTGATGGTAAGTGGTTGCTGCGACCCATAGACATCTACATCTATCCTCGTTTGCGAATCAAAATGCAGATGCGTTGTCACCCGTGAGGAATAAGATGGAATGCCTCATTTCCAGTAAAAAGGGCCTCCGGCCACCTGCACTCACCAAGCGAAACGCAGAGGTAAACCTCTACTTCACGCTGGTTTTCTGTGAGGTCGTGGTACCACCCCGGTTCGAGCCGGCCCATCCGTGCGACAGCAAAAGCTGCCGCGTGGCTCTACCACTGTTACAACTCTGTTACTCATGGGGGTATATTTGCCATATTTGCTACGATTGGCAGACGGGTGAGGCAACCGTAGTTTTTTTTTAGTTACTATGAGGAAGACGCTGCTGCCCATCTCCTGGTTTGGTTCCCTCTGTCGCTTCTTACGACACCCTCGGGACGATAAAGGGTAGTGGATATTCTTATACCGCCACTACAACGCCGTGTAAAGTCTGCCAACACGCATTGGAGGCAGCGCTGCGGACACTTGCTCTGAAACCCCTCTCAGAAATGAGACAATGCCTGTGCCCAGCAGTAGGATGTTTAGACTGGAACTTAATGATGAACGATTAAACTTACGACAAATATGAGACATTGAATAAAGCGAAATTTTATGACTCGTCATGAAATTTCACATATTACAATGAAAAGAGTTCATTAAATTACTCAGCTTGAATTCAAACGATGAATCGAAAATTTATGACTCGTCAGTAATTCCAGTAATGTCAATGTCACATATTTCTAACAACTCCCTATTTAAAAAGTTCATTAAATGACCCGATTTTTGAATTTACTTACTAGGAAATTATTTACTAGGAAATGGTAACTGAAACATAAAAACGTTTTCTGCCAATTCTTTTCTAAAATGTTCAAGTATTATTAATGTATTTCATTATAAGAAATATAAAAAAATGAGGTCAAATGCAGCGTCTAGAGTCGACAAATAAAACCATTATCTTTGTACATCGGAACAAGGATTCATTACGCGACTTGGTGCGTCAGTAAAAGAACTATGAAAGAAATTAATTTTCTCTAGGTGTTAGGAGTGTTATTTTAACTAGGAGTAAGTCTGGGTAGGCACCATCCTCTTACATATTTCATTAATATGTCAAATATGAGTACTGAGAGCTAGTATAACAGGTTGTGAGGCATTCTACCTTAGCCCTCAGAGGTGACAACGTATCTGTAGCCATATTTGTGTAAAGTTAAATCAGTAGCCGCCACTTACCATCAGTTGGGCTGTACGTTCGTTTGTCACTTCAGTTTTATAAATAAAAACCTATAATATTTTTGTATATCCATATGGCCCTCGTGTCTATAATGCCGTGCGTCGGCACCTTAAGAGAATCCATGACCCTATTTCGTCTTGTAGGTGTCGTAAGAGGCTATTATAGAAACATCCAGAAAATTCTTATAGTTTAGCTATACGTGACGGATTACTATCCAGTTTCGAAAAAGTCGTAAAATACCCAAAAAATACTGGGAGAAGCATTAATTGTGAGACGATTTGATTTGATGTGATAGATTTTATAAATTAACCATTTTTTATAATTTCATACCAATAAGATTGATTATAACCGTGCCAACGATGGCAAATATAAGGATGTCAATCTATGAGGGAGGCCTATGTTCAGCAATGGGCTTTGATAGGCTACATAGGCAACGTTAACGGTGAGATTAATTATTCACGTTTTTGTTACATTAAAAGTGTAGCGTTCTGTTTTTACAAAACTTTCAAGGCTGATATATATTTCATGCCGCATGCGCAACGGTCATGGGCAGCGTGCGCGCAACTTCCGCCGGAAACCACGCCAAACACTGCTGCATCGACAATTACAGAATCTAATTCATTATATAGCGATGATGAGAAATGTGAAATCGATGTAACAATTAATTATATTTCTCTACAATATGTATTTGATTAAATTATAATTTGTGATCGGACAGTATAACCTATTGTTATTAATATTACTTTTTAAGAAATTAGGTAGGTAAATGCCATTTATTCAAAATCATAAATTCTGTATATTTTTAATAATCCAAAAAATATAGTGTAGGTTTTTTTTAAACAATACAAAAGAGATTTACTATCGTTCATACTTAACTTTTAAAAACATTTACTTAATATCAACTGCAACCAATCACTTAAATGCATTGAAATTTTATTCCGTCTTTTTGTCAACGTTATAAAAATATCCAGATGAAAGCAACGACTATTGCTATAATAATGTAATAACACACAAATTAAATAATCCAGTAAAACTGCCCTTATACGTCATTAACCTAAATACACTGGTTTACCGACAATGAGTCCTACGCGTTAATGCCGAGAATTGGTATTATTTCTAACCGCATGATTGTTTCGATCATTTACAAGGTCTGCTTAAATCAGTCGCTATTGAGCACTTTAAAGCAATGGTGGTTATGAGAGTGCTCTTTAATATATGGTCTTGTCTAGGTAATTTGATTCCTACTGCTTAGTAACCGAGGTTGGATGGCTACCTTAAATGTTTTAAAATGTCATAAAGTGCAACAATAGCTATAGAACTAAAAATTGTTGATGTTAATTGTCACTGTGTTAGTGGTGCTGAATGTCATACAGTTAGTTTTTGTTATTCATCAACATCATCATCATTACAGCCCTTCAGTTTTTGTTATTATAAAAATTTAAAATTATATCTAGATATTGTTTAATAATACCTACATAATAGTTATCGTTGTTGGTAGAACTTTGTGTCAGTATTATTTTGGATTCTGAATAAAAACTTTACAGTTTCTTTCTTCTTTTACAGATACATCTTACGAAAAAGCATGTCGGCGAGGTTCCGCACCGAGTACGCCGGTGCCGGGTGCGCAAGCCCAGCACAGCCCTTCAAGACTTGCGTCTTTCTTCTTCTCGAAGCGCTCATTCAGGAGCAATCCGCTCAAAAGGACCAAGTCTGCTACAAAATTGGAGAGGGAACGAGCACTGGCTGCCGTTCCCACTCACCCTCCAACACACGCCTTGCGGACGTCAAGGTAAAAAGAACTTACATTAGCATTTTGCTATTTTGCAACCGACTTCAAAAAAATGAGGAGGTTCTCAATTCGACTAATTTTTTTTATGTGTGCTACCTCAGATGTTTTTTTTTGGGTAAACCGATTTTGATGATTCTTTTTTATTTGAAAGCTGGTGCTGCTCATGTGGTCTCATATAAATTAGATCAATTAAATAACTCAAATTAATTTTTGAGTTATACTTAATAATGTATATTTAATAGACTTCGACTAAATTGATGATTTTCTCATTTTATTTATATTGAAGTCGGTTGTACAAAATTTTTAATTTTATCACTTGTTAAGTAATAATTTACAAAGCTTTCTAAACTATATATTCATTATTACAACCATTCACAAGACCACTGCTGAACATAGACCTCTCCCAAGAAATATCATAAAACACGGTCCTGAGCTACCCTGCAACCATTGACTTCATGCCCTACCATAGAGTATATTTTATTATTAAAAAAAATTAAGTGAATTGTAACTGGTCAGGCAAAGACTTCCAACGCTCGCTGTCTGAACCACGTTAACGACGTAAAGATGAAATCTTGTTGTTCTAAACAGTTTTATCTCAATTAATAGCAACATTCTGTGTCTAATGACGCGTCTCCACCAAAGTTTCGTTGTCAACACAACATTTGCCAACACGTTTTGCCACAAATGTTTCTGTAATCACCTGGTTTTAGCAACAATGTCGGGAATCGTGTTTCCAATTTTGGCGGCAACATCAAAGGAATACGCTTGTTGCGAACATTTGTTCCCTCGGTGGAGACGCTTCTTGGAACATTTTCGAAATCAAATTTTCGAAAAAAAAACTTTTGTTGATTTGTCAACAGTTGGAAACATAAATGTTGTCAACATTTTTGGTGGAGACGCGGCTTAATATATAAACATTTATTTTTATTTGTTCGTATTTTATGCACTGCCTCCTGCCGTAACGTTCATTGGATTGCGCTAAAATTTTGTCAACTTATTGCTTGTACTTGCGAGAAGGTTATAGGCATTTACACAATTAAACTATAGTGGCGCGCATATTGTACCGACATATTTATTTGAGTCATAATATGTCATTCAATTTCAATCAATGTATTGTCATTCCTAATTAAACAATATAACCCTTCCAAATTTAAAACTAAATTTCCACAAATATTTTTTCTGCGGCAGCAACGCTAAATAAGTTCATTTGTCCACGTTTCGTGACAAAACGAAATTATCTTGATCAGGTGTTGTAACTATGTCTAGGAGTGTCACCGTCCGACGCCTCGCCTGTTAACGTTGTTTACTAAACCCTCATTAGTTAAGTGTATTCCAGGACTCCTGACATGATATAACTTACCTGTGATACCTTTATTACCTGAAAAACTAGTTAGGCCCGGTGCGAAAGAGACAAAATAGGTGTAAGCTCTTTGGCTAAGTTTAGGTTTTATTTAAATAGGGTAGAGAGCTTACGTTAGTAACCTTTTAATTGGCGTTAAGTTATGCATGAATCGTTTATAACGCCAATAGAAGATTTATTTTAAGATAAAGGTTATTGGAACATAATGTTAAATCATTACTTTTTCTAACGATTCTTCTAAAACTTTTTACTTATTTGTTCCATCAGTAAATATTTTTTTAATTTACTTATTTTTTATTCTGTAAAGGTCAAAATTAAATTAAACGTTAAAGTTACAAAGTCAAGTTAACTCAGATAAAGCCGACAGATGTTGCAAGCTAAAATTGTGATTTTAGCCGTACAGTGGTGGTGTAAAAGGATCCACTAACCCGGGTGTCATAAGAGACGACAGAGGCAAATGCAACATGAGATTAGCACCAGAACCTTCCTTATAACATCTTAAAATAATAAATAACTGCTATCGGAAACTTGCCCAGCGGGACAACAATGGCATGTATCTCCCCTGTTAGGCAATCTATAGGGGAGGGGAGGCCTATGTTCTGCTGTGAACTTTTGAAAGGGCTGTAATAAATGATGAATGAAAATATAAATTGTAAGAGTGGATTTTTAATACGTTCCAGTTACTTAAGAACTAAGAATATTTGTTGACTAAAACATTTCTTTAAAGACTAGAGGTCTTCATTAGACTACCAGTCCACAAAGAACGTGAGTCTCTTCCACAATAGCAAGGATTTCACAAAATCGTCACCCTCAAGTGAATTTCCTATTATCGTACCACCATAACACGGCCAGCTTTTAATATTAAAAATCCTTAATATTTTCCTTCTTATGATTACTAAAAAACAATAAAATATATTATTATGTCATTTAAATATAAATATAATGTTTTGTAATAATTAACTTGCTTTTTCAGATCTCATGAAAGCCTTCTATCAGCACACTCGCCAGCCGTATCTACAATGGATTTGGGACCACCTAATCAAGTAAGTATTAATAGTAAGCTTAATAATAAGCAACATACGCGGGAAATGGTAAATGTCTCAAATACCGACAAATCTAGAAAACTGCGGAACAGTGTTTCAATTTTATGTCTGTTAGTGATCGTGTAATTTCTGAATGACATTAAGGTCATATTTACACATTTTTTTGTTGTGTCGAGACGATGTGTGGCGCTGTAGTTATTATCAAATTTCATATTTATGTTAAAATTAAAGTTACATCCTATATACGTCCCACTGCTGGGCACAGGCCTACTGTCATTTCTGAGAGGGTTTTAGAGCAAGGAAATGTCCGCCGCGCTGTTCCAACGTGTAATGGCGAACTTCACATGTCTTCAAAATATTTTTTTTCTTTATCGATGTTTTCCTTCACCGCCGAGCACTTATTGAGAAATTTACAGCGAGCGCTTAGGCCCTGAGCTACCACGGCTCTCATTATACAATTAAAATATGTTAGTTTAGCGCCACAATCACAAAATCTGGACCTGTGTAACCGCTGTGGCTTAGTGATTAATAATTTTTATATTTACACTGTGAAAAGTCCGGAGTCGATTCGGAATGAAACTCATTGCGACACCTAGGTACCGGAAAAGGCTTAACGTCTGCCGAGCCAGCTCATACTATATTGAATGCTTTTACGTTTTACTATATTTAATTAAGAAAGCATGACATTTAAATAATCACTTTACAACAATCATTATGGAAATTGTATTCTTTTATATTGTTGAAATTTTTTATATATTAAAACGTAATGATGATATACTCCTTATCCTTGATGTATTTGATGTTTATATTGCTTATAATTGACATTTATTTACACTTTTAAATTTAGTTCAAAAATAAGAATGTAACTCATGGACTCGTGGACGTAATGTAATTATATTCTACGCGTATGTTTTTTTATCTATCTTCATGTCCACATATTTTTCAAAAACGACTGGACTGAAAAATAAAGTGCGTCCTCTATCGCCTTACATATAACTTGTTGACGTAAATTACTTAATGCATCTCGGCTTACATACATGTCCTTTGATAAGATTTCGATTTTTCGAGGTCTCAATACTAATTTGAAGTATTTTTGCAGGTAGAAATCCGCGCTTTGCATTCGTCAGTACTAGGGCGACCGCACTGTTTCGCGCTGAGCGCAGAGAACAGGGCGCCGCGATACTTTGCCTGCGCCTCGAGGAAAGAACGTGACCGATGGATATACAGGTGAGTTTGTATGCCGCCCTAGTAACCTCTATTTTATGTAAACATTTTTTCTTCTTCAAGCGTGTACAAATGTAGTGCAGTTTTAAATTAGACGATCTCTCCTTATATTATTCACATACTTTTCAGACGACTTTTTTTTTCTATTTTTCTAGTGCCATAGTACCTCTGTGAACATAAGCAAATGGAAATGTTACTAATTTAAAATATTAATGTTAGTATGACCTACGACGGCGCCATAAAATAATCCAATTATTCTTGTAAGTTTTGTACAGAATTGCTATGGGAACCGTGTAGTGGCGGTGTAAGAATAACCACTACCTCATATCGTCCCGAGGGTGTCGTAAGAGGCGACAGATAGAAAATAAAACAGGGCATGATAACAATTCAAAACAATAAAAAACTGCGGTTTCCAACTCGCTTGCCAAGCGTGTCAACTATGCCAAAATCCCCACACGAGGCAATCTATGAGGAAGGCCTATATGTTCAGCAGTGGACTTTTATAGGCTGTGATGGATGAAATGGTTGGATGGCTATGGGAAATGATTATGAAAATCTTTTAACATTCGCTTGGTGGCGGCAAAATCATTGCGAAAATGTGCTTGGTCAGTGAGTGCTAGTAGCGTCAACGGTTCAAGGTATCTGATACTGGGGTCGACGCCTATCCTGCTGTCAATCGTGGCGATTACGACCAATACTTCAAACTTGAACAAGGACTATTTTAAAGGATGGACTACTTAGGCTCATGATGAAAATAATGCTGTATCACCTGAATTAAACTACTGCTGAGTTGAGTCAGTGAGGGCCGTTAATATTATAGTACGTGAGCAACCGAAGTTAGATCTCTGTTGCGCTCCGCAACAAAATATTGTTAAATTATTTTTTGCTTTGGTGATGAAGGAAATCGTCGTGACGAACCTGCACGAATGAGAAAACATTTCGGGCACATGTGGACTTCGCCATGACAAACTGGGTAGGTTCTTTATGGCGGAGTCCTACTACTCCAGCGATAGGACGTAGGCTGTTACTAACTTTTAAAGTGTTAATATTTTTGATTTTGATATGGACACCTATAATGTTAAGATTTCCTATGTAGTACAATAACAATTCGAACTGTTACATTTCGTGTTCTTTCTAATCTCTATGATACCTTTAATATTCAGGCTACATATAAGCACGAATAAAGAAATGAATATTGAATTTCTTGTCACGTCATTTAATGCCAAATATTCGCATGAATACACACATAACATACAATGTAATATGTAATTTTCCACAGTTTAAGGCAAGCGGCGCGACCGGACGAAATGCGCACTCGGCGATGTGAACGCACCGTCAAACTGTGGCTACTCGAGGCGAAGGCTATACCGCCAAAGAAAAGATACTACTGTGAAATACTACTGGACGATACGCTTTACGCAAGGTATTTGTTACGTATATGCTATTTTTTATTATTAGAACTGATTTTTCATGCAAGCTGGAATAAAAGAATTGTATAGTAACATGCTCCTTTTAGAGTTCACTGTTATACATAACCCTAAAGATCTCCACTACTACTTCTTATGCTTTGAACGTATAAGACAAAAAGTAACTACTATGTGTATTAACGTATCATACCCGTATAGTTTCTCTCACGTTCAATATGTGTTCGACTATTCGGTTGTAGCTCATTTTGTTCAGAAGGGCGCGCCAGGAGAAGCTTAGTGTACAGATGTTGTTGTGAATATTATTTACATTTACATATCGATACGGTGGCCATTAAAAAAATATCTGTAAGAGAACTAGGAATGATTGCTATTATTTTGGACAACGATAAGCGTTTGGTTGACTACGCAGATCAACTTAGTTAAGTCGCTGAATTCGCTGTCGGTCTAGTTATGCCACGCTACGGTGTTGATCGGTGACGGAACGGCCCTCTGGGCGTTCAGTCATCATCATCAGCCTGCGGCAGTCCCCTGCTGAACAAAGGTCTCTCCCAAGACACCTAGTGGGCGTTGTTGCCTATTAATTTCTACAAAAAATATTTTTTCTCATTGGCCAAAACGGCAACCGATATTATATGGTACGTTGTTGGCTATTGTTTCATATCATCATAGTTTACGTTTTGATCGAATTAGTTGCAACAATAAAGAGTAAATTCTTTCGATAATATATATTCTCATCTTATGATATGAAAAAATATACACAAATTTATATGTTTTAAGTATATCTCCCGTACGCAAAAAAAGTGATGAATATAATGTTCGATTCTTTACCTTCGCGGTGGTGAGATTCCTTTTCTGCTTATTTCTGTCGTGTAGCAGCAGCGTGTGCAATATTTGGTAGCAGTCTGAAAGGTATAGAAAGCCAGTACAATTACAGACTGCGAGACATTCCTTCCATCTTAGTTGTCATAGGTAACAACACATCTGTGACTTTCTTTATTTTAAGCTGGTTGCAGATGACCATGATCTAGTAGCCACTTACCATCAGATGAACCGTAAGTTTGTTTGTCATTTCAATTTTACAAAAAAATATCGAGTTGTGTGTTATTAGGTCTGAAAGTCTCACTGAACAAACTGGTACTGAAATTGTTCGATTAAAATTATGACAAACAATATAGCATAAGAGCTATAAAATATTAGAGATTGATTTTGATATATTAGAGATAGATTGCAAAACAGAAACCCAGCCATACAAATGTCCTAACACTGGTTAGGCCATAATTTATATTTACATCTGATAAATTCCAATTTTTAGGTCGGTAATACCATTACAAAAATGACTTACATTAGTATTGCTGTATGGGCTCGGATACGGTCGGTTTACCATTATGCCACGGTCTAGATTAATGGGCTAGATGACTTTAGTCTCAACCATAACGCAAATCGCTCTACCTTTTGTAAATATTAGTAATTAAGTAGTTTTTTATATTTGATCATTGGCATAAAACTTTGTTACGCGGTCTGAACTTTTTTCAATAAGAGAGATAAAGCGATGCTGTAGCCCATAGACCTACATCTGTTATCAACTAAGAATCAAAATAAGTTGCGCTATCACCTCTGTGGAGTGAAAAATAAGATAAAATGCTTCGTTACCTGTTAAAGGAGATCTTCAGTTCTAATCACTCACCATATAAAATATTATGGTGCTATTTTTGCTGGTATTCTATAGAGTGTAAGTCCTTCCTTGATCAAATCGACCATTCGTGTGCTGCAGCTATAAAAATATATAAATTAATTTAAATTATATTTTTCTTTTCCCTGGGTTTTGTTTCTTATCTTTTAGGATTAGCCCTTTTCGTTCGTTTATGCCATATAATGCTTTCTTACGATTCTCGGCATCAACGTCTATTAGGTCGCTAATGATAGTTTATATACAGTTCCCATTTAGTTATTTTCATTGCACCTCTTGTCGTGTGGTTTCATTTTATGAAAAAGGCAATTTTCGAGCTTTTATTTTCAATATATAGCGTCTTCAAAGGTGTTATTGTATACGCTTCTACCTGCTGGACTGATATCACTCATATTTGACACTGTAAAAGTTTTTCAATAGGTAAATTTAAATGAACCAATTGTGCTCTCAATTATTGCAATATAGTAGTCCCGACATATGATCGAATCCTTTCGATTTCAATAAAAATCGAATGGAGGTCCTTCTTGAACCTTTGATATTTCTCTCTAAGTGTCTTTTGTCTGTAAAATAATATTTAAGGTTGACATTTAGATGTTAAATGTAGTAAAATTTGTAGAACATTATTTTTATGTATATACGTCAAGTTTAAAATAATTGATATCAATCTCCACTAGTAACAATAAAAAATTGTGTCTTAATTTGTATTATCTAAGAATTTAAAAAAATGCGAGGATATGTGATGTGCTTGCCACGCATTGAAGTAGCGTGGCGGACTCTTCTCTGAAACCCTCTCAGAAATGAAAACGAGGGGCATGTGCTTAGAATTTGAACATTGAAATTGGTGCTTTATTTGGTTGCATAACCGATAGGTGACGCCGTGATTGAAATTGGAGTACATATACTAGAATGTTTTTATATTGTGTGTTTAGATCTTCGTCAAAGTTAAAAACGGAGCTGTGCTTCTGGGGCGAGGTGTACGAGTTCGGCGCGCTGCCGGCCGTGCGCAACATACACGTGAACGTGTACCGCGAGCCCGAGCGACGCGCGCGCAAGCGGGACAAGCACGCTCTCGTCGGTGAGACATTTAAAATATAACCTCATTATGTAAATAAATTAAAAAAAAAGTTATCCCTACTCTAGGATTTTCTCCTGTATACTGGAGGGATAAAGTTTACATACCAAAACTGCACGCGAACACTACACATTGAATAAAACTATTTTTATGGATTTTATCGCGTTTAATTTACTTATTTTAATTACCGACGTTTCGGGTGCTTTAACGCAACCCATTAGAAAAATTGAAGGTAGCCGAGCTAACTGTGACATCGGGACATCAACATCTTAGTTAATAGTCGTCGTCGTCCCCCCCCCCCCCCCCCCGTGACCGTGAGCTGCTGTAAAACACTCGAAACGTCGGGAATAGAATGAAGTAAATTAAACGCGATAAAATCCGTAAAAATAGCTTTGTCCACTGTTTAGCCATTAAGGATGTCAAATTGTTTTCACTCTTTGACGCTGTTCCCCGCCGCTGGTTTGGTTATTTTACGTCAAGCGTAAACGTGATAGTTATACTGCCATCTATCGAAAGCCGTGAGAAATTTTTAGCATTTTTCAAAGCCGCATCTTACGACACCCACGCCATGAAATATGGTGGAATATATACTTACGCCGCCCCTATCCGGCAATACATGTACTAATAACGTGTAACTAAATAAAAGTTTTTTTTTATTAATATTGATGTAAACTATCCAATTGTGTTAGGATCGGTCCGTATCCCGGTGGACGACGTGTCGTCTCGCTACCTGAACGAGCGCTGGTACCCGCTGAGCGAGGACAAGCCGCAGTCGCCGGCGGCCGCGCTGCGCATCAAGTGCCGCTACCAGTGCGTGGACGTGCTGCCGCTCGACTGCTATGCGCGCTTCCTCGACTACCTCAAGCGCAACTACCGCCGCCTCTGCGAGTACCTCGAGCCCGTCATCGGTCAGTTTTCTATTATTTTTTTTTACTTTGGTAATGGACTCGTACGGTTGTACTTTTCCCAGTGTCAATTAATAAGAAATTATCTTATATAATAATTTGTTTAATACCTTCACAATATGTTGATGAAGTTTTTGGAAGATTTTGATGGCAGCTTAATCCAGCAGACTGTCGATGACGACAATATCTCAAGGCCTCTACACACTACATAGTATTATCTTGAGGTTCACATTACCATCGGACCACTTGTTTCACCATTTCCATTAAAAAATCATATACTTCTACATATAAAATCAACTTCAAACCATTTAAATACTAAGCGAAATATCACAGACTTACCCACTCATCATATCTCCAATACTATTGACTTGAAATTTGACTATACTCCTTTCCCGACGTAGACAACAAGTAAGGAAGGATTTTTAAAACTTCAGACCCTGAGGGGGTGAAATAGGGTGTTACAGCTTGTTTAAACGATAATAGCCATCCTCCGGCGGTAAAGTTCCCGCCAAAAGTCTGTGAGGTAGTTATAAAAGGTGGTTGTTGGTGCGATGGTATACCGTGCAGTGGCGGTGTAAAAATATTCACAACACCATATCACGCCATAGCAGCGTGGGTGTCGTAATAGGCGACAGAGGAAAACAAATCAGGAGAAAGGGCAGCAGTGCCTTCTAAATAACGACTAAAATAAAAAGCTGTGGTTGTTATCCCGCTTGCGAAGCGTGACAACTATGGCAGACATTCCCTCTATGAGGCTATCTGTAGGGGAGGCCTATGTTGAGGGGTTGAGTTTAATAGGCTGTAACGGTAACGGTAACGGTTGGTGTGGTGCGGTGGTCAGGCGTGAAGGCGAAGGAGGACATCGGATGCGCGCTGGTGCTGTGCATGGCGGGCGCGGGGCTGGCGCCGCGCTACCTGGCCGACGTGGTGGCGCTCGACGTGCGCCGCACCGGCGACCACTCGCTCACCTTCCGCGGCAACTCGCTCGCCACCAAGAGCATGGAGGCCTACCTCAAGCTCGTCGGCGACCAGTACCTCCAGGTGCGTCCGCCTCTGCTATAACTCATTTTTTATTTAATTGGTTTTGACATGTAGCCAGTGTCTTGTCGCTTCTCTCTCTCTCTCTCTCTCTCTCTCTCTCTCTCTTTTCAACTATTTTTAATAATAATTAATTTTTATTTGAATAATTCTCAAATAAACTAAATGTCAAACTTATTATTATAAAATATCGTTGTCTCAGTGGTCAAAGTTGTGGGAAGAGCTTAAATAAATATGTTTTTTTGTTGCTTTTAAAATTGTCCGAAACTCAAACCGAATCAAATGATATGTATATTTAAATGTTGTTGGTTCTATTTCTATTTTGCACTGATTCAAAATATTGTTACTCAATTACGGGCAAGGAGGCATTCAAACTTTCTTAGTCTCAGGGTGACAACGCGTTTGCATTTTGATTATTAAAACTTTTATTTAAAACTCAACTATTTGTCACACACTGTCATGATCAAAGAAAATGTTGATGACACTGTGTGAAAAATAAATTCATCTCAACCCCAACTAGCGACTAGTATCTAAGTGAGGGGATTATAATAGGTCGGGGGAAAAGTTTCTTCGTATTTTATATGCAAATTGAAGACATTTTTGTTTCAAAGTTTAATTACATTTAATTATAATATATATGTGCCATTTTGTTCAATAACTTCTTGCCATCTTGTGGGTAGTGACATAATCCCGTTGCTGTAGAAATCTTGGGATTTTTGATCAAAAAATGCGACATGTATAGTTTTGACAGTCCTCTCATGATGTTAACCTAATACTACCAAAAGAATTTTGAAAAGACCGAAACAGGTGAAAATCTGAGGGTGCAAGGTCAGGACTGTATGATGTATGCATTAACACTTCCCAACCGAGCTTTCTCAATTTTTGCTGAGTAGCCAAATATGTGTGTGATCTCGCGTTATCATGATGAAAGACCACTCCTTTTCTGTTGATCAATTCTGGCCGTTTTTTCTCAATTTCTTGCAGGAGTGTCATTAGTTCTTAGCAGTAGAGATTCGAATCGATGGTTTTGCCTGGCGGTATAAGCTCATAATAAACGATGACCTTCCAATGCCGTACCATATACGCCGTATCACCTTAATGCGTGTTAATCCGGGTTTCGCTACAGTCTGTGGAGGTTGACTACTCTTTGACCATGATCTTTTTTGGATGTTCTTGTCGTAGGTGATCCACTTTTCATCAGCAGTGATCAATATTTTCAAAAATGGTTCGATCTCATTACGTTTGAATAGAGAATCGCAAATGAACACACGATTCATTAGGTTTATTTCAGTGAGCTCGTGTGGTACCTAAATATCGAGTTTTTTTGTACAGCCAGACTTTTTCAAATGCGTCAAAACTGTTTTGTGGTGAATCCTGAATTCTTCGGCTATGTCATAACTACTAATATGCTGATCTTGGCTTCGACTTTGTCAATGGCGACCAGAACGAGTTGCATCTTTGACTTCAAAATTCCCGATTTGAAAACGTTCGAACCAACTTTGTGTCACTCTTATTGATACTGCATTAAGTTCATAAATGTTACAAAATTTTCACACATTTTTCCCTTTTTTGCAATAAAACTTAAGAATTTATCGAATTTTTTCGTTAGATTCACTCATGATGATAAATGGCGGGAAGTGTTTTTTACTTTTTATTTTTCTTTTTCTTAATGTCCTATACATATATTGATATTAAAACCAGCCAGAATCAAATTATCAAACAGTACAACCAAAGAGATTTTTCTTCAATTTTATACATACAAAATACGTTGAAAGTTTTCCCCGGGCTATTAGATATCCTTGATTGATGGAGTGATGGTGTTGTGTTGTAGGAGACGCTGGGCGAGGCGGTGTGGTGGGCGGCGGGGCCGGGCGCGGAGTGCGAGGTGGACCCGCTGCGCGCGGGCGGCGGCGCGGCGCTGCGGCGCCAGCAGGCCGCGCTGCGCGACGCCGTGGCGCGCGCTTGGCGCAGCATCGCCGCCTCCGCGCCGCACTTCCCGCCGCCGCTGCGCGACTGCTTCGCCACCTTCCGCGAGCGGTCAGTCGTAGGCTAAGTCTATATGGACGCGGTTGGGGCATTCACATGACGGCATATGTACACGCGGCAGTCTGCAATCTTCACTACTCGTTTTTCCTGCATCTATGCGTCAGTCCGTCTCAACTCGCGCGGATTAACTGAACAGGTTGATATAGCTTCGTAGAACTTAAACCGCACGGTACTCCGCGGTGTCGCGCGGTGATGTGAACGATAATTGCCATTTACTTAGATCTTGTACGGCGGGGTCGGTAGTTACGCGCGGTCATGTGAACTTAGCCTTACTTGCGCACCTCCTAGCGCTACCCGACGCCACCAGACTGTAGCGCCACCTTCCGCGAACTGAGTTTTACCTGCGCATCTCACTACTATACTACCCGTGATTGCGCCGGACAGAGGACACATTGCGAACCCTACTTTCGCAAACATTTTCATTAGCTCGGCCTTCGTGTCTATTTGTCATCATTGGCATAATATATGTATGTAAAATCTACACAGTGTTTTTCTTTTATATGTTCAACTAGCTGATACCCGGCGCGTTACTGCCACCGAAGAAATAATTGTTGAAATATCGTTTTAAATTTGGTGGAGTTATATTGTTTAATTATGAATGATAATACATTAATTGAAGTTCAATTATAAATAACTTTCAAGTAAATTTCTCGGTACGATACCGCAAGTGCGTATCGTCTTATTATCAAAATCCCATCGCTAAGGTTCCTAAAACTTTTGTCATCCCAAACCCGCAAGTAATCTTTTTATTCTATTAATTTCTATATTTTCGAGATGCCACTACATTTGTTACCAATTTTAGTCATACTGCAATTGCCCAACTATAAAACTTTTTATATTGTCAATTATTTATTTACAAGTCACATTAGAAACGCAATTAGCACATTATGTAAACCGCCAGTTACCAGTATACAATCATATTATCTACTGACTTCAAAAAGAAGAACGTTCTCAATTCGACTGTATGTCTTTTTTATGTGTGTTGCCTCATAACTTTTTTTCTAGGTGAACCGATTTCGATGACTTTTTTATTGGAAAGCTGGTGTTTCTCATGTGGTCCCATATAAATTTGATCAAAGTCTGAACAATAGTTCTTGAGTTATTCTTAATCATTTACATTGAAGTTGATTGTACGATAAATTTAATTATACCACTTGTTTTTCTTAAACACATCGTAATTAAAAACCCAAAATAATTTGCTATTCAAGGTATAATCGTATTTTAACTAAAATACGAAATTGTTTCTGGCTCAAGCCAAAACATAAAATATTCCTCATAAGTTATGTATGATTCTTTCCTCAATTGCAGATTAGCGTCGATGGGCCGAGAAGACATTTCAGACAACTTAATCAGCGCATCCATTTTCCTTCGATTTCTCTGTCCAGCCATCCTCTCTCCGAGCCTCTTTGGAATAACTCACGGTAGGCAAAACCATCATAGATAGTATAGTATAGTGAAGAAAATGATCTTAATACATAATATAATAAATAATAGGACGGCTCCGTGGCGCAGTAGCTCAGCAATGAGTTGCCCCTCGATACAGAAAAAAATAGAAGAAAATCCTAGTGTGTGTGGGTGTGTGTGGGGGTGAGGGGTGAGGTGGGGTGGGGTAACAATAAAAAAATATATAAATATAAATCTTATTATTTATTAATTTATATTAATATTTAAAATATACTTTACTGTCTGTACTTTTCTTTATTACTGTTGAGTAAATTAACAAAAAACATGAATAATAAATATTTACAACTGATTACCCTTACTGTAGCAGCTTATCAAATTCCACTGCTGAACACAGTCCTCCCAATAGAATGCCTCACAGGGGGGATATTTGCCATAGTTGCCACGCTCGGCAGGTGGGCTGGCAACCACAGTTTTTTAGTTTTTGATTGTTATTAGGAAGACGTTGTTTAACATTTCCTGGTTTGTTTCCCTCTGTCGCCTCTTACAACACCCAGGGACGATATGATTTAGAGAATATTCTTACTGCACCACTAAAGTATCATAATGCTTATCGCGCAAATTTCTTACTAATTTGCTTTAATGATGTATAATTATGTTGATTGCCGTTATCTCTATATCTGTCTCTTACTATTATCATTTAGAAAAAAGAGAGCGAACAACTAAGTATTTATTAAACTGTTATCGACTTTTATGAGTAAACCTTAAATATTTTCTTACATGTTATTTACTTTTTTCCAGAATACCCTAATGAGCGAGCGGCGCGCAATCTCACATTGATGGCGAAGACACTGCAAACATTGGCCAATTTCACACGTTTTCAAGGCAAGGAGGCGTTCATGGAATTCCTTAATGATTTTCTCGAACAGGAGGCACCCAACATGAAGGCGTTCCTTAGGGCTATATCCGTAAGTTCATTGAGAAAATTTATATCTATATATTAAAATCAATATATGGCCGGTTGATTGCCACTTCAGCTCACTAATCTGTTGTGCTATGTCCGTCACTCTGATTTTACTACGGATGTCCTCATTTCTAAGTTTATCACACAGAGAAACTCTGAGCATAGCCCTCTCCATAGCTCGCTGAGCGACCTTGAGCTTCCTCATAGTAAGCTGAAGTGGCAATGGGCCGGCCATATAGCTCGAAGATCCGACAACCGTTTGGAAAAAAATATTCTCGAGTGACAGCCTCGTACCGGCGGACGAAGTGTAAGGCGTCCCCCCCCCCCTCCCCCCTCCAATAGATGGAGTGACGACCTGGTAAGACATGCAGGATGGATGCAGGTGGCTCAGGACCGTGCTTTATGGCATTCCTTGAGGGACGGGGGCCTATGTTCAGCAGTGGACTTGTGAAGGGCTGTAATGATGATGATGAACACGAAGGGTGACAAAAGATGATTAAAATCAATTGTTGTCTAGCTAAAACTAGAAAATGGATTGACCGATTTTGATGAAATTTGTGTGTATTTAAGTGATTGCCTAGATAGTTTTGATTAACTGTTAGACCCGGTAGGGGGCGCTGGTGTCGAGATCCAGAAATCACCGGTATGAAGCCGGGGCGGTTCACTAGCTGTAAATAAATATAAATCTCTCGGTGAGATTCAGGTTCATTTGATAACCTATCGAAGTTCCATTGCTGCGTTTCAGTTCTTCCTATTGCCGCTTTAGCTTACTGAGCCGGGCATAGATAATATTAAATATTATTATCTGTGCTCGGGATTCCCCGATTTGAAACAAACGCCGCACAATCATCACAGTCAGATTTTATACGGAGAGTTCCCTGCCGTGCCGTTTGGAATCACTCGGTCCACAATCAGTTGTGATATCAATCATCATATCAATCGTCATCACTATTAATGCTTAGGCATTTTGTGGTGTAAGCAAAATGAGCATATCGGATACATTTAATTCAAACATCTCAAGTAAAAATGGACGTCCCCTAAGATTTTCCAGGCATTGCCCACTGTCGACACTTACATCACTCTTTGATATCTTGATATCTCCTGATGATGTGTAAGATTTTCTGATGGCGTCGTTAAAAAGTATGGAGGTTTAGCCGTTGAAGGAAAAAGAGAAATCTCCCGCTGGGCAAGGTGTTCAGCCGCCCGAGGAGCGGCCAACGCTCCGTGTGTTATTTCGGAACTGTTCCATATATTGTGCGGTAACTTCGGAACTTTAATAGTGCGATTCAGGCTTGGATGCGTTTCGCTTTCGTCGTGACACAATAGCAAAGGAAAAAATAAGTTACATCTCATTTGTGAGGATTATAGAGCAATTAGTGTTTCAGTGCGTATTGGCTGACACGGACGTACGTAATGGTCGATATATTTTCAATTCTCAGACATGGCTTTGGCTTAAATCCTTTGTCACTTTAATATTATAAAAAAGGATTTCCATTTTTCTCACAGACGCGACCTCAAGAGCAGCAACCGTGTCAACAGCAGGAGGGCAACAAGCGGGACTCGGCGGCGTCGCAGGGCTCCGTCGGTGGCTCGGAGGGCTCGCGGGGCTCCGGCGGCGCGGGCGCGGGGGCGGGGGGCGCGGGCGGGGGAGGCGCGGCCGCCGGGGTGGAGCCCGACCCCGAGTGGGCGCCGCACGTCGACCTCGGCAAGCAGCTGGCAACACTGCACGGCCTGCTCGTCGACAGTCTGCCGAAGCTGCCGCCTGCGAGGATACAGGTATATTTTTTTAAACGTTAGGATTTTGTACTTCACCATGGAGGCAGTTTACATGCATAAATTCCACAATGACAAACATTTATTTGTTAGACATACGAATACTTGTTCCGTGCGGAATTCGAACCCGCGCCCCTCAGTGCTGCAATTCATTTCTATGCCACTGCGCAACGGAGCCGTTGATAATAAACTGATTGTGATAGCAACAGTAGTGACAGTGTGGTATTTGATGCGAGCAGACATGAATAGTGGGGAATAATCTAAATCATAATATTATCTATCCTCTGGACTAATTGCGACCCCGGAGAATATTCGCTGGTTGGACAGTAGAGTTTTATAGATTAAACTATTTAAATATATTTATTTTTATATCATTATATTGCCATTATATCATAATATTAATACTTACTTACTTACTTGTATTATGATTTTATAAAATATAAAATTGTGATTAATTAGTTAATGATCTGAGCCTGTAGAATTGATGATATGATTCTTCGCGTTTTCAGGAACTGGAACCACTATCAGACATTCTCGACGAACTTAGCAAGAGGTTAGCGAGTAACGACAACGGACCCATGGCGCCGGTATCTGATAACATCTTTAGGTAACACAACGCTTTAAATATAAATATATTCTTATTGCGAGTCATAACTCTCATTCTATTCTTCTCTCTCTTTCTTCCTCTCTTTTAAATTAACAATAAAAGAAGGGGACAAGTATAGAGACAATTAATGAAATAATTTTTTACACATTATGCATACATTACATATAATATTACAACATAATTTATATAAATGAACGTTAACCATCGACTATAAGTAAGGCCGTAAGAAAACAAATTCACATTATATTGACATCAATACAATTATTCGACATTCTTTACTTTCTCGAGTGTTGTTTATTCTAATAATTAATTTTCTTTCAGGTTTAACGACCCCACATGCACTACGCCCACGAAAGAAAACAACGTGGACACTCCAACAAACGGACAACTAAGTGGCAACTTCGCTCACAGTTCGCCCATCATGAACAAAAACGGCGTTCAATTCAATATCAGCCCATCGAAATCTAATGCCGAGGAGTCTAAATACAAAGGGTCTTATACCGCCGTTTCCAAATCACCCAGTTTCAACTTGCGCTCAGCCACCTTGCCTAGGAACGGCTACGGCTCGAATCCAGCCAATCAAAATGTGAACCCCGACAGATACAGCTCTCAGTACAACAACCAAGAGCACTGCGTCAACCTGAAGGTCGTGCAAATAGGCTTCGGCTCGGACCAGTATCCTAAGGGCATCAGCAACGGCTTAAACGAAAGCTTAGAGAGACGTTTCCAAGAGAGATACAAACCGAACAATTACAATCAACAGCAAAGCCACTTTCATAACACCAACTACAACACCGAAAGGTCTCCCAGCGGTGACAGCATCAATCAAAATTATAAAAACGACATGCAAAACATCATGAAAGAGACGGCCACGCTGGAAGAATTATCGGATCTGTTAAAGTACGCAGACGATTCAGATATTGTGGATGATAAGCTAAATAATAAAAAAATGATACAATCAAAAGCCAACAATAACAACAATAACAACAACAACAACAACAGCAACGGTATCATCAATGGAAACAAGACCACCTACACTAATAATGGTTCAAACGTCTCCATCAGCGGCTTGTCGAATGTGGCTAGCTCCGGATACCAGAGTATCGCCACGTACAGCCAAAGCTCTAGTCCCATCGAAAATACGACACATCACCACCAGCCTTACGAAAATGGCGGCCAACCAATGAGCCGATACTCGCAGCTGAATTACCAAAAACAAAGGGAGAAGCAGTATTACGAGAGCAAAAATGACAAGTTCTATCCAAAGAGCCCAGTGCAACAGAAAATCGAATACGACATACAGAAATACGGAATTCAAAACTTCACGACGGCCGACAACTCGCAAACAAACACCAACGTGAACTCCAAGATAGCGCCGTTGGTGTTCACGAATCCGGTCTACAACATGGAGGACAACCGGCAAGCGCAGGAGAAGAACACAAACAATGAGAACAGGAACACTAAACGGTGTCCTTGTGGCTCATCCAGTTCATCGATCGATGAGGAGGGCTTGAGCACGGACAACGTGGAAACAAACTCGGAAGAGGGTTCTACCAACTTCAACGACGATGGTAGAAACTTCGAACAACAGAACCGCAACAATACCCACCGAAAACTCACCAGAGATAATAGCAACTACGAAGATTTGTACCAGAGAAGTAACCATAGCCATTCCCCTAGGATAAGAGACGACGAGTCGTCCAGCAATTCGCCCAGTTTACGGAAGAGCAGCAAAACCAGAATGCCGAGAACTAATCCTATGCTCTCATACTCCACGAATCAGAACCAGCTGAATTTGAAGCACTTTGGTCAGAGAGGGGAGTCGATGTATGAAAGCAAACCTCACCACATATCAACCGATTCTGGCTATCCTATGAGCCGGTCAGACTCCAACGTCGAAGAAGTGAACAAGGAAATGTACAGGCTGCAGATATCGAGGAGTCAAAAGGCGTTATATAATATGGAAAACTCCAAAAATTCCCCTGAGAAGTTTACAATGACCGAAAACACCATACCTGAGACGAATTATCCTTTAGATAGAGTATATTCGAGCACTAAGGTCTCAAGTAGTAGGTTGAATGAGGACTTAGAGAGGCATCAGGATTATTACGGGATGAGAGGAGAAAGAAGGGAGTCGCCTAATCGAACGGCATTTGGGAGAGAATCACAGTCTAGTGAGGCCAGTGAACGGATCAACGCACGGGAAGTCCGAACGGAACGCGAAATGCCCGGGAGAGACAAGTTACAAAGGCGGCTCAGTCTAGAGTCTGCCCGGGATCTCACCGACAGCTCGGACGAAGTTGATGAAACACTCTACAGCACAACGGGAAGACGACGCACCTCTAAACACCATAGAACAATTGAACAGGTAATTTGTTTCTTTCTGTATATTATATAACACACATTTATATTGGGTCAGTGAGTGGCGCCAGTCAACTTGCGTTATTTTGAAAGCCAGTGACTGTTCTTGATCTGCGTCGATTTAGTCAATTGATTTAGATTTACTCAAAATAAATGTTGAGTCTGTTGTAAATGCTAGGGATAACATCTTTAAACACGGCGTCATCCACTTTCGGTTATAGACAAAAGACAAATTAGTGATGAGACAAATTTTTCGTTATAACACTTTAGCAGTCACAAGACAGTATAGACTAACCTATGTACTGACGCGTGGTTATTAACATATTCGCAATCGACCTATATTAAAATGCCTAGACCGAAGCTGTTTATAAATATTTAGTTTAGATTTTGAATTAATATTATATTCCCATAAAATAACCTTGATTGATGATATCTTTCAGTATGAACGTGAGATTGAAAGGCTAAAATGTTCCGTGGAATTGCTGCGAGGTCGCCTGGGACCAGCTGAACCTGGACAGGATCATACGGATGCCAAAATGAAGGCGATTATATCCAGGTAATTTATTGTTTTTATATTGTTTATAATAACGCCTCCTTCGAATTAAAATCTCTTCGATGTTAATGATTAAAATTTCCTTTGTGAAATGTTACTTATTTCAAACCTATAACTATTATAATATTATAGTCTGAAGCTACCATGTCCATACAAGATAAATTTTCCTAAAAAACAAGGAAACTTGGAACACAATTTAAAATATTACAAGAAATTCATGTTTTTTTAAATCATATAAATATGTGGCAATATGTATATTATATTGTGTAGAACCGAAAAACTCATTCTTTACACGATACACTAAAAAACAAATTGTATTACAAATAGTAATCCATTTACCTTATATTATTCAGTTTCGTTACTATAAGCCATAAAGTTAAGTTATTAAAGGCAAGTTGTTTGATTGTATACTTTGAATTAAACAAAAATCACTTTTAGCTGAATTTTACGGTTGGCTAAATTTTACGGCTTAAAATGCCAAATGACGAACTTATAAAGATTAGTATTTTATTGTCTCTTTTCAGATCTGTCAAAAGCTTTTGAATATGTTATTCATAATATATTGTTAAAACAGCGTACGTGGAATAGCCCTAAAATTAATGGAATCTTATCTAACTGACAGAATACATGCGACGATATTAGATACATTTGACAAAAAAACAAAATCAATGACACAAGTGCCATCGGATTACAAAAAAATTAAACCTAGGTGTACCGCAAGGTAGCATACTAGGCCCACTGATATTTTTGATTTACATAAACGAGCTTCCATTAATGATCAATCATCTATGTTTAATGTATGCTGATGATGCTACAATATTCTTATCCAGATTAACTAGATGATGCAAATTTTGTGAATGAAATGTATAACACACTAAACATAGTGAACTGGCTAAGTTCAATAAATTTAAAAGTAAATTTGGGAAAAACAAAACTAATAGAATTTAGGAATTATAAAAAAGCTCTAATTGAATTAAATGTTATAATCGACGGCGAAAAAACTGAGAAAGTGCATGACATGAGATTTTTGGGTGTCACCATTGATAGTATTATATATACCGGCGACGAGGTTCGCCACCCGTCACGTTCTGTCCCCCGGAGGGGCGAAAAGTGGATTGCGGAAGCCCGTTTGGCTACATTAAATGTATGTGGAGGAATGAATGATAAGATGGATGAAGTATGCGATATGATGCATGATAGAGGAATAGACGTGTTATGTGTAAATGAGACGAAACGGAAGGGAAAGGATGCTACTACACATGGCATGTATACCGCGTACTGGTCTGGTGTAGACGAGACCGAGCGGGCATGCCAGGGAGTCGGTATCATTCTTTCAGAAAGAATGGGTCATTGTGTGAAAGAGTATGAATATGTAAGCCCGAGACTGCTATGGATACGAATGAAAGTGGGCTTAAAGAAGTTGTATGTTTTAGGGGTCTACGCCCCAGACATGTCTAAGCCCACTTATATCCGAGAGCAGTTTTGGGAGTTGGTAAGGATCGTGCTAATGAAATGCAAGGTTAATGAAAATATTGTGATATTAGGCGATTTTAATGGAAGGGTTGGGGTGAGGAGGCTTGGTTATGAAAGGATATTGGGAACGTTTGGTGATGGAAGTATAAATGAGAATGGTGAAAGCCTTCTCGCCGTATGCGTGGAAAAGAGTCTTTTTGTGACGAACACTTTCTTTCGTCATAAGAAGATTCACACGTATACATGGGAAAGAGGTGATGATAGAAGTATGATAGATTTCATAATTGTTGATGAAAGAATGAGGAGCGCGGTGGTAGATACAAGGGTTTACCGGGGCTCTAACGTAGGGACGGATCATTACTTGGTCTTATGCCGAATTAATGGTCTTTTCAGACGTTGGAGGCATCGGACATCTGTGTCTACCACTGCGTTACAGCGTATAAGAACAGAGAGGTTACAAGATGAAGGTGTGAGAGAGAAGTTCAAATATAGATTGAGAGAAAATATAAGTGGTATGGCTGAATTGTGTATGAATGATTTAGACTTGGAGACTGTGTGGTATAATGTCAAGAAAGGTTTAGTGGATGCAGCTACCGAAGTATGTGGTGTAAGTAAGAGAACGAATGAAAGGAAAATTAACACGTTATGGTGGGATGATGAGGTACGGATGGAAGTTGAAGCAAAGAAGAAAGCATGGCTAGATTTACTAGCAACCAAGGCTAGTAATTCTAGCAGTATGAATGATGATATTGAAAGGAAAAAGGCAGTCTTTAGACACCTAAATAAGAGAGTAAAAGAAGTAGTTGAAAGGAAAAAGCAAGAAAGAACGGATATGAATGATAGAAGAATATCGGATAACTTCCAGGCAAACATTAAAATGTTCTGGAAACTCGTAAGAACTACCAGGGGACATTCAAAACAGCCTAGAATGAATGCTATACGAGACCAGAATGGCTGTATTCTGAATGACGAAGTTTTGAGTTTAAGGAGATGGAAGGAATACTTTGAAAGCGTGTTTATGAGTGATGAGACGTTTGAATTAAATGAAATAGAAATTCCGGAAGAAGAGGAAATAGATAGAGATATAAGTATAGATGAAATAATGAAAGCAATGAAAAGTATGAAAGCAGGTAAGGCAGCCGGTTATGATAGAGTATCTCTCGAAATGCTAAGGGCTGGAGAAGGAGTGGTGGCAGACCTGCTGTGCACCTTGTTTAATTTATGTTGGGAACTTAAGCGGGTACCGGCAGACTGGTGCAAAGCCGTGATAGTCCCAATACATAAGGGAAAAGGATCACAGCAGGACTGTAAAAACTACCGTGGTATCAGCCTTCTTAGCATTGTGGGAAAACTGTATGCTAAGGTACTAATTGAAAGAGTTATGAAAGAAACTGATGGAAAAATTTGGGTTGTGCAAGCGGGATTTAGAAAGGGAATGGGATGTACGGATCAGGTCTTTTCCATGCGCATGATCGCGGAGAAGTTTTTGGCCAAAAACCAAAAAGTTTTTTGTGCGTTCATGGACTTGGAGAAGGCTTATGACAGAGTGGACAGGGATGTGTTATGGCAAACACTGAACTCATTTGGGTTGAGCGCTGGCTTGATACAGGCATTGAAGTCTCTATATAGGGACTCTAGTGCTTGTGTCAGGATCAACGGGGCCTACTCGGACTGGTTTGGCATCCATAAAGGTGTCAGACAGGGCTGTGTGGCTTCCCCGTGGCTGTTCAACCTATTTATGGACAGTTGTTTGGAAAATTTGAAAGCAGAAGAATGCGGGTTAAGAATGGGTGAGTTAACCGTCAAATGCCTTTTGTACGCCGATGATCAAGTCATACTTGCGTCGTCGGCAGCCGAGTTGCAAATGATGGTTACATTAATGAACAGGACATTAAAAGAAAAGGGAATGAAAGTGAACGCAAGTAAGACGAAAGTTATGGTTTTTGAAAGAGAAGAAAGTAAAACGATATGTGAAATAAGAATAGAAGGGGAGTTGGTAGAGCAAGTAGATGAGTTTGTGTGTTTGGGATGTGTGTTTAGCAGGGATGGTAGATATGATAAGGATATAGAACGACGAGTGAATGCAGGAAATAGATTGAATGGGGCTCTACACTCTATTGTGAAAAGTCAGAATGTGTCCAAAAAGGCACGTATGGCAATTCACAATGCTGTGTTAGTGCCTACTTTAATGTATGGTAGTGAAAGTTGGGTGTGGCAGAAGAAGCACGAGAGTAGAATAAATGCTGTAGAAATGCGGTCATTACGTAGTATGCTAGGGCTGAATCTGAATGACAGGGTGAGTAATAGTGTGATAAGAGAAATGTGTGGTTTGCAAGATGATGTTGTGACTAGGATTAAGAAAGGAATGCTTCGGTGGTTTGGTCATGTAGAAAGAATGAATGAGGAAAGAGTGACAAAGCAAATTTATGTTGCAGAGGTGAATGGCAGAGTCGGGAAGGGTCGCCCTAGGCGAAAGTTTATCGACCAAATAGGCGATATATTGAAAATGGGCCAAATTAAGAGTACCTTTAACCGACGAGCGTGTATGGGTAGGTATATGGATGTGGAGGAAGCGAGAGAGGTGTGTCAGGATCGTGCCAAATGGAATTCCATAGTCTCTGCCTACCCCTCTGGGTGACAGGCGTGAGTGTTTATGATTATGATATGATATGATAGTAATTTGAACTGGAAATCGCATGTTCAGAAAATAAACAGTAGGATTTCAAGTAGTTGTTACGCCAGATCAATATTGAATAATGTAGCATCGAGAGATATAGCAAAAAAATTACCACTATGGTCATGTCTATCCACTTCTGACATATGGAATTATATTCTGGGGCAATTCTGTTGACATTCAGTCCACATTTGTTTTGCAAAAAAAAGCTTTTGCTTAGGGATTATGTATAATATTAATCAATATAACTCATTAATAAATGTATTTATAGATTGTAAATTCCTGACGTTGGCTTGTATGTATATACATGCTTGAAACTCAATATACTTTTGATGTGTGCATTGTTAAATCATCTAGTTAAATTTATAGTAAAAGTACTTTAATAATCGAAATCAGAATCTTTAACCATTTACCTATATACATTAAATCATTAGAGCCCACGATTTAAAAAAAAAAAGCTAAAAGAATGGTTACTATCAAAATGTTTCTATAATTTAGATGAAGTTTTTGGAAGTAATTATTGATTTATTGTAGTGCTTTATTTTTTTTTAAATATATTGTACTTCTAAATTGTTGTAACTATACTCTGTATTTGTAAGACCTAATGTACAGTTATGACAATAAATTATTATTTTATGTTATCTTTAGGCGATAGAGACAACTAAACTACAAAGACGATAGGTTGATTTTTAAAGAGGCTTAATACTTATATATTATATACTATTATATACTTATAAATTGTCTTTTGTTAAGAATCATGATGAAATGCAATAAGAAAAGTCAATTTTATAGGCTAAGGTCTTGTCGGACATCTAAATTCAGAGATTTTTTTTTAATTTTGCCGTCCTCCAAGTTCTGCTACCTTATTCGCTAAATACTCAAACACTACTCAATTTTAAGATCACACATTAAGTGTTACAGTCACTTTGACTTTAAGTGATAGAGACAGCACAAGACTTAACGATATCTTAAAATTGAGCAGCGTTGGAGTATTTGGGTATATTACTCCTATACATAGGCTGCACTAAAAGTATTGGGAATGGAATATTTCCACTGTTCCTGTCATATTAAAATCTTTTTAATTGAAAACTCCTTGGTTTTAAAAATCGAATACCATTTATTTATTTAAAAAAAGATTCTCGGTCTTGTCACAAGGTTTTGTCAAACTTGTTTAGTCGTTGAGAAAATGGAATTGACTCGAGAAAATTCAAGAGCGATGATTTATTATGACTTTCGAAGTGGTTTAACACAAAAACAGTGTGTTGACCGGATGATTTCTGCATTTGGTGATGAAGCCCCATCCAAAACCACAATTTATCGCTGGTTTGCTGAATTTCAACGTGGACGTGTCAAGCTCAGTGATGATCCCCGTCAAGATCGTCCAAAAACTGCAGTCACCCAAGAAAACGTTAATGCTGTGCGTAAGCTGATTGAGGAAGATCGACATGTGACATACCGCGAAATTCAGGCAACTTTAGACATTGGCATGAGTCAAATACAAATAATCTTGCATGAACAATTAGGTGTAAAAAAGTTGTTTTCCCGATGGATACTGCATTCGCTCTGTGAAGAGCAAAAAGCGGCTCGCGTTACTTGGTGCGTCAGAACTCTCGAAAGATTCCACGCAGGATCCTCAAATGCGGTATACAACATCGTATCAGGTGACGAATCCTGGATATATGCGTACGAAACCGAAACAAAAAATCAGTCACGAGTTTGGGTGTTCGAAAATGAGTTAAAGCCAACAAAAATTGTTCGTTCACGGATGCAAAAAAAAAATAGTGGCCACGTTTGTCTCCAAAACCGGCCATGTTACGACTATTCCTCTTGAGGGACAAAGAACGGTTAATGCAGAATGGTATGCTAGCATTTGTTTGCCACAGGTCGTTTCTGCACTCCGTAAAGAGAACTGCAACCGCCGCATCATCCTCCATCACGACAATGCGAGTTCTCACACCGCACACAGAACAAAAGAGTTTTTAGAGCAAGAAAACATAGAATTATTAGACCATCCGCCGTACAGCCCCGACCTAAGCCCTAATGATTTGTATACTTTCCCTAAAATAAAGAATAAATTGCGTGGACAGAGATTTTCATCACCTGAAGAAGCTGTGGACGCCTACAAAACGGCCATTTTGGAGACCCCAACTTCCGAATGTTTGAATGGTTGCTTCAAAGATTGGTTCCATCGTATGGAAAAATGTGTCAAATTTCGCAGAGAATACTTTGAAAAGCAATAAATACATTTTTAAATAGTAATGTTGTGTCACTTCCTTGATTCCCGAAATTTTCATTGCCGCCCTCGTACCTAAATACTGTTGCTACCAGTTTTTCTTTTGTAAACTTTACGGCCCCGTACTATATATAAAGTTATAGTCTGACCACAAGTTTCCTCTCATTTCCGTCAAGATTAATAGCAAGAAAATTCCGCTCAAAAACATAACTGCTCGGGGCAAACTGAGCAACAATACCAAGGCGACCCCTGCCACGCTATCCGTGAATTTCTACAACATTAGGGGACTTCACTCGAACCTAAACGCCGACTGGGGTATATATTGGAGCACTCCTTTGTGCCTCGGGCTGGAGTTTGCGTGTATGTCAGAGAGGACATCTGTTCTCGAGGCCTCGGCAGTCTTGAAGGTTCGGACCTGTCCATCCTTTGGCTACGCGTAGACAGCGACGACCATCTGCGCGTCTACGGGTGCCTCCATAGGTCCCATAGCGGTAATGCCGAAACAGACCGACTCACCGACCACGTCCAAATGGCTACAGATTCTTTGCTACAACAGGTCCCATCCGCAGAGATCGTGATCCTTGGCGATTTTAACGTCCACCACGCCGAATGGCTCAGTTCACGTTTAACCAATCATGCGGGGAGATCTGTTTATGACTTTGCCTTAGCATATGGTCTGACACAACTGGTTACTTCGCCTACGCGGATTCCAGATGTGGAGGATCATACACCTTCCCTGTTGGACCTTCTGCTGACCTCTCATCCGGACGGATATCAGGTTTCCGTCGATGCCCCTCTCATTGTCTGATCCAGAGTGTGGTGCCACTCACGCTCCCCTCGCGGTTACGTTCTGCAGGTTGCCGCCGTGTTTGGCATTACTGGTCGGCGGATTGGGACGGAATGCGGTCTTTGTTTGAATCCTACCCATGGGGGCGGGTTTGCTTCTCGCCGGATGATCCCAGCGCTGTTGCTAACTCTGTCACTGATGTGGTGCTACAGGGAATGGAACTATTTATTCCATCGTCTGTGGTACCCATCGGAGGCAGATCTCAGCCTTGGTTTGCTCGCTCCTGTAAGACTGCATTACGCAGTAAGCCGGAGTGTTATCAAGCCTGGGCTGCGGCTTTGGTGACTCGGGATGTAAACACCAGCACACTTAAAAAGAAGTATAACTTCGCCTCTAGGTCCTTCAAAAGAGTTATTGCCACGGCAAAGTCAGAGCACATAGGCAGAATTGGCGAGAAGCTACTTCGCCTACCTTCGGAAACCCGTGCATTCTAGTCTCTCGCCAAGGCTGTCCAAGGGAATTTCCGTAAGCCATCACTACCATCTCTGCAGAGGGAGGACGACTCACTGGCCCAAGCCGCAAAAGAAAAAGCCGACCTTTTAGGCTCCCTTTTTGCGTCCAACTCGAATCTTGATGACGGGGGGAAAACACCGCCGACCATCCCGCGGTGTGAGTGCTCCTTGCCGGATGTGCTGTTCTCACAGCGCTCGGTTCGCAAAGCACTCCTCTCCCTGGACATCCGGATAGCGAATGGGCCTGACGGAATCCTCCCAATTGTGCTGAGGACGTGTGCTCTGGAGTTGGCACCGGTCCTAACGCGTCTTTTCCGATGCTCCTACTCCCAAGCTGTAGTCCCGAATTCATGGAAGACAGCTTTTGTCCACCCGATCCCTAAGAAGGCGACTGCTCAGACCCGTCCAACTGTAGGCCTATCGCGATCACCTCCTTATTCTCCAAAATAATGGAATCCATTATTAACTGCCAGCTCATGCGGTACCTTGAGGATCACCAGCTGATTAGTGACCGCCAATACGGTTTTCGTCGGGGTCGATCAGCTGGTGATCTTCTGGTCTACCTGACCCATAGATGGGCGGAGGCAGTAGAGTCCAAGGGGGAGGCGTTGGCCATTAATTAGTTTGGATATTGCGAAGGCCTTCAATCGGGTTTGGCACAAAACGCTTCTTTCAAAGCTCCTTTCCTATATGGGCTTCCCGAGAAATTGTGCAATTGGATCACCAGCTTCCTTGCAGATCGGGGCATCAAGGTCGTTGTAGATGATGCATGCTCCGACTACAAGCCTATTAACGCTGGTGTTCCACAAGGCTGTGTGTTATCACCAACGCTGTTTCTTCTGCATATCAATGATATGATGCTAACTGGTAGCATTCATTGCTATGCGGATGACATCACTGGTGATGACCGGTGACAGGACTGGTGACAGACCGGCCGTGCCAATATTTCTCGGGAAAACGTCGCCGAGTACCGTAACAAACTTGTGTCTGAAGTCGAGTCTTTGTTGAACAAAGTCTCGGATTGGGGGCGACTAAATCTAGTCCAGTTTAATCCTCAGAAGACACAATTTTGCGCGTTTACCGCTAAAAAGAACCCCTTTGTCGTATCTCCTCAGTATCAAGGCACTCCCCTTCTTGCCTCAGCCAGTATCGGAATCCTCGGAGTCGACATATCGAGTGACGTGTAGATTCGTGGTCACTTGGAAGAGAAGGCCAAATTGGCCTCTAAAAAGCTTAGCGTGCTCAGCAGAGCGGGACAGTATATTATTCCGGCACACCGCCTGCAACTTTACAAGGTGCAGGTTCGGCCTCACATGGAATACTGTTCCCATCTCTGGGCAGGGGCTCCCCAGTGCCAGCTCCTTCTACTTGACTGCATCCAGCGCAGAGCGGCTCGAATCGTCGACGACCGAGTCCTTTCCGATCGGCTCGATACATTGGCACTGCGAAGAGATGTTGCATCCCTTTGCATTTTCTTTCGCATTTACCACGGGGAGTGCTCCGAGAAACTGTTCGGGAACGCACATCGCGGCAGAACTCCCGATACCATCCACACCATCTGGATAATTGGCGGTTCACCACTGTGCGATTTAGAAAATGTTTTCTTCCTCATACGACTTCCTTGTGGAATCGATTACCATCAGCGATTTTTCCGAACCGATACGACTTAGGGACCTTCAAGAAAAGAGCGTACTCCTTTTTAAAAGGCCGGTAACGCATCTGCAATCCCCTCCCTGGTGTTGCAGTTGTTCATGGGCGGCGGTAGTCACTTACTATCAGGTGAGCCGCATGCTCGTTTGCACCCTCTCCTATAAAAAAAGTCACGTTTCTGCAGGCATCTTGGTAACCGCAGATTTTTTAATAATTTGGAGCTTTTTAACAGTGGTAGAGCCACGCGGCAGCGTTTGCTGTCGCACGGATGGGCCGGCTCGAACCGGGGAGGGAACCACGACCTCACAGAAAACCAGCGTGAAGTAGAGGTTTACCTCTGCGTTTCGCTTGGTGAGTGCAGGTGGCCGGAGGCCCTTTTTACTGGAAATCAGGCATTCCATCTTATTCCTCACGGGTGACAACGCATCTACATTTTGATTTGTAATAGAGGATAGATGTAGATGTCTATGGGCCGCAGCAACCACTTACCATCAGGTGGACTGTGTGCTCGTTTGTCACCCTTATTCTATAAAAAAAGCTGTTTCAGAAAGATTTTGCTGATCATTTTCTGTTTCAGTTTCCCTCTGTTGTCATTTACGATATCTATGGTACGATATGGGGTAGTGTATTGTATTTTTTTTACAGAATAAGTGTGAGAAACGAGCACACAGTCCACCTGATGGTAAGTGAATGCTGTGGCCCATAGACATCCACAATTATCTTCAATTAAGAATCAAAATGCAGATGCGTTGTCACCCGTGAGGACTGAGATGGAATGTCTCGTTTCCAGTAAAAAGGGTTTGCTACACTCACCATACGAAGCAAAGCAGCCTTAAGTTTCTATTATACGCTGGTATTCTGTGAGAGCATGGTTGCACCTCGGACAGCCGACCCATTCGTGCTGCAACCACAGTATAGCTACAGCATGGCTCCACCACGTTAAAATTCTAATCTAATTGTATTATTTTACACCGCCATAACGAAGTTACGGTTTGTTACTTAAGGCGTTCGAACGATTTCAGGTTAATTTGCGTGGAAGAGGAACTGAGGCGGGAGCAGCGCAAGATGGCGGCGGCGTTGTCGCACAAGCAGCGCGTGATCGAGGCGCAGGAGCACCGTATCGCGGCGCTGGACGAGGCCAACACGCGCCTGCTGTCCGCACTCGTGCACCTGCAGCAGCGCGCGCCGCACCCCGCGCACCCCCCGCACGCCCCGCACGCCCCGCCCACACACTCACACCACGAACTGCAGATATAACTTTTGTACTCTACCCTTATTTTTAATCTTTCAAAACGAATCAAATGGGAACAAATTTATTCAATTGACAATTAAATATATTCCGCCATTTTTAAAGCGTATCGCCTCAGCTAGATGTTCATCTTTGTTATGAACATATTTTTTTAATGAACTTGCTTTTTATTATTCTCGTTTCTTATCTACTACTTTAATATAGTTTTATTAATTAAATAAAAGTCTACTTTATGTAAAGAAGACACTTTCATGAGATTAGTACATCCGACTCTAAAATTTCAACTACGACGATAAACCTATTTTCAAAATGTGTTTTATATATAAATAAATGTATACGATTAAAATGTATCAAAATTAGTTATCGTATCGGTGATGATTTTATTTTTATTACGTACAGTCCATACCATTTCTTTATGGTAATATATCTTTAATATACTTTTTGAATTCTAAATAAATTTGCTCTTATTGTATACTATTTGAAAAATAGAGATTACAATAAAATATTTTCGTGTATTTTGCTATATAGCAATAATATTATAGCCATTTCTTATTGTGTAAATTTTACTCGAGTTAAGGCGAATGTTTTTTTTTTCCTTACACTTTAAATCCGGATCACAACTGTTTTTTAAGTAATTACTTTTTATATAATATTTGTTGAATGTTGTTCTTTAGTTTTATTATGCGGAGATGCTTTAAATAACTTACATTTTGTTAAAATATCAGTATTCTCTAAAATAAATCCGATTTGATGTTTGCAGACATCAACAACTTGTTTTGTTTTCTGTAACAATGATACCAAAGACAATTGAATATCCTTTAGAGTAAAGTTGTAGTGTTCTAAGCCACTACAATAGTAGCTCTAGTGTTGTATTTTAAAAATAAAACGTTATAGATTTTTATAATAATAATAATATAAGACTTGTATAATAATAATATTAGCATATAATGTTTATTTGTACTAGAATTGGTATACAAAAGAGAAAATATTTTTAATACCTTGAAGTATTATAGTGCGAGCATTGTAGTATGATAGATAACGATTGTAATAACAAAAATGAAATAGCCATTCACTTTAATTGCATTTTGGAAATGCTCTTTGAACAATTAACTTCATTTAACAATATACGAAATAATTATTTGTTATGCAAATGATACAATATCAACAACTTAGTTGTTTGCCGTGAAAAGATAAGTTTAAGCCATAACTTTATGTAAATACCTTATTAGGTATATACTACTCTTATCACATTAAATTATGGATTACGTATTTTTGTCTTTCATTTTACCCGTTTTACTATAAAATTGATTAACCGTGTAGTAAAGGTAAGAATATGCACTGGCCCACACACTTGACGTAAGAGGCGAGTGAAACAAACCAAGCGATAGAAACTAGAAAAAAAGATTGCAGTTACTAAACTGGCCTCCTAAGCATGGCAACTATGGTAAATATCGCCATTTTGAGGCATTCTACAAAGAGGCCTATGTTAAGTAGTCGAATTTGATAGACTGCAATGAATTATAAAACAAAATAGATCCGTTTTATTTTTACCGGTTGGGTGATAAACTAATACATTTATATTTTATTTACATTTATAAACATTTATAATTAAAGTTGGATCACATTCGTTGCCAAAAGAAAATGCCGCCAACTTGCATTGGGATTTGCTTGCTACTGTTACTAATTTGGTACCAAGGACTACACTCTCACAGAAAACCAGCGTAAAATAGCAGCTTAACCCTGCTGTGTTTCGTATGGTTAGTGTAGAGAAGCTGTTACCATTTTTACTGGAAACAAGGAATTCCATCTTAGTCCTCACGGGTGACAACGCATCTGCATTTTGATTCGTAATCGAGGATATATGTAGATGTATATGGGCAAAGACATTTAAGTAGTAGTAGTAAACCTATATATTTAAATCTCTTTGTATATGGGCCACAAATTAGGCACAAGAGAGACGGATGAGCTGAAAGTAGGAAAATTCGGAATAGGGCAACGGAACCCAAGGGGCCAGCAGCTGGCCGACTTCATGGAGAAAGAGGGACTCTGTATAATGAACTCTTTCTTCCAGAAGCGGCTACACAGGAAGTGGACCTGGTCGAGCCCCGACGGTTCGACAAAAAATGAGATTGACTTCATTATGACGATCAGACGACAACTGTTCAGTGATGTCTCAGTGATCGCGAGGGTGAAAACCGACAGCGATCATCGAATGGTGAGAGGCACACTGAACCTAAATGTTAAGTTGGAGAGGTCACGTCTAATGAAGTCAACGCTCCATCCCCCTCGTGCTCTAATCCAAAGTCCCGAAACCTTTCAGCTCGAGCTACGAAACCGTTTTCAGTGCCTAGAAGATTGCAATGCAGTGGACGATATGAATGACAAGCTCGTGGAAACTGTCCATGCGGTCGGAGCTAAGTTTGCAAGACCGGCGGGCAGAAGAACACAAAAACTCTCCGATCACACTCTTAATCTCATGGTTATGCTTATGGCGGGATATGAAGCTGCAGTCTTCAGTAGATTTGACAGCATACAGGCAACTGAACAGACAGATCTCCAAATACATGCGGCAGGACTTACGCAATTTTAATACTGCTCGTATTGAAGAAGCGATCGAGTGGAACCAGGGCTCCAAAGTCTTTGCTATCTGTCTGCCAGAAAGAGCCAACTGTCGAAGCTGAAGACCGAGTGTGGCAGCGTCGTTTCCGGGACACCTGAGATTTTGAGTGAGATTGAGAGGTTCTATGGGTAGCTGTACACATCATCGTTGGAGCCACACGCAAGTCGGAATAGTGTCGGATAAGATCCAAGAGCGAGTCTTATCCGACACTATTCCAATGATATCCCGGACGTCAGTCTGAGCGAGATTAGAATGGCTTTCCAGCACCTTAAAAACGGCAAGGCCCCAGGCGAGGATGGAATTATAGCGGAGCTTCTGGAAGACGGCGGAAAACCGGTACTTGAAGTCCTTCAGAAGCTCTTTAATTCCGTCCTCCATGGTGGCATTACACCGGAGGCGTGGAGCAGAAGTGCGGTGGTCTTGTTCTTCAAGAAAGGTTACAACGCTCTCTTGAAGAACTACAGAACGATTTCCCTTCTGAGCCGCGTCTACGTGCTGTTTTCGAGAGTCATTACGAATCGTCTCGCGCGCAGACTTGACGACTTCCAGCCTCCCGAACAAGCCGGTTTCCGAAAAGGCTTTAGCACCATAGACCACTTATATACTTTTCGGCAAATTTTACAGAAGTTCGAGGAGTACAATTTGCCACTATGTCTAGCGTATGTGGACTATTAGAAAGCCTTTGATTCCGCCGAAATTTGGGCGGTGCTGCAGTCCCTTCAGCGGTGCCAAGTTGACTGTCGGTATATCGAAGTGCTGAGGTGCTTTGACAGTAGGGCTACGATGGCTATCCGAGTACAGAACCAGAGTACGAAATCTATCCAATTCGTGTAAGACAGGGTGACGTTATATCCCCGAAACTCTTCACCGCTGCATAGGAAGACGTTTTAAGCTTCTGGACTGGAAAGGATACGGTATTAACATCAATGGCGAGTACATCACTCACCTTCGATTTGCCGACGATATAGTCCTTATGGCAGAATCGTTGGAGGACCTAAGCACTATGCTCAATGACCTCAATAGTGTTTCCCAACGGATAGGTCTTAAGATGAACATGGACAAAACAAAGATCATGTTTAATGTTCATGTCACACCTATGCCTGTAGTTGTTGGGAGCACTAAGCTCGAAGTTGTTGACGAGTATGTTTACCTGGGACAAATAGTCCGACTAGGTAAGTCCAACTTCGACCGAGAGGTCAATCGACGGATTCAAATCGGTTGCGCAGCGTTCGGGAAATTACGGCACATCTTCTCGTCAGGTATACCTCAAAACTTGAAAACGAGACTTTACAACCAGTGCGTGTTGCCAGTGATGACCTATGGAACTGAGACGTGTTCCTTCACTGCTGGCCGGATGAGGAAGCTCAAGGTCGCTCAGCGAGCTATGGAGAAGGCTATGCTCGGAGTTTCTCTGCGTGATAAACTTAGAAATGAGGATATCCGCAGTAGAACCAGAGTGACCGACATAGCCCAACGGATTAGTAAGCTGAAGTGGCAATGGGCCGGCCATATATCTCGAAGAACCGACAACCGATGGGGAAAAAAGGTTCTCGAGTGGCGGCCTCGTACCGGCGGATGAAGTGTAGAGCGTCCTCCCACTAGATGGAGTGACGACCTGGTAAGATATGCAGGAAGTCGATGGATGCATGTGGCTCAGGACCGTGCTTTGTGGCATTCCTTGGGGGAGGCCTATGTTCAGCAGTGGACTTGTGAAGGGTTGTAATGATGATGATGATGATGGGTGTCAGCAACCACTTACCATGAGGTGAAGTGTGTGCTCGTTTGTCACCCTTATCCTATATATTTTTTTTAAAGTAACAGTATCGATTATAAAACGATGTATATATATATTATAGGTGGTTGTTGCTCATGTATTTACAGAAACTCACAATAAGATGTAAACGCTATATTCGGTGTTGTGAAATAACAAGTTTTACAATTAGGTACATATTATGGGACCAAATAAAGATAATAGCACACACCGTGGTTGTGTCACAGCTTTGGATTGCGCAGGCGCAGGCGCGGGCGCTTGCGTGTAGCTAACACGGTAAATATGCCAGTAGTAGAGGCGTAGCGAGGACTAATATAGTCGTGGGCGAAGTCGCATCAGCGAGGCCCCTTTTCTTTAGATCTCAAGATCTATCCAATAGATCTGTCGTAGCAAACATGCTTTGACACGACATACCTACTCATAGGCCTAGAGCTATGAATTCCTACAAAGTCTCGTATTCCGTCAATCTAACGGTCGCGGTCTTTGAAGGTAGTTACAACGGACTCGCAGTCGCACTTAATAGAGACTTCCTGCGAGGCCCCAAACAAACACGCTTTTAAATTCGTGACGTTCTTTTTCGAGCGTAAAAGTGATCAAATTGATTAGGCTGCCACGCTCGTGTATAGTCGCTGTGGTAAAGTCTGGGGCCATCGCATTTTAAGGGGCCTCGCGAGGCCCCTTTAAGTGTGAGACCGTGGGCGAGGGCCCACTTCACGACAGTTACTGTGTTAGGCACACATACGAAATAAAACTACTTTAAATAAACTTTAAAACACATTGATAAAGTGCGCACATAAATAACTACAGTGTTTGCTTAGTCATATTAAACAAAATCAGAGATCAGAGTTTCGAAAACAACGTTCGCGTTGTTTAAAAAACAAGAAGTAATCTTCTCGCATGCTCTCAAAAAACATTCGACTAAAGGAGTTACGTATTATTGACCGTTACTTAGTATTGTATTAAGGCCGCAGAGCCCTTCTAGTAGTTTAAATGGAAGTTGTTTTATTAATTAGGATTATTAACGTAAGCGATGTAACTTTAAATAATAAAGCCCAAATTAAATTATCCATCCATTAGGTGGGATGGGATAGCAACAAACAGTGGCGGCCTTAGGGGGTGGCGAACAGGGCAATCGCCCGGGGCCTCGCACTTGCAGGGGCCTCGCGCAACAACCCAAGCAAATTTAAAAAAATATAAATTTGTTAACTATATTTTTTTATTTAAATCTTTTGATTTTGATCCTTAATTACTCATTAAGGTTATATCATAACGGTAAATTAAAATAAAGTTTGTTAACTAATTCATTCATTCAAAACATAATTGAAAAACTAATTATGTAGTACTTGAATATCGTGCCTCGAAACACTTGAAGATCGGTTTTTTAATCGCATAGCGCTTGGGTCAGCTCGGGAGTTGGGACATAATGTTCTGTTCCTCTATCGCTCGGTGAATCCCCGTGTTTCATTTCGTTCGTCAACTCCTATCACCTTGGAATTAGTTTGCTTGCAGTATACAATCAAAATAGTTATAAAATCGTTACTGTACCGTACATATCTTTAAATTTTATTGAATATTACGTTCTTATAGTATTTAAATTATTGAGTGAGCTGGAAAAGTGTAAATTATAGTGTTTGAATTATTGACTATTGAGTAAGTTGAAAAAGTGTAAAAAAACTTTTTTTTTTATAGGATAAGGGTGACAAACGACCACACAGTCCACCTGATGGTAAGTGGTTGCTGCGGCCCATAGACATCTACATCTATCCTCGTTTGCGAATCAAAATGCAGATGCGTTGTCACCCGTGAGGACTAAGATGGAATGCCTCATTTCGAGTAAAAAGGGCCTCCGGCCACCTGCACTCACCAAGCGAAACGCAGAGGTAAATCTCTACTTCACGCTGGTATTCTGTGAGGTCGTGGTACCACCCCGGTTCGAGCCGGCCCATCCGTGCGACAGCACAACCTGCCGCGTGGCTGTTAAAACTGTGAGAAAAACTGTGTGATACTTAAAAATTATTTCTGACTGTTTGTGCGAAAGAAAATAAGATTTACGAAATGAGTTCGCGTGATCGTGATGTCGGTAGAAAATTTGAGTTAGGTAGTTCAAAAAGGAAACGAGCTGTCAAAAGAAAGCAGGTAAAAGAAAATAGAATACGTGGATATTTATATAAATATATAAAAAGAGATGATCACGAAACCTCTACAAAAAATTTATTGACCAAAAGTGACTCTAATCCTGATCCAGCTGAAAACATTCCTTCTACTTCATCATGGGTGCCGCCGCCGACATTAAGTAAAAACAGTGAGGATGCTGATGAATTAACTACATCATTGTCTCTTAGGTTACCGGTGCCACCGTCAAAGCTATTCCGTCAAGAACTCGAATCTGAGCCTGAGTCTATACATCCATGACCGCTGAAATGGAAAATCTAAATCCTCAAAATGACCCCGGTTTATGGCCTAAAACAATTACTGATGTAGATCAAACTGAGATTGTATAAAAAGGTCCAATCCGGGTTAAAGTTGATTTATTTCCCGTAAACGATAATGGACGGCGAGTCAGCGAATATCATTATAATAAGATATTATCTAACGGTGAAAAGCTTGACTGGCGCTGGATGATTTATTCACAAACAACGGATGCCATTTACTGCCTTCCGTGTCGAATGTTCGGGCTAGAAAATACAAAGATTGGATTAGGTGAAGGAGTGTGTGATTGGAAACACTTGGGTGATTACCTAAAGTCTCACGAATCTAGTCGACAGCACAAAAATTGTATGTTGAAATGGATTAATTTAGAGAATGGTTTAAAAAGCTGTTCCACTATTGACTTCTTGGCCCAGTCACAAATTGAACAAGAAAGGCAACGTTGGAGAGATATTTTAGAACGATTGCTCGCAATTGTAAATTTTTTAGCATCTCACAATTTGGCATTCAAGGGTCATAGAGAGAAATTAACATCTGACTCAGATTCAAGTGAGACAAGCGGCAACTTTATAGATTTAGTAAAGTTAATAGCCAGATTTGATCCCGTGATGAGACTTCACCTAAAACAAGTAAAGGATAAGACGATTAATGACCACTATATAGGAAAAAATATTCAAAATCAGCTCATACAATTAATGGCAAGTCACGTGAAGACCCAAATTGATGAAAAAATAATAAATAATAAATATTACTCGATTATTCTTGATTGTACTCGCGACGATTCTCGTGTTGAGCAACTTTCAATTATTATAAGATTTTTTAATACAAATACAGCTGAAATTAAAGAACATTTTATTGGTTTTTCAGCTGTCGAAAAAACCACAGCTGAAAGTTTGTCTAATTACATAATCACAGAATTAGAACAGTTAGGTATATCATTGCAAAACTGCAGAGGCCAAAGATATGATAATGGTGCCAATATGCGTGGTGAAAAAAGTGGTGCACAAAAACGTATTCTTGAAATTAATCCACTTGCTTATTTTTTACCTTGCGGAAGTCATAGCTGGAATCTCATCCTAGGAGATGCAGCATCGTCTTGTGTCTAAGCAAAATCTTTTTTTGGTTTGCTACAAAGGTTGTACACTCTGTTTGCCGGCTCAAGTCAGAGGTGGGCTATTTCAAATGCTCATGTAAAATCGTTATCGCTAAAACCACTTTCTGAAACTAGGTGGGAGTGCAGGGTAGCATCGGTGAAGGCCGTTAAATAACAACTAAGCAATATATGTGATGCTTTAAAGGATTTAGCAGAAAATACAACAGATTGTCAGTTGATCAGTGAATGCCATTCTATAGAAAAGGAAATAACTACCTACGAATTTGTAGTTTCACTTGTCATATGGTATGATATTCTTACAAAGATAAATGTTATAAGCAAAATGTGGCAAAACGAACACATGCACTTAGATGTGGCTATACAACACCTAGACGCATTCACAAATTGGCTCGATAATTATCGTGGAAATGGTTTTCAGTCATTCCTTGTAACTGCGAGAGAGAGCCGAGGAAAATGATATTGCCTTACAGTTCAAAGCAGTCAGAAGAAGACGTAAAAAAAGGTATTTTCATTATGAAGGGGAAGATGAATCTCATGAATTGAATGCGGAAGAAATTTTCAAAATAAACTATTTTTATGTCATTGTCGACAATGTGCGCGCAAGCTGCCATCCTAGATTTGAGGCTCTTAAACATCATGAAAGCATATTTGGTTTCATGTATAATATAAAAAGATTGAAGGAAATTAGTGATAACGTAATTTTGAAGCAATGCAGCGACTTGCAAATATCTATGACAGTAGGAGACTCATGTGATATTGATGGACATGAATTGTACGAAGAACTCAATATGTTCATCCGTGTGTATGATGGAAACGACGTTATTATCTCGGTGCTAAAATACATAATAGAAAATATTAATTGAAGTTTACCCCACTATCGAAATAGTCCTGAGAATTATTGCTACCACACCTGTTACAGTTACGTCTGCTGAAAGGAGTTTCTCGAGACTTAAAATTATTAAAACATATTTGAGGAATTCGATGACACAAGATCGGCTTTCAGCCCTTGCTATTCTTTCAATCGAAAATGACGTAGCTCATTCGTTGGATTATTGTGCTTTAATTAAAAATTTTAATCTTCAGAAAAGCCGCAAACATCAATTTTAAAATTTATCATCTCTGTATTTGTTAATTTTGTAAATCTTTCAATGTAAAATATGTTAAAACTCAAATTTTATTTATTTATATAACTTTAGTATTTCTCCTGAAACATGACAAATGCTTAAACCAAACAACCAGACCTACTTTCGCATCACATACTCACGAAGGACAAAGGGCCTCGCAAATACCTACCGCCCCGAGCCTCGCAATGGGTAAGGCCGCCTCTGGCAACAAAGCTGTCAGACTAGCCTTTAATAGTTTAAATATTTTATACGAAAATAATTTTAGCCTGAAATAAACCTAGCAAGCTAACAGCATAGCAAAGTGGCGAAACAATCAGCTTTGTAGCGGTTTCTAACGGTTGCCGTTGAGCAATCAGTTTCAAAATAGGAGGTTCAGATGCCTGGGTGATCAGTAATCGATTGCTGAAAACAGAATTTGAAAATTCGAAACCGTTCTCGAGATAATCGTGGGACAGACGGACAGACGGACAGACGGACAGACGGACGGACAGACGGACAGACGGACAGACGGACAGACGGACAGACATCGTGAAATCAATAAACCTAGCAAGCTAACAGCATAGCAAAGTGGCGAAACAATCAGCTTTGTAGCGGTTTCTAACGGTTGCCGTTGAGCAATCAGTTTCAAAATAGGAGGTTCAGATGCCTGGGTGATCAGTAATCGATTACTGAAAACAGAATTTGAAAATTCGAAACCGTTCTCGAGATAATCGTGGGACAGACGGACAGACGGACGGACAGACGGACAGACGGACAGACATCGTGAAACCAATAAGTGACTTCGCAAGCTTCGCCACTTAATAAGTGATTTCGCAAGCTTCGCCACTTAATAAGTAATGTTAATATAGAACTCCTTATAATCTGATAAGTTTTTATTGGTTATATCATAATATCTGAACTGTGGTTCATGATAATAAAGTAAATTTTGTAATCTAGAGCTATGTTGTATTATTCTTTGATTAGAAAGAAAACAACTTTTAATTTAGTTTCACTATCAAAATAATTCATAGCAGAGCAAACAACTACACATTACTCTGTACGCTCAATTGCCCGCAAACAGCTGTATCGTTTATTTTCTAAATTTCTTTTACGTTCTGCTGTTTCGGTTACACTGTACGGATGTATTAAAACCAAATCCTCAACCCTGCCGTAGAGATAAGAATAATAAATTTCACGAAATTTCTTATCGGGAAATTGAGCTTGGCACATTGTAGGCCACAGCATGTTATTAAATTTTGCAAAAGATTTAAATAACTCCAACTTGTATTTAAGAGTATATTTTCGAAAGTTTTGGTTTAGTTCGTGTTTATGTACCCAATTGGTACGCCCAGTGTATTTCGAATCTTTGCTGGGGTAGACGTGACCATAACCTTTCAGTGAAAGAGTCCAAAACTTTTGCCAATCGTTAATGCTTTTGTGTAGGAAGCGCGATCTCTCCTTCGGAGTATAGGGACCGTGGATACGACGCCGCATCCACTCCTTTAGTTCGGGCACTAAGTGTATATCTGGTAATCTCGCCGCTACATTCTCACGTCTCATCGTTCGAAGTGCGCTTCTTAGATATTCTTCAGGCTTAACTTTCTCGCTAAGGGACGTTGCAGAATGTTTCTTTGTTTTTGATTTTGTCTTTTTATCTTTTTTATCTTCATTACTGTCCTGATTACAACGTAACATACTGTCAGTGTTCCATAATTTTCTAAATTCTTTTTGTACGTGAAGTTGTTTATCATCCAAGTCGTAAATTGTGTCATAATTGAAACGAAAAGGTGCGTTTCTGGTGGGTTTTTCAAAGTAAGGTAATTCGTCAGGCATGAAGGCGCCTTCATTTCCAAAGTCGTAGTAATGATCGCAATAGCATTTGGTATCCTCAATGTATTTGAACACAGAATCTTGCCATTTTGTAACGCAATCGCAAGGGTCGGGTTTTGGCGGCGGCGGGCGGCCGCGGTACCCGCAATGTATGTTAATGCATTCACCGTTTACGTATGTATAACCGCCATGTATCATATCCCCATCGGGTGGCAATAAAGAAACGTTACCAAGAACAAACACTGTTTTACCATTCACAGTATAGACACCTTGTATTAAATATTGTGAATTTTTCATACCCGTTGTGGGTGCTACTGGTTTTTTACGCCTAATTTTTTTAGGTACTGACGTGCCTATGCCGTATGATCTTCTTCTGTCTTCGAGGATACTTATTTTTGAACTTCTTGTCCTTTTATTGTTATTAGTATTTGCTATAGGTTTCATTGATAGCTTATCAATAGAGGTGTTGGGTTCTATTGACATTATACCAGCCAATTTGTCGCAGTAGGATCGGGGTAACCTTTTTTTTGGCGGTGGTGGAGGTGGAGGTAAAGGGGGTGGCTTACGTATGATTGGTTCCTCTTCATAAGGTTCATTGAACGAGTCAAAATTTGGTAATGGTGGCGGCCGTTGTGGCTTTGGTGTGGGCGGTTTATACAAAACTGCAATCATTTCCTCTAGATACGGAGATTTTCGTACTGATTTAATTTTAACTTCAGGCTTAGGTTCTTTAGGTTGTTCCGGTTCGACGTGAAATTTGTTTTGTAACAAATTTATTAAATTTTGTCGACCTAAATAAAGAATTGCAGATAGTAACAATTTCGCATTTAGGTTGTAGTCGGCACGTTTACCTTCTATAGAGTGACCGTACATTAGGCCAAATAAATTTGCGAGCATTTGTTTGGGATCTTTTCGGCCAGTATATACGCAGTACATGACATCTTCGGAATATGGTCGAGGATGTAAGCCTAATTTACGTATTACTTGTTCTGTTTTTGATGGGCGGCCTTCTAATACGTCTTGATATATAGAAAATTCTAATGAATCTAAAGCTCGCCTTTGAGGCTCACTAAGTTCGTAATACCAGCTGGGGCCAATTGAATCTACAATTCTCCGCATGAACCGCTTGTGTCTTCGCTTGCGAACTTCGTTCAATGCGTCCATATATATTTTTCGTTCCCTAGTTTTTCTTGTGTAAATGACTTCCACTCTACGAGGAACGACATCAACGTAATTAGTATTGATTTCACCATTTTTATTCTGCATGGTTAATAAAATAAAATACAAAGTAAAATAAAATAATAAATTTTCTTCTACATTAATTGATACTACAATTTCATTACTAAAGACAAAGCAATGTCAAAGTGAAGTTTTAATTTTGACAGTTTTATTTTTTCTGTATAATCTGTTTTATTATTATTAGCGTTAAACAGACCATGTGAGCTGGACAAATATTTTTTGTTAAGTTGGACTTACGCTTCTGCTATGGGAGAATGTTCGTTCTCAGAACTAACATGTAGCAAAACAACCATACGTACGTTTCGCTATCTATTAATTATTGATATTTTAAAGTTTTAATTGATTTTAAACTAGCTTATCTGCCAATTCGTCAGCGGAATGCAATACGAAAACAGAGATATTATAGATAAACCTGGCAGCTTTACCATATTTTTTTCAAAAAATGTTTTTACCCCGATGCGTGAATGTTACTGATCTACGAGTAGTGTGTGAATACCACAGACTTACTAGTAGATTCTACCCGAATGTGAATACTCAAATTATGCTCAAAACTGTTTATATCACAGAGTAGGTACTTATGTGTTAGATATACATTTGACTTACGTTTTTTGCGAATGTCGTTGTCCAACATTTTATTTTTAAATGTAATTAAAGAATACAGGTTAAAATCTTAGAACAATAAAACCACAAACGAATACGAAGTACTAGCGTAAATTGTTTTATTAGAAGAATTTGATTAGAATTCGGACTAAAATTGCAATAGATTGCATTGGTTCAGGATTTATATTTATTAGGTGCTTTAGTATTGTATATAAATTTAGGTCATCAAAATGCATTTTTCAGAAGAATATTTGCCTCAAGGGAGTTCAGGGGAGCTGGATTTGGATTTTCAACGGTAAAAAAATTTCAACGTGAACGCGCGTTGAAAGTAGCTAATAGTAGCACCTAATTAATACAAAAAAACATTCGCCCTTGAATGTGTATTGCAAGAGTCATGTTCACATGAGTATGTATATTAAATAATCCTAGATGTAAGTAACGTTGCCATGAATGAAGCAAAAGCAACTTTATCTAACCAGGAAAAATAATACTCAACCATTCTGTTATTATTTCTATTAATTAAAGAAAAAAGCAATGTTTACTCACCTGCAACCACTTGTGTAATTTCAGTGAGCACAATTTTACAACAGATCGAAAACAACGTCTTTTCAATAGCAGATTTCAAACAATCGTATTGAAAAAACAAAGAGTTAAGTATGTAAAATATCTGTGATATGTCTTACCAAGGGCATGACAAAGTTTCCAGGTTTGACGGTACCTCTTTTGTTACCGTTGGGAAGAACACAATAGAGGCAAACTCTCATCTCTCCTTTTACACAAAAATGTGGCAGTATATGCTAATATAAAAATAATTGAGATGTAACCTATTGTTAAATAAATTGTGTAAAATATATGTCAAAAGTTTTTGAGTTCGCTAGTACTAAAACCTATAACGTAGTGATTATATAGTCTCTGGTTAGTACAGTATAGACATAATTATTTTTACCTTATATTCTTTTCTCATTATGTCATTACCAAAGAGAATATAACCACTACGTTTACTCATTACAGCCTATCAAAAGTGCACGGTGGACATAAACCTCCTTCCACATATTGTTAAGGTAAAGAGGACTTGCCATATTTGCCACGCTTGGTAGGCGTTTTGGCAACCGCTGCTTTTTATTATTTTTAGTTGTTATCAGAAAAAAGTTGCGTCCATCTCCTGTTTCAGATTCTCTCTGACGCCTAGTTACATTGAAATGAAATGAAATGAAATTATATTTCCTTCGTCAAACGATATTATTTAATCTACTACCGTTTTGCAAGGAGATTTCTCTGACCAAAAGAAAAAACGACGAAAAAAAAATTACCACAGGTAACACCACAAGCACAGCCTAAAAAGACGTTAGTCTTTGCCACAAAGTATACAGCCATTGAATTGTATGTATTGTATCCTCTTTTTCATAATTAAAAAAAAACACACTGTACTTTGATTTGACGTATCTAAAACTCAAAAATCTTTTACTTTATTCTACTTGAATACTTATAAATTTATTTCTTTTTCGTTCAATTTATGCGTTTGTTTCCGAAAGAACTAGTGAGAAGCCCAGGACATTTTGTTAATTATTTTCTAATTGTATTTTATTAAATATGCCGGGTGGCTTAAGAGATTAAGACAGGTATCACCTCTAAGGAATATAAAAAATATAAGAATGATAAAGTATGATATAGTATGGTAGAGCCATGCTGCAGCTATATTAGTAGTATAGTTGTAGCACGAATGGGTCGGTTCGACCGGGGAAAGGACCACACTCTCACAGAATTCCAGCATAAAATGGCATCTTGACACTGCTGTGTTTCAAATGATGAGTGTAGAGAACCGGAGACCCATTTTACTGGCAAAGAGGCATTCCATCTTAGTACTCACGGGTGACAACTAGGCTCCCCAACTCCAAAAAAGGTATTTCCGGAATTACCCAGCTTACAGGGACTTGGGTATATTACGCGGAACACGACATACCACATACAAATTGGTTAGAAAAAAAACACATTGGTTATACAAGTCACTGCATTTTTGATCAAAATTTATATTAATTTGTAGTTCAGCCATGACGTGGTCAACAAACAGCTTATTTCTGCTGTCTGTCCATGCATTTCCACAGAGTGAAAACATTCTCTCAGCTGATGCATTTGAAAGTGGTATCGAAGCTAAGGCTAAGTTGTAGTTGGTACGAAATAGATACTAATATAATATAATCACTGATTTCCGGGACAAAAGGCGCCCCGCAAGGGGTTACGGCGGGACGGTCAAAAATTGCCAGAAGCGGGATGTCCCAGAAAATCCGGGACGGTTGGCAAGCCTAGTGACAACGCATCTGAATTTTGATTCTTAATTGAGGATAAATGTAGATGTCTATGGGTCACAGCAACCACTTACCATCAGGTGGACTGTGTGCTCGTTTGTCACCCTACCCTATAAAAAAAAGCATCCATCAATAACCATTCTTATCTTTGAGAATTGAATTTTCGCGTTTATTGCAATATAATACGTTATAAATCATATTGTGTAAACAAAACCAACATTTTTATTAGACACGTTTGTTGTAAAGCGCCATCTTGTGTCGAGTGGACTCATTCAGTCTAACATGACATCTCTTCTTACTTTATTGAATAATATGAGGTCGTAAATTATATAAATTAACGATTATGAGGACTATAATAATATCAATTTGGTAAAATTGCGTCAAAATGTTATTATTACTTTTTAAAACTTTTGTAACAAAATAAAAATTTACAACACTCTTTTGCTGTTAATTTGGAATTCTAATAAAATGATAACTTTATTAATGTACTTTAATTGATAATATTTATTATAATAACATCAGTGACAAGAGATTTATTTCTGATATTCTTAATAAATGTTTTTTTTATGGACATATTTAACATTGTTATGTACCTACATAGTGAAAGTAAAAAACATGAAAGTAATGATGATTAAACTTTAAAGACTTGAAATGAAAGCCGCTACATTTTTGTTAAAACATATAAATCAAGCAGGAATCAAGTAAATAACGGGCGGCACCGCGTCATCTATTTGTTAGTCGGGTCGGGGGCCGTCGCCGTGGCGATCAGCTGGCTAAAACTCGGCCGGTCGTAGACCCGACGAGGGTTAACGTCCCTGCCTTCATACATCACCTGAATAATTCCTCTCATTCATACGCACCGGCGAACACATCTCAATATTTAAGTTCCATACGTCGCCCGGAAACCATCAATCAAGCGAAACGACCAACATCGATGCCGCGAAATGTAAAATCGATCGATCGATTCAAATATGATCGTCGCGGTTGATCAATGAAGCCTGTGTTACAGTAGTTCTATCGATGTGACATATTTTATTAAGAATTTATAATTAACTTACTAATGGATGTAGAACTAAAATATATGATTACATGTTCTAGATATAAATATGAAACAGATAACAGAACTTGAACCTATGTATTTTGTATGTATCTGTCGTTCAGCGACCTATGCTCGGAGTTTCTCTACATGATAGATTTCTCTAAATGAGGATATTAGCAGTATAAGCAAACTAAAGTAACCGACAGAGCCCGACGGATCAATAAAGTGGCCATACAGGTTGAGTGGGCCATATACTCGTAGTTCGAAGTACCAGCAGCCGCCGGGGAAGAAAAGTTCTCAATTAACAGCCCAGTACAATTATGAGAAGAGTAGAGTGCCTCCCCCCTAAATTACGTGACGATCTAGTAAAAGATCCAGGAAGTCCTTGGATACAGGTAGCTCAGGATCGTACTTTGTGACATTTCTTGGGTGAAATCTATATTCAGCAGTGGGCTTGTGAGGGACTTTTCACAAAATTTATTATTATATGTAGATATATATCTTATTTATAATCTGTATTTTTTTTTCAAACGAAACATATTATTAACCGTGTAGAATATCCATTACCCCTATTATAAGGCAATATATGGGAGAGGCCTATGTATTGCAGTGAACTTTTATAGGTTATAATGGATAATGGAAATATTGTGTATTTTTCATTTTTATACATGGGATAAATGTAGGTATGTTTATATTTTGGGATGGGATGCTGTCCTAAATTGGTATTTGACCTTGCTGTCATCGAGATTGTGTCGTTGTACTACTTAAAAAGAATTTATATTTCTGTAATTACGTGTACGGACGGGGTTCTATTGAACAAATTGTGAGATACACGTACATTATGACCTTGTATCGACATTAACTCTCTTGAAGTCAGTACTCGGGCAGTACTTTTTTATTGTTTTGATTGATATTTTTATACGTGGTAGAGTCATGCTGCAGCTATTTTCATAGTATAGTTGTAGCACGAATGGGTCGGCTCAATCGGGGAAGGACCACGCTCTCACAGAATACCAGCGTGAAATAGCAGCTTAATGTTGATATGTTTCGTGTGGTGAATGTAGAGAACCGGAAGCCCTTTTTACTGGAAAAGAGGCATTCTATCATAGTCCTCACGGGTGACAACGCATCTGTATTTTAATTCGCAAACGGAGATATATGTCTATGGGCCACAGCAACCACTTACCATCAGGTGGACTGTGTGCTCGTTTGTCACCCTTATTCTATAAAAAAAAATATGATTACTAGAGATCGTTGTACTATGTCGATAATTATTTATTAATAGCAAAGTCCAGCTATTTGTATCTTAGAGATGTATAAAACTAATAATAAAGCGTCAAAAAAGTGTGAAACTGAGATAATTGAAAATAATACTTGTGCACACATCAAACCCGAAGCAGTGCTCCATTGTCATTGTCACCAAATCATATAATCGCGATCCACTCAACTTAAATCACTTCCACCAGCTTTATATTGCACTTATATAATAAAAAAAGGTACACCAATAGCAAGAGGAGATTTCAATTAATACTTCTAACGTAGTTAGTTTAAGATTATTTATTTCGATTATTATTAAAAAAGTTAATTGAAAATAATTTCACTTGGTCGTCAGTTGGTCGGTATGGATGTGAATATATCTTTCGAAAAACTGAACTTATCACTATGATTTTATTTTTATTATATTAATTATTTGACAATATTTTTCGTTAACAAAATACGAATCATCGGCATCAAGTAGTCAAAAAAAATCGTGGTAATTAATATAGAGAAACAATTTTTGTAGTTTGTAGTATATTGGCAGTGGTAAATTTAGATATATTTAACTAAATAAATTTAGACATATACAGCGTTATTTTTCAAATAGTAGCGAAATTTTAAACTTATGTTCAAATATATAAATAATGATATCCCGTTGTTGCAGCTTTTGAAAATATGAGTAAATCAGGCTTATACTTTTATTTGAAATAATCCGTAATTGAATGTGATTTATGGGCAACAACGTTTTTGCCTACCGGTCGACCCTTACGAATGTGTGCGTGCGCAGTAATCAATTAAAATTGAATAAAACTACTTTTACGAATTCTATCGCGTTAATTACTTTATTTTTATTGATTCCCGACGTTTCGGGTACTTTACAGTACCCGTGGTCACGGTTGACCGAGGTGATTGACGTCCCGATGTCAGAGTTAACCCGGAGTATCTTTAACTTTTTAATTATTAATTTTGGTCCGATCTACGCAGAATGAAATACTGTGTCTTGAAGTCTTGCAGTGGTATGCTTGGGTTTAGTTTTAATTTTATTAATTACATCGAGCACGAGGGATCTGTGACAGCAGACACCTGGCCGCCGAGCTTCAGCACGTCAAGCAGGTTCTGCATGACAACAAGCTTCGGGTCCCGCGCCTACGTCACAGTGACCGAGTGAAGACGGCCACAGGCAAGCGTGTGCCTGCTGTACTACCATATGTCAGAGGTGTCACAGATAAGATTGGCTACATCATGAAGCGAGCTTCTATTAGAACATTCTTCAAGCCACCAAAGAAGATTAGTCAGATCTTCCCATCCGTCAAGTGCAATATTTCTCTATAAGATGCAGGAGTGTACAAGCTTGATTGTGAATGTGGTCTCTCATAATATATAGGGCAAACAAAGCGATCTATCAAAACCCGCGTAAAAGAACACATAGCTGACGTGAAACGCCAACGTTCTTGGGAAGTCTGCAGTTTGTTATCATATCTTAGACGGCCCCCGCCATTACATTAGATTTGATAAACCACAAATTATCGGGAAAGAACATCGATTCCTGCCAAGGATGATAAGTGAGGCTATTGAAATTAAAAAAAAACATGCTAATTTCAATAGAGAGGGAGACTACGACCTGCTTGGGATCCTGTAATTAATAAAATTAAAACTAAACCCAAGCATACCACTGCAAGACTTCAAGTCACAATAAGTTCATTCTGCGTAGATTGGACCAAAATTATTAATTAAAAAAACCTGAAGGTACTCCGGGTTAACTCTGACATCGGGACGTAAATCACCTCAGTCCCCCGTGACCGTGCTGTAAAGTACCCGAAACGTCGGGAATCAATAAAAATAAAGTAATTGAACGCGATAGAATCCGTAAAAGTAGTTTTATTCAATGTGTAGTGTTCGCGTAAACATAAGAAATCATTATCAATTAAAATAATGCATTACCATGCATTTTGAATTTAAAAGATAAAAAGGACAGAATGTTTGAGATTTTTTTTAATTAATTTTTTTTCACTATTTGCCTATATTACTTACTCTGAACCGCTAATGCAAATTTGACTACTTATTGCAAAATAACCCTATATAAATACGGAATAAGAATCAGTGATATTATTTTTAACTATATTTGGTTATTGTATTGACTTGGTTTAGTTTATATACTATATTCAAGTAAGAGCAAGTGTTATTATTATACAACTTCGTTTTATGTTACGCGAACCTATCACAAAATCAAAGATAGTTGTAGTAAAAAAAGTGATATACATTCTGTAAACACTAGGAACAAACACAAGCTAGTGATACCAGTTTCTCGACTCCACAGAGTAATTCATTTTTGGGGCAATGTATACCCTATTACAACAAGGTCCCGGAAAGTGTACAGGCTCTCCCTATTACTAAGATTAAATGTTTTGTTAAGCTGAAATTGTATAAAAAGAATTATTATAATATAAATGAATACATGGTTGTTAATAACCCCTGATAATGAGGTGGTCGCTCCCAAGCAGTTTCTAAAATAAATTTTGTAAATAGTTTGTACAATGATTAATGTAAAATTTTCTTTAAAAAAAAGTTCCGCTGGGTTTCTTGCTGGTTCTTCCCAGGACAGAGGATTTTTTCGAACCAATGGTTAAGATAATTTAAAATTAAAAATTTTGTACAGCCGACTTCAATATAGGTTATTTGAGAATAACTCAATAACCATTGGTCTGACCTTGATCAAATTCATATGGGACCACACGAGAACTATTAGCTTTCATATAAAAAAAGAATCATCGAAATCGGTTCGCCCAGTACAAAGTTATGAGGTAACACACATAAAAAAAAAAAAAAAAACATACACTCGAATTGAGTACCGTCTCCTTTTTGGAAGTCGGCAGAAAAAATGACTTTCAATAAGAATTACAACATCTATATTGAATTAAAAAATATTCTATTCTATAATACGTTCCCAAATCAGTGCAGGTGAATTTTAAAATCCCAACTTTCAGGCAGCATGTGCAGCTCGCGCTATTGTAGTGTAGTTTGAGCCATAATGCTGCTCCGCTCCCTTAACTTATAATAAGCCCAGTTTCACTACTATTCCTGATGATAAGTGGTGATGTAGCCGAAGACAGTAAAGCGCAATAGTATTACTTTGTAATCGAAAGGAAAAAAAATGAATGCAAATAATTACAGTGCCCAAATATTAATCCTTAATAATAAAGATGCGTACGCGCTGTCACTCCCGTGTATTAAGATAAAATGCCTTGTTAACAGTTGTGTTCTGATGAACAATGTTACTGAAATGTTGTGTGCGGAGTAGATAAGTCTTAAGTTTTAGACAAACTTAAATTTTCTTTTAATTTATAATACTTTTAAATAAATATTTTGACATAGTGTACCCATATTATATTGGGAAATTGTATTGCGTCTAAAATATATTACGCCGTACACATAGATGCTACGCGGATATATAGTAGTGGACAAACGCGAGTAAGATATATGCCACCAAAAACATAACTTGTAAGAAAGCCAAGTCTCGCAACTCTGTTCTTCTATCGTAAAACGTTGTGAGATCCATGTAATACCAAGTCGGTTAATTTATTCAGTCCACATCCAGTAGTCCAGTCAGTAGTGATCACATCAATACTAAAAATATTTTATATTTCAAATTCAAATAAATAGATTGACTTGGCCATCGCATGAAAACACAATGTATCTGTCAAGTAATAAATATTATATTAAATTAGATTGTCAAAATTCAGGCTTCTAGTTTTATCCACAACAAAGTTATAGGGTTTCGAAAATGGCCTGAACTGCTTCGAGAAAAGGATTTTTTTGCTCGACTTGGAACTTGACAGATTAAATGATATTTCTTGGAAGTGCTAGAAGTATATATTTGGTAAAAAAGGAAGTCATCATGCCAAGTAGTGGTGGCGTTAGAGAATCCACTTCCCCTTATCATTGGGTCTCCTAAAATGCGACAGAGAGAAACTGAAACTCAAAATAAAAAGACTTTGGTTGCCAACCCGCCTACCAAGCGTGGCAACTATGGCAAACATACCCCTATGAGGCAATCTATGAGGATGTCTATGTTCAGCAGTGGGCTTTAATAGGCTGTAACGAATAACGAAAGTCATCATAGTACATGCCTTTTGTAGCTGTGATAGCACCGCCTGCTAACACGTGTTTGGTTGCCGCTGACACCAATGAAAATTTTAATCGTAAAGTACTTCTGATTTATCGCCTGCTCGGTGGGGAAGTAATACATCGTAGGGAAGTAATGCAACCCGTATGTGCAGAACACGCACTAGAGCAGCGTGTTGGACTAAATAGGCAAATAAACTTTTTTATTTAATAGAGATTATGAATCAAAATATGTTATGACATAATATTGTAAGTAAAATATTAAGGAATTTATAGATAAAAAGAAAAACTAAAACTAAAAATGTTACTAGTTATACTTAGGCTTGGAGCGAAAAGAGAATCAGCCCTCTTATCACCAGAAACGACGACCAGTTATGGATAAAATTTCTTAAGGAACTTCACCGCATGTGGACCCTACGGACCGATAGTCTCCATAGAATATGGCACAAATATGTAGTCATCTTTCAGAGACTCAGATTCGCGCCACTTACTCAGTGCAGCTGCCTCAGATGCCGGCTTTATGCGAGGTACCCCTGAGATGAGAGGCTGCCAAAGTGTCTACGCAAGTAGCATCCCACACTAGGGTTTTACCTCTCTCTCAAATCACCAATGTCATACGGTCGTCTCTAAATATTATACAAGGTTCTAAGACTAAGGGAATATTTATAGAGACACGAGCACTTCGGATGATATCGTTCCAAGAACCGTGACGGGAAAACCTACCACCACTTTTCTTACATGTAAGTCCGTGGAGCCCAAACCCGTCTACGCTATCACCACAGGGGTACTAATGAGGTTGACAAATCGATGCTCCTAGTCGGATCCCTACGGTGATGCGCAAGCTTTCCCCATTTATAGTAATGTGCCGAGATTAGTTGATGGTAAAGTGGTATTGATATATATATATAGCTGACCAGGCAGACGTTGTTCTGCCCTTTCCGAACGACCTTTTGCTTTCCCAAAAAAACTCCTGAAATTAGCAATAAGAAAATTGACGGTCACTTATGGGGATAAAAACTATCCTATCTCTCAAGTTGGACCAAACTCCACACAGTTTGCAAATTTTTTTTTTAAATCGGTTCTATCTGTTGAATACTTACAGCAACACGTGGTGGTTATACTACTAAATTGTAGCTTATATTAAAGGTTTGTATTTTTAACATAGCGCCATCTATTGAATATTTACTCAATCCAGTCAACAGATATCGCCATCTGACAGAATCGTTTGGACCTAACAGATAATTGTGCCTGTCAAATAATAGACAAATAATTTGCAATAAAATAATATTGTATTGCGACTATAAATTGAGATGTAAGCTATCCTATCTTTTAAGTTGGACCAAACTGCACATTGACCAAAAATTTCATTGAAATCAGTTCAGTAGTTTAGGATTCCATCGCGGACAAACAACGTGACACGTAATTTTTATATATAAAGATATATATATATATATATATATATATATATATATATATATATATATATATATATATATTATAATACTTATTGAAAGTCATTCTTAGGTTTAATTTGCAACTGATTCGAAAAATACCTCTATCCTGAAAAGAACTAGCAAGAAACCAGGGAGGAGGAAAAAGGGTTTTTGCTGGATTCATCCCGTGGGCGTTGTAGTTGATAATTTTTATGGCATTGTATACAAGGTAGAGCCACGCTGCAACTATATCACTAGTATAGTTGTAGCACGAACGGGTCGGCTCGACCGGAAAAGACTTAGAACTTAACGCTACTGTGTTTCGTATGGTGAGCGTAGAGAACCGAAGACCCCTCTTTTACTTGAGAAACGAATTCTATCTTAGTCCTCACAGGTGACAACGCATTTTCGATTCGTAGTTGAGGATGGATGTAGATGTCTGTGGGTCACAGCAAACTACTTACCATCAGGTCGACTGTGTACTCGTTTGTCACCCTTATCACATAAAAAATGGCTTCCGATAAAGCGCGATGTAACCATCTCGTTTACGACAAATATTAAATACCCAGACCTGTGACGGGAAGCAGCAACCAAGGTGCGAGGCATTGGTCGGACACTGTACAGTACAGCACGTTACAGAGAATACAGTACAGTACAAAGAAGCCCATGTCTAACAGTGGAATGTTACGGAGTACGGACTAATAATAAAGATGACGATGATTATGACGTCATTTAATCTTGACCCAACCATGCAGTTATGATGGCGGACATATATACGAGCCATAATATTACCCTCCATTTGGAATCCGCAGTATACAGGCATATATATATATATATATATATATATATATATATATATATATATATATATATATATATATATATATATATACATGTTATAGTCAATTCATATACACCACAGCACTGATTTTTTATCCGACTGCGATTAAACTTGGCAGAATAAATGTTCTAGGAATAATAAAAAAAAAACTGCAAATAGGTTTACTTATAAGATCTATTTAGCTAAAGTCCGTTGAACTTAACTTTCTTACATTTCTATTGAAAGAGATATCTATCTCAGATCGGCAACGTCTAGGCAGGGTTGGGCTGCGCACGAGACGTTCACTTTCTTCGCATCAGGAAGTATTTGAAGCCACTTTCACTCGATTCAAGATCACAGCCGCTCGTTCCGCCAACTGTTCTACCAGCTAACAATGACTCGACGTAGTCGTTAGATACTTCACTGAATTTGCTTTCCCGATTCACTCCGACTGGATTCTACAATGTTATGGTTATTGTTTACTATGTTCTAAAGCGGTATTGTATTAAAAGCAAACAGTTAAAGATAATGTAAATGAAACTGTGGCTATTTATTTAATGTTCTCGATTAGTTGGAGTGATAATACAATCGAAACTGGATATACTAAAATCGCTTAGATAGATAGATTGGTTTTTTGTGATGAAATGGCTAGGTCCCAGCCGCGTCTACAAATAAACGCTCACAAATTATTATTATTATTAGTAAATTAGTCCATTTTAATAGAGATCGATATAAATTATGTAAATGTTAATAGTCACAGGTGTTGTAACAACCATCGGATATAGCGTCCTTAGTTGAATGGTACCTTCGATGTCGTTCTAATAACCGATTTCAACTATAAGTGTTTTGTATTTACATATAAATAGATAAAGTTTGTTTGGAATTATTATACCATTAAATACATTTTTGGGATTTCCCCATAGTCGCCTCTTACGACACCCACGGGACGAAATGGGGTAACGGGTTTACATTAGCTACTTGTGTGCTTTGTGTTGAGGAGTACAAAAACGATTTTACATATTGTCAGTGACATACGCACCTGTCCCTGCTGTTATCAAATTTAGAAAAGTTTGTTTGCTTTTTGATTAAAAATTTGTTTGAATAACTTATTTTGTTTGTATATTTTTTTCATTTCACTTTCTAAATATGCCCATAATTATTATCCGGCCATAAAAACAGCCGTGTATACAAAAACCAACTTCTTTTGTGTAAATCAAGTATACACGCGATCGTGTAATTTGTGTGGGGGCGGCATAAGCAAATCCACTACCCCACTCGTTTATGCTAGGCGCATAGATTAGGTACTGCGCTACTAACTGCGTAGTGCGCATGGATTATTGCGTATGCATAGCCTTAATATATAAGCGTGCCCTCTAGTGGGATTAAAATTAGTGTCTAGCTTAACGTTTCGAAATGTAGATGGAAGCACAAAAAATATCATTTTGTTATTAAAATAATGTTCTAAGTTGCATCCTCATGGCTAGGCGTAAAATAACCAAGTAAGAAGAAGAGGGAAAGGTACCAAACGTCTGGTATTTTAATCCACCTGTCACGCGTGACTATGGCAAATCAGTAGAGGCCCACGTTCAGTAGTGGATTTTTACGGGCTGATAAAGAAAAGAAGAAAATATTGACTTTTTTTTAAATACTAGTAATGTTAAACCTTACTAATATTCCTTTTAACCACTTCTGGTAAGCTTAAAATGCTTGTGTTAGAAGTAGTTCACGACAGTAGTCGAATGGCGGATTCGAACCCACGACCTTTCGAGTTCGCGGTCGCGCCCTGCCATTGAATTGATTTTTTTTACACTGCAAACTCAGAGTAATGTAAAAATATTATTACTCTTTACATAGTTTACATTACACGGTTCGACAAAAAATGAGATTGACTTCATTATGACGACCAGACGACAACAGATGTTCAGTCATGTCTCCGTGATCGCGAGGGTGAAAACCGGCAGCGATGACCGAATGGTGAGAGGCACACTGATCCTAAACGTTAAGTTGGAGAGGTCACGACTAATGAAGTCAACGCTCCGTCCCCCTCATGCTCTAATCCAAAGTTCCGAAACCTTTCAGCTCGAGCTACGAAACCGTTTTCAGTGCTTAGAAGATTGCAATGCAGTGGACGATATGAATGACAAGCTTGTGGAAACTGCCCATGCGGTCGGAGGAAAGTTTTGCAAGACCCGCCGCAGAAGAACACAAAAACTCTCCGATCACACTCTTAATCTCAAAACTGCAGTATTCAGTAGACTTGACAGCATACAGGCAACTGAACAGATAGATCTCCAAATGCATGCGGCAAGACTTACGCAACTTTAATACTGCTCGTATTGAAGAAGCGATTGAGCGGAACCAGGGCTCCAAAGTCTTTACTAGAGATCTGTTTGCCAGGAAGAACCAACTGTCGAAGCTGAAGACCAACGGATAAGTCTTAAGATGAACATGGACAAAACAAAGATCATATTTAATGTCTATGTTACACCTAAGCCGGTAGCTGTTGGGAGCACTAAGCTCGAAGTTGTTGACGAGTATGTTTACCTGGGACAAATAGTCCCACTAGGTAAGTCCAACTTCGACCCAGAGGTCAATCGACAGATTCAACTCGGTTGGGCAGCTTCGGGAAATTACGGCACATCTTCTCGTCAGGTATACCTCAAAACTTGAAAACGAGACTGTACAACCAGTGCGTGTTGCCAGTGATGACCTATGGAACTGAGACGTGGTCCTTCACTGCTGGCCGGATGAGGAAGCTCAAGATCGCTCAGCGAGCTATGGAGAGGGCTATGCTCGGAGTTTCTCTGCGTGATAATGATTAAAAATGAGGATATCCGCAGTAGACCCAGAGTGACCAACACAGCCTAACGGATTAGTAAGCTGATGTGGCAATGGGCTGGACATATAGCTCGAAGAACCGACAACCAATGGAGAAAAAAGGTTCTCGAGTGGCGGCCTCGTACCGGCGGATGAAGTGTAGGGCGTCCCCCCACTAGATGGAGTGACGACCTGGTAAGATATGCAGGAAGTCGATGGATGCCAGTGGCTCAGGACCGTGCTTTGTGGCATTCCTTGGGGGAGGCCTATGTTCAGCAGTGGACTTGTGAAGGGCTGTAATGATTATGATAATGAATAATGACATACTTTCATATGCAAAAGGTTTTATTTTTTATAAAACTGAAGTGACAAACGAACTTACAGATAACCTAACCTGATGATAAGTGCCTACTGCACTTCATGGATGCAATCCATGGATACCTTCGCGTTGTTACCTCTGGGGAATAAAATGGAATGCCTTATAGCCTGTAATTAGTTGTAGCCTGTAGTGTAGTAAGTTCGTAGTAGCTTCGTGGATAATACCACGAAATTATGCTGAGTGTAGTCCTTCTATACCAAACCCTCAAACATAATAAAATTTTGACTGAATTGCTTCCATATTATTTAGTATTTAGTTTTCTGTTAGTCTGTAGTTATAGGTTGTTTTGTGTAGGTATAATCTTTTGTAATATGTGTGTTATCTAGAGCTAGATCAGTGATTCCTCACCAGTAGTCACCGGAACGCGAAAGATTTAAGTATTTTACCTACCTAATCATTTCAAATAACACTATTATTTTCTCGTCACGCGGACAGTGCAACACAGTAAATACCTACTAGCTTTTACAATAAATACACAAATAATGCTGTCTTTCAGTTTATTATGTTAAAAGTTGCGATTATAATTTATTGTTAGATTAACACAGATTTTCTTTCACTTTGTGGTCCCTGTTAACTTAAAAAAAGTCAAGGTCAAATCAAACCTTTTTTGAACAGGTTTTTTTTTGTTCAAAAAAGGTTGGGGAACCCTGCTTTAGATCGAAACGCATCAACGCAAGTATTAATTAGGCGGCGAAAAAAGGTAATAAAGTGGTGTCTGTCTAGCCAGACGAATACTTCGGCAGTGGTATATAGCCAGACGCGAAAGAGGGAAGGAAATTAAACAGGAGATGGGCAGTAACATACTTCCCGATAACAATTTCAAATAATATAAGACTGCGGTTGCCGACCCGCTCACCAAATGTGGCAACCATAGCAAGATTCCACTTAGTATGGCAACCATGGCAAGATTCCCCTTATGAGGCAATTTATTCAGAAGTCCTATCAATCAAGATCAACAGGCGACTTTTAATAGGCTGTAATGATGATGATGACCATGAATATAGTCTTTTTATATTATAAGGGTGACAAACGAGCACACAGTTTAGTTGATAAGTGGATGCTGTGGCCCATAGACATTCACATTATTATCCTCGTTTGAGATTCATAATGCAAATGCGTTGTCGCCGCTAAGGACTAAGATGGAATTATTTTAATTATTTATTAAATCGTTTCCAGTAAAAAGGGTCTCCGGTTCTCTACACTCACCATATGAAACACAACAGCATTAAGCTGCTATTTTACGCTGGTATTCTGCTTGCAACATAATATAGCTGCAGTGTGGCTCTACCACGTATAAAATAAAGTCTGTTCAACGCTACCGAAACTTAACTCTGCCATATATACGAAGGTCTGTAAGACGTTTCTTTTATATATATATATATATATATATATATATATATATATATATATATATATATATAGCAGCCTTTGCTCATGCCCATCCCAAATCGCCTTCGAAAGCTTCAAGCTGTTTAAAACAAATTTTGTGCCGAATCGCAGGCGCTTTCTATTACATGAGTAACGTGAATCTACAGTGCTACTTGAAAAGGCCAATATTCAGTCGTATTTAAAGTAAAAAAAAGTAAATCAAAATTCTTTAGGAGCGTATAAGTACTCCATTTTGAGGGATGCAGATTAGATGTCCAAAAACCATCGCCTATGTCCCTATAACGATACCATAAAGAAATTTATTTTATACGTGGTAGAGCCATGCTGCAGCTATATTAGTAGTATAGTTGTAGCACGAATGGGCCGGCTCGACCGGGGAGGGACCACGCTCTCACAGAATACCAGCTTAAAATAGCAGCTTAAAGTTGTTGTGTTTCGTATGGTGAGTGTAGAGAACCGGAGACCCATTTTACTGGAAAAGAGGCATTCCATCTTAGTCTTCACGGGTGACAACGCATCTGCATTTTGATTTGCAAGCGAGGATAAATGTAGATGTCTATGGGCCGCAGCAACTACTTACCATCAGGTGGACTGTATGCTCGTTTGTCACTCTATCCTATAAAAAGAATTTATAAGATCGGACCTCTCAACCGCGGAAAGTGTGACCCACGCCAGCACACAGAACAGACTGCAGTTGGCGTCGCCCTTAATAACTCATAAGTACTTGAGAATATGTTTCGGTGACGTTGTAAAGGCAGCAAAAACCAACTATAACGCAAATTTAAAAAACACTGAGAACCTCCTAACTCAGCGGAAGATCTCCCCAAACCCACTTCGGCTAAAGTGGTTAACTTTCAAAATAACATAAAGCCTGCAAACTGCTTTCACCATAGTTAAACATTGCTAACGTCTACCAAGCAAGTAGATTGGATTGAGACTTCCAGTTTATTCTATATATTTATCTAAAAGGCGTTACAAGAGAACATTTTCCCGCTTTTTACAAGAGAAAACGTTTACCTCACACTAGGATTTTCTTCTATATCGTGGAAATCTGGAATAATTATTTGTAGGTTTCACAAATGATTGTTCTGTGCGGAATTCGAACAAGTGACCCAAAACGTGGCTAAGTCAAATCCTTGAGAGTGCACCTATGTTCGCACATACACTCTGGCACTACAATCCTGTCCTGCGCCGATGGCTAGCCTCCGTTGAGGCTGGCCGTCGTGACCGAAATTCGGTCTGGAGGACATTACATTATCATTTACAGAGTAATTTATCTTGAATCTTCAATATTGTGATTTGACGTTTTATTTATCATCATTATCAGCCTAAAGGAGTATACATCTCCAAAGTTGATAGTCTTTTTAGTAACATTTTATTTTAATTTAGTCAGTGAGGGCTAAAAATCTTCCGCTCACCAGATGTCGCTAGTTGATACTGAGATGAAGTTCTTCGTAACACAGTGTCATTTAATTAAGAAGTTAGTTTTAAATATAAATTTATCTGTTTCTAGAGTATTGTATTAATACACAAAACATTTACTCTATAATTGTATGCACATATTTAACTACTTTTTTTTAATTTTATTTGTTTTATGTATATCTAGGTTTATTTCTTTTTAATCTAATTCATATAAAATATAATTAACAGTACAGAAAGAAACATTAACCTTTACACTTTTCGAACAAATTAACTTCCCCGCTGTGAAATCTGTCAAATATTACACTTCATTTTTAAGTGACGCCGCCCTGGTGTCAGAAGTCTTGGATTATAGAAAAAAAAAACGATTAAGAGCGTAAGGTTAAGTTAATCTTTAAAATTTAGAACACTGTGATCTTCGCTACCTTATGGTCACTATGTAAATAATTATGTGTTACATTTTTTAATTATTTATAATAACATCGGGAATTTAAAATAACTTAATATACGCGATAAAATCCGTAAAATTAGTTTTATTTAAATATAATAAGGGTGATAAACGAGCACATAGTACACCTGATGGTAAGTCTATGATGCCTATAATTGTTGTACTTACAATTATTCAGTTGTTTCAAGCTGGTATTCTGTAAGGGCGTGGTCCTAGCTCCTAGCTCAGTCAAGCAGTCATTCGTGCTGCAGCGTATAATATACTCGTAACTGCAGCGTGGTTCTACCATTTAAAATATATTAGATACATCAGTAAACGTCTCACATAAATAACGTGATTCAAACATATTGTTCAAAAATTAATAAAAAACTATGAGGGATTAGTATAGATTAAAATGCAATTATTCAATATATTTATAACGATTTTTATTTCTTGTTAAGTAAACTATAGAGTAAAGTAAATTGCACCAATGTTGAAGCTAACTGAATATGTTTAATCGCGTCCATTGTTTTTTTTTGCAATACGCATGCTTGCAACTCCACAGCTTTCAGCATTTTAATGGGTCCAATAATGGCGTTCTAGTTGCTGTAAAAATATAATCAAATCATAAATAACCTTAGCTGTGTAAAATTAGGTTAACTTCAGGAATTGTTTTGTAAGAGCGATTTCAGGCATAATTTCTCCTACGAGGTCACTGACCGCACTCTTATCTCGTATGCATGTAAGTGTGCACGTGTCGCGTGCATTTGAGCGCTACGCCTGCGCCTATTGTAGGTAGTATTACCAATCAATTACGCGTTTATAAGACTTTTTAACGCTATATCTATGTAATAGATATTTACTTATGAAATTGCCGTTCTGCAGTACTGGCCATTTCAAACATTGAGATATTATGTACTACGTACTAGAGGCGACACTGCACTATGTTACGCTGTTCCATTCAACTGCGGCAATGTCACCGCACTTTAATCAGTCGCTCGCTAGGCACTTGTAGAGATGTCACGTGTTGTGTTGATTTAAAAAAAATATCTTCATAAAATATTGCCGGTTTGTGTTCTTAGATATTGCACAAAAAATTCACGAAATGTTAGTAAAAACCAAGGAATCACTTTTCATCGGTAAGTAAGATACTTAAATAATAAAAAACATTATAGATTAATAATTAAAAAGTTATTTCTTTGGCGCCAACTTGTGTCATGGAATATAGATTATGAAATGAATTTGTTCAGATACGACATTTCTGTGAGCAAGTGTAGCACGATCATATTATGCACATTTTTTTTTGTAGAAATAAATATACCTAAGTGTTTATAATTAGGTTAAATTTCTTACGTTTATATTTGCTGATTATTCTTTTATTTTATTTTTAGGTTTCCACGTCCAAGCCACGAAAACCGAGAGAAGTGGATTAAATTCGTCCAAAATAATCGTAGAGATGTGGTTAACAACAAGCCATACATACATTTGTTCCTTGCATTTTAAAGAAGAGGATAAATATAGTACGATGAATTCAAAAATTAACAAAACTTGTATTGTTTAAAGGCACTTAATTAAATACCTAATATATATTTTTACAATAACATTTATACATCTTATTAATAGAAATTAGTTTTCAGCAAAAAACAACAAATAAGTGTATATACATATAATTCATGTGTAAACAGAAATGGTAGAAGTTTTTAAAGTTTTACTATGTTTTCTCACAGTAATTCATAAGGCATAATATAACTAGTATCAGCTCTGTGTCCATGCCTCACGCAAACTTAGGTTAGGGCTTTTGGGGACCCAGTTCTAGATTTAAATAAATATATTTCATTAGCTTCGATTCCTTCCAATTTATATAGTTACCTTATAAAATATTTATATAAAATTGTAATTAAAATGCTATTGTGATAATAATATATATTATCATATTAATTTACTTCATATCATGCAAAATAATTGACAAATTATTAAAAATTGAACTCGTTTTAATAAATTAATTAACAATATATGTACTCTAAATAAACAATAATTAAATACCTACTTATAATTCTACCTACGCATAATCTATTATGATAAAAAACCGCGCATGCGCGGTAAGACTAATGCGCAACAACATAGAGTAGCGCACATGTTTTGTTTGAAATAGCTGTTCTAGGACGTAAGTACATATTACTTCAATGATTTCAAATCAAAATTATTTTTGTTTGGCTAAGAATTCTAATTTCAAATTAATTTTATTTTAAAAACATGGAATTCTTTTTTCAAAATTAGTAATTTTTTTATTGATTAGCGTTATCATCGCAATTGAATATTTTTCGTCATCATTGATACGTTAAAAATTCGAGTAATTATGGAGTATGAGTACCGTCGTGACAGCAACGAGGCACAAGCGGCACGCAACATCAACTACCTATACGGAGCGAATACTACAAACGAACGCACCAGCTGTTATTGGTTTGCCCGCTCCCGTTCTGGAAGTTTCGACCTGAAAAATGAACCCTGTCGTCGGGCGAGTCGACAATGACGAATTAAAGGCGATTGTGGAAGCTAATGATACTCAATCTACGGCTAAATTAGCAGCAACTTTCGACGTTAGCATCAAAACAATATAGTTCTGTGTATAATGTGTCTACTTATCTGTCTCCATAACCAATAATCCTAACACCACTAGGGTTAAATAATATTTAACATCTTTAATATTATGGATTTCCGCAAAGTATTGCATAATATTTTCGGACTTATCCGATAATGTAATTGTAATATGGTAGCTCAGTCGTCTGTATGTGTATTACTCGCAAGCGCACATTATTATGCAACGCTTATGGGGCGGTTAAGCCGCTCTATCAAAAAGCACATCAAAGGTTTATTTATAGTGTAAAAGTTATTGTTTGAGTTTCAGGCCGAGTCGCGACCAATGGGTAATGGGATAATGGCACCCTAAAAAGTAAGAGGATGCTACTGAAAACTCTTCATAAAGTATTTCACAAACCTGTATTTTTTATACCGGTAATCCAAATGACGTTAAGTTTAATTACTCGTATGACACCTCAAAAATATATGAAATGGTATGCATTTATGAAAAGGCCTTGTAAAATGGTTAATAGGATATAACTTTAATAATTAATTGTAATTACTGAGTATATAAAATATGTAAGTAACGTAATTACTAATTTACCCCTGGGAGCAGTAAAGCAACAAGACCGGTGAATACCTTGCACCATTATCATCATAACGAATAATCGTACAGTCCATCAGTAGAAATAATTTTGTGTACGTGGTAGAGCCATGCTGCAGCTATATTAGTAGTATAGTTGTAGCACTAATGGGTCGGCTCGACCGGGGAAGGACCACGTTCTCACAGAATACCAGCGTAAAATAGCAGCTTAACGCTGCTGTGTTTCGTATGGTGAGTGTAGAGAACCGGAGGCCCTTTTTACTGGACAAGAGGCATTGCATCTTAGTCCTCATGGGTGACAACGCATCTGCATTTTGAGTCTTTATTGAGGATAGATGTAGATGTCTATGGGTCACAGTAACCACTTACCATCAGGTGGACTGTGTGCTTGTTTGTCACCCTATCCTATAAAAAAAAAACTTCTTTTGAGAGTTGTATGCGATGGCCAATGGGTTACATATAACACCAGTAAGGGTTACTATTGGTTAGCCTCTCAGCCGGGTGCAGAGGTTCAAGAATTTGGGCTTACTTATAACTTGGAGGATAGAACATAGATAGGACAATGATAAGAACATTGAGAGGGAGAATAGATCTGACATATGCATAGACAGACATAGACATAGATAGACTGACTGTCTGCTGCAACATGCTGGTTCGCAGTAGCAAGGAATGTAGATTGAGATTGTATGGCTATATCCAGAAAAACGCATTCAGAGGGATTATATGAACCTAAAAGGTTGTATTGGTGATTTTAATGATAATAATTCACACACATACTCGTTACGGTCGCGAAACATATTTTGTTAAACGTACAACCTGACCCTGACCTTTAAATTAAAAAAAAAAACGTAAGATAATTTGAATTTCGCGTTTCCGGGGGTTGCTGTGGCTCATAGACATTTACATCTATCCTTGATTACGAAGCAAAATACAGATGTGTTGTCACCCGTGACGACTAAGATAGAATGCCTCGTTTGTAGTAAAAATGGTCTCCAGTTCTCTGCACTCACCATACGAAGCACAGCAAAGTTCAGCTTCTATTTTACGCTGGTATTCTGTGAGAGCGCGGTCCTTCCCCGGTCGAGCCGACCCATTCGTGCTACAACTATACCAGGAATATAGCTGCAGCATGGCTCTACTACGTATTAATGCATATGACTTTCTTTCTGACACGCGCAATGACTTTAATATGTATCGGCGCTTATTTAGGAGTAGTGAACCGTGTAATTAATGATAATCATTGGAACGTATTAGCAATTGCATAACCATGTAGAGGGATTCTTTTTTTGAAGCCTATTGGAATGTCCTATAGTTGACATCTACAAAAAAAAACATAAAATCTAAAAAAAAAACTTTAATAGTAGTTTAGTAGTAGTAGCATAAGATTTATAATAATGTTAAGTTGAGCATTATAGTGAGCTTTAGACATAATTTTCAATATTCTAGCCAGAGCTAATCACTACATTTATTTTGTCTAATTTTAAGAACATTGTATAAAGGAGCCAGTTTAAGCTATTGGAATACTTCGTATGTTTACTAGGATTTTAGTACGGGTTTTCTTAACTATTATTTATTCTATGGTACGGGTATCATATTATGTAGTTCCAGCTCAATAAAAAGATTTGGAACAAGGATTTTATTTATTTCCACGTACATGGAATAAATTAAAAGTAATAATAATACATATTATTACTTAAAACATACCCTTAACTATTTTTTAATAAAATAAAAAAAAATGTCATTATGCATAATGACATTTTATTTATTATCTTTTTTTTCTCTCCACATTATAAAAGATATTCTCCTGTATCGTGAAGGCGGTTAACATACAACATAAATTGCACTAGGTTAACATACAACATAAAGGCACATCCAGACTAGAGGCAATTATTTGTAAGCCGTATAAAGACTTGTTCCGTGCTGGATTCGAACTCGCTGCTCAACCAAACGCTTAACCACTGCAGTACCGACCCATCAAAATCATACCATTCTAAATTCATCAAGCTTAACATTGATTTATATTCGGCGCTTCGTTTTTACACACGGAACATAATTGTTACTTCTGGAACACATTACAAAGACAAGGTTAGAAGACAACCTGACAAGTATTAAATTGCTATACGAGGTAGCCCAGACCCCAGTTAATTTTACTCCATATATTATTAGCAGGTGGCACTAATCAGTTCTACAACTCAATATAAAAGCACGGACACAAGACTGTTCTTTGCTTTGAGAAATAGCTCTACAGAAGGGCGCGAAGCCCAAATACATGGGTGAACAACCTCTGAATGCTTAGTGGAGACATTTTATTTTTACCATATATCTCGTCTACGGTCTTCATGTATAGATAAAAATATCATCTATTTATTTTAGTATTTATAAATACTACTTAGTTAATTTGAAAATCTTCTTCTATATTATAATAAAACTAACACGACGTCTGTCTGAACACGCATCACGCAAAAACCTGTGAACCGATTTGGAGGACTTTCACTGGCAGATAGCTGATGTTATAAGTAGTAACTTAGGCTACTTTTATTTTAGGAAAATAATTAGAGCTCCACGCAAATAAATAAAACCCATGAAATACATACATTCCACGAGGGTGAAGTCACGGGGAACAGCTAGTATACTTATAAAAAAAATTGCAAGGGAATGTAAATTCTTATTGACATATATCTAATTAAATTGCTACTCTTGGAAGCGCAAGGGAAAAAATGACTTTCATTACAAAATTTTTATCTCATTTCGTCTTTGACTGCTGGGCTAGGTTTTTTTTTATGAATTAACTGTGACAAGCGAGCACACAGCCCTCCAGACGGAACTACAGTCCACCTACAATTATCCTAGATTAGGAAGTAAAATGCATATGCATTGTCACCACTGAGGACTAAGATTAAATGTCTCGTTAACAGTAAAATGGTCTCCGACTCTGCTTACACACCATACCGGACACAGCAGCATTATGCTGCTATTTAACGCTGGTGTTCTTTACGAGTGTGGTATTTTCCCGGTCGAGCCGACCCATTCGTACTGCAGTTACTGCAGCATAGCTACTGACTAAAAATGAATCTATAACACCGCTCCCAATTCCAAAGATTGGTGTTGGGGCGCGGTATTATCAATGTGTGCGTGACAGCTTTGTAAGTATTCGTAAGAGCAACTCTTTCAAGAAATAGATGCCGAATGGCACTTTTATTGTAAATACCTATGTTTGCAGTGCACTTAAAATGGTGATGTCGTTATCTTGAAGTAGATCAGAAATTCAATCGAGGAAGGACGACGCTCTTACGAGTAGGTACATAATACCAGCGTAAAATAACAGCATTTTGTATGGTGAGTGTAGAGAATCGGAGACCCTTTTTAGCATTTTACTAACTACGAGGCATTCCATTTTAGTCCTTAGGGGAAAAACGCATTTACTTTTTTATTCTGAATCGAGGATAGATGTAGATGTCTATGGGTCACAGCATCCACTTACCATCAGATGGGCTGTGTGCTCGTATGTCACCCTTATTCTATAAAAAAAAAATTGTGAAACGTGTCGCAAATTGCCAATCCTAAATTATCCAGACGCGTGACGTTAAGCAGCTCATTTAATATTCCCTCGACATATTTTTATTTCCTCAAACATATGAGATATGTGAATACAACAGTAATTACAAATTAATTGTAAATTATCACAGTACAAGACCGCCGCGACCGGTCGACGTACGAACAAAAATACCGGGCCGTTATCACTATCAGTCTAATTATAGCAGAGCAAGGACCTCGGCTGCTCGAGTCAAGGGTACGTTCACTCATTCCCCAAGTTCAAAGGTTATGAAGGTCACGGCTGAAACATTCTCTGACTGAAATTGTTCGTACGAAGTTGACGTTTTATTTGCCAGTCTATTGTTTCGGTCTGACCTTGAACTGGGACTCAATCGGTTACATAAAAAATAAAAGTTATTAATACGAGTATAAAAATTCGTACTCATTTCTTTCATTTTATATTATTCCTAAATGTTTTTCTCTGCTTAGTCTAGTCGTTAATTGTGTTGGTGGACTGCAGTAGTACTATCAGAAGCCCATGGAAACCTGCAGCCGACCACAAACGCCTACGCCGCTACAGGTGCGTTGTCACACCTTACAACAAAGATGGAATGGTTCCTAAAATGTAATTATACTGACTGTTACCCTTTAAACCAAAATACAAAATGTGTGCACGCCTACCTATCAGCAGATTTTTATGGTACAACCAGAAGGATAAAGCTGAGGAGTCTACTACATTATTGCTCATACACGAAATCTTTATTTTCACTGTCTTAACTTTCTAAGGGTTTGTAAATTGAAAGGCAATTTGTCATCGCCATGGGTAATAAGATGGCTTGTTCTTTTCTTGCCTTAAACTTGTTTGAGTATAGCCATTCAGCCAAGGGTCACAGCCTATATTTACTATCAGGTAAACTGTGTGCTTATAATATGTTACCCTCACTTACATTAAAAAAATAACGATATGTTTACATGAATGATAAGTCATCTAAAGGTATACAATTGCGAATGGTATTTACATATTATTTTGTTGTGAACTCAGCGCGTTGACACTAGCCGCAGGAATTATTCCGCATAAATGTTTTTCCGTTGGCCTCTTGTGACGTGATCGCGTATTTCGAGCGCCTGGATTCATATGATTATGTATTTTCGATCGTTGCGTATCGTATCGACAATGGTCTTCCGGTTCTCTACTATGACGTTGTGCGATTGTATGCGTGAATGCCCGTCTGTTCGTAACCGCTTTTGCATGTTTGCGTGCAGGATCGCGTTACAGCTGAAACTCGGGGCGCCTGCCGAAAAGTGCGGTCAACGACCCGGACAGGAGCGCGGTCGTATAGCGCGTCTAAACCATCTTGGTACTATGTCTAACGCGCTCAGTTCAAGGTTTTGTTGTATTGACTTATTTTGTATGGAAAATTTATACCCATAAAATAATTATTATAATAAGATTTCTATATGAATGACAATGTCAAGTAATTGTCAATAGTATTAGTGCCCACACTGATTGGTAATTGGGATCATGATTACCAATGTGAGGGTATTTCTACGCTTGCCAATATGAAAATACTTTAATTATTAAATGATAACTAGCGTATTGTCGAAAATATTATATCTACATTCAGCAGTGAACATAAAAGGTTGTTGGAGACAATGATGATTATTATTTACCAAATACACACCTACCCTTTATTTAAATTATGTTAAATAGTTTAATTTAATATTTTTTTGTAATATTGATAATGTCATAAAACAAAAACTACAACGAGTATGTACTCTAAACGAACAATCAATCATGCACAAACAACACATTATATGCTATTGCAACACAGCGTTTAATTAATTGTTATTAATTATTTATTGTGTATTTTGTAAAAACTTATTACATGATTTTACAAGTTACAAAACGGATAAATATCTGTTTTTAAAATAAATTAAAAAGAAAAAAACATGACATAATCTCTACTAAATACCGGGGAACTCGTGAATAAAAACAAAACGAGTTCTTGTTATCTGCTCAAGTACCAAGCGCGCGTGTCGCCGTGTGACGCGCGGTGATATATTTGGTGACATTGAACCGAGTCCATTGCCAACGACCTCACTCCTCGGGGAAGCTCGGCGGTTTGCGTAATCGCTCCTGCGTACGGATACGAAACGCGACCCCGGCGTGCGCACACTAACGCGTACGTACACCCAGGGTAGACAAACATTACTCCTTTGATTTAAATAAGTTGAAAGCATTTAAGAGCATATTATATTAAAAAGTAAAATAAATGTCCAATTGTTAAAATTAATCTTAAAATTAGCTCTGAAAATTGCTTCTAGTAAGGAATCTTCATGAGAACTATAGTTCTGCAAAATCCAGTGATAATTTGCTGCAATATTATTGTGCAATATTTATTTTAACAACAAAGAGGCATGTATGTTTATAACTTAGTCTTGACATGGGCATATCCCAAAGCAGAAGGATTTATTGTAATTGTTACACTTCACAAGTCGATTGTCATTACACAAAAGATCTTCCAGCTAAAGCACAGTAAAAACACGCAAAAAATACTTAGCTCGTGTACCGTGTACCAGTTGTAAATACATTACTTACTTTAGGTCCCTGATTGATATTACTTAATGTTTCATCTCTTTTTTCATTTGCCCTAATTTGATTTTCTGCTGAAATAAATCTAGAAACTAGAAGATACATAACACAAATAAAAGGTTATGAGCTCAAAGTCCGCGGTAAAAAAACACCTTATATTATACTACGTATTAAAATAAAATAAAACATTTCTGAAAAACTCCTAAACAAATGGTACTCGTATGTTCTAAACATGTTTTAAATGTCTACATAAAACGCTGTGTCAATAAAACGCCAGGGTGCCTTTTAAAACGATCGCTGCCAAAGAAGCAATTAATTTGGGCCCCGCTCAACGCAGGGAGCGCGTCGCACGCTCTCTTCATTTTAAGTAGTTAAAAAACAATTGAACTCCTTGCCAAGTTAACCGTATTTTATAGGCGTATAGTAAGTAATACCAATAATGAATTTGAATAAAAATTGTTTATCATTATACAGATACATACATTTGTTACCTGTAAACAACATTTTAATAGGATTTTTTATTGATTCTTTTAATCCTTTTAAAAATTTAATATAATAATTTTAAAAGTTTATTAATCTTTTAATAATGTATAATTTTTTAAATCCTTTTACATATAAAATGAAACGATTTTTTAAATAACTAAAATTGTCGTGTTTTGCATAGAAGTTTATAATACAAAATTTGATTCAGAAAAAGGTTATCATCTTTTTTAACCCGCCAAATCAAAAGTATAGTAACCGTTACTTCTGTGAAATTCTAATGTGTAAAATTCATGCAATCATTCCTAAGGCATCCGATAGATGGCGGAATAAACATCGGTAAACCTTTCCAGACTGAGGTCGAACTCTAGTTGCAGCGAATAAAGCCCGCTGATGGGAACGAAACTGATGTTGATGTGATGACAATGCAGTTTTCTGATTTAAAGAATTGCGATTAGTCGAATAGAATTGACAACCTAGCATAGTTGCTAAGGGCTTACAGCGCTGACAGTCGAGGATTCAGTTACCGCTCGGAGCAAGATGTGGTGCGACCTAAAAATAATTGTTCTGGATTTGAGTGCTTTCTTTTTAACTAAAAATTTATGTGAAAACGCCTCCGAGAAATCCTTACCTTACCTAGACCTTAATAATAATATGTAATGTATGTTTGAACATTAAAATATTTTCTATAATAATATACTATATAATGTATATAAACTATGCATCACCAATACCACTAGTTATGATGAGCAGATCTGTTTCGAAGAGATCATAAGTTCGCCAACGGATGCTGAAAATTGAATGTGAATGTAGGAGAGGCCGATGTTCTTTACATCGGAAGTATAAAATACCTTCATAATACTTTTATTTTATTTCTTCCGCATCACTTTCATGGAAATATTTGCCAAATAATTTCACTTTAATATTTATTAATCTCGCACCACGTTTTTCACGCACACAATTGTAAATATGTTTTTTTTTTATAGGATAAGGGTGACAAACGAGCACACAGTCCACCTGATGGTAAGTGGTTGCTGTGGCCCATAGAAATCTACATCTATTCTCGTTTGCGAATCAAATTGCAGATGCGTTGTCACCCGTGAGGACTAAGATGGAATGCCTCATTTCCAATAAAAAGGGCCTCCGGCCACCTGCACTCACCAAGCGAAACGCAGAGGTAAACCTCTACTTCACGCTGGTATTCTTTGAGGTCGTGGTACCACCCCGGTTCGAGCCGGCCCATCCGTGCGACAGCAAAAGCTGCCGCGTGGCTCTACCACTGTTAAAATTAAAATATAAAAATATAAAAGAACATGTCTACCTTCATCGGCGGCAAGGAGCTGCATAGTTACAAAATTAAGTAACGCTTAGTATTGTAGTCGTAAATGTAGAAGATAATAATAATAATAATAATAATGTCCTCCAGACCGAATTTCGGCCACGGCGGCCAGTCTCAACGGAGACTAGCCATCTGCGCAGGACAGGATTATAGTGCCCAAGTGTATGCGCAATCACAGGTGCACTCTCTATTCCCTTACTGTCATAGCCCGATGGGACGGTAAACCGACACGACCGGAGAGAGTTCAGGCGCAGGACCAACGGCTTTACGTGCTTTCCGAGGCACGGGGGTGAAACACCGCCAACTTCCTGACTCCGGGCAGCTACTGAGAATTTCTTGATGGAAAAACTCAATAACTGATTTTTTTTAGCCCAATCCGGGATTCGAACCCGGGACCTCATGATCAGCAGTCGCACTACTACAACCAACCAACCAGGCAACCAACGAGGCAGGCAGAGAATGTAGAAGATACTATTCTAATCCACCTATGGACTAATTACAAACTAATTCGACGACAGTAATTTTAAACATACATGACTACAAAATCCGAAATAAATGAGATTAGATTCAGACTGATTATTTCTATAGAAATATGTGTTATTGTTGGTTGAGATACTTAATGCAATATGTTTAAACAATAATTTTCTTTAATTGTATTGTTTTAGCTCGAGGGGGAAATTTCATTGCACACTATCAATAATAATAAAATGCTGTAGTAGTACATGAACTTCAAAATAAATTAATATACTTGTAAGTTTGAAACGAATATTATCAAAATCGAAGCGAATGAACTCCTTAGAGCGGAAATTGAAATTGCAACGTAATTCTAATCACATACGGTAAGTTTGACGACCTTATTTAGTAGATAATATTGTAAATTATAATCTAGTTATACAATGAGAAAAATAAAATAGAGCTGTCAAAGTCGAGAAGGCTTGCTATTTGTATGACGTACCATTATAAAAAAATGAGCAAAATCATATTATCATTTTTCTTAATAGGCAAAGGTAATTTTGCCAACGGAGAATCTTTCTCTTACAAAAATTTCTTTAACATTAAAATATGTACATCGAATGCCAACTGAACTTTAATTGCTCGGAATTCTAATTACGTAATAATCACATTTCGCTGAGACAACAGGACTGAAACGTTTATTTTTGTTGTTTTTTTTTAGTAAATAGGAAGTAATTTTTTTTACACTCACGCAAAATTATGCAAATTACATACAAGTATATATTTTATGTAGTCAATGTTGTCCTATACTGATGATTCAACATGTTTCGTAAACGTGTAAAGAAAGTCAAGGCTTTGCAGAGGGCACAGCGGTAATAACAGAGTGCACTCGCCTAGACCGCAACCACTTTCACTGTCGCCACCACTGTCCACGGTCATCGAACGAAACCGTTAGCATCTTGTCAGCAAACTGTCGTGCTGTCGTTTGTCTTGCAAACGTTTTCTAATTTCATCAATTTTGCGAAATAATAATTAATTAATTGCAATCTTTATTATGATTAATGGTACATCAGTATTCACTATAGGTTCAGAATATATTATAATATATTCAGTATAGTATATAGTCTAGATATTTGTAGACGATATGTAGAGATATTTCCTGTCGTTGGGTAGATTTTCTTTATCTGCACACACTGAAGAAATTAAAAAGTGGTGCAATGAAGAATGTATGGAACCTGTTGAAAGAGTGACTCACGGAGAGGAGGAACGGGCACGTGTGCGGTTACGTTGCGTGAGGACAGCGCCAGGTCGAGAGAGGGTCCGATTCCCGGCGGAAGGGTCCCGGAGGAATGAACCAGGCGGGGTGGCGCGGCACTGTGCCGGTCAGTCACCGTTCCGACGGCGTGCCGTGCGCTCGCTGTTGCGTCGTCTCACCGCTCCCATTGTTCCGAGTTACCGACACCTTCCATGTTTAGCTGCCTGCCTGGTACGCAGGGCATATTTCCCGTATGAACCTATGACGTGATATATCATATATATCACACAGTTTTGTGTCCTAAACATTTTTCAGTGGATCGTGGACGTATATGTGTAAAATAGTGGAAAGTGACTTGCGAGCAAGGATTTTCAGTTTAAAGGATACTGTTGGTGATGCAGTTGTAGACACCGGTTCGTTGAGAAGTCCAGGTCAAAGCTCTGCTTTAATTATATCAATAATCTGTAATTATGGAATTCTTAAAATATAAAATACTTAAAAATACTTTAGTTTTTAGTCGTAACAATCAAACTGCGTAGATTTTCTTAAAATAACATCGAGTAACTTTCCTTCAAGTGCTTTTTACAATTTGCCATTTGAAGCCCAACACGTTCATTAAAGCAAAAACAGAAGTTTCTCTTATTTCTTTACCGTGTGCAGTATTCCTCGAAGTTCAGCTATTTATGTCTATTTTAAGAATATAACTTATCTTACAAAATTTTAAATCTGGTAGATACTTTTCAAATATTCTTCCGAAGCGTTATTGTTGTATATATTTTGCATTCAGTCCACTTGTTAATTTAATATTATGTACAATTTAAATTAAAAAACGGCTAATTTGTAAAGATCTTCAACTGCAGGAACATTTTAAGTCATTATATTATTTGCGAAACACTAGGTTTTTGTGTAATTTTTGGCGTTTCTTCAAAGATTCTTACATATTATAGTTGAGAAAACAACATTGCCAACTTTCAGACGATTCTATTTCTATTGTACTTTCTGTCCCTTGATTATATGGAAGTATGCCATATATGCGGAATAATATATATACGGAAGGAAATAATATTTATGGTTCCATTTTCAAAAGAGTAATTATGAAAATTTCAAATGGCGGTGAGAAAAGCTGATTAATTTTGGGGGAGCTATTGATAAAAAAAATTGGCAAAATCAGATTCCACTCGTAACGGCTCGTATGTGCCATAGTGAAGAAGCAAGTCTAGATATTGTTCTAAGATTCATGCGCAAAGCTATTTTATGCCAACCTCAGATCCAATACTGTTGTTTTTGTTTAAAAGTGACTATTAACGAATCCCAAATAATTATCGATATAGATAAAAAGATATTTACTTAGAGCCCTTATTTTAATTTTCTTTCGTGGACTTACAAGTTCTATCTAAGATAAATAACAATCTGAAGTCAAGATACAAATTCGCAGACGACCACATAACTCAGTAGCTAATGAACTTACAAACTTACCAGTTGTTCTTCGGTATAAATTTATTTATTTATTACCTAATTAATTTTTAACATATTTAATAATTATATTAAATTTCCGCAAAGTAACGGCAGATTCTATTAAGTGAAATTTTCCAGACTCTAAATTAAAGAGTCATGATAGCTATAGGGCTAAGCACTCCCCTTAAAGTAAATGAGGTTGATGAAGTGAACCTAGGTTCAATCCCCGCATACACTAATAATATTGTTAATTGCAATTTAAGAAGAAGACTTACCACGTGCTCGGCGGAAAAACATCGTGACGTGTACAGTCCACCGACACGTACTGTAGCAGAATAGTAATGCTCCATAATTTTGTCATCTACTCGCAATGCGACTTATGTAGGCTGCAACTTAACTTTACAAACCAATCCAGCCCTTGATTTATTCCTTAAGCGCTTTATGGTGTGACAAGGTGACGCTGAATTAGCGCACTTGCACAAAAACGTGCAGATAACATGCCTTGGGAAATTTAATACCTCCAAAACACAAGCACGTTTCTACACTACAAAAAGGAGCCAGTTCACCTTGGCTCCTTCTTTCCGATATGTATTACTAGAATACAGCGCCCGCTTTTAATTGTTGAAACCGAAACTTTTGGGTGGTTCATTGAATCCAAAGACATAGCAGTTGCAAGGAAGTTAGGAGTCCTTGCAAATATTGTTGCTTACTCTATATAAAGCGCAAATCCGGCGTGCATGAAGTATTGCTGCTTTATTAGGCAGGGTGCTGCAAAATACCATCTAGTAGCTTTGGACTTAGTCGAAAAACTTGAGGCTTATTGGTGACCTGAAATAATCTGGGTTAAGCCTATCTACCAGCCTCGAGTACAGGTACAAAGTAGCCAACCTTTCAGTATTTTACAGAATACATTTTGAAGAGTGTGCGGAGGAATTGCATAATTTGATTCCTCTCCCTTCCACCATCGGACAACGAGACGTTCGGCTAGTCTCCACCCACAAATAGCGTGCTTCGTATTTTGTCATGCGTTCAGCAATGAAGTGAAATATTTGGCTAGCATATGACTTCTCACCCGATTAAATTGTAGGTGCCTTGACACGTACAGAGAAAATATAGGCTTTTGAACCGGAATTTTAATCAGCGGTGGAATACTGCTGTTTCTGTCTATAGATAATACATTGATAAACACCGTAACAAATTCGCGATAAACATTGATTTAATCACTTACACCACTAGTTCGAAACCATCTGATTCAGCAGGGACCACACGGTGAACATGGGCCACAGGGTACTACGAGTATAAGTGTATCACTATATTATTATTCATATCATATATCATGGATTAATTCTACATACTGGTTCGTGGACCTATTATTTATTCTGTGATACTGGTAAAGAACATATTTTACGGATATATTCATAAATGAAATCATTTTAAGTTATAATGCGTTACTTACGAGAGAGTTAGAGTTTGATAGCATCATGAATAATACTCTTTTCTGCCGACTTCCAAAAAGGAGACGGTACTCAATTCGAGTGTATGTTTTTTTTATGTGTGTTACCTCATAACTTTGTACTGGGCGAACCGATTTCGATGATTCTTTTTTTATATGAAAGCTGATAGTTCTCGTGTGGTCCCATATGAATTTGATCAAGGTCAGACCAATGGTTATTGAGTTATTCTTAAATAACCTATATTGAAGTCACTTATATTGAAGTCGGCTGTACAAAATTTTTAATTTTAAATTATATTAGAAACGTTTCATTTAACATTACTAATTGCTGTGAGCAAGTTAAAGTTTAAGTAAGCTTAAAATGCTTGTGGTAGGAGTGGTTTACTGTGTGGTGGCGGTGTAAAAATATCCACCTCCCAAATTCATCCCGTGGGTGCCGTAATAGGCGTATGTGATATGCTAGTTAAATCTAATGGCTACCGAAAATGACGTTTAACTAGCAAGTTAACGCGAGACGTACAATACCCAGATAAGCAACGGGAAGAATGGTAAAAGGAATGGTTTAAAATAGTAGTCAAATGGTGGATTCGAATCCACTTTTCAAGTTTGCCTGAATCCTTAGTCATTAGGCTACTGTCGTGTATGCTTGTAATTCCAACAACTTTTATCTAAGAATGTTTTCAAAGGAGTATTTTATTAAATACTCTGAACTGGCATTAGTCTGTAGCTCCATGTAGGTGCTAATGTGCTTTTAGATTCTTAATCGAGGATAGGTATAGACGATGTCTTTGGGTCACAGCATCCACTTACCATAAGGTTGACTGTGTAGTATTTTGTAGATTTTACAAAAAAAGTGCATACATTCCTTACTTCTTTATAATTAGAATAAAATAACATGGTTCTTGAATTTCATAATGTATGTTTTAGGCCGAATCTAATAATCCGGTTAAGCAGACAAATGATTTTATATTAATTAGAAAGATATTTGTATTGTATTCCTTTTTATAATTACAATATTGACTAGGTTTATTCGGCTACAACTAGACGCAGTCGATTGCGGTTGGTAGATTTTCCTACTCCATAACTACCTTGTGATTTATTTATAAACATAGCCAAGTTTTAGTGTTCTTTTCCAAGATCAGCAAAACGGAACAATTATGTAATCACCTCGGTGACTGTCTGTCTGTCTGTCACTGAGGTTTTTCTCGGAGAGCGTACGTTTAAGATTGAAATTTAGCATGAATAGAAATTCTATAAAACACCTAGAAAACCCTGCGAAATATAATAAACAATTAAAACATTGCTTGTTAGTAAATGTTATTATAAATTGAGTGAATTTTTTAACGATAAATAATGACAAAGAAATAATACTTTGACTACATTATATTTCTAATTTAAGTAATTTAAATAGAATATTATTGAATGTTAATGATATGATATTTTATAATTTACTAGCTGACCAGGCAGACGTTGTTCTGCCCTTTCCGAGCGACCATTTGCTTTCCCAAAAAAACTCCTGAAATTAGCAATAAAAAAATTGAGGGTCACTTATCGGGATAAAAACTATCCTATCTCTCAAGTTGGACCAAACTGCACACAGTCTGCAAAATTTTTTTGAAATCGGTTCTATCTGTTGAATACTTACGGCAACACGTGGTGGTTATACTACTAAATTGTAGCTTATATTAAACGTTTGTATTTTTAACATAGTGCCATCTATTAAATATTTACTCAATCCAGTCAACAGATATCGTCATCTGTCAGAATCGTTTGGAGCTAATGTACGAAGTACATGTATTTCCATGGAGCTAACAGATAATTGTGACTGTCAAATAATAGACAAATAATTTTCAATAAAATAATATTGTATTGCGACTATAAATTGAGATGTGAGCTATCCTATCTTTTAAATTGGACCAAACTGCACATTGACCAAAAATTTCATTGAAATCAGTTCAGTAGTTTAGGAGTCCATCGCGGACAAACAACGTGACACGTACTTTTTATATATAAAAGATGATTAAAAGTTAGATAATACAAAATAGTTAATTCTCTAGTGTTGCTGTGCCCTTGCAAGGTGTCACATGTAAACCTATCAAACATAATATCTTAAATTTGTAATGTGAAATGCATTAAATAATTTGAATTTGAATTAGAAAATGCAGTTAACCTAATACCGGTGTCACTTTTCAGTATAGTCGGGTAGTATATGAATCTACTATCTCTAAAATTAAGATAGTGTAACGTTATTTTAGAAATAAACGGTAAACAATTATTATTTAAACAGTTGTAAGTTGATAATAGCATTTAGAAAGTTTGTTTCTTGATTGTTTTCCTCTTTTGAATTTCATTAGTTTTTGCAGTAGAAATGTTTACAACGAGGGGATAGCCAAAGAGAGGTCAAAGCTCTATGTATACTGATGCTTTTATCCCATGGGGTTTAGTATGCAACACGAACGTGTAGGCCTTGATAATGACCTAAACATTTAATTATATTTATGTATGAACTTATTTAAAACTTAAATAACGTATAGTTACATTTATAACTATGTCACAGACCATTTCTCAGAAACATTATAAGGAAAGTCGTGGGTTCGAATCCGCCATTTGCATACTGTCGTATACCACTCCTAACACAAGCTTTTTCAGATTACCTGGAATGGTTAACAGGAGTATTTGTAATGTTAATACCGTTCGTCTTTCTTAATTAAACACATATTCATCAGATGGCTTAAAACAGACCTACACTCAAAGAGTTATGGAACAGAAAAATGGAGCACTTAGTCTCTAGCCCGTATTACAGGGCTTCACGTGTCTTCGAAATATTTTTAATATTTGAGACGTGCAGGTTTTCCCCTGATCTTGTCCTTTATCGCATTTAAAATTGCAGTTTAACATTTTAGTTTATCTAAACTACTCTTCCCTTTCTTGTGGGATCCAATCGCTTAATGTTCTTCTTCTTGTACATTAGCCCCAAAAAGGTCACTGTCATACAACACATGAGTCTCTCTCATTGTGATGGCGTAAGTGAATTCATCACCGAATTCACTCAGTGGGCGTTAGAGGCGACTATGGATAATTCCAGAAAGACGGTGGTATAACTATGTCGTATATAATTAATAAATAAAACAAGCTTTTATTGCTTGTAACTTTTTAACATGCATAGTATAACACTAGTAGACTATATATTACTTAATTCTGTTTGACAATTTTAACTTTTAATTAATTGTTTTGGCAACCGGTTTTTGTTTTACAGCTTATCCTTCGACAAAGGCCTACTCTAAAGCTTTCCGTTGTGTCCTGTCTTTTGCAGTGCGTGTCCATAATGGATCAGCGATCTTTTTCATGTCTTCCCAACGTTTAGTTTGTCTACCTTTGTTCCTTTTACTACATCGCAGGTACCATTCCGTTACTAGCCTCGTCCACTTTTCTGTTCTTTCCCTTAGTATGTGTCCTGACCGTGTGCATTAACAGGCGTTTGTAGACGGTATCTATGTTTTTAAATATAGGTTTGCTCTTTATATTTTGTAATATCACCTTGTCTCTTCTTTTAACTCCAATTTCCAACTCAAGCTCTTTCGATTCCTTTCTGACATACTTGGAATTTTTGGAGTTGTTGTTCTGTTAGTGCCTACGTTTGACATCCACACGATAGACATAGAAGGCCAAATATTAAATTTGGCAGGTATCATCAAATATATGACGCATTTAACACTGCGATCACCTATCTGTTCATCACGCGTGGCGATTACAGTAATCTCCCCTCACTTATTTTTTATATAATATAATAATATTCCATTCACCAGATGTCGCTAGTTGTGACTGAGGTAAAGTTTTTTTTGTTACACAATGTTAGTTAATTGTGAAACTAGTTTTAAATAATACTTTATCATTATCTAGAGTATTATATTAATACACAACACAATGTTTCAGTGGTTTCATTTTTAATTTTTGCACTTTCTAACTCTTTTTTTAGTTTTTCTACTTTTCGTTATATTTATTTTTTACTTTATTCATTTCTAATTTATTTAATATAAAATATAACTAATTATACTGAAAGAAACATTAAAGTTCATATTTTCCTAAGAAATTATCTTCCCCGGTATGAAATCTGTCAAATATCTAAAACAGTCATACCATACCTTATTGTAAAATGGTGGGTGGCAGAAAAAGTCGTGGATGTCCTCATTCTTTTGAAATTGCATGTGTTATGAAGCTTTGATCTAGTAATCAAAAGTAGAAATTGGGAAGAGTTAGTATTAATTATTTTCATTAGAATTTTTTTATGATCCAATGTTAAATGTTTATACCAGAAGCACATAAACAAAAATAAACTCATGAAGAAAAACAAAATATAAAAAATTATACAAGTATATTTTTTATGTTACGACGCCGCTTCTTTTTAACACTTTTGTTTACTCACTCGTTTGCCATTTATATACCTACTTTTAAATCACGTCATTTTAATGAGATGTCTTGTAGTGACGATTTTATGTGTGTTTTAAAAGTATTTAAAATTATTTTATATAATTGGAATTCTTAATTCAATGTATTTTTAAAGATTTTTTAAGTTTAATTATAACTTTTTTTTAAATCTCAATGTCATAGAGGGACCCGATAAAATCCGTAAAATTTTATGTGTAGTATTCGTGTAAATAAATATAAGAAATTATTATTTCAATAAAACCCGTGATATCTAATTCGATGAACTATTTACGTCCTATTACAAAGAAAGTATATAATTAGGCAGTTAGTCAATGTTTAATCCCGCGGAAAAAAATTCCAACAACAAGGTTAACTATGAATTTCGACTGTAGTGTCAAATTTCGCGAAGATACAGTCTAAAGCGCCGCGGGTAACAGACTTATTTTGTAACAAAGACTTTTCTTTAAACTCGAGACTATCAATAAACAACGTTTTGTAATGAGACCACAACTATTTACAATCTGTAAATATCCAACAACTTTCGTAGTTTTAAGTAGAAAAGGGTATTACATAAAGGTGTACCCTAAATAACAAAGCCCCCTTCACAGGTTTTGGTAGTGCAGGGGCTGTAAACCGCTTGTTTTAAATTTCTAATCTCGGAAGCATTCCAAGTTCAAATCCTCCATTGATATTGTTAATCGCAAGTTCAAGCGGCAATTTACAGCTAAACGATAAAAAAAATCTGCAGTATTTCAACATCTAAACGGCAATTTTGCTATATGTGGACTGTTACCTTAATTTTAGGTGCACATTGCTAATTAACAAACGAGGTTTTACTCTAGTGAAAGGATCCACCAAATTCATATAATATGCCCATCTGAATATGTTTAGGATTTTTTTTAATTTACGAAAATAGTATTCTTCCACAGAATAAAGGTGACAAACGAGCTACTAATTCAAATGGCCGCAAGTGGATACTGTAGCCCATATACACTTACATTTATTCTCGATTAAGGATCATAATTTAGATGCGTTTCTACCCCGGAGATATAAGAATATCTAGTTACCAGGAAGAAGAGCCTCCAGTTCTCTACCATCACTATAAGAAACGCGGCAGAATTAAGTTGCTTTTTTACGATATTCTGTGTGTGCATTCTTGTTGTAACCATAATACAGTTCCAGAATGGCTTAAGTATTACAAACCACCAAGTGGCATTGTTAATATTGAGCAAAACTTTGAATAAAAAGGATAGTTTTGCGTAATCCCGACTGTGAGGCTATGTATGCTACCTAGTTATGTTTCCATACGGAACACACAAACATATTATATCTGTTTTATATTAAACATAGAAATATCTACGAATAAAACAAAATTTTCGTTAGACTGTGTTTATATGTATACTATTTAATTTATTATATCGTGTTACTTCTATTATAACGTCAAAATCACACCAATTAAACTGTAAATTTCTCTTTGCCCACAGTCACCAAATCGCCTTACGTTTGTTCGATTCCTGTTGAGATGAAGGAAAAAGGCTGAACAGATATAAGCGTGGTCTGCAAATAAAAATGTAAGTTTTTTTTACATGTATCTAGCAAAATATGCCCAGTATTTATTGAATTTCTAAATCTATATAAACATTTTTATACATTTATTAATTTTATCATATGATCTCAAATTGCTATGATGAGATATTTTACTAAAACAAACTGAGAACAAGACGCGACGTCGTACTAAAGTTGAAAAGAAAAAACTTTTAATAAAGTCTTTGATTAATCAAAACCGAAAGAAACTTTATCGCGCTTAAAACTTCTTCGTTTATTTTCGGTTTAATACGTATTTGTCACTATTTAATGTGTTATTTCGTTTGTTTGGTTTTCCTTATTACTTTTGGTGATGAGTGTATTGGCTTCCGCCCCCTCGGTACGCAAAACACGAGTTCACGCTGTGCTATAGGCCATTACCCCGGAACCAGAGTGAACAACTTAAAAATAAGCGTTGCCCACTCATTGATGGCAACGCCTTACGTATCTCCCCGCGTTCCCGATTTTTTTTCATGTGTAAAAAACAGTAGTAGAAAAAATGAATGTATATTAATAAATAAAAATATGATAATAAGGAAACGAAAAAAATATCGCACAAATTTCATTTGTTTTTATGAACAAGAGTATTTATAGTAAATTTTTTTGTGAACGTTACTCTCAGTGCGAGTACACTAGAATTTTCTCCTGTTTCTAGAAGGCGCCTTAATTTTAAATTTGGACTTTAATTGTGCATAAACAAACATCCAGCTTCGCTACAAATTGGTTAGCATATTTTATAAATGTAACTTAGAAACTCTGTATTGCAATTTTGATTCAATAAAAAAAACGACGGGTTGCACTCCGGTAGTGTCGGCAGAAGTGAAAACTTGAATATTAACGTTGTGCATTTTTGATATTTTGGAATGGCGGAGATTATTTATTATTATCTTATTTAATTTATTTTCATTCGAAATTATTTGTTTGGTAAACCTACACCGCACATGTGCTTATTGTGATGTTATGAAAATATAGGTTAATACTATAAAGTATAAACATATTACAAATATTACATCTATAATGTGTAAGTACATATGTATCTATATTAATAATTTCGTCAAGCAGTACACTACACTCGATCGAAACCTAATCTTAATAATAAAATTATATTAATTAATAAATAAAAATTAATTAAACCTAACTTACTTCCTCTCCTACGCCGCGCCGGCTGTCTACTCTCCGTCCGTCTTACGAATTTTCGATCGGGACACGTGACCTGACGCGAGTTTAACATTTTTTACCCATTACAAAAAAAGTGCACAACGCCGCTAAAGAAGTTTTCACTTCAAAAACCTAGTTTGACATTACTTCCTTTAATGTGCTAACATGTCACTCGTACTTGTAAAACAAATGGGAACTGTAAAATAGAGTTCGTAGATTTTTTCTATGTTATGAAATGCTCTTTAAAGTGACACAGGCTTTTTAATCGATAGCTTTACATTGAATAACACTACTTTTACGGATTTTAGTAAGTATAATTAAACGCAATAAAATCCTAAAAGTAGTTTTATTCAATGAGTAGTGTTCGCGTAAATATAAGAAATCATTGCAATAACTTTACGTTCAGCTAAAGCTAAGCTGATGTGAGTGGCTTTTTTTATAGGATAGGGTGACAAACAAGCACACGGTCCACCTGATGGTAAGTGGTTGCTGTGGCCCGTAGACATCTACATCTATTCTCGATTACGAATCAAAATGCAGATGCGTTGTCACCCGTGAGGACTAAGATGGAATGCCTCTTTTCCAGTAAAAAGGGCCTCCGGTTCTCTGCACTGATCATACGAAACACAGCAGTGGCTGCTATTTTACGCTGGTATTCTGTGAGAGCGTGGTTCTTCCCCGTTCGAGCCGACCCATTCGTGTTACAATCATAATATAGCTGCAGCATGGCTCTACCACGTATAAATCTCCGTTGAGGTTGGCCACCGTGACCGAAATTCGAGTGTGGTGGCGGCTTCAATGAATCCATTACTCCATTTCGTTTCATGGGTGTCGTAAAAGACTATTTTGGGAAACGTCAGAAGAATCTAATGACTTCCAACTGATGGCGGTATAACAAGCTCATTTACTCCAGACGTAAAATCGAGGCCTGCTGAACGTGACGAATAAAACTTTTATCTTAGATACCTTCAATAAAAGAGCCTATTCCTTTTTAAAAGGTCGGCAACGCATCTGCAATTCCCCTGTGGTGGTTCTTCTCCTTGTGGAGGTTTTCATGTGTCGAGGAGACCCTCTTTACATGGGCGGCATCTCAGGGGGACACGACCCCCGGTCCTGGGTGCTGCGTTGGCAACTTATGGGTTGGTGTGTTGCGCACTTCGCGCCATCAAATCAGGTGTCGGGATGCTCACTCATCCCCGGTGTCCCCTGTGCCGGGCGGTGGGCGTAGAAGTTCACGTGGGAGTGGTCGCCCATTAGGTGGGCGGGCATGGAGCGATGCAAGATTTTGCAGATGTGGATGTGGCCCGTTATCTGCGCGGTCGAACAACCGTCTCGCAGTACGGACCATGAATTCATAGATGGATTCGACCTTGAGGTCGCGTGCGATTACATCATTCCTGACGTAGCGACCGGCTCCCACGATCACCCGAAGCGCAAGATTTTGCTGGGCCTGCAACCTCTTGCGCTGAGTGGCCGAGATCAACGCGTACCAGGCTGGTCCTGCTTAGGTCAGCCGCGAGCGGACGTCGGTCTTGTATAGGCCGATTTTCGTTTTAGTTGGAAGTTTGGATGCCAGTATAGGATAGAGTTTCGCTCGCGCAGCTCTGGCCTGTCTCACAACGTCATCGACGGGGGTCATGCGCAGCCAGCGATCTATCTGGAATTCTAGATACGTGATAGTATTACTCCAGCCCACACTCTGCCCGCGGAGTTGCAGATTTGGTGGTGTTCTGACCAGCCTGGTCATGAAGGCGGCGGTCTTCCCGACGTTGACCGCCAGCCTCCACTTGTCCAGCCACTCAGGCAAAAGGTCGAGTACCCGCTGCAACTTCTTGGCAGCTATGTCCACCCGACGTGATGACGCGAAGCACGCACTGTCGTCGGCGTACAAAGCAAGAACAACGTCATCTTCCCACTCCTCCAGATGGCCTTGGAGTGGGGGGGTGTCTTTGGTGTAAACCACTTACAGGTGCAGTGATAGGCAGCTGCCCTGTGGCACTTCCGCTAAAATCGATCGTGCCGCCGAGACAGCCCCTTCCAGGGTGACATGGAAGCTCCGCCCCTCCAGGAACGACGCTATTAGCCGCACAAGCATTGGCGGCAAGGTGGTATGTTGGATGAGCTAGTAGACTAGCCCTGCGTGCCACACCCTGTCGAAGGCCTTCTCCATGTAGAGAAGGACCCCCACACAGATGTGGCCGAAGTTATATTCGGCCGCAAGATAGTGCAAAACGCGGGCCAGCTGTGAAGTGGTGAATTCCCCTGGTGTTGCAGTTGTTCATGGGCGGCGGTGTCACTTACCGTCAAGTGAGCCGCATGCTCGTTTGCCTCCTCTCCTATAAAAGAAACATTCCCTCCACAATGGGGCAAGTCCATGTTTAGCAGTGGACTTTTACGCTTTACTTTTACCTACGTATAATTATTCAATCTGGTTTGGTGTAATGACGAATATCACTTAATAAAGAATAACTTTTTCTAAATGTCAATCTCATCTTTACTTCTTCGGGTGCAAAACGTGTAGGTGACATAATATGAGCGATTTAATGGCCCATCGTGATAAGTATGGCCAACATTCGAGAGATGCATGCAGTGCTTTCTTGCAATTGCCTATGTGTATGTATATTATGTACGTATGTAACCTAAATTAAATGTGTGTATATTATTAATATAAATAATTATCTGTACTTTTTTAATGAATTTGTAAAGGATATAAAGATATATTATATATTAAGATAGCGTTCCGCTCCGGCTTCGCAAGGGTGATTTCTGGATTTGAACAGCGCCCCTTACAGGGTGCAGTTGTGAATCTAAACCATCCAGGGACCCATTCAAACACAAACAATTTCATAAAAATCGGTCTAGCCATTTTCGACTTTTTGCGAGACTGTTTTTTACTATTGATTTTTATATATTAGTAAAAAAGCTACATATTACTTATTTTTATCTACAATACTAAAAACTATAATAATAATTAAAAAAAAACTAAAACTAGAAACTTAAATATCATATAGTCCTACTCCCCGCGGTATCGTGCCAAGAACGCTGGCTGCGTTTCCCCGCTGAATGGCTATACTTAGCCTTTGAGCAAGGAAAGAACCAGCCCTCTTATCACCAGCAGCAACGACCAGCCGCGGATGGAGTTCCTTTAGGAACTCCACCGCACGTGGACCCCACGGACCGATAGTCTCTACTGCAAATGGCACAAATATGTGTCATATATGTGTATGTGTAAATGTATCTCTCAGAGACTCATATTTGCGCCACTTACTCAGTTCAGCTGCCTCTGATGCCGCCCCGGCTCTAAACGAGGTACCCCTGAGATGAGAGACCGCCAGAGTGTCTACGCAAGTAGCATCCTACACTAGGGCTTTACCTCTCTCCCAAGGGACCAATGTCATACCGTCGGGTCTCCTGCCATCGTCTCTTAATATTCCACAAGGCTCTAAAACCGAGGGAACATTTATAGAGACAAGAGCCCTTTGGATGACATCGTTCAAAGAACTGTGTCGTGAAAATCTACCAGCGCTTTTCTTACATGAAAGTCCGTGGAGCCCAAACTTGTCGACGCTGCTACCACAGGGACACTGATGGGGTTGACAAATCGCCGCTCCTAGTCGGATTCCTACGGCAATGCGTAAGCTTTCCGCATGAAGTAATGTACCGAGATTACTTGATGGTAAAGCGTGTAACCAGTGACTAGATTCCTTAGTCGAAACAGCTAGAAGGCGTGCCTTATCTAGGTCACTATAGAGATTATGAAACAAATCCTTCTGCACGCCCTGTACCAATGGAATATCCCACTGTTTTTGTTGGTTAACTTCCAGTGAAACATTTTCACCAGGACAGAGCGTTTGCCATGTCTGCCCTGCCTCCGTAGCAAAGCATAGGTCTGCTTTATTATTTAAAATTATATTACATAAGTCACTGACACTATGTACGGAAGCAAGGAAAGCAGGCAATGCAATGCTAGAAAGATTTCTCACACCAATGCCACCAAATTTTATAGGTAAAGTTGCTTGAGTCCAGGCTTTTTTTAAAGTTAAATTTAGAATTTTTTCTATAGCTATTTTAAGATTATTATCAATATCTTGTAAAATATCCGAACATTTCCAGACTGGACTCGAGCGGAGTAAGTATGTAAATCTAGGTACAAGAAGACAATATTTTAAAATAGTAAGAGCTATGTGGGGGTTTAATTTATACAATTTATCAACGTGGTTTAAAAACTGATCAAATTTCGTTTTTAAAACAGGTTTAATACTATCAAAAAACAACGGGGCACCTAGCAGGTATAGTGATTCCGTACTGACAGTTTTAGTCCTGGACAAATATGATTAAAATTTTGAATTAAAGTGTTTCTATGAGAAGTAGATAAATTATTGGAAAAAAATATTTCACATTTATTGCTATTTGGTTCAAGACCAATATTTTTAAAATTTTGAAAAATATGAGTAAGATCACTGAGAACGTCATCTGCTCTACCTCCCAGTGTACCGTCGTCTAGGTACCAGACATTCAGCTTGGATTTCAAATTTGAAATAATTGGTTGAATTCCCAAACTGAAAAGTGCTGGACCCAGTGGGTCACCCTGCTGAACACCGACAGCGGAATCGATAACATGGTTTTCGTAAAACAAGTTAGTATTTTGACTATAACATTGCCAAACGTAATGATAAATTTCGGGGGTATTATTAGCCACTTCTTTCAGCAAGGTTACCCTATCAATAGAGTTAAAAGCATTCCTTAGGTCAACCTTCACAAGAACATCTGCATTGGAGTTTGTTAAAAATGTACGCACTGAATGTACCGCCGCCTCACAGCCACCTCTAGTGCCAAAACCTAGTTGAGTAGGCTGAAATTTGGTCTTAAGGTTAGAGATTATGTGCCTGCAAGCTAATTTTGAAGTTAAACGTCGAAATGTGGAACCAACGGCAATAGGACGGATACCGTTATCCTTTTTTTTGAAGGCACATAATCTTGCCCCATATAAGAATGGAATGAAATTTGGATTAACATTACCAGAGAGCATAAAGTTACATAATTTTGTAATGTCTTTAAGAAGTACTCCGCCAGCGTCACCGGCAGAAGCGCTTACAAGATCTTTAAGATGTTGAGGCGTAATTCCGTCAATGCCGCCAGCAGAGCCATTCGAAAATGACATAATTGCTTCTAAAGTGTCTTTTTCCGAAATTTGTAAACATACATATTGTACTTAAATAAGTGGGTAAAAATATAATAAAAATAAGTGGGTAGTTAGTAAAAAGTTCTTTATCATTATTTAAGTGGGAATAAATTAATTTCAATTGGAAATAATTCTTTTGAAATCTCTTTCAATTCATCATTACATACATTATTTAAAAGTTCACTTACCTTTTTCTTTTTTTATAAATCCGAAATGACTAGCGAACTTACATTTCTCTTGCTAAGGGACTAATGCAATCCATGGACAGCCAACTTCAAATATAGAAACTATAAATGTTTATTCACCTCTGAGGACTAAGATTGAATGTCTTGCAGCCTATAACCAAACTGGCTCTCTTTAACCTTTACTGCTATTTGGTGGTAAAAGTAGTTTTTTTTTTATAGAATAAGGTTGACAAACGAGCTTCGAGGTCGACGATCAAGAATCAAAATGCAAATGCGTTACTCAGAAGGACTTCTGGATAGAAAAGGATTTCTGTCATCTAGTATAAATACCACATAGGCCTGATATATAAATTTGATATTTAATATACATGATATAAATACAATTAACGAAGTAAAACCTACACGAAATATAGCGCAAGTAATTTGCACATCAAACATTTTCAACGCGGAAAAGTGGAATGCCAGTGGGTATATATAATGTTCCCTTTTTAGATATAATCCGAGCTGCGAAAGTTCTCTGAACAAAATTATTCTGTGAATTGTACTCTTGCAATGACGTCCAAGCAACTACGATCTATTAACGATTGTTTTAAGAAATATAAACTCCTTAAGCGGCATTCACCGCAGTGTATTGTTGCGGGAATAATGCACTCGAGGCAGTAGTTTACGAGGTCTTTCACCCATATTATATAGGTCAGTTAGATTAGCAACGCTTCCCTGATACTAACGTTTGGGGCTTACGCGCTTAAAACATTATTTACACGGCAAATTGCATAATAACGGATGCAGTTTTTACTGGTTTTAAAATTTTTTTGACGTTAATTAACTACGTAATTTAACCCAACTTTACATAAGCAAACGCGCAATAAAAAAAAAGGTTTGCTGATTTTAAGGTAGTAGCTATCTAAAACTGTACGGACTGAAACCACTGATGACGTATTACTATAACCGTCCCTGTATTTTCTAACGACTTCAAAAAGGAGACGGTACTCAATTCGACTGTATGCTTTTTTTAAATGTGTTATACCTTATAACTTTTTACTCGGTGAACCGATTTCGATGATTCTTTTTATATTTGAAAGCTGGTGCTTCACATGTGGTCCCATATAAATTTGATCAAGGTCTGACCAATAGTTTTTAAGTTATTCTTAATAATTTATATTGAAGTCGGTTGTACAATTTTTTTATTTTTTATTATTTTATATCAGCAAGGTTGACAAATGAGCAGTCAGTCCACTAAACGTTAGATAAGATGAAAAACTAAATATACAAAATTTCTAGCAGACAAGGCTCGTTTTCCTAAGAGTCTGTCGAATTGGTACTATCTTCTTACCTACTTCTACCGCCAAGCAGCACCTATTCTTGCTATGAGATCCAGTAATTGCAAGCTGTGAGGCATTTTATCATTTTCCACGTGGTAGAGCCATACTGCAGCTATATTAATAGTATAGTTGTAGCACGAATGTGTCGGCTCGACCGCGGTAAGACCGCGCTCTTACAGAATACCAGATATTTTCACAATTACTCGTATTTCTTCTGCGACAACAACGCGCCGTTACCAGCTAGTCTCTATATATAAAAATCAATTCCCGTTTCGCAAAAACTCGGAAATAGTTCGACCGATTTTGATTATTTGTGTATATTTAAGTGGGTCCCTGGATGATTTAAACACTGAGTTAGACCCGGTAGATGGTGTGTTGTTGTCGATATTTTGAAATCACCCGTACAAAACCGGGGCGGATCGCAAATTTTATATAAAAATAGAAATTAATTTGTCGCGTTCCTATTTTAAACTATGGTTAAACTGTATGGTGAGTTGTTGTGTAGGCTAGCGAAAGTTTTTGACAACAATAAGCATTGCAATGCGTACCGCGCACAGCTAATATTATAAAAACAAACATATTCTCAATGCTACATTATAATGGAGAAAATATTATATCGCTAAGTAACTAAGCTTTCGTGACCTATATCGAGAAATATGGCTAGTCCTTATCGTGTTATTATTACATAGTGAATTAATTTACGGTTCTGCTTCGGTGAATCTGTAGTAATAATTTTCTACTTCTATATAATATATACATACACATATTATATATTGCGATTAATTAACAGTTCTGCTGCGCTGAATCTGAAGTGATAATTTTCTACTTATTATCATATTATAGAAGCATCTATGAGTTCCTTACGTATAAAACAGAAAAAAAAATTTTAAAAATCATCAGGCTTACTTACAAAAATCGACGTCAATTTTTTAATTAATTAAACTCTCTCTCTCTTTTCACCAAATGACGGTAGAAAGAGACAGTTATAGATAATTAAAACTTAATTTATGTCAACGATAATTATTGATTATGTAAGACAGTTAATATATGCAACCTTTTTTACGCGCCTTTATAACCAACCAGGTTGCGTCAACGTAATATAAAGCGCCTTATTCACGATCCATCTTGCTGTACGTCATTATTGATGTAACGTAATTATTGACGCACATCAAAAGTCTACCGTCCTTTTCCGTTTGGGAGCTACGATGCCACAGACAGATACACAGGTACATAGAAACACAGATATAGACGTTAAACATAAAACATATATCACCTCAGGAGTACCCTTAACCGACGAACGTGTATGCATAGATATATGGATGTAAAGGAGGCGAGAGAGGTGTGTCAGGATCGCGCCAAATGGAAGTCCGCAGTCTCTGCCTACCCCTCTGGGTGTATATATATCACCTAACCTGACCCTCTGTTTGCGTCGGGGGTTAAAAATTAATATATAACATATTCGAAATATATCGCCATGGTTAAAATCGGCAACGATGATCCGCATTAAGTTCAACTCCAGTTTGATTATTTCCTTAAACTTACTTAAAAGCCGTAAATTCGAAAAATACGAACTATTTTACAACTTTATTTAATACATCCAATCCTCTTAATAACATTTTTTTTAAATAAAGCAGTCAACTACATTTTTCGCTGACAAAAAGTTTTATTGCGAAAATTATGATATTCTGCAATCTCCAGACTGAGATCGCTCCACTTTCAGGAGGTCGCCGCCCGATCGTGAACTTTACACTCTAACCGATCGTTGCCACTAGCCACGTTCACTACTTCCTTACTGCTTCACAAAAGGCCATTTAATATGGTTGATGTCATAGACAAACCTTATTTTCATTTTAACACCGTCTGTTTGATTTATTATTTATATTTTATATATTAATATAGTGATATGTCGTATTATTATTATATTTTACTTCGAATTGAAGCCGGATTAGTATGCTTGAGCTGTTTAATTTATATTAATCACCTTATTGACTAGTTGTAATTGATAAAAGTAGGTAATTTTTCACAATATATTAAAACCGTAACAACACGTCTGATGGGCGGGTTGCGGTCAGTAGCGAACCGCGCGGATTTACGCCATAGAGTCAACGCCCGTGAATGGTATATAGGTCACAAGGCGCCCGCCCGTCTATATTGTGCCAGCTTCGGCCGCGCAAAAACTTCATAGAAAACTCTTCTGAAAACTCGTTCTGAAAACAGGAATAAACAATTCGATGATTATTTAAAATTTTACGAAAGGGTTGCAAATAAATCCTGTTTTGTCGTAATGAATTATTTATTAGAGTGTATGCAAAAAGGGGCAAACTCTTATTGACTGAAAAATTAGCAAAATCTATACAAATGATACGTTCAAAAAAATTATGAATACAAAATTATTATGCCACAATACCGTAAAATGAAGTGTGAATTTTCAGTTCGAACAATCTAAACTTGGGAAGAGTAAAGTAATTTAAGTGCTTTGCAGCTGCCACGCATCACGCTACAGTGCACACTTAACCTAATTTATTAGTTAACTGCATTATAGTGCTGTGGCGTAGCAGAGATTGTTCCGTAGAGTTGCATGCAGGCTGTTAGGAGCCTATTCATTTGGTTGTATTATAGTGTTGCATAGTGGCGGCTGCTGCGCACGGGCAAAAGGGAAAGTGTTCGGTGCTTCCTGCTCGTACGCGGAAGTGTTTGGTTGGTACTCAGATATAACTGCATACCGGGCGACAAGGCATGCATGCTGTCGCATATACGGCTATTTGCACTTAAAATTACCTATTTCGTATTCAATAGTTTTTTTTAATTTAATATCTGTTGTCTATATAAAATAATAAATTAATTATTAGTAAGGAAACAAACATGGCTGTGATGACCAATAAATGGGGTTATCCGTTCGCATTAACAGTACGACAGTCTCGGCAAACCAAATGACCAGCGTCGTTAATAAGGAGCACGCATAACTAGAAAGTTTTCTAGTTATGCATGTCAGTTGGCGCATTCTTAAAACTATCTACTGTGTTTAGCAGAGTATTAACAAAGGCTAATGTAAGCAAACAAATTGGTACTGCGCCGTACTTTTTCTAATGCTAAAAGCAAGGAACAGTATTAATTTATTAGAATATGCAACGGCACGGCCAAAATTACAACAAAATTACACGGACAAAATTATTGTCTTAGTTAAAATGTGATGAAATTAGGGATATATGTATTCAATAGATTGGAATTATAAAAGTGTCAAAATACACTATTCTGTTGGTATTATCATAACGTTCGAGTATTTTTTAAACAGTAAAAGTTTTTTTTTAACATTACCATAGTTTTTCTTTTAGTGTTGTGCAAACTTTGCCGTAAATCGTTTCTTATGGTAAAGTGAACCGAAAAGTCTCCCAATTAATTATGAATCATTTGCGAAGTTGTTAGCCTGAGAACTGCCGCCGAATGCTTAAGTACGAAATGGTTTTGTCATATTGTTTTAAAAATTAATAGAATCGAATAGAATCATTTTTATTTAATATAGATTTCAAGAATTTTTATTAAAATTAATTTAAGCCATTGGTCCTGAAAAACCTACTCTGCAAGATTATGGAGCGTATATTAAACGCCCACCTTATGGCATACCTAGAGCAAAATGATCTCCTCAGTGATCGCCAGTACGGGTTTCGCCGAAATCGATCAACTGGGGACCTTCTAGCATATGCCACTCACATATGGGGCGAAGCCCTCGAGAACAGTGGTGAAGCACATGCTGTTTCCCTCGATGTTTCGAAGGCTTTTGACAGGGTTTGGCACGCTAGTCTATTAGGCAAGCTTTCAGCGTACGGCTTATCCCCTGGCCTAATTGTCTGGGTGAAGGACTTTCTGAGTGAACGGTCTCTCCGGGTCGTCGTTGATGGCTGCTCATCCAATACTGTGGCGACTAATGCCGGTGTTCCTCAGGGGTCCGTTCTCTCCGCAACTCTCTTCCTGCTGCATATAAATGATCTGCTCATTCCCGGTGTCTATGGGTATGCAGACGACAGCACAGTTGTGGAGAGATACCAACCAAGAACCCGGGCCAGTCGGGATCAAATCCAGTCAGAAAGAGAGGCTATGGTTGAGCGTGTGAGTCTCACACTACAGGCAGTCTCCGAATGGGGCGATGCCAATCTCGTGAGATTTAACGCCTCCAAAACACAAGCGTGTCTTTTTACCGCTAAAAGGAGCCCGCTCACCTTGGCTCCTACTTTCCGGAATGTATCCTTGGAGTACACTGACCGCCTTCAGTTGTTAGGGATTGAATTTTCCCCGAACCTAAACTATGGGCGGTTCATCGAGTCCAGAGCCAAAGCAGCCGCAAGGAAACTTAGTGTCCTTGCAAGGGTGCGGTGGTACTTCACGCCGGGGCAGCTTCTTACCTTATATAAAGCGCAAGTCCGGTCGTGCATGGAGTACTGCTATCACATATGGGCTGGTGCTGCAAAATGCCACCTGGCAGCATTGGACTCAGTGGAGAGAAGTGCTAAGAGGCTCATTGGTGACCTTGATTTGGTTGAAACCAATCTTGTCAGCCTTGAGCACAGGCGCAGAGTAGCCAGTCTCTCGGTATTCTATAGGATGCATTTCGGTGAGTGTGCGCAGGAATTACACGCCTTAATTCCTCCTTCTCCTTTCCACCATCGGACAACCAGGCGGTCGGCGGGTCTTCATCCCTTTGTTGTCGATATTCCACGCATTAGAACCAAACGGTTTGCTTCGTCTTTTGTAATGCGTACAGCAAAGGAGTGGAATAATTTGCCGGCGTCTATCTTTCCGTCCGAATACAATCTAGGCGTCTTCAAGGCAAGAGTGAATAGGCTTTTGTTACGATAAGACAGTGCGATTTACCATCTAAGACTGCATCACCACTTACCACCAGGTGGGATTGTGGTCAAGCACTGGCTTATAAATAAGTAAAAAAAAAAACCTGTGTCCTGGGTAGAACCAGCAAGAAACACAGCGGGACTTTAAAAGCATAATTCAAAATATGGAAATAATATATTATTCAATAAATTCAATTGCAGTATTTTAATCATATCATAACATCAATTGTAATTTTGTAATACTGTAGTGACTCAGGGGTTAAAGCGCGCATTAATTTCACAGTACCTACACGAGCAACCCAGGTTCGATCCATTTTTTTTTCTTAGTTGCAATTCTAAATGCTAATGTACAACGTGCTAATGTACGTGTTAAGTGGTAAAGGGAAATATCGTGAGGAAGCCCGCATGTCATTCTATATGTGGTAGCACCACGCTGCAGCTATAAGGTTGTAACACGAATGAGTGGGCTCGACCACGCTCTCACAGAATACCGGCGTTTTTACGCTTACTAAATGCTGCTGTTTTTTTTATGGTGAGTAGAGTAGAGAACCGGAGACCCTTGTTACTGGAAAAGAGGCTATCTTAGTTCTCAGGTGCGACAACGCATCTGCATTTTGATTCTTAATCAAAATACAGATGCGTTGTCAAATGTCTATGGCGACAGCATCCACTTGTCATCTGTGGAAATGGACTGTATGCTTGTTTGTCATCCTTATTCTATAAAAAAAAATGTCTGAGGAATAAATTATAATACGAAGACATGTGAAATCCATCACTTTTAGAAAGTCAAGCACAGCATTTGTTTTTGATACATTCATCAAAAATAAATGCTGTTCCCAGACTTGGGTTGTAGCTTTACTAATTGCATTGTGTAAGGTATGGTAGATGTGTTGTTTCGCCTGAGAACCAAGGTAAAATGCCTAATTACCAGTAAGAGGGGTCTCCGTTTCTCTACGCGCACTATACGAAACACAGCAGCATTAAGGTGCTCATTTACTCTGGTATTCTGTGAAAGCGTTGTCCTTCCCCGGTCGAGTCAACCCACTCGTGCTGAAACCATTATAGTTATAGCTTCACCATGGCCCTACCGCATGCCACAGTTTAAAAAAAATATAACTTGAAAAGTCTGCTGATATAACTGTAGGACATCTCGATTTTTCCTGATATTTTCTTTCCCTAATTTTTAAGAATGATGATACGGTATCCACTAAATCATCAAGATATTATCTTGATTTTGTAGCGCGCATATTTAAGTATACATTTTAAGTGCAGTATTTATTATTTCTTTTTATCCTTACATATAATCAAAGTACTTTAATGTTTACCTTAGGATGAAATGGAAATGGGAATAGATTTTTAATAATTCAATATAGATTTTACATAATGCTTATTCAAAGTAATTTAAAGTTTTATTTGCCACAGGTATTCGGAAAATTCCTTTGTATTGTAATAATCAATGTTTACAACAAAAACTTTCTTTGTCTTGTTGGAAACCATATTTACACGCATCCATACTGTTTTATTGTTCTATTTACATAGGTTTTTATTAAACAATATCGTAAGTTATTTTGGAGAACACTATATCTTTTTATATATAAAAAGTACGTGTCACGTTGTTTGTCCGCGATGGACTCCTAAACTACTGAACTGATTTCAATGAAATTTTTGGTCAATGTGCAGTTTGGTCCAACTTAAAAGATAGGATAGCTTACAGCTTAATTTATAGTCGCAATACAATATTATTTTATTGAAAATTATTTGTCTATTATTTGACAGTCACAATTATCTGTAAGCTCCAAACGATTCTGTCAGATGACGATATCTGTTGACTGGATTGAGTAAATATGTAATAGATGGCGCTATGTTAAAAATGCAAACGTTTAATATAAGCTACAATTTAGTAGTATAACCACCACGTATTGCTGTAAGTATTCAACAAATAGAACCGATTTCAAAAAAAATTTGCAGACTGTGTAGTTTGGTCCAACTTGAGAGATAGGATAGTTTTTATCCCGATAAGTGATCCTCAATTTTTTTATTGCTAATTTCAGGAGTTTTTTGGGAAAGCAATTGGTCGTTCGGAAAGGACAGAGCAACGTCTGCCTGGTCAGCTAGTATATATATGTATATATCTTTATATATAAAAATTACGTGGCACGTTGTTTGTCCGCGATGGACTCCTAAAATACTGATCTGATTTCAATGAAAAAATGAAAAAATGCGACTATAAATTGAGATGTAAGCTATCCTATCTTTTAAGTTGGACCAAACTGCACATTGACCAAAAATTTCATTGAAATCAGTTCAGTAGTTTAGGAGTCCATCGCGGACAAACAACGTGACACGTACTTTTTATATATAAAGATATATATATATATATATATATACACACATATATATATACATACATATATATATATATATATATATATATATATATATATATCACTAAGATCGTGGTGTTGAAGTATTCATATTATTGAATCCTATGTTTCAATTCCAGTCGGAGTCAACACTTGTATTAAACAATAATTTAAAATTAAAAATTTTGTACAGCTGACTTCAATATAAGTTATTAAGAGTAACTCAAATAACTCAAAAACTATTGGTCTGACCTTGATGAAATTCATATGGGGCCACACAAGAAGTATCAGCTTCCATATAAAAAAATAATCATCAAAATCGGTTCACCCAGTAAAAAGTTAAGAGGTGACACACATAAAAAAACATACGCGTCGAATTGAGTACCGTCTCCTTTTTGGAAGTCGGCAGAAAAGGTTACTATTTGGGTCTCAATGTATTGTGATCTTTCCCACGTCGATGTAGACCATTATAGCCAAGTCCACCACCAAATTACAAGTTAATTTTGTCTTTAATATTATGTTACATTAGTATTTCGAATAGTCTTTATTTTATAGGATAAGGGTGACAAACGAGCACACAGTCCACCTGATGGTAAGTGGTTGCTGTGGCCCATAGACATCTACATCTATCCTCGTTTGCGAATCAAAATGCAGATGCGTTGCCACCCGTGAGGACTAAGATGGAATGCCTCATTTCCAGTAAAAAGGGCCTCCGGCCACCTGCACTCACCAAGCGAAACGCAGAGGTAAACCTCTACTTTACGCTGGAATTCTGTGAGGTCGTGGTACCACCCCGGTTCGAGCCGCCCCATCCGTGCGACAGCAAAAGCTGCCGCGTGGCTCTACCACTGTTAAAAAGTCTAAATGAAAACACAAATATGTTAGATAATGATAGTTACTTTCTCTTCAGCCACTATACACACATAAGCGATTCGCAATATAATATATGTATTTGCATATATTATTTCACTATTTTTACAGGTAGAATGTAAATGAATGAAAAAATGTAATATGATGAATTTAATGTATGTGTATAATTTTTTTTTTAAATTTGCTGTTGCAACACGTCTTAATCAGAGTGAAAGTCTCTTATTTACTGTTTTCCGTCTCATAATCGAGGTAGTCGTCTGCAACGATCATCGATTCGCATCACGTTGTAACTGGCAGAAAACATAGTTAAACATACCATATTAGGTACTTAGGTAAGAAATTGCCCTATTTCCTTCACCTTTATGACAATTAAAGAAGTTATTTATTGGTGTATAAACTTCTGGAATCTTGCAGGAATCTATTTATATCTTTGCAATAAAAATTGGGCAGCGAAATTCAAACACTATTACTGTGTACTGTGTGTGTACTACGTGGTAGAGCCATGCTGCAGCTATATTAGTAGTATAATTGTAGCACGAATGGGTCGGCTCGACCGGGGAAGGACCACGCTCTCACAGAATACCAGCGTCAAATAGCAGCTTAACACTGCTGTGTTTCGTATGGTGAGTGTAGACAACCGGCGACCCTTTTTACTGGAAAAGAGGCATTCCATCTTAGTCCTCACGGGTGACAACGCATCTGCATTTTGATTCGCAAACGAGGATAAATGTAGATGTCTATGGGCCACAGGAACCACTTACCATCAGGTGGACTTTGTGCTCGTTTATCACTCTATCCAATAAAAAAACAACTACATGGTAACATTAGTAACATTTTTGTGTGGTAGAGCCATGCTGCTGCATGCATATTACGGCTGAAACACGAATGGGTCAGCTCGACCGAGGAAGGACCACGCTCTCACAGAATACCAGCGTAATATAACATCTCAATGCATTTGAGTTTTGTATGTTGAGTGTAGAGAACAGGAGACCTTTTTTACTGGAAAAAAGGCACTCCATCTTAGTGCTTAGTTATGTCAACGCATCTGATTTTTGATTCTTAATAAAGGATAGACGCAGATGTCTATGGTATCCATTTACCATTAGGAGGATACAAGACGATAACCCGCTTGCCGCTCCCGGTAAAAACTGTCAAAAATGTCAAAAATTAAAAAACTATGAGGAAGAATGGATCTCAAATGAAAACTTCGTAACTAACCTTTGACGCACAGTTTTGCACGACCCTCTTCTAGGTGGAGTGACGACCTTAACGTGAAGGAAGTCAATAGGTGCTGGTGCGCGTTTTCCGGCATTCCTCTGGAGAGGTTTATGTTCAACAGTGGTTGTGAAGGGCTGAAATGCTGATGATAATGTAACTTATGGTATCATAATGATATTTTATACTGTATTCGAGAAACCAAATTATTTGTTTTCGTAGAAAGTTCTTCAAATTAATTAAAATGTGTTAGTTACGGCTGTCCGGAGATAATTATTTCTAACTGTATTATCTTATGGTTTCTTGGGTAATATGAAGTGAACAGCAGCTATCGATGCACCAGCTCTTATTGTTATTGTGAATCACACCAGTATCCAAGCCAACCACATTAACACCTCTCTGTTAGGGCATTCCATTTATACACCTGGCTACGGTCATTGCCGTTTTGACTATCGTAAAAAGTATACACTTTTGTGACACGTGAAGCGTGTTTTGGCGGTGTAAGGATATTCAACACACCCTATCACTTTGTATGTATCATAAGAAAGGACAGATCGAATTGAAACAGGAGATGGGGAAAAATATCTTCCTAATATATTCCTATTGTATTCCTGCCCACACGCAAAATACGCGCATAGGCGTGGAGTTGCGGAAAGCAACCCGTTGTAAACTAAACTAAACTAATCTTCCTAATAATAACACAAAAAAACTAAGGTCTGCCAAACTTTGCAACTATTTTAATTATCCTCCCCTACGAGGCAATCTATAGGGGAGGCCTGTGTTCAGCAGTGGGCTTCTGACAGGGTGTGATGATAATAATGATAATTATCAAACATGATTACTAGGCCTAGAACAAAACCATTCATAATCACTTTTTGAAAGGAAGCACAAATTTTCTAACTAGATTTACACTTATAAAATTATAATTTGTATCAATTTTTTTATCAAGAGACCAAATTATAAAATGTTATATAATAACAATTCAGGGTCAAAAAGACCGTTATTTTTGAAAGGGCGGTTACAGTCGCAAGCGCATCTTTTCCAGTTTTACTTTCTTCTGCAACCGAATCGGAAACACTTGTCGTCGAATCACGACAATACGAGTAATTGGTTACTTATAACAAGCTCGTGTGTAAAGTTTTTTTTTTATTATTTTAAGACTCATGACGTGATTTCAGTAAAAATTTGGACTGAATTTTTTCTTACGGTGAGAGTGAGTTTTAATTAGTCATGAATTAATAAAATCATACGAAATTTTATTCTGTTATTTGGTCTTATAAACATAAATAAATTCATGCTTATATATATGTACTCTACAAATATATGCTGGCCACTTACAAACAAATGTAATTTGAAGCTAAAAAATAAAACTGAGGGACTGTATTGAACATGAGAATCACACGCGTCAAGTTATTTGATAAGGTAATAAAATCGATTTGGTAACTAAAAGGATGATCAAATGTGAATTTGATACGTCAGTCACTGATCGATTAACGTTCGTGAGTTTTTTTTTATTTACTTCATTCGTTCATAAAAGTCAATCGAGCTGCCTCGAACTTATTGAAGTACCTAGGTTCCATTCCACTACAGTCTATAAAAGTCGACTGCTGAACATAGGCCTCCCTCATAGATTGCCTCATGGAGGGATTTAGAGTTGTTATCAGGAAGATGCTGCTGTCCATCTCCTGTTTCATTTTCTATCTGTCGCCTCTTACGACACCCTCGGGACGATGTGGGGTAGTGGATATTCTAACACCGTCACTTTGTTTTTGCACGCGGCTTTGTTCCCTATTAAAATTGTTTCACTAAATGGTTCTTTTCCTCAAAAAAGAAAAAAAGCCCTAGGTCTAACTAAGATATATAAATATCTTAAAACAATCACAATCTAATAAAAGTGCAAAGACTTAAAATCGCATTTTAGAGCCGTAACGCATTTAGCTCTTCCGCGTTCGTCTTGTACTTTCACAACGTCTGCTGCACGTTGAATGTTCGCTGCGAAACATCTACGCCTAAGGAAATCACTACTACGTTATCCTTGCTAATATGTAGAAAATTTTCACAAACTGATGCTTTTTTGTTTTATAATATCTCAGATATGATTTTAATGAATGTATTTGTGTGTGTGTTCGATTGGGTCACTGTGTGGCTTATATTAGATCCGGTAGGTGCTGTCGTAGAGATCCATAAACCACACTATACAATCGCTAGTTTTATAATTTTTTTATAAGATAGGCTTAATATCAGGTGGACACATTCCACATGATAGTAAGTGGTTGCTGTGATCCATAGACATCTATGTACATCTATCCTCAATAAAGAATCAAAATGCAGATGCGTTGTCACCCGTGACAACTAAGATGGAATGCCTCGTTACCAGTAAAAAGGGTCTCCGGTTCTCTACACTCACCATACGAAACACAGCAGTGTTAAACTGCTATTTTACGCTGGTATTCTGTGAGAGCGTGGTCCTTACCCGGTCTAGCCGACCCATTCGTGCTACAACTATACAGTTGATATAGGTGCAGCATGGCTCTACCACGTGTAACATTTTCAAAACGTAGGGCTTAGCGATAAACTTAAGCAAAAGCATATAGATCTGATTGGTCGCAGTGATACTTATCTTGCAAGACTGAAAGGATATTTAAGTGTAAATTGCGCACCGTGTAAGCGCCATTGTAAGAATATACACTTCCCCATATCGTCGCGTGGGTGCTAAGGATTTCTTGGAAAATAAAGTGTTTTTCTGTGCGTAATACAAATCACCTTCATTAAAGTATAACACACAACTTTAACAATACTGTCTGTCAGAGTAGCTTAACAGTGGAACCAATTCGTTAACTTAAGACAACTTAAGATCTATTAATAATCAACAACTCGTGGAGCTCGTATGTAACCGGCAACTATCAAGATTTTATTTTTATCCAACTAGAACCGCTACGTGAATAACCCGGAACGAGAATCGATGCCCCTTAGTGTTCGTATAATAGTATCTAGAGTGAGTGCGACGACATGTCCTGGTACACACAGTGGAGAGGTGACGTCACGGGAGACTCTGTCGTCGAGTTCAACGCCTGTTGCACATTCGCTCGCCCGCCAGGTGCGTTAACACTGCGCGACCAGTTTTTCCAGCCTTCTTCAAATTTTTCGAGTATTCCGTACGAATCAATGAATAGCACTTGTCTTATTACAAACTTTTTAGTGAAAGCCGTGGTAGCTTTGAAATAAAAAAAATTAAATTTCATAATTACAAATTCAAAATTATTAAAATTGGGGTTCAATTCTTAAAAATAATTCTAAATTGTGTAAAAGCGTTAGTAAATGAGTTAAAATCTAAATGTTTTTACTAAATATTTATTAAATATTTTTATGTAATTATTAGAATCCCTTGTTTCACTTTCATCAATGATTTTACTTAACCTAAAATAAACAAATAGATTTTTTATTAACAATTATTTCAATTTTAATCCTCCGTTACTTCAGTTTCAGTAGTGACAATTGGATAAGATTGGTTAACAAATGGATCATTTTCATTTAACCATAATCCCAAGTGATTCACCATTACAATAAATCACAATAACAACACCCTATATTTTAATTTATATTCGTTAGTTCTTAACATTGATATGAATATAATAAAGTTTATATTTTCAATTGGCCGCGTAGTGGCAATTTGTGAGGTTCTATCCAACCATTTCTGATTCTGGTTATCTTAAGAGTGACATGGGAAATGCCATAAAAATCGTATTGCGTTCGACAGACGTCCGCACAACCATCTTGTTTACGCCGTACGTAAAATATCGTCAGTCAGGGATATTTTTTTAATAGCAACTTACCATGACAAACGAACTGAACACAGTTTAGTTCAGTTTTATAAAACAAATACACTTTTATATCCCTTCATTGTATATAAACTAACAATTAGCAAATATCAGTGGGTGAAACTCTAGTATGAGAACAGCTGGAGTTAATGTAATGTTTACAAAAACATCAAATCTTTATATTGTAATTAAAATAAAATATGGAGGAAATATTTTCGCTGTCAATGACACGTGGAAGAAATGCGGTGAAAAATACGAGTATGCAAGGCGTAATTATAACATTATAATTGACACTTATTAACTTATTATATAGGTATATAATTCATAAACGTCTTAACGAGAAGGGTCTCGCAAATACGTTTATGAATTATGCGCTCCTGGTAGTTACTTCGGTAATTGCACATTTCACGGCATATTAAGCATTAAGTATATTGTGTTTTTTTTTTTAATTTAATTATGGATCAGTACTTGCTATGTATCAAAGAGTATATAACCACTACGTTTACTACGTATAATTTTAATAATACGGTAGTGAGACACGTGTACCTATACGCCTATGCCTCCAAAATTTATGTCCATTACAGTGAGATTACATCAAGCTTAACAACAGTAAACTAAAGGCCTCAAATTAAACATTTCTTTTTTAAATAAACAATCGAAGCTAACCTTTACGATAATCAAACATCCCCTCGGGAGACCAACAGTTAACTGTTTACTATTCAATGATGATGATAATTACAACTTAAAAAAAATATTAATTGTAAGCTAATGAATGCTTTAATTAACAAGCAACTCGAAGAAACGACAAGCGATGGATAAGAAAGATGGAGTGACGACCTGGTAAGACATGGAGAAAACGGTGGATGTAAGTGCCTCGGGGCCCTATTTTGATATTTTTTTCGTAAGGTCGAAACTCTGACTCTGAAGGACTGTAATTAATCTTCTGATAGATAAGAATAGGAATTGTCACATAGTTAATATGTTAAATAACATTATTTTAATAATTTGTATTTAATCGAATACTTTTGCAGTCTAATTGTACCTTTTTCAAACTAAAACACTATAATAAACCAGTTCAGATCAACTCACTTTGAAATTTATAAAAGAGAGTGAGTTTTGAAGAGAGTATGTTGTTATTAGTACGATTTTTATTACAAACATAGGAATATTAACTTGCCAGGAAAAATCAACAACTTCAAAAAAACTGCAAATATTTTTTCCATAGGCTATGAAGTTTGAATACTTAAAACTTATTATTCTATGGTACTGTTTTACATTATACGAGTATCAACTTATCCATTCTTATCTCCTTACACGGTACCAATGTAGCTCTGATTGTAACACACGGTACCAATTTAGCTCTGATTGTAACATCGCGTCGTCGTATCCCGCAATAAACTTTTGCCGGTAACGTGACGTCCTGGCGTTTATTGGAATCTACTACGATTGTTAAGATAACTAAAAAGGAGGAAGACGCAAGTTTTCTCGTTCGCGCTAAAAAAAATCGTTGATGTTTTCATTTTTCATTCATTATGAAATGACTCCGAATATAATTTAAAATGAAAAATTTTGTACAACCGACTTCAATATAAATTATTAAGAATAACTCAAAAACTATTGGTCAGACATTGATCAATTTAAAAATGATGGACCACATGTGAAGCACCAGCTTTCAAATAAAAAAGAATCATCGAAAACGGTTCTCCCAGTGAAAAGTTATGAGGTAACACACATAAAAAAACACAGTCGAATTGAGTACCAGCTCCTTTTTGAAGTCGGTAGAAAATATATTAATCCTGGAACACAGCTTAGGAGACATTATTATACAGTAAAAATATTATATATAAAATAACATTAGCTTATAATAGTTCTTCGTTGGAGGCTATTCTCATAGGTAATACCAATATATAGTGAGAGCTGTGCTAATTTTTTGGTGGATTCTATATTATTAAGAATCGGCAGTGGGATTGCATAGGTATCAATTATTGTCGATGGGAACTGCATTGCTATTTTTAATAATCATTATATTTTATATCCTAAAACAAGACATCGGCTTATAAACAAAACTGATACATTTTTACACAACAATACCAAACGTCAAAAGTCAAAACAAACCAACAACGATTCCCAGTAAAGTTACACAATCACATCGCGTTTAAGACCTGAGCTACGTTAGTACTTAGTATTAGTATTTATCCTGTGCCTAAGCTCGGAAGATATTCTAAATATAGTACGAGTATGTTAATTATATATATTTTTTTATAGAATAGGGGTCACAAACGAGCACACAGTCCACCTGATCGTAAGTGGTTGCTGTGGCCTATAGACATCTACATCTGTCTTCGTTTGCGAATTAAAATGCAGATGCGTTGTCAGCCGTGAGGACTAAGATAGAATGCCTCTTTTCCAGTAAAAGGGTCTCCGGTTCTCTACACTCACCACACGAAACATAGACATTAAGCTGCTATTTTACGCTGGTATTCTGCGAGAGCGTGGTCCTTCCCCGATTGAGCCGACCCATTCGTGCTACAACTATACTATTAATATAGCTGCAGCATAGCTCTACCACGTTTAATTTTACGTACGTACGTTCAACTGCAAATTTGTTCAACAATTAAAACAATAATTATATGGCAACGTTACATGAATTTGTTTGGGAAAGAGGTGATCGCTACCATGCTGGTTCTATTAAAATTCATTTAAAAATTGTACAAAGAAAATTATTGTAAAGTGGATTTTTTTAAAAAGTCCTGGGTTTCTTGGTAGTTCTTCCCAGGACAGAGGTATTTTACGAACCAGTGTTAAATTAAAAATGACTTTCAATAAGTATTATGTAATAATCTATATTGAATAAAAATCATTATATTCTATTGTAATACAATTATGAAGTAGACAGCACAATTTACATATGTACTACCTAGTTATGTAAAAATCACCGATTTCAATTAGAATATTTTAAAGAATTATTTTGTGACAAGCAATACAAAAATTTCAAATATGAAGCAAAATATGCGACCACTTATAAAATCATAAAATAGTATATTAGCATGCTGTATGAAAACGTCAATTGATTTGAATAAAGGCAAGTGAGAACGACAGCGCAATGTCCGTTAGAAAGAGACGGGTATGTTTCAGTGAGCCCCGTCTCGCGTTAAGGACGGTCGTTGGCCCCGCGGGCGGCCGCGAGTGAACTCCGAATATAATAGTGCCTATATTTATTGTCCGTCGGTGTGCACGGGACTCCCTAGAATTAATTCTATCGGAGTTTCGCCTTCCGCGATTAGTTTTGTGATTGATGCATTTTTAACTGATTTATCCACTACAGTTTTAAGAGTGTTGTTTTTGTTTAGTGACCTCTGGTTCAACGAGCGGGTTATGTTCTTCATTTCACAGCGTCTGCAGATAGTTGTGTGCGTGCGTTTTTGAAACAGGCAAAATTGACTTTTTAATTTTTATCCTCAATTTTATTGTGATTTTATAAGTGATTTTTGTTTAGCAATAACATATTAAGTAAGATGACAAATCTTGGGGACTAAAGTTTATCGTAAGTATTACTTATGTTATTTTCGCGCAGTCTATAAAATTGATGCATAATAGGTATATTACATTCCATTGCTAGACGCAAGCCTCTTTACATGTCAGATAAGGTTTTTGAAGCAGGTTACAGCCAGCCATGAAGTCACAATGTATATTAGTGTACACATGTACTCGAAATATTTTCTTTTAGATAGAGATATACAGGCTTCATCGAGGTTTTCATGTACCGCCGAATACGTAACGGTAAATCTTCAATTAAAATTACGTTTACCATTTTCAGTACCTAACGGTTAGGAATCGAACTCGCGAAATGTTCACTTACTATCGCGCCCTGAGCAACTACGCCTCAATTCATAAATTAATAATAGACTGTTATTTACATATATATTTAATTTAGTGTTTATAAAAAGAAAATATTTTTATATTTTTAAAATTCCTTAAATTACTTAAAATATATTATAAGTATAAGATTTAATTATAAACTTTTTTACCTATTGGTATATTAATACTACATTATTATTCCAGTCATGGAAGACGTAATATCTAGAAGAGTAAAAGAAAACAACCCACAATTAATAACTTATGGGAATTAATTTATGGAGAGTAGTGTATTTGTAGTCATTTGCAACTGAAACCACTTTTGCTTTTATTAACAGTATCCAAACGTAAGGCACTATTTAACGTGTTATTGCATTTTTTTTTGGCTTAAAATGTCAGATAAATTTCCCGTGCCTTGTTGCCTTCTCTCAAAGGACAAACTTAAGCCTTGTTTGGGGCTGAATCGTTTTGGAAATCAATAATTTATTTTTATATCATTTAATGTCTATGTATTTAAGAACTTGTCACGTCTCGCAGAACTTGCTTTCATTGTCAGTGTTACGTATCAATTACTCAGTAATTCGTCACACCACTGGGTCTTTGAACCAGGCATTGGAATTTGCTTATTAGGCTGGGAGACGTCAGCATGACTTCATATGCAATACAGGCCATAATTCTCAGTATAGCCGTAAATTGATATAATATATTTAAATATGTATCAAAACATATTGATAACATTTTCTTATTCATTTCTTAATTTAAAACATACATTAGTTACATTAAATGAAGTCATTAAATAAAACAAAGTGATATCCTTGAAAAGCATGACCAAATATTTCGTAAAAGTTCAAAAATAAACTAATGAACAAATATTTTATAACTGCAACAAACATGTTATCGATTTTTATCCAAATGTTTCATCAAACATTACTATTCCAAAATTAGTATTAACTACAAGAAACGACTGTGATTTTTACTTTTGGTTTTTATGAATAATGTTTAATTTACAATAACTTTTTATATTAATTAAATAGGTATTGAATTTCAAAGAGCATGTCTAGACACACCAAGCAATATCGCTCACTTCTTAATCTATAAACTAAATAATCAATTAGTGTAGAAAATATTGAGTTATTTTCTCATTAATGAGTAAACAACGGTGTGATTGTTCGTTTATCTGTACATGTGTAACCGATATCTAAAGCGAACCCAGCTCGGAGTCATTGTCACGTAGCCACAGTGTACAGCGACGATTGTGCCGTTTCTGTTTACGTACCTTATCAATAACATTGTTATGATTGTATCACACTGCGTGCTAACTAAAGCTAGTATAACGTACAAGGAGGGCATCCACGACTTTTTCTGCCACCAGGGCGGCGCCACTTTAGAGTGAGGTAAAATATTTGACAGATGTCATAGCGGGAACGATATTTTTTAAGAAAGTGTAATCTTTAAGGTTTATTTCTGTATTATTAGTTATATTTTATATTAATTACATTAGAAATGAATAAACCAAACTATAAGCATAACTAAAAGCAGACTTTAAAAAAAAGAGTTATAATGTGCAAAAAATTAAAAATCAAAACACTGACGCATTGTGTTGTGTATTAATATAATACTTTAGATAATGATAAACTATTATTTAAAACTAATTTCTCAATTAACTGACACTGTGTAACAAAAACTTTACCTCAGTCATAACTAGCGACATCTGGTGAGTGGAAGATTATTAGCCCTCAGTGGTAGGCGGTTTTAACATGGTAGAGCCATGTTGCAGCTATATTATGGGCTGCACCACGTTCTCACAGAATACCAGCGTAAAATAGCAGCTTATTACTGTAAGTATATAGAAATCTCTCAGCTCTACGGGGTGACAACGCACCTTCATTTAGAATCTTAATCAAGAATAAATGTAGAGATCACAGCATCAATATTCAATAAAATTAAAATAAAAGAATAATCGCTTCACCAATACTTATTTCCTTATTTTTTATTCTTATAGAAATATCTTTAAGGTATGTTTAGGTAGTAAGGCTTTGATAGTTGATATAATGATATATGAAATCGGTATAATTATTATTAAATTATCTCAATTAGATGGTGGAATAAAAGAATCAAATACCCCGTTTCGTCCTGGGAGTGTCTTAAGAGACGGTAATAGGAAAAGCCAGAAAGATCATACATACGGGCCCGATAGATGGCCGAGTTACTATCTCTTTATGCCTAACGTAAAAAAAATAACCGTCGCCCTTAACAATAAAGTTCTATGCCCAGCAATCGTTTCTTACAGGTTTATTAATTAAGAAGAAAAAACATACTTAGTGAGCAGATTAGATACCTGATACCATACTTAGTGATGCAGATACCTGAAACTTTTGCTAGAAGATAATTCTGACAATTAACAAAAATTATAACAAAATATGATGTAACGCCTAGACTATAAAATGAATTAAAGAAATCATTTCATAATTATACTAGCAATCCGCCCCGTCTTTTCATATTTCTGGATCTCGACAACACCGTCCCGTGCCGGGTCCAATTGTAAATCTAAACCATCCAGGGACTCAAACGCACAAAAAAATTCATCAAAATCCAGGCAGGTCCAGCCATTAAGGAGGAGCTCAGTGACAAACATACGTACAGAAAAAAATTGTATATAAAAAGTTAAAAAGATGTGATACATGAAACGTGACGTGCTAAACATCGTACCAGCATATCGCGCAGTGTGACAATATGTTATCATAAGCGGGTTCAAGTTCGGACGGGCGACAATGAACTTGGCCGGCCATGACTCATGCATGCCACAGCCCACAGCCATCAGAATAACGTTACGAAACCATAAACGCTGCATCTGTGCGAAAGCACCGTGCAATCTGACGCTAAAATCTTTTATTTTTGCAACGTGTCATAGATTAAAGAGTTTTGATGTCTGCAAAATGAAAATATTTTTACTACATCCCATAATTTCTATAAAATACTAAAGTTTAGTTTAGTTAGCTGTTCCCCTCCATTTCGCCCGCACGTAATTATGATTGGATTTCATGGATTTTAATTTTTTGCGCGGAACCCTAATTCTTTTTCTTAAATAAAAGTAGCCTAAGTTACTTCTTAACGTCAACTATCTGCTAGTAAAAGTACGGTCAAAATCGGTCCAGCCGTTTCGCAGATTAGCCGGAACAAATAGATAGACAGACAGACAAAAATTTTAAAAATTGTGATTTGATTATAAGTAAGTACCGTATACACTTATATTTTATGTCATGTGTATGTAGTAAAAAGCTGTTATTTTGACATTAAAAACAGACACTTCAATTTTATTTATTTGTTAGATATTGTACATGGTAGAGTCACGCTGCAGCAAAAAAGCTCAGTTGAACCGTCAAGGTTCTGAAGAAGACGGACAGACAGACAGACAGAAAGAAAGACAGACATAAATTTTAAAAATCGTGTTTTTGTTATAAGTACCGTATATACTTTCATATGCATATAGCAAAAGCTGTTACTTCGACATTATAAACAGACACTTCTAATTTATTTATTTGTATAGATAAGATGCTCATTTCATTGTATCTGTAGTTTAGCCGGCTACAACTAAGTGCAGCCAAATGCTGTTAGTTAAACTTTGGTGATCAATTTGTCCGAATAAATAATAAATAATATAAATGCCCGCGGCTTTTGGGTGGCCCTTGGGCTATCACTTGTTAACCGCAATATCGTACTTACGATAAATTTCACAAAAGTCACCTAATTAACCTTTTGTTGCTGACAGATAGTGCTTACTTATTTGAGAAAAGTTAATAGAAGTTATAGTCATTTAAATTATTATTCAAATTTTACCAAGTTTACCCGAAAGCAACTGACAACAGCAATTTTTGGCCATGAATGTTTGCAATCGGCTGGACGTAGATGTAGCCAACAAAACCTAGATGTAACCGCACTTCGACTTTAATTTGAAACGTATATACTAAAAGACGAAAAAAAAACGAAGAAAAAACTTAATAACTTCTTTAAACCTATTCGGTTTTAAAATTTTAATTATTTATGTGACGCGGGACTTCTTTTGTGAAACAAATTCTGATACTTGTAGCCTGAACCTGAGATTAATAATTATAAACTACTTTCTAGTAAGACAGTATGAGTAGAACAAAACCAATACACTTGTTTCTCAACAGATTTTTAAGTATAGTGCTGGACTTTGCTGCCTTTCTAAGAATGCATCTGCAATAGCGTGCTACTTGGAAGATTTGCCCATACTTGCAACGCAGCGTAAGTAGGTTGGAGAGCGCAAAGCCTATTTGTAAATTTAGGGTTCAACGTTATTAAATAAGTCTAAGTACATATGGCCATTTAGCAAGGTAACGCAGCCAGCGTTTTTGGCACTATACCGCGGGGAGTAGTACTGTATGATACTTTTAGTTTTAGTTTTTTTAGGTAATAAATAAAATAAGCTACAGTAGCCGAATGGCAGGATGCGGATCGTGATCTAAAAGGGTCGTGGGTTCGAATCCGCCATTCGACTACTGAGGTAAATAATTCCTAACACAAGCATATGGCTTACCAGAAGTGGTTACAGGAAATATTAGTAATGTGAATATCATTGATAGTATTTTTTTTAAAGAGAAAAAAGATATATATGTTGTTAAATGGATTTTTCGCTTTTAGTCTGTGGCCAACATACCTCATATAGGTGGCGTAATTTTAGAGAAAACGTTGACAATCCCAACAATATATCAAGTAAAGTTACATCCACTTTACGTCACAGGTCTCTTCTCATTTCTGAGAGGGTTATAGAGTATTGAGTTCATCAACCTGCTCCAGTGCGTGTTGCGGACCTCACATGTCTTCAAAATATTTTACCTCTCAGACAGCTGGCTTTTTTATAATATAAGGGTGACGAACGAGCACACAGTCCACTAAGTAAGTGGTTGCTGTATCCCATAGACATCTACATCTATACACGTTTGCGAATCAAAATGCAGATGCGTTGTCACCCGTGAGGGCTAACATGGAATGCCTCGTTTCCAGTAAGAAGGGTCTCCGGTTCTCTACACTCACCTTACGAAACACAGTAACTTTAAGTTGCTATTTTACGCAGCTATTCTGTGAGAGAGTGGTCCTTCCCCAGTCGAGCCGACCCATTCGTGCTACAACTATACTATTAATGTAGCTGCAGCATGGTTCTACCACGTATAAAATGTTGTTGTTCTCTATATTTTTCTTCACCGCTGAGCTCATGGTAAATAATCACAAATATTTTATAAGTGCCGGCGGGGACAGAACCAGATTTTTGTCACCTACTGTGAAATTTACGTCAAACCCTTGCCCCAAAGCTACCACGGCTCTCAATATACACAACGTAATCATATTTTAGGGATCAAAACATAAAACTATTTTGCTGACGGTATGGTGACAGATGTTCGGATAGTGTGCTGACGAAATACTGTGAAAATTGTTTGTAGTGCTTCAAGTAGTTTTGTGTCATTACTACGAGTATATTTGTCATGCAGTGCAAACGGAAACTGCATTTTAGCATACCGCTCCTGGCCCCGACCATGACATTGGACACGTGGTGACATCATTTGTAACGTGATTTCATTTCACTCAGTCAAGGTCTGCGCTAAGTCGAGCATTGGAATCATAGCTCCAATGCAAATGCTAATATAATTTATTATTCTTGATACGTGAGTAAGAGCCCTGAGTAGCTCAGGCGCTAAACGCCCGCTGTAAATTTCACAATACGCTAGCAACCCTGGTTCGATTCGCAATGGCACCAATGAAATTGTTAATTGCAATTTTAAGTGCTGATTTACCACGTGCTCAGCGGTGAAGGAAAATACCGTGAGGAAATCTGCACGTCTGAGAAATAAAAATAAATATTTCGAAGACATGTGAAGTTCGCCAACACGCATTCAGGTAGCGCGACGTACATTTCCTTGCCCTAAAACCCTCTCAGAAATGAGAGGAGGATTGTGCCCAGCAGTGGGACGTATATAGGCTGTAACTTATATTCTTGATACACGGTTGAAATTAGGTAAAGAAAAATATCTTTGTCAGATGTCAAATATCTAGTAACATTGCTTCATATTGGATATTTGCTATAGTTGGCGGCGAGTTGGCAACCGAATTTTTTAAATTTTTTAATTTATTTGAATAAATCTATTTTTTACGGATTTTATCGCGTTTACTCTACTATTTTAATTCCCAACGTTTCGGGTCCTTTACAGCAACCCATGGTCACGGGGGGACTGAGATGTTTGATGTCCAGATGTCACAGTTAGCCCCGCTACCTTTAGTGTTTTAATATTAATTTTTGATTCGATTTACGCAGAATGAACTTACAGTATCTTGAAGTCTTGCAGTGGTGTGCTTGGGTTTGCATTTAATTTTATTAATTATAGGATCCCAAGCAGATGGCAGCACCCATCCATCTTCTCTATTGAAATTAGGATGTTTTTTAATTTCAATAGCCTCGCGTATCATCCTTGGTAGGACTCGGTGTTCTTTTGTGAGGATTTGTGGTCTATCAAATCTGATGTAATGGCGGGAACGATCTTGAACATGTTCACAGACTGCAGACTTCACAGAGCGTCGGTGCTTTACGTCAGCTATATGTTCTTTCACGCGGGTTTTGATGGATCTTTTTGTTTGTCCTATGTAAGAGAGACCACATTCGCAATCAAGCTTGTATATTCCTGCATCATGTAGAGGGATATTGCACTTGACGTCTTGACGGATGGTAAAAATTGACTAATCTTCTTCGGCGGTTTGAAGTATGTTTTAATAGAAGCTCGCTTCAAAATGTAGCCAACCTTGTCTATGACTCCTCTGACACAGGGTAGTACAGCAGGCACACGCTCGACTGTGGTCGGCTTCACTTGGTCACTGTGACGTAGGCGCGGGACCCGAAGCTTGTTGTCTTGCAATACTTGCTCGACGTGCTGAAGCTCGGCGGCCAGATGTTTTTTGTTACAGATCCCTCGTGCTCTCTGAAACAAAGATTTTCCTACGGTGGCTAACTTGTGATGGATGATGGTGCGATTCACCATTTAAATATCGGTTGGTATGGGTCTTTTTCCTATACACAGTTTGACCAATAGTGTTATCAGGATTTCGGATGACTAAAAAATCCAGGAAAGCTAAATAATTATTTGCCTCTAACTCCATTGTGAATTGTATTTTAGAGTTTATGGAATTAAGGTGGTCTAAAAATGCAGTTACTTTGTCAGATAGTAAAACTGTGAAAGTGTGGTCTACGTACCGCTTGTAGAATCTTGGATTTACAGGAGCAGTAAGAAGGGCTTTCTCCTCAAAGTCCTCCATGAATATGGCGGCGACTATGGGAGATACAGGTGAGCCCATCGCCACTCCATCTACTTGCTTGTAGAACTCCTCCTTCCACAATAGATAGCCAGATATAAGACAGTGTTTGAGTAATACTGCATATTCTGTAGGCATGTTGTATTCTTCTAGCTTCCTGGTTACAATTGAGATGCAGTCTTCAATAGGTAAGCATGTAAATAGTGACTGAACATCGAAACTGACCATAGTTTCATTGTCAGCGAGATGTAGGTCTTTGAAAATGGAAAATGGTACGAATCCTTTGTGTGTGCTCTAGTTTGTCCTCTCAGTGGTGACAGAATTTTTGCCAGGTGTTGAGCCAACTTATAAGTTGGTGAATCGACTATGGGACGTAGTGGAGCGTTTGGTTTGTGTATTTTCGGTAACCCATATAACCTCGGTAGTTTGGTACACGGTGGTATTATCGAATTTACGTCGAGATTTAATTTTTCGGAGTAATTCTTTAGATCGCTAGTTGTTTTAAGCACATGGGTTGTAGGTTTTGTTTTGACCTTTTTGTACGTACTTTCGTCCGATAAAAGTTGTTGTATTTTTACATTATAATCTAACGTATCCATTACTACTGGAGCATTTCCTTTATCTGCACAGAGAATCGTGATCTCTGGTCTGTTGCGTAAGTTGTACAATGCTTTAATCTCGTCTTTGGGGAGATTTAGTTTCGGCACTGAACTTCGACATAGTAACGACGAAATGTCTTGATGTATGGCCTCTAAATCGTCCTTTCCCACATTGTTTTTAAGCAGACAATCCTCAACGTTGCAGATAATTTCCTCATACGGGATTTTTCACGGTGTTATCGCGAAATTCAGGCCCTTCGATAATACTTTTATTGTAGGTTCTTCCAGTGTTTGTTTCGACAGATTAAAGACCGTGCGTTGTTTATTGTTCGTGTCTTGTCTCGTGTATCGTTTCTACGTTGACATGGATGTTTGGCATTTGCACTGCAAGACTTCAAGATACTGTAAGTTCATTCTGCGTAAATCGAACCAAAAATTAATAATAAAATACTGAAGGTAGCTAGGCTAACTGTGACATCTGGACGTCAAACATCTCAGCCCCCCCATGACCATGGGTTGCTGTAAAGCAACCGAAACGTCGTGAATTATAAATAGTAGATTAAACGCGATAAAATCCGTAAAAAATAGTTTTATTCAATGTGTAGTGTTCGCGTAAATATAAGAAATCATTTTTAATTTATTATTAGGAAGGTGCTGCTGCCCATATACTGGTTTGTTTCCCTCTGTCGTCTGTTATGACAAACACGGGACAATATGGGGTAGTGGATTTTCTTACACCCCCAATTACATGGTAAATTATAACTTTTGTTATCCCTTACTTCAAACACTTGGTTTCGGCGGAGTTAAATAATCCACTACCGTGTGTATCAACCAGTTGGTTTCGTAAGAGACGACAGGTCAAAATTAATATAGGCAGCAACATCTTCTAAATACCAACTCATACATTTAAAAACTGCGGTTACCAAGCTGCCTGATAAGCTGCCTGCCAAGCGTAGCAAATAAGACTTCGAACAAAGATTATTTAAAATTTTTAAATATGAACTCAACACGTTTTAGAAAAAACGTTAAAGAAATGTTATAGTTTTGTAGAAACCTATAAAAATAGAAGAAATAATTGTATCACCGTCGAATAATTTGACTTGAACCATAACGTGCTCAGTCCATAGTCCATATATAACGTTCATATACTGCACACACCATTACAAAGAGAAGTTCACGAGTCCGGCGTTATAAAAGCGTCTACGATTACACCTACGTTGTAGATAGTACACTAAAAATAAACATCTTAAAAGCGCTCATTATTCTAGTGTCGCTTACAAAACTTAAGTGCTGAAACGAAGTGAACCGAGCGCCGCCGAAGATTTCCGAAGGTTGCCGAAGGGATGACAAGCGAGCGCTTTCCATGGAACGCGGAAAAGGTCGGCACATGTTGAAAATACGAGTGGGCATTGACCCCGACCGCTTAAGCCGCCTGAAGCCACAGCTGTTGCTGAATCTAGCGCGGCGTATCTCATGATGCGTTTATTTATGTTCTACCACTCGTAGAGTATTTATCTACTAGGTTATTGATATGTACATTTCCGTCTTTCCTCTTTTAAAAATACAAAAGCTGGTAGTTAAAAATGATTTAGATCTGCCGTATCCATTGTTAGGCGAGAGCGTTTCTTCTTCAGTTCATTACAAAACGATTTGGCTTCATAACGTTTGACTCACGTATAGTAAGATGTTTATTTTAATATAGAAAAATTAAAGAAGATAGAAGATGCACTGCGTTTTAATACCTTAGCGTAATAATTTACATAATATCTGCTGGTACACATTGGCCTCTCCAAGTGTATAAAAGCTCACTATGCAATGCACACGTACCGCTGCAATACTGCTACACTTTACCAATAATAACGTTAGGGTTTAATTTTATAACATCGATCGCCAGAGTTTTGTCCTTAAATCAGTAACTTGATAATGTCACTTTTTCCTCAATGAGAACCTTGAAGAAAATTGACATATTCCTCTTTACACCCTTAATAAGGTACATCAACTCATATTCCGCTGTTCAAAATACTTTAAGCCAGCACTTGGCTATCAACTATCATCCGACCAAGTACATTGAATATTTAGTACATAGATAGTACATTAGTAACGATAATAAAGATACAAATTTAGTTTATACATTGTAGCACATTGCATATTGTAATATGTATTTTAAAAACAAATATCAATCTGCGAATACGTGTTTAAAACCGTTAAGTTAAGCGTTACGTATAATTAAAAAGTGGTACAATTAAAAATTTTGTACAACCGACTTCAATAAAACTATTAAGGATAACTCAAAAACTACTTGTAAGACCTTGATAAAACTTATATGGGACCACATGAGAAGCACCAACTTTCAAATAAAGAAATAATCATCAAAATCGGTTCACGTAAATAAATAAAAAAATACATCGAATTGAGTACCTCCTCCTTTTTGAAGTCGGTTAGAATCACTGGAAATCTTAAAAAGTAGTAATAACAAATTAGTATCTCTTAATGAAGGATTTGCCAAAATCCTACCTGACAGGCGAAACGGTGATCATATAATATAGTAAGTACATAGTAGAACCGGTACCGGAGTTTTCGAATATCTACAAGACGTTAGTTCCAATAACTGATATAGATGTATCAATTATATATATTTTATATATATATATATATATATATATATATATATATATATATATATATATATGTATATTTTGTGTATGTGTTACATGTATATATTTGAACTGAATAATATCATGACAACTTAACTGCCCAAACTCACTCTGTGTTCTACCCAAGGTTAGCTGGTAGAGAATGCCATATAGCATTAAGCTCGCCTTTTGTACAAATATTTGGTGCAAAAAAGAATAAAATAAATAAAAATAATAAATATTTCAGCAATATTTCAGATGGTTTTTCGTTCGATCCAAATAATATTAATTATAAATAATAAGAGTACATAGGCCTTTAGGCTATATACGTGACTCTACACGCTGCAGCTACATTACTGGTATAATTGTGGAACAAATGTGTCGCCTCGACCGGGGAAGGACGACGATCTCACAGAATACCAGCGTAACATAGCAACTTAACGCTGCTGTGTTTCGTTTGGTGAGTGTAGAGAGCTGGAGACTCTTTTTACTGGAAACGAGGCATTTTATCTTACTCCTCACGGGTGACAGACAACGCATCTGCATTTTGATTCGTATTTGAGGATAGATGTAGATGTCTATGGGCCACAGCAACTACTTACCATCAGGTTGACTGTGTGCTCGTTTTTCACCGTTTACCCTATAAAAAAGGCTTCTCCAAGCGATACCACAAAGCACGGTCTCGAGCCACCTGCATTGATTGACTTCCTGCATGTTGGAGTATGGATGTTGATTTTGATTTTGGATTATTATGGATCATGGCATATTCAGCAGTGAACTTGTGAAGGGCAGTAGTGATGATGATGATGAATAAGAGTACGTTATGGTAGGAAGGTTTTCACAGTAGGCGAGCAGCCAAGACATGTTGTACGGACCGTCAACACGCAATGGAACAGCACAGTGCACACTTCCTAGCCCTAAAACCCTCGCAGAAATGAGAGTAACTCTGGACCCAGTAATGGGACGTATATAGGTTGCAACTTTAACTTTAAGAGTAGTATGTTTACGGGTATTAAAATACTTGTCGTTTTCCCTTCCTGAGTTGTAATAATTTAAAAAATTTATACAGCCGACTTCAATATAAGTTATTTAAGATTAACTCAAGAACTACTGGTCTGACCTTGATCAAATTCATATGGGACCACACGAGAACTATCAGCTTTCATATAAAAATCATCGAAATCGGTTCACCCAGTACAAAGTTATGAGGTAACACATAAAAAAACATACAGTCGAATTGAGTACCGTCTTTTTTTTGGAAGTCGGCATATTTATCTGTTTTAACACACACCCTTTGTTGTCTTCATAAAATGGTTAAAATATACATAATGCTTTTTTTATGTAATAGGAGTGACATATGAAGCTTAGCGTAGTCATAAGGCTAAGACGCTAATGAGTATAAAAATAATATTATGTTTTGCAAAGATAAACATTTGATGATAACAATTATGATGAATCATCGTCATTTTTCAAGCCTATCAAAAATCCACCGCTAAGCATAGGCGTCACCAATAGATTACTTCAAGTTGCCATCTTTACTTGGCAGGCGGGTTGACAGCTTTTTTATTTTTATATTGAGTTGTTATAAAGAAAATGCTGCGTTCCATCTGCACCAGTTCCCCGTTGTCGTCTTTTACGACGCCCATGGGATGAATGATATGAGGTATTGCATTATTTTATGCCGCCGGCAAAGAAATAGAAATATGAAAGCCGAGTTAATTAATCGTCATCGTTATCATCAATTAAAACATAAACCTCCACCCTACTATGTCGTGATTCCTGTTCAGAATAAAGAGAACATTCGGGAATATTTGTGTAGTGACAGAAGTAGACGTGTTGACACGACAGACGAGGAGGAGAGGAGATGAGATACAAACATACATTTTTTATAGAAGTAGGGTCACAAACGACATCTTTCTTATGGAATAAGGGTGACAGATGAGCACAAAATCCATCGGCCCAGTGGCCCATCGACATCTACACCTATCATCGATCACATGAATTGTCACGTCTGAGGACTAATTCTAAAACGAAGACGGAAAAATAATATCAGAGTTGACAATCTGTAGCCTATTTTGTATGAAGTTGGCTTCAGGTGCCAATGGTCAGTCAGTACGAGCAATTTACCATCGGATGGAATGCAAGTTGGTTTGTCGCTTCAGTTTTATATTTAAAAAAAATCACAATTTCTAGTATATTCCCGCGCTTCGATAAAGCTATACATTCAGGGTTTATAGTTATATGTTACATAAAACGAAACCTAATACGTATCAAACGTTTAACAAGTCTGCACTAACATCCTGTAATAACCAACGTTCAATAAAACGTGCCTTCTACGACCTCTTTCACCGGTTGCGGTATTGATCTAGATCGCGGAAGAGTTACGTACAACTAAAACCACCTATGTGCCTTGTAGAGTAACAATATATAATAGAAAACACTTATAAGCAAGTGGCGTACGTAACATACTTATATAATATATTCATGATATCGATCAAATACGTTTCCTATGATATCATACGTACCCCAAGTATGATATGACTGATAAATTTGCATAACTCATAAATATAATTATTTTTATGTATAAACATATAAAGTATATTTCCTACTTTTCAAAGTATTTTACATTTAGTACATTATTTATTACATTTAAACACTTTCATTTTTCAAAACATTTTTGAAAACATAAGCACCATTGGTTTGAGGACATTTTTTTCACATGTTGGTTGAAAGCTACTACGGCCTCTTGTGCCTCCGTAAATGTCAAATCTTTATTTTTTTGGAAAGTAAAAAAACCGAATGGTGCGAGGTCTGGACACATATTATGTATGCGCAGGATAAGTTACGAGCTCCTCCTTTTTTAGAAGCCAAAACCTCGGTACCACTCAGAATTAATTGCCTTTTGCTCAAGTGGGATCGTGGAGAAGGCACCCGTCTGAAGGAAATCCATATTTCATCTCCTGTTACAATTTCATACGCAGCATTTGATCATCCGTGATCATACTTTAACAAGTGTTGTGTTAGTTAGTGTTTTTAAACTCGAGGCCGTTTTTGTTCTGGGGTGAGTTTATGACAAAATAGCGGCAACAAAGTTTTCTAACTTTGCAAATTTTTGAATTTAGCTCATACCAATACTCAAATGTATTCGAATCTCATAGGTAATACGCCGGTTATCTTCAATTACTCCCTTAACAGCATCCACATTTTTCTTAGTGATCGTGGTTGACATTCACGTATTTCTTCATGGAGAGAAACACGGCCACATTTAAATTGTGCATCGCTCATTGTGTTCGTCTTTAAAATTATATTGAAGAGAGCAGTGCAATCTTACTAAGCGAGATAACATATTTTAAAATCATAAAAAAAAATCATCGCCCTAAAATATTTTCGCGTCAATTCTATTTGTGCTACGCATGACAAACTTCAACTTGTGACAAAAATAAATGACACGCGACTTCCCGCCAAAAATATTTTAATCAATATAGGAAAGGAAATATAACCAACCACATTCTAAATTCAAACATTTATGAGCGACCAGGAGCGCAGAAGTTTTCGTGTGCCCTATGTACGAACTAATTTGCCACAGGAAGTTGTTTCGTAATTATTAGGGTTTATTTACCATCGCTACACGTCCATTTAAAACAGAAAAGTCCCCTTGACGACTGTAATTCTATATAAGACATCACATCCAAAACGTTATTTTTTGCTATCTAACGCCAGAAAATGCAAAGGTCATGATCTTCGTCGAATGGCATTTTGCTAGTAGTTATGGACGTTTACGTATTTCTATTTTTATTGTTGATTTATTATGAGTACCTAAAGTTAAGTTTTGTTAATCTATCGACATAAAATTAACAAAGGATTTATACTTATAGTAACCCTGGGACGAATCTTTTCTGTAATCTGTAAAGGTTCCAAAGAAATATTATTTGTCTTCACGTGATGAAATTGCCTTTATGGCTAGTATTATAAATATTATATTAAGTTAAAGAACTATAATTTGAAGTATTATTGCATAAATAAGAGTTATGAGACAACTTTTACGATCGATTAAAGTTGACTCATGTTCAACCGCACTTGCATCCGCAATTACAACATTAGCGATAATCGTTTTTTCTTTATAGCTAAAACCACGAAAGATTTTAATGACAGTTGAGATCCCTTTACGGGTAACGAAACGTTCCACCTTACTCCTCAGGGACAACAATGCGTGCAAAGGAACAACCTTTATTTCACATCGGTTGTGGTTCTGCGAATTAAATTGCCGACGCATTGATACTATAGCTCACTGAACCTTTTTTTTATAGGATAAGGGTGACAAACGAGCACACAGTCCACCTGATGGTAAGTGGTTGCTGCGGCCCATAGACATCTACATCTATCCTCTATTACAAATCAAAATGTAGATGCGTTGTCACCCGTGAGGACTAAGATGGAATGCCTCATTTCCAGTAAGAAGGGCCTCCGGCCACCTGCACTCACCAAGCGAAACGCAGAGGTAAACCTCTACTTCACGCTGGTTTTCTGTGAGGTCGTTGTACCACCCGGTTCGAGCCGGCCCATCCATGCGACAGCAAAAGCTGCCTCGTGGCTCTACCACTGTTAGAACCTACCTTTGGGCTATGTCAATTATCCTTGTTCTTTTACCGATATCCTCATTACGGATTTTGTTCCGCCAAAAAATTCCGAGCATAGCCCTTCCCGTGGCACACAGAGTGATTTTGAGCTTCCTCACACGGCCGTCAGTGAAGGACCACGTTTCAGTTCCGTCAACCTGGTAACTGTAAAACAACCTGGTAAGATTCCTGGCAACACGAACTGGCAGTAAACATCATTATCGTATAATTTCTTTTATGTGTACGAAAATAACAGTCGATATAATTTTTAGCACATGTCGTATGACATTTACAACCTCTCGTAAAACAATTCGCGGCTTCAACGACCATGTCCTCGTAATGTTATTATAATTTACGCGATAAACATTAAAATGAATTTAAATAATGCGTATTCAGAGAACAATCGTAACATCGTCAGCGCAACGAAAATAATTCAAATTAAAAAGCTGCCAAATACTGTGTAACCGACAGGGCTGTCCGGAACTAAAATATAAATTTAAAAAGAAATAAAACTTTAAATCTGGAAACATTAAAAATGTTATACGGTATTTCGATTAGATCCAAGTCGACCCCTCACTCCCTTTCCTCAAGTGAAATCTTGTAGCCAATACAAATGTAAAGAAACCTATAATCAGGCAGTACAGCACAGGTGCGAGATATCTAATACTGTGCAATAATTAAAAATTAAAAATTTTGTACAGCCGACTTCAATATAAGCGACTTCAATATAAGTTATTTAAGAATAACTCAATAACCATTGGTCTGACCTTGATCAAATTCATATGTGACCACACGAGAACTATCAGCTTTCATATAAAAAAAGAATCATCGAGATCGATTCACCCAGTACAAAGTTATGAGGTAACACACATAAAAAAAACATACACTCGAATTGAGTACCGTCTCATTTTAGGAAGTCGGCAAAAAAGATAAGTAAATGCAACAGGATAAGGGAAATGGACACGAAGTACAAAAAAAATTGATAATCACGGTTGTTTTATACAAGCGCCTAAGGATGTTATACGAGTACATATTCCAGCTGATAAGAACTGGATGGTGAGGCCTACACACGCCTGCATCTATTCTAGATTAGGAATTAAAATACAACTATGCGTTAATTGCGACCCCTTAAGACTTAAATGGAAAGCGTCGATACAATACGTAATAAACAGAATAGCAACATTATACTGTTAATGAGCTGGCCATATATCTCGAAAAAACATTTTTTTCGACTGGCAGCCTCGTATGTTAAGCGTAGTGTACTCGTAGGTAGGTAAGTGAAGCCGACCTGGTAAGAGATGCAGGAAGTCGATGGATGCATGTGGGTCAGGATCGTGCTTTGTGGCATTCTTTTGGGGATGCCTATGTTCAGCAGTGGACTTGTGATGTGCTGTAATCATTGAGTTATATGTACTACATACTAGAGAAGCCATTCTAAACAAAGAATGTGTGCTACTCTATGTCTTCGCACATGCGCGGGAGATAGTAGAGTCGCGCATACGCAGTTCCGCCACCACAGACTAACTAGTAGATTGAAACCACACTAAATGACACACTGTATGGATTGCAGTACAGTTCAGTTGAACATAGTGTATGTTCGGAATGCTAAATCTTGTACGTAGTCCATATATATCGATGGCTGTAATAATGATGATGATTACGCGAGTATTCTGCGGGATCATTGTCCTTTCCCGACCGACATATTCATGCTGCAGCCATAACTCCACAACGTGGCTCTAATACGTTTAAATGTCGTTACACTTTTCGTGAATGGTATAAAATTTCCTTTTTTTTTAATTGCTAATAAATACCGGCAGCAGAGAGCCCTGTTTAGTCACGGTTAATTTCGGTAAGGTGCATGGAGATTTCGTCGCGTCTGTGCCGGCGCCGGCACAAATTCCGGTGGACATGCCTTCGCGCCTAATTCACTTTGAATTCGGAATGACTGATGTCGTGACGTGCTTTGGTTACATAAGAAATTGATCTTTACTAAAGCGCGGTCAGTCGTTTGTACTTGTTCATTTATTTATTAATTTCCCGTGGGTATTAAAAGAGAATAAGTCAATTTATTTCGGGTCTGTAATTTAATTTTCAATCCAAGAAAAACCGACGTTTACACAAGTGATGCAATTTTGCATAACTTTCTGCTAGGTAAAGAGAATAAGATAATTTATTTAATTGTGGTAATTTATTTCTCATCTAAGTGAAACCAAAGAATAAATAATAGTACAAGAAGTAAAACCGACTAACACATTTAATGCAACTCTACATAACTTTTACGAAACATGTAAATATAGAACCGTGAAGGGTTCCGTACCATCGTAATGCATGTTTCTAATAGAGGAGCCACTTATAATTTTTATTTTATTTTTATTTTTATTTTGTTGTAATAGCGGCTACAGAAATACACATTCTGTGAAAATTTCAACTGTCTAACTATTACGGATCATGAGATACAGTCCGCTGACAGACAGACGGACAGCGGAGGCTTAGTAAAAGGGTCCCGTTGGTTACCCTTTGAGTACGGAACCCTAAAAACGAATGTTTGTGACCTTCAAACATATAAACTGTACTGTAGCCATCACTACAAATATTTTCTATTGACCGTATTCATCATTATCAACATCATCACAATCTATCAAAGTCCACGGCTAAACATAGGACTACCCCATAGATTGCCTCACAGGTGGGATACTTTCCACGTTGCAAACCGTATTTGTTATTATTCTAAGTTATTTTTAGGAAGATTCTTCTGCAAATCTCCTGTTTCAGTTCCCTTCTGTCGCCTCTTACGACACCCACGGGATAAAATTATGGGATAGTGGTTTCTTTAACGCCGCTACCCCACGGCGTCCATCTTATAATTAAATTTAAAAATAGTGTAATTAAAACACTTTTGATTTTTTTATTGCCGCCTAGCATTACAATAATATTTTTTAATTATTAATCTAGACTATACATATATTTGCTAACTTAACCGAATTGAGGTTTCTTTACATATAGAAGTAGTTCTATTGTCATCTATGTATCTACGTAGATGAGATGTACAGATGTACAGGCATAAATACGAATTCAAAATCAAATACTAGTTGTTCCTAACAAGCTAACGGATTAGCAGATCCCATTCATTGTACTAGAAATAAAGCGGTGCAAAAAATCTATAATTGGAATATACGTGATTATTACGTGAGCACCGGATATCGGAAGAGTCATTGTCGAGTTCATTGAACTGGTTGAGTCAATGTCAGCCGCGTTGCGGCCTGGCTCCAAGATTCGGCAGAAACAAGGGTGAGCCGCCGGCACGGGGTAGCAGGGTGCAACTGTCGCAGGGTAACGACCGCGCCGGGGTCGACGTCCGACGCCACGCGGCCGTGCGACCGAGCAACCCGATTGATTGAAGCGGGATGGCGATATGTCTCCGTACCCTTACGATTGAACTACCCCTACAGTGAACAAACGAAATTACACTTTGAAACTATTAAAGTAAGATTATTTTCAGCTTGCTCCTTTATTGCTCGATGGGACTTTAAGTTAATTATATGAGGTCTCTAACGCACACATGTCTACCGCAAGGGAAGTAGTAATTTTGCTCAAAATATTGATTTTTCCGAGGGCCTCGGCCGCGTGGCGTGTGTGTGTGAATATATGTGATCGGGCGTCGATGTTTGCGTTTGTATCTATTTCGAGTAGAGCACGTGGTCTGAGTTGTTGCTTGTTGACATGCGTTTTTATTTTTATTGCGACGGCGTGGTCAAGCAATTACGTTACGTAATTTCTTACAACGGATTTGCTTACACACCTAAAAGTATGGTATTGAATTAGGTACCTAGATATCAGATCATAATATGGAAATTTGTATAGGTACATTTTTAGTGTATGCTAATTTTTACTTTAGACTTGTAATAAATACTTACATAGTTTACCCTATGAAAATTAAAAGTCGAACTTTCAAAGCAATATATTATATTAGAAGAATTCTTTTAAAATGCTAGTGTGAAACCTGTGAAACCAAATAGGCATAGCTATACAACGTCAAAATACCGGTATCGACGAACAAACACAGGGCCAGTTCAGGACTCACGCACACACGCTCACCACCTTACCCTTGATTTTGCCAGCTCAAGGTCTCTACCCTCTGACGACTGGCATTCACACCCGAGCACTTCCGTATAAGCCTATCCCACTCTAAAGTGCGGACAATGCCGAAATTCAACGAACGGCAGCCGGGGTTGTCGACCGCGACGACATACGTATTGGTAAATAAACATTGATGTAGGTATTACATAATGAACAGTTATCGAATGTTTTGATTTGTTTTGGACCAAAATAGTCGCAAATTGAGCGACGAGATATTTCCTGGTATAATGCTGTATTGCATGCATTGTTTACACTCTTAGAAGGATAATATATAAAAACAATTATATAAATACATAGGCTGCACTAAAAGTATCGGGAATGGAATATTTCCACTGTTCCTGTCATATTAAAATCTTTTTAATTGAAAACTCCTTGGTTTTAAAAATCGAATACCATTTATTTATTTAAAAAAAGATTCTCGGTCTTGTCACAAGGTTTTGTCAACCTTGTTTAGTGGTTGAGAAAATGGAATTGACTCGAGAAAATTCTTCAAGCTTCTGACGTCGGTACTAAAACATACTGTATTCAAATCTAAATAATTATGTGATTTTCACATATTAATTTTTTCACTGTTTTTGACATCGGTTTTTACTTTAGTTTTTTAAGAGATTTTTTGGAGATTTCTAGAATTATAACTTAGAGTTAAAAACTTTAATTGAGCAAGAGAAGAGTAGGAGAAGACAGTAGGGAATACCAGAAAGATCATGGCTTTCCACAGTTGGTAGTATAATAATTTCGCCTACCTACCGTTATAGCCCACTAAAGTCCTCTGCAGAACATAGGCCTCCCCTATAGATTGCCTCATTTTTTTCTTTGCTATATTTGCCACGCTTGGCAAGCGGGTTAGCAACTGCAGTTTTTTATTTTTAGTCATTATTAGGAAGGCACTGCTGCCCATCTCCCGATTTGTCCCTCTGTCGCCTCCTACGACACCCACGGGATGATATAGTGTAGTGGATATTCTTACACAGCCACTACACGGTGATTTCGCCTACGCCATACATCAAATACCCCGTTCGGCGACATAGAGCACCGTCTAAAGCTTTTATTCTGTTCATGTCGTGTCGTGTGAGGCGATTAAGACAAATGCTTTTATAACGGAAGAGGGCTTTGTCTTTGTGAAGGAGACGAAGAATATAGTAATGAATGTTAGACTAAAATTTCTGCTTAAGAAAAATATATTGGTACATTAATGTATTTTTCTTAAGCAGAAATTTAAAAAAACATTAATATGCATTAGTTATATTTACTGTAATTTAATGTATTCCCCCAAGAGCTTTGGGCTATAAAAGGCCTATAATAGATACGGAACAAAATGGTTCATAAAGGATAACGAAAATTCATCGCTGTGCAAATGAAGTAGAGTGGTATAACGAGCGACATCCCGGGGCGTTTGATTACGTGCCGGTAGCTATTGCTAGTGCATTGGTGTGGGGTGTGCCCGACCTACCCCCCACAACCTACACCAACGCTGCAGCGATGCACCCTCGCCATCTAGATATCTAGACGTCTAGATAGATGTCTGGCCAATGCAATACACGGTCGCGTCTCGCACACATTTACACGACGATGTTCAGAAATGTGTAACAGAACGTCGCATGTGTTGGTAGGGTAATACCATATCTATCGCTTTATGCAAACATTTCCCAATTATTAAAAGCATGTTGCAATCAGGCATAATTCGTATGTCGTTACTCACAATGTTATTATTTCGAAAAGAAATTTATTTTTCTCGTACTTTGGATAAATATTTAAACCAATAGAATTATTTTTAAATTTAATTCCTACCACAATAAAACCTAAAACCTAAATAAAACAATCTTTTAAACAATTTATTACTCGTAGTATATGCATGTTTTAAGAACATTTTAATTTGAACATTTCTATTAATAATAATAATAATAATAGATTAAATAATTTAATACCATCTTAATAATTTAATAAAAAATGAAGGTTGGTGCCCTTTCCTACATTAAAATGCACTTAGCCTATACCGGTGTCGTATCTAAACGTCGAGACCTACCCCAACAAATCCGAGTGCTTGTGCACTCACAGATCTAGACATCGATGTGTGCCTAGCGCCAATGTTTGCAGTAACGCACACCGACCCCGGCTGATATTTACAAGGAGTTCAATTATTATGCTATTGGGGGTTGGGGACTAAATCTCGCGATCCTTATGCGCGGAACGATTTTTCCTCTCTGAGTCGCTGACAGAATTACAGCGTATACCTAATACTCGTAGCAACATGATATATTGTATGGTTAGTAAGCGATGGCATTTTGTACTGGTCAAAAGCATCTATCTTTTTCATCCCTCAGGGTGAAAACGCATAAACATGCATTTTATTTTAAAATCTAACTAATCAATATCTTGTTATTTTATTATTCTAGTATATTTATATTGTAAAATATGACCTTCTTTTTCTGCTAAGTTATTAATCCGACGGATGTAAATGATAAAATGATAAATAGAAAATGTAAGTGTTTATAGTCCATGTACATAATATATTATATATTTGCATTTGCGTCGTACTCAATTTTTTTTTACTTTATTTATATTTGTGGAATTATGCCCTCTAGTGGCGAGCGGCAATAAGTAATAAAGTTCGGCAATTCGTCGATAGATGGCAATGATATGAAAAGGAAAATTACATGCTAGATGTTAGATAATTTTATCCCATATATAATGTTACCCTCTATTATAGTTTTCTTAAAGTACTTAGGCTAATTACCCTTTTTGAAACAAAAAATATATTTTAATATATGTTTTGATAAGCATAAATTAATTACTTTATTCGTTTATGGTTTCACTTTCACTTAAATTCGTTTCTATTTACTTGTTGTACGAATTAATCAGGGTATATCGCAAACAAAAAACGAATTCAGACCAACAGATCTGTAAACTAGCGGCAATGGGTCAGCTGTATAGTTCGAAGAACTAACAACGGAAAAAAGAGTTGGTTCTAATTGTTTTCATGAGATATGGTAAGGACATAGTTTTTTTTAGACTAAGGTTGACAAACAAAAACACAGCCCACCTGATGGTAAATGGATCTGGCCCATAGACATTTACGTCTATTCTCGGTTAGTCGATGGAAATATAGGTAAAGAATATAACATAAAAATATATAAAATAGAATATCATATATTCCTGTATAAGGTCCATGTTTCGCACTGGACTTGTAATAGGTTATAACTGTAAATAATAATACTTATTTTAACAAGACTTAACCTAAAAAGCAACATTTCTAAGAAACACTAGTATAGGGTTAGGTATAGGCACTACATAATATAGGCTTTAGCACGCCGAGGATGACTAATTACTTTCGGGCGTATTGCCAGTTTGCCAGACCAAAGTAGGTAGCTATGGTTTTTGGACGATGATAGTCGCTTTCGCTGTAGAAAATATAGTTTTTATTACATTGTATATAAAAAAAATAAAACACCTTTTAATTCTGTAACGCTACATAGCGGTCATGAGCCAGCGCTTCTGCAATGGGTAAATATTTATGTATTTCCTAAAACATTCTTTTTTTTTTCGATTTTGAATGATCGGTTATTGTTTGATTTTTCAGAATATGATCGAAGTTCTACAAAGTTATAATAGCAATCATACGTGAGATTTAAAATTCGAATTTTGCGTTAGAATTTAATAAACACGAATTACATTTGTTATAGTTTCGCCATGTCCGTCCGTCCATCCGTCCGTCCACCGTTTTGCTCAAAGACCCTGGGTGATACAAATCTGTAATTTGGCATAGTTATAGATATTAATCACGCATAGAAAACTCTGAAATAAAATCTTAAAAAACATTTTTATTTTGGGTACTTTCCATACAAGTCAATGGAGGATGATTTTTTTACCCGTCTATTCCATCACGTGAGGTATAGTTGGATAGGTCCTTCAAAAACATTGGGAGTGTGAAACGACATCATTTCGATTCAGGGGTCAGTTTGCGAAATATTTAGAAGTGGTATTTTTCATTAGAGTGATGTGTTCCCCCCTTTACCAACTAAACCGCTGTTTTTGGAAATGTGAAAAGTATACAAAATAGTAGTATATATAATGAAGTTAAAAGGAAAACTATCAGAGCTAAGTAGAATTAAGAAGTTAACGAGTAATAGTTGACCAACATAAAATAAATGCATTTTGATTAGTTAAAATTTCGTTACAACTCCATAGAAAATGACTTAGCTGCATTAATAACTTTGTAATGTTATTGTAAACTGTTAAAAATAAGTATTTTGTGAAAAAAAAACGATATAATATGCATTACTACTACTACTAGCTTTACTTTTTCAATTGCGGGATAGATAGGGTATTATTATCAAAATTGAAAAGTTTTTTTAATATTTTTTTGAATACCACTCAGTCCCTATAAGGCTGATTTGAAAATAAGTCCTTCAGTTACGATCTTCCTATTTGGGTCCATTTTTAGTCGTTACAGCGGTCAAACCGCGAACTCACTTATTATGCTCATCATCATCATCATTACAGCCCTTCACAAGTCCACTGCTGAACATAGGCCTCCCCCAAGGAATGCCACAAAGCACGGTCCTGAGCCACCTGCATCCATCGACTTCCTGCATGTCTTACCAGGTCGTCACTCCTTCTCGTTGGGGGTCGCCCTACACTTCAAGAACCTTTCGTCCCCATCGGTTGTCGGTTCTTCGAGCTATATGGCCGGCCCACTGCCACTTCAGCTTACTAATCCGTTGGGCTATGTCGGTTACTCTGGTTCTACTGCGAATATCCTCATTTCTAAGTTTATCACGCAGAGAAACCCCGAGTATAGCCCTCTCCACAGCCCGCTGAGCGACCTTGAGCTTCCTCATACGACCAGCGGTGAAGGACCACGTCTCAGATCCGTAAGTCATCACTGGCAACACGCACTGGTTGTACAATTTAGTTTTAAGGTTTTGAGGTATGTCTGACGAGAAGATGTGTCGTAGTTTCCCGAACGCTGCCCAGCCGAGTTGAATCTGTCGATTGACCTCTCGGTCGAAGTTGGACTTACCTAGTCGGACTATTTGTCCCAAGTAAACATACTCGTCAACAACTTCGAGCTTAGTGCTTCCAACAACTACCAGCATAGGTGTGACATGGGCATTACAAAACCATTATGCTCATTATCAAGGAAGTCCACGTATTGTGACGAGCAACTACGGAACCCTACCTCTACATTGTGCGTGGCCCGACACGCACTTGGACAGTATTTATTTTAATTACAATATAATCATTAATGGACGATATATTCCACTCAACTGTTTGTCAAAATGTCAAACTATGAAATAAGCTATTTATTTATTTAATTTTTTTATAGGATAAGGGTGACAAACGAGCACACAGTCTACCTGATGGTAAGTGGTTGCTGTGGCCCATAGACATCTACATTTATCTTCGATTACAATTCAAAATGCAGATGCGTTGTCACCCGTGAGGACTGAGATTGAATGCCTCGTCTTCTTTACCAGCCGCACCGTAAAGATAAAAGTCTGATCATAGGCCTCTCCCATAGATGACCTCATAGGGAAGATTTTGTCATAGATGTCACGCTCGCAGGCGGCTTGGTTTAAAAAACCGCAGATTTTTTTTATTATTTTCGGTTGGAAAATCCTGCAGCACATCTCCTGTTTCAGTTTCCGTCTGTCGCCTCTTACGACACCCGCGGTCATAGAATGAAAATCAACATTTTGTATTTTTTGGATTTTATAGCATTGTGATGTTGCACCTACACATGCACCATTAAACAATAACTAACATCCATAATACCATACCTTTTGTTACAGTTTTATTATTGTAGTAGCTATAGCTTGTGGCACTTTCTTCGACCTAAGCTTATCGTATTGCGGGACCGCCAGCCGTGTGGCAACAAGACCGATCTATCAAGATAACCCAATTTCTATGGGAAGCGTGTGCGAAGAACACATAGCGTTCTAGAATTCAAAACAAGTGACAAAGCAAACATTTCTTAAAGTGTTGTAATGCGTCCGTGTGCAACACCAATGTCCCAGTACAATCAAAGGCACCATAGAAATGAAATTTGTTATTATTCTATTAGGCAGAAGTTAAAAAAATAATTTATGATTTTCTTTATCGGATAAAGTTAATAATAAATAGTAAGTGAATTATTTGTCACCTTTCTTTAACTTTCACTTTACTAGGTTTCTTTAAAAACATATTAAATTACGCATTATTAAAATGTAAATTAAAACTAGCCAGTTTTGTCGTTGAAACTTAAATTAAATATGAAATAAACACTAATACATACTTCTAAGGCATTTCTAAGAACATCCCTGTACAATAAGATATGTACACCAGTTAAGGTCGGTATTCTTATCTCTACATTTATATCTATATTAACTAAAACTAAATTTAAAAAATTAAATAATAAGTAGTTCAGATAGGTAGGTATTTAGGGGCTTTGTTATTGAGGGTACTCGAGTTCATATCAGGTTCTAGGACACACTGTCGTAATCTGCAAGTTCGGACATAATTTATCTATATCAAGTGCGCATTACACACTCACTCACCTAATTCCCAACGAAATACCCGCCTTAACATCAGTCTAGACAATAATTGAACACTGTTTTTTCTCTGCTGTTTGTCACATATCTGATTGTGTTTTCTTTGATAATTTAATTGCTGTATTTTAAATCGCTCTAACACATACAATGATTTACTTTTAGCAAATTGAATATTTAGCAGTATTCAATTTTCTATAATATACCTTAATAGAAATTAATTTTAATTGTATGTTAGTTGTAATTTTGTTATGATAAAATGCGTATGCAATTACTTTACGAGCATGTTTTGTTCATCTATCCTCCTCAGACCTTAATCAGTCCAGGCCAAAAGGACCTCTTCTAAAGTATTATGTACATTAGCGATTGCGGTATTTACTTCTCGCACAGAATACATAATAGTAAAGGTACTTCTGGTTTGTTAAACATATATGAGGCGATCGCACCACCCGCTGTCTATTGGAAACTACAAATTTTCTAGAACAATTCCATTTTTACGTGGTAGAGTCATGCTGCAGCTATATTGTGTTTGCAGCACGAATGGGTTGGTTCGACCGGGGTAGGACCACGCTCTCACAGCTTAATGCTGCTGTGTTTCGCATGGTGAGTGTAAAGAACCGGAGACCCTTTTTACTGGAAACAAGGCATTCCATCTCAGCCCTGAGGGGTGACAACGCATCTGCATTTTGATGATTTTGATTCTTAATTGAGGATAAGTGTAGATGTCTATGGGCCACAGCATCCACTTACCATCAGGTGGATTGTGCGTAAGTTTGTCACCCTTATTCTATAAAAAAAAAATTAACGACGGGACTGGTGTGGTTGACCGAGCGTGGTTCAGTGCGATGAGGAACATATTTTACAATTTAATAAAGGAAATAAAATTTTCATCTGTTCATATTTGTATTTATATTTGTAATATACGCTTCGAGACGCTTTGTACTCCGTTGGTAATGGGAATTAATCTTTGAAGTCCACTCACACATGGATGCCGTAGATCCATGGACAGACATGGAACGACAATTTTTTTCTTACTCCGCCATTACAAACACGTTGCTTTATTTAAATACACTAAACTAAATGTTAAAATTACGAAAATTTTCTATTTTTTTAAGTATATTTTAAGAAATTGTCTTTACTAATAACATTGATCATTTTAATTTCCTGACAAATAATTTGGTAATAGCAAATAGCAAGCAAGCCCTTTTATTTCTCCGGCGAAAACTGGAATGTGCAGTTTTAACTATTTCTATTTTAAAACTGATAGCCAACCCTAGACCACATAATAGAAATAGAAAACTTATTCACGTGTGCGTGAATTGCACTTGTAGTGTTGTTATGTGTGCAATAAATACTTTGTCTATCCATCTCTTTCCTTCTCGACATTTCACTGATAGCTATGGCCTTGTCTAGTCGCATCTAATGCTGGCATTAGTGCGTTCAAACCGCAGCTGTTTATAATCTAGTTACTGGCTCAATTCATATTCATATATAAACTTGCATAAATCTATAAAACCCAACATCAACAGAAAAGCATTTTCATATAAAATGTATATGATGATAGTTATGGTAATTTTATCAAAATAAAAACTATTTCATAAAAAAATAATACCAATTTGTCTATGCTTTATCGGCTAAGTCACAAATGTCAACAACTGATTTTGACAATTTTAAAATTTTGTTAACTGTAATAAAATTATTTAAATATTTTTATTCTTTGAATTTAAAAACGAAACTAATTTAAGGTTTTGTAAATGCAATTGATACACAGTGAAGTCATTATCTTTGTCGTATTTTGTAAGTTTTACTCATAATTTTAAATACAGTACATGTTTTATGTATGAACAAATGTACATTTATGAAAAAATTATAGCCTCATATTATTAATTATAAGCGGAAACAATAAAACAGCCGTGGTTCATTCTAACTCATGACCAAAATTCTCTTTTTTTCAGGTGAGTGTGATATGTTATTAGTGGAGTCAAGCTGTTTGATGAAAAGGTTCGTATTTTACATTAGAACAATAATATATGTTTTATTAACTGAATTTAATTCTGAATTGCAACAAATTAGTTTTTGTCTCTCATAATTCCGTAAACAGATGAGCAAAAACGTAATGTTCAATTTGCTTAAGCTTGTATCAATTAGAGATAATAGGATGATGTGATAATGAACAACAAGTACCATGAAATTTTTTAATTTCCATGAACGTCACACATTACCGATTTTTCGGTTGTTTTCTACTGAATTACTTAATACGAAACTGTTGTGACTTGAACAAGTGCATTGCCAATTCAAACGCTCCTAATGTCCCTGTAGCGAGTGTTGACTGAGCCGGAGTGTTGACCGGTATGTAGGTTAGGCCGCGCGAACCGGCGAGAGACTTCGCCCTCCGCGTTCCCCGCTCCGTCCGCGCACCACGCAACTACCTCTATGATCCGTGCAGTTTTCAACTGGAAAATGCCAAATGCTTTTTTCAGGGGTTTTCAACGATATAGGTAGACGTTTTGTCACAAACAGGAGAAGTAGGTTAATAGTGAGAAACTATGGACGAAAGATTTGGTTATATTATTGTTTTTCTGCTAAGTTTTGTTATTTAAAGGTTAATGATTTAAAAAATTGTTAGTATAAAGACCAACAAACATGGTTAAAATAACGTTTGGTTTCTTCTAACATATAATTTTATGTTTCATTTTAAGGGAAACTATTTGACTGAACATATTGACTGCTTGGTCGCAGAATGAAGCAGCTAAGACGATTTGCCACAAACAATTCTATTAGTGGACGTAGATTCACATTATATTTATTTCAATCTCAGCTCGTGGTCAGTGGGGCAAGTTCGCTCGATTCTTTAAACTCGCAATAAAAATCGGACAAGTTCGAGCCCGAGACCGTGGCCTGTGTGCGAATTGCTGACGCCTCCTAATTTGGTTCAATCTCTAAAATAAATTGAACTTCACAAAATGACTTCTTAAGAATATTGCTTGTATGACATTCTCATACTATTTATATTTAAATTCGTTCCCCATTAATTTTATCCATCATTTCTATGCCTACCTCGTCGATACATGCGTGTCGTGAACAAAGTAAAAAGGTTAATATTTTTCGTGTTTTTTTTTATAGGACAGGGTGACAAACGAGCACACAGTCCACCTGATGGTAAATGGTTGCTGTGGCCCATAGACATCTACATCTATCTTCGAATACGAATCAAAATGCAGATGCGTTGTCACCAGTGAGGACTAAGATGGAATGCCTCGTTTCTGTATTTTCGTGTATTACTGTGTACCATCTATTTATAACATTAGTTGGGTGATTATTAAATGTTGCCAGGTCGAGTCGTCTTAGGTGGCAACCGAACCTCCACCAGAAGTTCTGAGCACGCTCTGCCCCGCTGTTACTATAGTCTACATGGGGGATGTATTGCCATAGTTGCCACGCTCGGCAAGCTGGTTGGCAACTGCAGTTTTTTATTGTTATTTTGCTGTAACCAAAAAGATGCTGCTGCCCATCTACCTCAGTTTCCCCCTGTCACCTCTTACGACACCCACGAGAAGATATGGGGTAGTGAATATTCTTACACCACTGCTACATGGTACTTATTAAATGTTTTGATATGATTATTAAATGTTTTGATACAGTTCGCCCTGGCATCGAGTTATCATTGAAAGATATAACTTTCAACAATAACGATAACGGCGTGACCATAATTTTAGGAGATCATCAACCGACCATGACTTCGTTTACAGTCTACATTGACATAAAATCCGAAGGATTTCCGTGATAAGATGACACAAAAATTGAACAAAGTATTCGCGAGTTGATCACTCAACGCACGCATGCACCGGTGAACGCTTTAAATACAACTCACTGTCAATAGCTAGAGTGCAAAGTAGTGAAAGTGCAGTAGTCAAGGTTCTGACTCGATCAACGCAATAGAACCACCGACGCAAAATTATGAAGCGCCATTTTCTATCATTTCATGTGCATAATCGCGCTCTAGCCAAAACACACACAACTGTGTGACTAATGAAGGGAAATACTTATTTACATTATGCATTTAAAATTATAAATTGAAATCAAATTCATCAACGTATGATTAATCAATGAATGATAAGTTTGTCTCATTATACTTATTGACGGTATTTTTTCTTATACCACTAGATCGGAAAAAATATCTATTCTAAAATATTTAAAAAAAATCTATGTCGACAAGTACCGGCTCAGAATACCAAAAGCTTGTATATAATTTCTAATCCAGGGTCAAATTTAATTTTATTTTATTTGATAACATGGACATTTTAAAATTAGTTCAGTAACAATACTCACACCGTTTTTAAAGAATATAGTCATAAAATTTCCTAAACAAAAATCATTTATTTATTTATATAATTTTTATTTGCATATCGAGTACAAAAATTTAAAATTAAAAATTTTGTACAACCGACTTCAATATAAATTATTAAGAATAACGCAAAAACTATTGTTCAGACCTTGATCAAATTTATATGGGAGCACATGTGAAGCACAAGCTTTCAAATAAAAAAAAAACATCGAAATCGGTTCACCCAAAAAAATATGAGGCAACACACAAAAAAGATACAGTCGAATTGAATACCTCTTCCTGTTTGAAGTCGGTAGGAAAGGCGGACTTAATGCCGCAAGGCATTTTCTACCAATCTATCACCAAGGTAAACAGAGACGATATTATGGATATATACCATTTCTAAAAATTCTTACTACTCGTAAATGTCGTTTTCAAATTTGATTTTAATAAGTAAAAAAAAAAATGTTCTGCTATTTATCGCTGGTTTTGTGCCAGAGCTGTTCATCGTCGGTTGAGCCCCTGATGTTTCAGTCGATTGCTAATCTGTTAAATTTGGATTCAATGTATTTTGATCAGTCAATCGTTTGAGCCCCGACCGTCAATTAGCACGACTTGACAGGCAGGTAATTTGGGCACGACATTAGGTAAAAGTAGGTACATTCTCCATTACATCTCATTTACATTTATACATCCTTTATACTCTGTGACTGCCTCGTTGGTCTAGTGGTTGTAGTAGTGCGACTGCTGATCATGAGGTCCCGGGTTCGAATCCCGGGTCGGGCCAAAAAATCAGTTATTGAGTTTTTCCATTAAGAAATTCTCAGTATCTGCCCGGAGTCAGGAAGTTGGCGGTGTTTCACCCCCGTGCCTCGGAAAGCACGTAAAGCCGTTGGTCCTGCGCCTGATCTCTATCCGGTCGTGTCGGTTTACCGTCCCATCGGGCTATGAGAGTGAGGGAATAAAGAGTGCACCTGTGCTTGCGCATACACTTGGGCACTATAATCCTGTCCTGCGCAGATGGCTAGTCTCCGTTGAGACTGGCCACCGTGGCCGAAATTCGGTCTGGAGGACATTATTATTATTATTATACTCTGTTCCAATTAATGGAAGAATAAATTTAGAAATATATAAAACTGCAGCTTCCCGCGGCAAGAGTTACCGTTATAGTTTATTACAGTCTACTGCTGAACACAGTTCCCCCCCATAGATTGCCTAATAGAGGGGATATTTGACTAATTGACACTCTGGCAAGCGGTTTGGCAACCGCAGTGTTTTATTTTTAGTCGTTATTAGGAAGTCGCCGCTGCCCATCTCCTGATTTGTATCACTCTGTCAACTTTTACGACACCCACGGGATGATAATATGGGGTATTGGATATTCTTACACTGCGACTACACCGTAAAGCGGTAATAGAAATCTAATAAATTTGCGAGCCGGGCAATTCGCGATTCAAGCGAGCGATTTAAGAAACAGTACTAATCTCTCTTCATTACTATAAATTATCGCCGTAAAGTGAAAACAAAGACTCGCTTTCGAAAGCGCAAGCGAAATGTGGTTCGACCGCGATGGATCCAACTCGGGCCATAGATCATGTAGTAAGTCGAGAGCATTAATGAATGCGGATGTTGCGCAATCGGATTATATGAGGCGACCTAGCGACTAGCGAGCTCCGAGCGCGGTTAACCACTCGATTTATTACGTTAACGATACATTGGCCAACGTTTGAAATACGGGTTACCTTCCTCTGGTGTGCTCTTAAGTGACTAGTGCTAGTCTGCTAATAGTAATTGTCGTTTACTTCGTTTTTCTTCTAAACTACATGGAACGTAATGACATTCATTTCAGATATTAGAAGATAACTTGTAGGTTTTAAATCGTTAAATCCAGTAATCGGAATTAATTACAAAATCCTATTAGATATTGTACAAAATTGCTTTACTAATAACTGACGGAAAGTAATGCAATGAATATGATACGAGTTTATATATTGACGATTGTAATTGAACAAGAAATACGTTTGGTTTTTTTGCCTTTTAATAGCAGTACATAGGTTACCGTGTAGTGACGGTGTAAGAATATCCACTACCCCATATCATTCCGTGGATGTCATAAGAGATGACAGAGGGAAACAAATCAGGAGTTGGGCTGCAGTGTTTTCCTAATAACGAGGAAAAGAAAGCTGCTGTTGCCAACCCGCTTGCCAGCGTGGCTACTATGGCAAATATCCCCCTATTAGGCAATCTATGGGGGAGGCCTATGTTCAGCAGTGGACTGTAATAGGCTGTACCGGTAACATAGATTTTATTAGATGTATATTTTGTTAATATGTTAAATTATCATGACTAGGTTCAATAACGTTAATCTTAATCTAACTTGGGTAAAATTGTTGCAACCTATTAAGCGAGAAAGTTGTGCCAAAGCTTGAGTCGTTGAGAACTGTGATAACCAATCCGTCTGCCAAATTAGCGAATGTGACAAACCTCTTGCAACACTTAGAGTAGGGACGGCACATTCAGCAATGGACTGTAATGAGCTAATAAAAAAAGAAAACAAAACGAGAATATAATTTCAGGAGAAAAATCATATTCTTATTTTGTTTTCCTTAATACTTACAAATAAATAATTTTATGTGGTCATAATAAAAAAAACTAAATTTTATTTATTACTGGCAATTTTTATAATACGAATTTTAAGAAATAAACTTCAATGACGAGTACAAACACTGATCGTCACGTTCTGGGCAGAGAAACTCACGAAATAATTGGCGAGAGTGAATTCGTGCTCCGCAGCTTTCATTATATTATTCTAAAGCTCGGGTGCTCAGTGTGGGCTTTTATCTACACGATAACTAGTCTTTCATCCTGACTTTCCTTTATATTTTATGTTCTAGTCGGCATCAACCGAGACAGGTAACTGCTAGAAAAGAACATCTTACACCATAAACGAATTTTTAAATTACAGTGACACGTGAATCAATAAATGTATTTTTTTAAATACCAGCATCGCTATTCACAGTACTAATATTCCCTGTATCCACTCTTGGTAAGCTTTAAAAATAAATGCTGCTGTCAGGAGTGGTTCACGACAGTAGTCGAACTGTTCCACTATTTAACCTATGTGATGCTTAAATAAGAACGAAGTTAGGCTTATGTGTAGTGTCAAAGGCACAAACACAACAAGGTGTACTTTGATTGTCTTTGTGACTAATAATCCTTAAAAATGTGGTTTTGTACTCATATTAACTCCGTCATTATGTGGTAGAGCCACGTTACAGCTAAATGGGTCGGTAAAGATCTAGGCTCTAACAAAATGCCAGCGTGTTATTAGCAGAATAATGCTGCTGTATTTCATATGGTATGCGACGAAAACTGGAGAGTCTATCTACCGGTAATGAGGTATTCCATCCCTTAGTCCTTAGGGGTTAAATAATTTGTATTTTGAATCTTTTCAGAAAAATATTTCTCGATGAAAACTCAGTAAAAAAAGAATTGCTCATCGCACATCTTCCATAACCCTGCAGCATTATGCTGCTGTTTAACCCTGGTATTTTGTGCTAGCCAGGACTTCTTCAGAACTTCGACGGTTCAGCAGAGCTTTCTTGCTGCAGCGTGACTCTACCATGTACAATATCTATACAAATAAATAAAATTGAAGTGTCTGTATTTAATCTCAAAATAACAGCTCTCTACTAAATACATATGAAAGTATATACGGTACTCATAAACAAAACACAATTTTTAAAATTTTTGTCTGTCTGTCTGTCTCTTTGTTCCGACTAATCTCCGAAACGGCTGGACCAATTTTGATGGGACTTTCACTGGCAGATAATGTTATAAAAAGTAACTTAGTCTATTTTTATTTTAGAAAAATAATTAGGATACCGCGCAAAAAAAATTAAAACCCATAAAATCCAATCGTAATAAATTCCTCGCGGGCGAAGTCGCGGGGAGCGCTAGTAAATAATATAAACGTAATTCTTATGTATGAGCGCACATTATGGGTTGTAATAAAAAGTATTAAGAATGTTATAAGCACATAATGTGATAAAATAGATGGAGAAAACTTTTATGCAGTGAATTTTTTTAGTATCTTTTCTATAACTTACATTAAATATTTGATAATAACATTCATTGTATTCAACGTGTTAAATGTTTTCTCAAAATTTTGTTACAGAAAAGCAGCGTCGGTTTTTATTTATAGTTTTAAAACGAAATGATTTATTAAAACAAGACCTGATGTTCAAATCCGTGTTAAACGAGAATGTAGATCTTGAACCTTTGTTCTAAGAAGTATTTTTTATTCTGGCACCGTCATGCGTCCAGAGTTAAAATTTTGTTTGGTTCAAATAAAATTTTGTCATTTTTATCACAGATAAATTTTAATATTTCTTAATCGTGTAGTGGCGGTGTAAGAATATCCACTACTCCAAATCGTTACGTGTGTTTGCAGGTGATTGGCAATAGCATCTTCCTGATAAAAAGTCAAAATAATAAGAAACTGAGGTTGCCAAGCCGCCTGTCAAACGTGCCTACTATAATAAAGCCCTCCCGATGAGGCAATTTTAGGAGAGGTCTATGTTTAGTTGGCTATGTGGACTTTAGGCTGTTATGAATTTTTTATTTTAGGCCGGTTCCGGCAATATTAACTTTAAATTCCTTAAAGTTTCATATCCATTTCTATATTTTTTTTCTATCTTTTTAAAAACGTGACGTCCACACTATGATTTTCTCCTCAATCGTGGGGGTGTTTACACACATGAATTGCACAAGGACAATCATCCATTCATTATTCATTGTATCCTATATATAATTTTAAATTATACTCGAATGCGAACATTCCACATTTGTGTACAATTTATCTTTCGAGTTTCGTATGTAGATGCATTTATTTTTCTTCTTTATTAGTCTGACCAGCAGTCCACTACTGGAAATGAGACTCTCCTATAATAGTGGGGATCTGCCAGCGTCGCTACGCTTGGCAGGCGAATTAGCTGTCGCAGTACCAAACGTGTCGCTCCGTTGCCGCTGCTCTTTGTTGTCGGTCTGGGTAGTCTATATCTGCTATACACATACGATATGGTTGTAGAGATCGTCTAATTTAAAGCACACGTGCCTACCTTGTATTTTTGGTATATTTTTTCCACTTTTATCATGTCAAACATAGTAGAAATACTAAAATCTACTAAAATACAATAACACAGGTACGCAGAGTTAGATTTTATGATATTTAATTCTCTAAATGTACAAAATCAACCAAAAATACAAGTGAAGCACTTACAAATTTAAATTGTCTCACTTCTCATCTTCACCGGTCTTTCAAAGCTCATCTTTCTAATTTTTTTATTAGTCACCTGGAAGATATGAAGTGAAGGACCACGCTCTTGCCATCAACAAACGGAATTTTTTGTAGGAACCTTGTGCAAGTCGTCTTAATTTAGATTTTATTTAGCATTATTTCAATTTGAATGCTTCCAGACTTTTGCTAAAAACTAAGTTTTGAGTTGTGACTCTTTTTTAAATTCAAAAAACAAACTGTAATTACAATAAACAACATCGTATTAACTTTTAAATCTATGTTTATGTCAACGCTAATGCGGTGTATTACGTGAAGCCGTATAAGCTTATGTGGCATCTTAGCAATGATCTATTAATTGGTAAATAGTATTTTAGGAAGGAAATAATGTTTCGTCTTCATTTTAACTACATCATATCATTTGTACTTAAGTTGTTAGTAGTTGTAAAAAAAAATTATCTACTTTTTTTTTGCGTTGTCTATTTCTTGCCAAATTTCTTCCTCCTGTGTGCAATTTTAAAAATAATTACAAATTATGAATATTAGCAGAATATTTTAAATCATTATATGTATATGTTAATTATTATATTATGTCCCCGCTATCGCTACCGTATGTGGCATGGGCCACGGCTCGCGGTCGGCGGCCGGCCTAGTTTCACGCTAGGAATAGGCGCCGCCCCCGCCTCGCGCCCTGGCCAGCGGAGTACCCGCTCGTTAAAGGACGCATACGAGTGCGGTTCACGGTTATATACACAATCACTTACACACCACTTACACTCGCGGACCCTTTGAATACGTCCCTTTGTCGACGCGTCGCTAGTTACGTTGTGGTTTAAGTTTGAGTGGAGCTAAATGTGGTTACACTTTCGCCTTTTTTAGTGATGATACCCCGCTTCCCGTCCTAAAGCATAAAAATATTGCACGAATATAACATGCATTAATATAAATATTTACATAAAAAAAAACAATTGTTAGTCATGTTACTGAAATACACATTATATTTTTTTATTTAAAAAAAGAACGCGTATTTAATTATTATGTATTCTTATTCATCTGTAAAGCTTAGAGTTATCAATTAAATAGTAACCCTACGTCCACGCCTGGATAGAATTTAGCGCAGTTGGTCGAATTTGCCTATTATCCGCCTGTAATCTCAAATTTCAGCAGACGAATGCGCATTGGTGGTTTTTTGGATGGACGGCAATTACGTCGAGCCTTTTGTATATGCTGACGCTTTTGACGTCATCTCGCATCAGAGAATTTTTAATTTTAATCCTAGAATTTTTTATATGGATATCCCACCATCCAGCTGCATCATGTTTCATGAAAATTCCCTTAATTGACTTACGTATTACATTCTACGTGTAATATTGTCTCTACACGGCTGTTGTATTAAATCCGTTTGAAAATTTCTAAATACGCTTAAAACATGTAAGTAACTTACACTATCTTTAACCCAATTAAATATACAGCATAAAATATAACTACTAGCAAAAATTGTTTAGTTCATTAAGGAACATAAAATAATATATACATTTTAGTTTAATTCTAGAATATTCCTCTATACTTCATAAAACTAGTCTAGAATTCCAAAGCTAATACTTAAATGTGTAACTAAAATGCCGACCACTTCGGCCTCACTAAATCATCCTGCACCGCTTCGGGTTCGGCGCATGCGACGCAACTCAGTCCTTCGATTACATTTGCAAGTGTGTGCCTATCCTATTACTAGTAACACTTTACATGTATTTGCGTAGATCATAGATCTCTGCGCATGTATTTGTGCACACATGCAAAAGCAGTCTAGTTGTAGTCATCTCTGTAAAGCTAAAAATATTTGCTATTTCCTTTGTTGTAGTGTATACGCTATTATTATTAGAGGCTTACATGTGTGCGTGGCTTATAATATCATCAGTTGTTTCGTAGAGGACAACGTTCGAATGCATCACAATATTCAAATTGAAATGGTGTGGAAATTAAAAAGGACCAGTAACTGTTAAGCTGAGTATTTTTATAATGAAAATGAATTATGAATATTTTTAATTTTGTCGCCTTCTATAAATCCTAGTTAATTAAATAAATAATTCGAATAAAACATTTAAAAACACAAAATGCGAAGGTTACATTTCCAAACTACAGTAAAGATAACAAACTTTGGTTACAGTTGGTATTGGAAAAGGTTTGAAATAAAAATTGAAGATCAGCTTATTTCACTATACGTAGGTCTTATTACCTCGTCCTTTAATACTTATAGGCAGTTTGGTTGTAAAATGATGTTGAAGTAAAATACAAAATGTTAAAAAATTATTTTGCGTCAAATCTTTAAAGGAGAGGGAACATTTTCCAAGTAGGGTGGATGCCCCTGTTACCAGTCTTTTAGTGCCATTTTCAACTTTTAAAATTCGTACTATGTTAATAAGAGAATAATATTTTTAAAATCTTATTTTAATCGATAGGTTATTTATCCAAAATGTAATGAATATTCATTTACAGGTATATTATTTCAAGAACAATTTCTAGAAAGGCGATAAACAAAAAAAAAGCGTGATGGCTCAAATTCTAGCCACTCTGTGCCAAATGTCATCAATTTGCTTATCTAATGCAAGCCTAGCAAAGGGTTGTGCCCTTCAAGTTTTTGATGAACAGTAATAAATTCGTAACAACTTCTAATTTATATAGTGTGTGTCACATGAATACAAAAGGAACAATAATTATTATGCTCTAATGTTTTACTACGTACACTTTATCTTACTTAAGATGTTTTGTTTTTAAGAAACAAATTGCGATAAAATCAATTTCTTACAAATTAATCATCCAAGTTTTCGAAACATAATCATCATTATAGCATACCATAAGTCCACTGCTAAACTCCATCATAAGTTGCCGTAAACTACAGTCCTCAGCTCCTTTGCTTTCATGAGTTTATAATTATTTTTTTATCTATTTCAAAAATAATTAAAATATACGGTATTCTTACACAACAAATGTCTGATAGAAAATCAAATACAACTTTGCTAAATATTCAGTTCAAAAAATCATTTTTTTAACAAGGATGAATTGATGTTAACATCCTCTAAAAATAAGTTGCCCTAATTAATTATATTTATTCGATTTTGATAACCCTGATTTATATAACGTGGCTGAAATTAGGTACTTATTATTTGGTACCTCATACCAAATAACAGTGTATGTGCACTCCATACATTTCGTTTAACTAATTACAGCCCCATTAATTTCCACTACAAGACAATAAAAAACTTATAATTTTATTCAAAAATAACTGCATTACTGTCTATACTGATGTCTATAGTCATATGCATGCAAATCACAAAGCCTAAAGACGAGATAATGTAAAATATGACTTATTTTATCAGGACAATAACTAGTACAAAAATTAGGAAAATGAGCGTTGTCCGTTGCGTAGGCGTTTTGATTTTAAATTTAGCACTGAAAGATTTATAACTGCATTGTAATATTTGAAATATACTTTCCTCTAGTTACGAATAATTTTTTAGTGTACAATATTTGTAGTTAAGACCAGACAGAAATGTTATTTATGACGTAAAAATGCAAAAACTATGTAAAATTGTAAACCTGAAAATTTTTGTTTGAAACGTCTTTTATAGTTTTGCGTCAAACTTTAAAGGAGAGAGAACTTTTTCTATGTAAAATTGTTAACCTAAAAAGTTTTGTTCGAAACATCTTTTATGTCTATCATTGTATTTTTCGATTTCAGAAAAAAATATTGCATGTTTTGGGATAAGATATAGCCTAGACCACTCGCTCTTTATCTATTTATCAAGTTTCAGCACAATCGATAGACATACAGACTAAAATTTTAAAATGATTATTCATATACTAATAGCTTGCAAATAACCCCCTGAGCTGAATTAGACGTCAGATATTTCTATATTACGGACAGAAACTACAATTTCATTTTTATTTACAGAATGTTTAGAATACAACAAAAATACACATAATTAGAGTTATCACCCCTAAGGACTAAGATGGAATGTCTCTTTCCAGTAAAAAAAGTTTCCAGTTCTCACACTCACCATACGAAACACAGCATTAAAGATTACAGATTAAAGATCAGTGGCTTAGAATAGGTTCTATGTTTGATCTCAATATAGTTCTCTCGAGTAACAGTGACAGTAGTAAAAATTTTAAACAATCTTATTAAAACTAAATAAACTACATAAGCGCTGGTGATTAAAAAGTACGTCGTCAAAGATGTAGGTATAATATTATTACACATCAAAAGTAACGCTTATCGTGAAGCAAGTTGTAAACAGATTTCTTTCAAATTTTCCATGGGGGTATACGTGACCAACACCGACCTTAACTAACCTAGATTCCATCCCGAACAGAAATGTTATTGGATCAATACATGGCCCGACCCGTAAAAAGTCATCTATAGGGGTAGATAGAGAATCTCTTCCTCGTGTTCAGCGTGAACTTCGACCTGGGTTTTGGAGGTCATTAACATTTAGGCTGGCAAAGTAGGTCGGTGCGTCCATTGCAGCGTAGTCATAGCAACAGTACCGCCATCTTTGCGCTATCCGTAAACATGGCCACTTGTTTATTAGATAGGAGCTCACAGTGATTTATTTCGATATTTACTCATGATACACTTTCTCTAAGCCTCGATTTTCTCTTTGTAATTATTTTGCTAGCTTTCGGTTGTATTAAAAGTATCGCCATTGTATTCTTTCTGTTGCGGAAATAACTTAAAAATATTTTTGCAAAAGTACAATAGAAGAAAAATGCAATTAACAATGAAAACATTTTTGTTTTGCTAGTTATGTAATTTTACTAACGTGAAATATTTCTGTTTTTCTAATTTAAAATGATCGTTAATATTCGTTGGCTTTTTTGTACTAGGTAATTATAATAATTAAATACATCCACACAGACGATACGGCCAGGACATTAAAATGTGTTTACTGCACTAAAAGACAAAAGCATTATACTATGACAAAAGGCAATATGAAAATAATTTTTGAACCATAAAACTTACGATAAGCTATAAAAACTAGAAATCTATAAAAACCACAGAAAGTGTTATACCTACCTGACTTGGGCCAGCTAAAGGTAACTTTATCTGTTTTATTATTATTAACATTTTAAAATTTGTTATTATTTCTAACCACTTTAAAACTCTTTACGTATGAAATCCAACCATTCTTATTCACAAATTTCGTTGAAGTCTACAGTTATCCCGGCCGTGGTCGTATACGCGTTTACGTCACGATCCCGTTGGTAGGGTCTTGAAATTAGGTCAAAAGGGGGTCGGACCACTGTCACTGCCATATTACATAACCTGTGCAAATATATAGCTAGATCCGTTCACAAAGCGGCAATAGCCCCTTTATTGATTTTCTACCCTTTTGTTTTGTTACATTCGCTTCGTGGAATATAAATAAAATAATAAATCAAATCAATTTGTTCCTGAAATTAAGTTACTGGATGGAACAAAGTATATACAGTAAGTTACGTGCAATTTCAGTTTCACAGATATTTTATCAGCAGACCCCAATCTGGGCGTAGCCTGTATCTTGGCAACAAGGAGTGCGGTTACCAGCTTTTATTACACTGTTCATACTAGCCAAATTCTACAATACGATGAATATTACCTAATTATATTACATCACTAACTGCCACCCGGCGCATTGTTGCCGCATACGAAATAATTGTGGAAATATCGTTTTAAATTTGGAAGGGTTATATTGTAAAATTAGGAATGATAACACATTCATTGAAGTTGAATGATGTTATATGACATTCAAATAAATTTGTCGGTACGATACGCGCACCATCTACTGTAAGTTTATGGTACTACGCCTATAACCTTCGTGCAAGTGCAAGCAATAAGTTGACAAAGTTTTACCGCAATCTGATGTACTGCATGGCAGCGCATAAAATACATACGTTTTGGTAGAGCCATGCTGCAGCTATATTACTGGTATAGTTGTAGCACGAATGGGTCGGCTCGACCGGATAAGGACCACTCTCTCACAGAATACCAGCGTAAAATAGCAGCTTAACGTTGCTGTATTTCGTATGGTGAGTGTAGAGAACCGGAGACCCATTTTACTGGAAACGAGGCATTCTATGTTAGTCCTCACGGGTGACAACGCATCTGCATTTTGAATCGTAATCGAGGATAGATGTAGATGTTTATGAGCCACAGCAGCCACTTACCATCAGGTGGACTGTGTGCTCGTTTGTCACCCTTATCATATAAAAAAATACGAACAAACAAATATTAATTTTTATATATTAGATTTCCTTTTTAACTTTTTATTACGTTATTATTTGATTATTTTACCATTAATACCTGTTTCCATTCATTCATTACATTCTATCAAAAATGTTGAACATAGACCTCCGTCTCTACGCCCTACGCCCTACGGATGGTTTAAGGTATAGTTGCCAAGCTTAGCAGGATATTTTTTTATCTCTTTTTTTTTTTAAAAAACGTTACCCCCATCCTAGGATTTTTCTCCTGTATCGTGGAGGCAGTTTACAAACACAAATTGCAAAAATAGAAAAAGAGCATATTTTATTATTTTGACTTGTTACCAGGAAGATGCTTGCCATACACTATCGTTTTTTTATGAAACCCTCGGGATGTTAATGGGGTATTAGATTCTCGCATACCGCTACTGCACGACGGAGTTGTCAAATTTCTGCACCATGCACTTGTGCAGATTTAACTGACTTCAAAAAGGAGGAAGTTCTCATTTCGAATGTATGTTTTTTTTGTATGTATGTCACGCGATATCTGCGCATATTTGAAGTGAACAGTGAACCATTTGATCTTTTTTTTATTAAATAGTAAATAAATAACTTCTTTCTTAGCAATTTGAAGTCGGTTTTTACTTTTTGTTAGATAAAGTTATAATTCCTACTGTAAGGCAATCTATGCGAGAAGCCTATGTTTAGCGTTGGATTATCGGTGGGCGTTTTGAATGAAAGAATGAAAGAAAACGAACGTAGCCGTTATCACTACTTTTACAGTAAGACCCAATAAATGATTCGGATTTTTGGTTCACACCGCTCATTATCCAGAACACTATATCTATTTCCTTCCAACAGCTCAGTCTATGGTAGATAACTACATAATATAGTATAATATCACAAGAATATTAAAATATGTATAAGTTATAACATGGACAGTAAAGACAAATACTCAGGGCCCCTGACATTGGGCTCTGACCTCAAAACGCCTTTTGGCAGTCGCCTTGGCATTGCAACAGGGCCGTACACATGAGCCTGGCTGTGTTCAAAATGTATACTAAGTAATTACTTAGTGGCTACATTCTGATGGCCTTTGCCTTCGTATTTATTTGGGCTTGTTGTTTTGTTAGAATAAAATGTATTTATATTTATAAATAGAGACTTATATGCGTGAGATCATAGATTTTGTTTATTTAAAATTATTTTTTGATTATATTTACGGTAAGATTGTAGATAGCTAGAAGAATATAATAACTGGCCAAGTACGTGTTAAGCTGTTAAGACACGTATATAGCAGGGTGTGATGTGCAGATTCCAGACAGACACCTAGGCAAAAGAGAAGCCCTAGATGAAGATGATATTTAAAGTTCAAACACATTTTTATTCGCTTCTGCAAAAGTTGCTTTTATTATGTAGTTTGAAAGCGGATCGCTAGGGGCTGTATAGTACCTGGAATATTATAGGAATACATGTAAGTTATATGTAAAAACGTATGTAATATGAATAAAATATAATAATTGAAATTCAAATCACATACAAGGAAACAAATAACGTACACGACAATATGGCGTAAGGACTAGTTCACAGAAAAATAATAATCAGTTTCAAATACGGACTAATGAAATAGTCTTAAATAGCAAGAACAAATACGTTATAAAAACCTTGATACAATATTAAGGTTGATATATCAGAAACCGTAAATTTAAAAGTACAAAGTATCAGATATATATCAGTTAATTTAAACTGTTGATTAATGAAGTCCAAGAAGGTTAGTTACAAAATAATATCTCAATTCATCAAATATATCAAAAAACTAAATGCCAAAACAATTCCACTATTGTAGACATCAGAAGAGAAATATATTTTAATAAATAATTTAAAATTTAAAATTTTGTAGAGCTGACTTCAATATAAGCGACTTCAATATAGGTTATTTAAGAATAACTCAATAACCATCGATCTGACCTTGATCAAATTCATATGGGACCACACGAGAACTATCAGCTTTCATATAAAAAAGAATCATCGAAATCGGTTCGCCCAGTACAGAGTTATGAGGTAACACACATAAAAAAAACATACACTCGAATTGAGTACCGTCTCCTTTTTGGAAGTCGGCAGATAAAGTGAAATGGCAAGGTATAAGCATGCGCACATTTTGAGAGAGATTTTTATAGTAAATGTTTTACAACATACATATCTGTTAATTAAAAAAATCACGGTAACTAATAATAAATACATATATTAAATAAGGACATAGGCCTGCTCTTATTTCTGAGTCTGATTTCCGATAGTTTTTTTTTAAACGTTCCCCCACTGTATCGTGCAGGCTGTGTACATACATATATTTCCCAAGGACCAACATTTTTGTAGGCCATACAAATACTTGTTCCCGCAACTCATTGCTGAACTATTGTGCCACGGAGCCGTCAAGAATGGATTTTTAGAGCACTCTGCCCCCTTGCACCAGCACCTGTTGGCAGACTTCAATACTCTAAAATTTTCATGATAAATAAATAAAATAATTTTCATACATATTTTCTCGTTATAACCTCTATCTTTGCTACAGTACGAATAAGTCGGCCCGACCGGGGAACGACCACGCTGTAACAATAAAAGTACACACGTAAACAGCAGCTAAATGCTGCTGTGTTGCCTATTATGAGTGTCGAAAACTGGAGACCCTTTTTACAGGTAACGCATCCCATTTTAGTCCCTTGGGGTGACAACGTATTTGTATTTTGATTTTTATCGAGGAGAAACCATGAGATCAGGCGGACTGTGTGCTTGTTTGTCACCTTTCAAATTCACTGCCAACTGTCATCTCGACAAAAGATGTGCCAGTAACCATAAGAATTTTATATTCATCGCTGATCACGTGGTTTAGTATCTGTTACAGCTTATTAAAATTTACTGCCGAACATAGGTCTCCCCCATAGATTGCCTCATAGGGGGGATATTTGCCATAGTTGCCACGCTTGGCAAGCGCAGTTTTTTAATTTTAGTCCTTATTAGAAAGACGCTGCTATTCATCTCCTGATTTGTTTCCCTCTGTCGCCTCTTACGAAACCCACGAGATGATATGGGGTAATAACTGAATATTCTTACACCACCACTACACGGTACGGTGCGATGGTTAAGTATAATTAACATTTTTACTAGTGCCGATGGGAACTCGGTTTCTCGCACAAACTTAAAGACGAGAAGTTATCCTCGAAGTAACCACAGTCCCTTGAATATTTTTTTAATTAGTCAAGGCAAATATAACAGTCAGAAATTAAAGACAGTCGCCTTTTTTTGAAAATCATATAAATTGCATCAATTCTACAAATCCTTCATAACGTTACCTAAATCCATTGAAGCTTCTAAAGCTTAGAAAACTGAAGCAATGGCAGGAGAAATGAAGAGTGCAAGGAGTAAATCTCAGTTGTCAGTATACTAAGTAGCTATTGTATTTTATTAGCGATTGAAATCCAGGCACTGACATATAATGCACCGCGTTTACGTGGCGGCGGCGCTTGCGCGACGTCCCACTTCCGAGCCTGAGGTCACGGGTTCGTTCCCCGACTTGTATTGATCGAATCTACGAGGCCGGAAGTGAGACTCCGGTGCAATGGACGTCAATAGTGCGGATAGTACCTCGAAATGGCAAAAGATCTTCGTCAAATTTGCTTGATTGTCGATGGGTCTAAAGCCTGCATGTTTTTAAATCTAAAATATGAAGAAAATTTAAGATTAGTTAAATAAAACGTTTAGTACTTAAAATTATTAGCAAACAACGACCAGAATTGACTGTTTAAATATAGTATTGGCAGTTTTCATATGAATTTCGTAGTAATTCTATTTGCCAACAAATTTAAAGTGAAAGATCATCAACAAATGATTGTTTGTTTTTTATTTATCTTAATTGTGAAATTAATAATAAGATAATATTTGCAACTTTTATAGTCATTTTATAAACTTAAATATTAACTCTTATATTTATTTACACGTCACTTTAAATCATATTTACTGTCTTTTTTAGGATGCCTTTTATGAGTAAGTCAATAATTGATACGGTATTTCGTAAATAGATATTTAAACAAGACCTTATTTTCTCCTCTTCGCTTGGGGCTTAATTATGGCTGATTCCACCTTTTATAATGCAGAAGGGAATACCTCTTCGTTTGCCTTCATTGCTCCTTGATACTTCTTTGCAAAATTATTTATAGGAGCATAATATGTCATAACTTATGTCTTAATTATTATATTTATGGGCTTTACAACTTTTTATTTTGGTTTTATTTACATAATTACCTTGAATTCTCATCAACCAGTAATCAATTCACTCCCGTACATAGTTGAGACCACACCCACAGTTGAGAGGATTTACCAGTTATAAAAGATCCTTTTCTAAGTTATTTAAAATTAATACAAAACTATTTTTATTGAACGTTTATAAAGAGTTGGTTCTGATGTACTTAAAAGCCACTACTGTAGCAAGATTAATTGTGTTAATCTAGTTAAACTTGACATTGACACAAAATTGTGCTAGAGAAGGAAAATCCATCGAAGTGTTTGACCATGGCTCGAACATCATTATCATCCGTGATAACGTCCTAAAAGTGAATCGTTGACTATAGATTTAACAAACATTTCTTCACAACCATTGCTTGATAAGTGTAGCTTGAAAGTATAGCAAACTATTCGAAGTATTAGTAATAAAATATTTTCGAGGACATTTGCAGTCCGCCAACACGCATTGGTAAAGCGTAGTGGACTAATTTCTCCATAGCCCTCGCAGAAACGAGAGAAGGCTTGTGCCGAGCTGTAGGACGTACAATAAGTGTAACATTACTTTACTATAAACTTCCATTGTAAGCCGGAGGCCTTTATTTTATTTATTTATTTATTTTAAAAGGATTTTGAAATGAAATAATTAAAAATTTTGTACAACCGACTACAATATATATTATTAAGAATAAATGGATATCGTTCCGTTCTAGGGACACCTCCGATTTGGACCAAAAATGATGAAAAACCCCAAAGGGATATTTGACGCAAATGACCCTGAAATTTTTTACGATGGTTTGACATTTTAGATTTTTAAGGCAGTTTTTCATGATAAATCGACTAAACCTCACTTTTTTACACAGGAATATTGGCCCAAAGTTACTTCTACAACGGCTTCGGCGCTGCGGGAAGTGCAGCCCCTTCGCCCTTGCGTAGTGAATCACAGGCACCAGTGCTGACCTTCTCAGCTTCGGCTTATTGGTGCCTGCGACTTGCTACGGCGGGCGGGGGCTTCTCTCCGTCCGCGCCTACGGCTTTACAAAAACACTAGGAGTAGGGCAGACAAGACTACGTGGAGTCGGGGCTTGCTGATACAATTTTAGTACAGATTCGATCAAATCAGATATCTTATCTGTAATGTCAGGTTGCCTTCGCTCCCGCCACAACCTTCTAACCTATTACAACTGAAAGTTTTTCTGAGTTTTCGAGTATTTTTGGGCAGTTTTGAACAATTCATAAATAAAACACAGTATATTATAATAGTAACTTCGGGTCAATATTTATGTGTATAAAAGTGAGGTTTATTCGATTTATCATGAAAAACTGCCTTAAAAACCTAAAACTTCGAACCTTCGTAAAAATTTCAGAGGCATTTGCGCCAAAAATATCTTTGGAGTTTCTTAACATTTATGTTGGTAAACATGTAAAAAAATTTGGTCCAATCGGAGGTGTCCCTAGAACGGAACTCTACCCAAAAAGACACCTATCTATAGTTGCTAGTCAGACCTCACCACGAAATATATTAGAATATTACTTCTTAGTCTTTGACCTTACACTTTACTCTATACTCACGATACTTTCCTTAATCGCCAAGCACATAGCACATATTTATTAACATAAAATTGAAAAACAAGCCACCTACTGTATTCACTTGCAACTAACTTCATATGATATTGCACCTCCAAAGTAGTTACTTAAAGGTTGACTGGTAGAGAACGCCTAAAGGCGTTAAGTTCGCCATTGTACATTTTTATGTATTATTGTTTAAATAAATAAATAAAATAAATAACTTCAAACAAAAACGCTACAGGTTCGTTGTCATTTTTAAGGACATCGAATCATCTTATGAAGCGCCTCGCGGGCATTACAGGCTTTCCAAAGGTCTTCAGCTTTATAATGGAACAAGAGAGTAGATGCAAAAAAGGAAGATGCACTGATACTTGGCGGTAGAAAATTTGCTACCAACTCTAGAGACAAAAAGTTCTACCACCTAATAAAATGTCTTCCAGTTCTTTTTTATAGCGTAGTGTTTAGCTCGTGTCGTGAACTTCACAGTATCCGAGCAACCAGGGTTGCCCGGCCTGCACCAAGGAAACAGTGAATTGCAAATTTGTAGTTAATATTTCGAGAACATGTGAAGTCCGCAAACACGCACTCCAACCACGCGGAGTACTAATTATTCCATGTTTTTCTCAAAAATTAGAGGAGGCCCGTGCTCAATGGAGAGCTGAATAAAGGCTGAACTTCTATCTTTATCGACCCGTGAGAGTCCATTTCTGAATATGGGTGAGATAAAAGAGTATATTGCGAATTGCGACGCAATACCAAGTGTCTTGCACTTAACGCTTTCACATAAGGTATACGAGACGTTTATATAGCGTCATCTATAAGATAACCAGAAGATATTCTGACTTTCCCTATAATCGCCTCTTATATCATTAATGAGACTATATGGATTAGGATTGTCTTAAGCCGCCACCACAAATCCTATGTGGAATTTTCTTGACTACACATACAATATTTTAAAATATAAAATATAGTTTAAGTTAATCAAAGCACTCATAACAAACAACATTTGAATTAAAGATATTAATAGATCGTTGCCAAACAATATCCAGATTTAGAAAGCTGCCAAAAATGAAACAAAATACCGTAAATAGAATACGCAACGTTATCGCGGGAGGGGTGTTATCGGCCCGTTTTATGTAGGCCTCGGAGGTGGGTCAATGGCGTTCGTTAACCCGCTGCAACCCGCACGTGCTGGCCTCGCCCGCCCCGGCTCGACGCCCCTACGTGAACTTTATTACATTACTAATCTATAAAAACACTGCTGTGCACTGTCCACTGTCCCTTCTAGAAGTTATTATATCTTTATATAAGTAATGTAGGCCTAATACTAGAAAATTTGCCACAAAAATAGAGTAGTACAGTTTTAATAAATTGCTTAGATTTATTTTAAAATTATATTAAAGAAATGAATGATTACATAAAATCTTAACGTACATTTTAAAATAGACTAGTCGGCAGATAGCGCCGATTAGTTGACCTTTTAATCTATTCATATTTCAAACAAATTTAATAATCATAATTGAAACGAAATCTTAACCTTCATTGCTAATAATTTTAATTTTAGTATCAGTCTCATAGTTTGTAATTTATAGCAATAAGAACTTTTATAGATAATCTAAAAACAGGAACTTTTCTTTTGTTAAATAATTGGTATAAAATTAAGAAAACATAATTATAATTAATGAAATATAAGTGTTAATAACTCTTAATAAACAATAACAATATGAATGGAAGTATAACCTAGGAGTGATAAGAATTAAAACATAAGCTCACTGTATTATTTGGCAAAAATGGCAATCAAAAATTAGACAATTAGATTTAAAATGTAAGTAATTTACCTACGGTAATTAACAATCCTTATATAAACCCTTTGTACATCACAATTTGCCTATAATAAAAAAAGAGAATCGTTAAAAACGTTTAACGATTGACAACACCGCCTAACATACATACGAGAAAAAATGAAAAAAAAATACAGACGAACTAAGAACCTCCTTCCCTTATGAAGCGAACTAAAAATTAAAAGCGCTTTCAGTGACATATTCCTGGAGAGAAGACTGCTATATTTATCAGTCTAGAGGCGGTGCAAGGTGGGCGGTGTGAGAGTGGGGGTGGCGGGGTGGGGAGGTAGTCATCAGCGCGCAGGTACTAGGTGGGTCAATGACGTTCGTTCACCCAGTGCAGCTTGGGCGCACCCCGAAACTAGGGCGCGACTACATATCACTCCCCGGTTGCCGAGTGCCGCAAGACAACGTCCTGTTTTCAACATTGTTCAGCCAAAGGGCTCTCGAACGAATAACATCTAGAATCATATTCATGCATGTATTAGTGTGAACCGTTTTTGTTATGAAAATAGTTTTATGGATAACAAATTTTGTGATACAAATCGGTGGTTTTAAATTTTGTACGGGCTTAAAATAATATTGCTTCCATTTTATGTAGTTGAAATAAAAATTTTAGATTAAATTATAAGAACATTTCTTTTTTTATTATTATTAAAAAAATAATACTTACAAATATTTATATTTAACATTAAAGTTTTTCAAAAGTCTATACTAATATTTTAGCTAAGGTTATATTGCCGTAGGACCGTAGTATGGATTTATAATATAAATTTTATATTATAAAATCTGTAGGCAATTAAAAATCTGCTGAAACACGGTCGATTTTATTGTGGTGAAAAACTGAGTCATGAATTATTCTAAACGAGACAATAAAATAAATAAATATAAGTTATATTTAGGTACTAGCTCTTCATGAGGCATTAATAATGCCAGTACATATAACATACATTTCATAATAATAATACGGTCACGACGGAGTCTCAACTGAGACTAGCCAACTGCACATGAGTAAAGAAACGGACCTGCGCAGGACAAAACTCTATTACACGAGTGTGTGCAAATGTACAAGCACATGCGCACTATCTATTTCTTTACTCTCATAGTCTAGGAAGTCTAGGAAGGCAATCCGACACGACCGGAGAGAGAATGAACCTATGAACAACGGCTTTGCGTGCTTTCCAAAGCACGAGAGTGGAACGTCACCAACTTCCTGACTCCGGGCTGCCACTGAGTATTTCCTGACTTAAAAACCCGATTTCACCACATGATCAACAGTCCCGTTTACGACCGCTAGGCCAGCGAGCCAGTCAACACACATACATTAATTAAGAAGTTAAAATGTTTCGTGATTTTACAAAATAAGTGATAGAATCAAGACAGTACTACTAATATTCGACGTAAAATTAAAAAAATATATTGAAATGCAATCGCGACAAATAAGTTGTTTAAGATAGAGTTCTTAAAATATATTCTATGATGTAGTTTCCTTGATTGGTACCACTCATTTGCCCATTTTAAGCAGCAGTACGCCCAATGCTGTGTAATGTTTTAAAATATAAAAGAGTCATTGGTTGTGAGGCATTTTATTAAGTCCTCAGTTCATATCTGCGGCCTTGTTTTCTGAAATTGGTTGTCCATGAGTTTCAGTAGTCACTTTACGTTGTGGACTGTTAGCCCGCTTACTACTCAACAATATATATTGAAAAGAATAAAATAGATCGGTTTTGACTACCTAATCGAATTAATTAATGAATTCAATTCACTTTGACTTGTTTTTAAATCATCTGTATAGTCATGACCGCCTTAAAATTTTTATTTTATAAACTAATTACTTTTTTGTTAATAACATTTAAATTGTCATAATTATAATGAAAATGGCTGTTAATAACCGATTAACGCCGATTAAGCAAACGATTGAAGTGGTGTCACTCAGAGATAACAATGTAGATGTTAACTTGACCTTTAATAGTTGGCTTTGAACGTTAATTAACAACGATTAAAGCGTGAGTGGATTGATCTTACTCAATAGTTTTGATAGGTGTTTCATATTAGCTATGACTTTCAGCATGTTTCAAAACATGTATAAGTTTTTCATGTTAGCATGTAAAAATACTATAAAGTTCATAGGAAACGGCTCAAAGGAAACATAAACAAAAAATTCCCAGTGAAAAAACCTTTTCCAATTCATCACAAAAATACATATTAAGCTTTAATGAAGTAGCCGTTCTAAGAAGCAGACTATGATGTCTTCCAATTTCGAAGAGTCCTACGTTCAGTTCAGTTTTGTGTTTATTACACCACAATTGCTATTTTCTCACTTCTTATTTTTAATATACCATATTTTTATGTATTTAAAAACTAACATTTGAATTTTTATTCTACCTTATATAATAATCGCCTTCAAAGATACTTAAGAATGGAGTTTGAACGAAAAACAATCAAACACGATCCTTGGACAATACCTTTACCTTTCAATAGGCATAATTACCCTGCACGGCTAAAATCGTGCAATGTGAGCCATAATTGCTCATGGTCTGTGTACTGACTTTAAATTTTATATGACGTGAACAATTCGCAGTTTCGCGATCAAACCCTATTATTACTATTGTCATCGTAAAAATTGTTGATAGAATTTTAGTGGAAACATTTTAATCAAAAAGAGAATATTATGTAAAGTTCTTCAATACCGCAATAGTTTCAGATGGCTGCGTAGTGCAGTAGCTAAGCGGTTCGCCGCGGCGCAACAGAGCCGCGGTTTCGAATACTACACGGAGTAAGTGTTTGTATGGCGCATGTAGTTATTCCGGATCTGGGTGTGTATCAGTGTGAAATTTATGTATGAATACCACCTCCATATATATGAGAAAACCCTAATGTTACGCCATAAAGCACGGTCCTTAGTCACCTGCATCCATTGTCACTCAAGCTAGTGGAGGGCTACCTCATCGGTTATCGGTTCTCTGAGCTATATGGCCGGGCCACTGCTTGACTTACTGATGTTACTGATTCTTTTGACGTTTTTCTGATCCGTTGGGCTATGTCGGCTACTCTGATTGTACTTCGGACATGCTCATTACGAAGTCTATCACGCAGAGTATCTCCAAGCATAGCCCTCTTCGTAGTTCGCTGAGCAACATTGTGCTTCTTCATACGGACAGCTCTGAAGGACCACATCTCAGATCCATATGTCTGACAACACTGGCAACACGCACAGGCTGTACACGTAAACTTTTCGTATTATTTTTTTTGTTCTCATTCTTTAAAAATTATTAATGTATATAAATCTAATCGAGTTTAGTTTACAAACAACTGCTCAACCAATGCCATTATTGGCCCATGACCTTAATGGCAGAAAACATTATTAAATACTTTTTAACTTCTCGAGTGCCGATTCAGACAACAATTACCTACATAAACTCACAATAAACTATTCATTCATTCAAAAAAGTAACTCAATTGTCTTATTTCTGTAAAAAAAATTGTCTAATATAAATTCACCAAAACTGATAATTATTATTTTCTTTGCCATTTTTACTTAATGTTATATGTGGTAGAGGCATGCTGCAGATATAATATAGTTGTAGCACGAATTTGTAGGCTCAGACGGGTAAGGACCACGCTCTCACAGAATACCAGCGTAAAATTGCTGCTGTGTACAGACTAATATGAAGCTTATGCATGCATGCTCCTGTGTCTCGAATGTAGAGAACCGAATACTCTTTTACTGGAAATGAGGAAATCCGTCTTAGTACTCAGCAATGACAACGCAGCTGTATTTTGATTCTTAACCGAGGATAGATGTAGATGTCTACAGCCCACCGTATCCATTTACCATCAGGTGGATTGTGTGCTCGTTTGTCAACCTTATTCAATAAAAAAAGTATCTCTTCCTGTTAATAACAATTTTTTATTATATAATAATAGACAACCTACAGGTTGTTTTATTCCAGAGGTTTTCGGTCCATGATGAGGTGATCTATCTAGACAAACGTGCCTTAACTAAAATACTGGATTTTGTACCAATTTCCGCTACAGTATTAGGCAGACGACGACGAACCACTACCATATGAGTCAACTTACGAAAGTAAAATTACAGTCTCTCTTCCCATTTCTGAGAGGTTCATGGAACAATTAGTTCAACGCACTGCTCTATTGCGTTTTGGCGAACTTTATATTTCCTTGAAATCTTTTATTGCGCCGGCATGGAAGTTTTTTCATGATGTTTTCCTTCACCGTTAAGCAAGAATTAAATCAGCTCATAAAATTGCAATTAACAATTTTATTAGTGCCTTAATCGAACCTGGGTTCTCGCTACTGTCAAATCCATGGCCAGCACTTACCCCTAGTCTACCAGGATTCGGTAACTTGCTTTTTTCGTATGCTATTCCAGTTCAAAATTTTAATCAATTTTGTAACACTTGCTGACAACTGATAAAGCTGAAATTTAAATAATCATAATTATGTAACTTCCATGACATTGCGATAATATGGCACCATGGAGATCATCTGATGATGGACTCTGATGGTGGCCCTAGCAACGCCTATAAAAGCTCGTTTTTAATTAGATATTAAATAGTTTATATTTTAAATTCATATAAGTGCAATCGAATACAGATAAGCTTGACCTTGATACAAAATTTGTAGTCACACGCCCAAACAGAGACTTATAAAAATGAGTTTATAAAATCTTATTCTGGCCACTGTCATCTCAACCCGGCTAACGGCCATTTCCTATCAATAAATAATCAAACGTCTCGAACCATTAGAATAATACATCTTCAACCACCGCGCGTTGCATTGCAGTGCAATACGCGCGTACTCTTCAGGTACAGGCTCAACGAAAGTGTTTAGCAAGAGTTAGAACATTACGTAAACGCATGCAGAGCTGACGTGTGACTAGACTGGTTGCATTGACTAAGCGCTCAGTACATCTATAAGTACCAAACAACACTGGAGCCTTCGCCTATGTACTCGTAAAAGTAGATAGAATGTCTAAGTCAGCCAGGCCAGTAGGAGCCAAGGCTAGATTGTTCAAACTCACTATTCAACTTTGAACTCTATAAGGCCAGTTTTAAAGTTGCATTTAGCTTGTTGCGGAAGCTCAATGACGTTCGTTGACTCGAGCGTTAGATGCCGGCGCATTGCTGTTTTCCTTCTCCGTTTTCATGCATTGATATTAGAAACTGTTGATGCTATTTGTGCCATATTATAACCCTTTAAATGTTTGTTTACGAGACATCAGAGTAACCACTTTATACGCTAAAAATTTAAATAATCTGTAAAACAGTTTATAATTTGTTTTCCTCAATACTATAGCTTTGGAATGATAGTTCATGTTTACCATTCATTAGCGTAGCTGATTTTTATCTTTTTAATTAAATGAAGTAATCATTAACAAAATATTTTAAAATGTCACTAAATAGTATCGATCATTAATTCCGCGTTCTATCTGTCACAGAGATAAAACTATTTTTAAAGACCAGCAGGTTTATTTGATTTGTTGTCTTGCGAGTACAACACCAACTTCGGTAGATCTCCGACGCGTGCCGTTCATCTTCACTATGTGATGAGCAAGAGTAAATTATGTGCAGTGACGGAGGTCCACGACGATTGGTCGTTTTAGACGTGAGGTGGCGCGGAGCTCGTGACCCAATTTCGCAGCTGCTGGTTTCAGCAGCCACGATGGTCTCCGCGGGGGCGGGCGGCGGTGCGCGGTCGGGGGGCGCGTGTCAATGCCGTTCGTTGACTCGCAGCAGCGGCATCGACGCGGCCTCCGCCTTACATAACCATCGACAATGAATGCTCGCCGAATGCGTATGATGTACCCATTACCCAAACACCATCCAATCCATTCTATTTATTCCTAATAACTTTCGAATGTCAAATTCAATAGCAAAGTCATGATTTCTCAATGCAACATTTTAGAGTTTACGAATAGCGCCGGCCGCGATAGGATTGTCTTATTTTTGAACTACGAAATTGGAAGTTATAATGTTAAATCTACTCGAACTCATTTCACGTATGATAACCTCGTATCGCTAATACTACGAGAAATTTTAAACGCCGCAATTCCACATGTCGAGGTCTACGGCTACGTCATACGTTTATCTTGTTAGAGTTTTGAACTGTTAGATACAAAAATACTATATAATAAACCCTTTCGCATTATATTTTTATACATACATAATTTCATTACATTCTTAAAAATATAGGAAAAAAAATAAATGACTAGTATCTCACTTGCACATTTTCATAGTACAGTTAACCCGGGTTTGATTCCCGCCGGCACCAATGAAATTGTTAATTTCAATTTTCAGTATTGATTTACCACGTGCTCGGCGGTGAGGAAATCTCGAAGACATGTGAAGTTCGCCAACACGCGTTGGGACAGCGCGGCGGACATTTCTTTGGCCTAAAACCCTCTCAGAAATGAGAGGAAGCTTGTGCCCAGCGTTGGGACGTATATAGGCTGCAACATTTTACTTTTAAAGTTTAGTTATAATACATAACTTAACAACAATACTTAAACTTGAAACTTTAAGGTATATTAAAACGCTAAATAGAAATAGTGTATTTCGTATAACTTTTACACTGTATGCTTTAAATTATGAAGGGTGTTCAGATGTTTACAAAGGGTAGTGTGAATGAAGACTTGCAGTGAAAAACGGGACCGCAAAAGCAACCGCGTGAGGGCGGGCGGGCCGAAAGTGAAAGATACAAAGGAGCGTGAGGGAAGGGCGAGGAGCGTGAGGGAGGAACGAAGCGAACGATGCCGCGCGGCATGTCTAGCCAGCCGAGTGCACCGCGCCGCAGCCTCTCACGCAAACAAAACTTTAGTTACTAACCTACTTCCGCGCGGGTGCCAACCGCGATCGCGACTCTGTACGGCACTATAATGCTGCCTTTAGTACGTACGTCGCTTATCTATGACACTATTTAGTGATGAACTGTTTCATGAAAACACAAAAAACCTGTTGCGCCCAGCCGCCCATTTTGAATGGACTCAAACGTTATATGCAGGTGACATTTGAGCGAAATGTTTTACGGTGAGACGATGTGAAATCATAAACAAGCTTTTATGACATGTTTCAATTCGGCATGCACTTTGTTGTTTTGTGTTTATTGTCACTTGGCCACGCACACACCTATAAAGCACGTTTCTCTATAGCTTTTCGTTTTTTTTTAATAAATTGATAATTTCGCGCCTTTTTTACCTATTTTAATAAAATAATTTTATTTTAAGAAAATCACCTAAAACAACAATAATGTTATCTAATAAAATAGGTAGTAAAATATCCAATAACTATATTAATTTCTTCATTCTCTAATTGCTAAATTACAAGGTATAAATCTAAGTAATTATTTTGAGCTCTGGGGAATATTTGGGGAATATTTTGATACCTTATATTTAGTAAGTTAACGCTTCCTTACAATTTACTATTTGTATTTGTATTTGTATCTGTAACAGATTAAAATTAAATCTATGAGCAATACTCGCTGTTGAAATTTGTTCTAGAAACTTACAAAATTATTGCCTATATGTCTCTACGTATTATTAAATAGACACTTTTCTTTAATGATAATTATCTTATTTTATTCTGCACCTATTTAATACTACTATTGAAAATCTATGCATTTACAAAATTTGGCAAAGTTTATAATCTATAGTAATACTTTTTGATAAAGTTTAATTTCATTATTCTCATATAAAGTTTTAATGTGATGCGCGTAAATTGATTTATAAATCCCTAAAATGTAAGCATGGTGCCTAATTATTGAATAATTATAGCTAAGCGGCCATATTGGATTTATTCATGTACCTTATTGCAAGTGCTGCCCTCTAGAGACAAACATCACCACACACAAATAAATTCCAACTAGACAAACCACGAAAAGATTTATTTCATATTAATAAAATTAAGTCCTATGTTTTCCAAGACAGGTTACCATTTTAAAATAATTATTTTAAGATAAACAAAAGAAAACACAAAATGAACAAGTACATACCTATTTTATTAAAAATTCTTTTTTTCATACCACAAAATCTTGAAGTCTTGAAATCAGTGCGTGATTCGATGCGAAATTGACATTCTCATATGCACTTAATAAAATTTCATCATATTTAAATATATATTTATAAATTATAATTTAAAAACTGATTTAACATTTTACTACAGTTTTCGCCTATTTATAACAAACTTACCCACTTTTTGCATTTGGTATCTTATTGCATCTACGAGTACCTACTTATGTATTTAAAACATTATTTATTCATTTCTTATGTATTTAAAACAATATTTTCACTGTTGCCTGAGATACAAGCTCAATGCTTAGTTCAGGCACAGATGCGAATGTATGTTTTTGAAAAATTTTCCTGAATAAAGAAATTATTATTATTAATTATTATTATTATTACTATAACTATAGATAACTTACGTTTAATATATAGTTCTTTTATTGCAAATTTATGCAATTTTACTTGTTTCTATACAACTTATTTATAACAATTTAAATGACTTATCTAAACGAGAACGTTCGTCAGAAGATACTTCTGAAAACAAATAGCTGAATTATTTAATAACAGGATGTCTGTTGAAATGTTTGATGACATCATTGTTATATTCTAACCGTTAGCGATCCTAACTGCGGTTACGAATCTACTAGTAAAAATTAACACGCTCGTAAAAGATATATACATATCTTCTATAATAAAACTGGTAAGATATTCTTTTATTTTTAGATATTCCGTATAAAGTTCTAGATCGCAGTCTATTTTATATTCAATTGTACAATTTTGATAAGCAATAAATATTTATACATAACAATTATTAAAAGTTAAAAGCAAATAATTAAAAATCAATTAGAAAATAAATAGTAAAATTTAGCACTTTCAAAATATTTTCTAAGGAGTGCTTAAATGTGCTATGTGTAACTGGACGAATGTAATCGTGTGGGTCCGTGCTCCGTACGGTGATTGGGTGTTAATGTGTGCGTGTTTTTGACGAAAACGCGCACACGTTCGTCATGTGGACTCTCAGAAGAAACTAGGTCGGTTCAGTGACCTATATGTTTATCTAACGATTGTGCGTCGGGCTTCGCGGCCGACCGTCGTCCGTAGCGCCTTACCGCCTTATCATATCACTGCGTTCGCGTTTTGGTTGAGGTTATCTACCTGGCAACCTGTCTCCTGCACCTTTCTTATAGATAACCGCAATGTAGTACAATCCATTTTTCACATACTTTGAATAGCCTTTTTTAAATATAATATTTTGTTTTTTGGTACTATTAATACGTTAAACTATATTTATATATTTTTTTTTCATTTAAAAATATGTTTAAATTATTTGGATTAAGAAACTACTCGAAAAGAATTTGGTTTAGCAAAATTAAACGCAAAACTGAGCAGCGTCACTTTCACTTAAATTTGAGATACATTTAGGTCACGCGATACTCTTACGGATAAGATCCCGCTGACATGCTCTGCTCTACCCACACCAACTACCAAAGGATATTTACCGAAAATGTTGGGGCAATTTTTAAATTTTGTACATCGTTATTAAATTGAAATTGGCGTGAATTTTACTAATTTATATGTATATGAGTTTAATTGTTTTCTTTTAATTACTTAGTGAATGCTAACATGATAAACGACTGTAGATTTAAAAAAAAATAGATAATATCGAATTACTTTAAGCTTAACTAAAATTTTATTTGGAATAAATTAAAAATTGTTATAAAAATACTGATATATTCTAGCAACTATTTAACAAGTATATATTGATAGAAGAAAACAATAATAATTAATAATTATAAATTAATAATACCTAACTAGCTATTATTATTTAATAATGTGAAATTGAGAGTGAATATTTATAATAGCGTCTTTAATATTATTTGAAATTTGCACTGTTGTGCGTCTGCCAAGGACAGTGAAAGTTGAGAAAGGATACGCAAAGAAAAGTTGCCTTTCAAATTAGATCGATATAAATAAATAATTCATAAAGGATGTATGTTATAAGAAATGAATAAATTTGTCGATAGTCAAATTTATTTTGTCATTATGCATCAATCATTAGAAAATCATGTAAGATGAGTTATATATTTTTTTATAGGATAGGGTGACAAATGAGCACACATTCCACATGATGGTAAGTGGCTGCTGTGGCCCATAGATATATCTACATCTATCCTCGTTTGCGAATCAGTATGCAGATGCGTTGTCACCCGTGAGGACTAAGATGGAATGCCTCTTTTCCAGTAAAAAGGGTCTCCGGTTCCCTACACTCACCATACCAACACAACAGTGTTCAGCTGCTATTACGCTGATATTCTGTGAGAGCGTGGTCTTTCCCCGGTCGAGCCGACCCATTCGTGCTACAACTGTACTACTAATATAGCTGCAGCATGGGCCTACCACGTGTAAAAAAATACAAATGTATTTTATTTCTGCAGTGTAGTAAGCGTAGGAATACATACGATCCCATGGGTATAGTAAGAGGCGGTAGAGGGAAATACTAATAGTACATTTGCAGCCGAATGTTCTTGATAACAACTCAAGAATAGTAAAAATTGTAGTTGCTAATTCGCCTGCTAAGCGTGCCAACTATGGCCTAATCCACCATATTACGAAAAAATATGTGGGGGCGGCCTGCCTTTGGCAGTGCATTCTCATGAGCTGTAATGATGGTATGATGAAGACTTATCCAAGTACGCTTAAAACGCTTGTGTTTGGAGTGATCCAACATTAGTCGAATAAATCCGCATGTTTAATCATTAAGCTACTGTTGCTTCAAAATAAATTTTTAAAGTATTTATTTCTAATTTAAGTATCTATATATGTATCTTATCTTACTAACCATCAGACCTTACATTTGGGTCGACTGTAAGTTCGTTTGTCACTTCAGATTTATAAAAAAAATTATAAAACTTAGTAATTGACGGAATAAAAACGTGCTCTTAGTTTTTCGCAAATATATTGCGTATAAAATGAATCATTTTTTTTTATATATCTGGCTGGAAACCGTGCAATAGTAGTTTAGAAGTAATAACAACCCAAGCTTGTTACCTTCAAGCACCGGAGCTGTTAGCCCTTCATTTTAGTTAGCGCCGTCCATACTTTTACCTTGCGAAGGTGAACGCTTGCTTACCACAAATTCATAATTCACGTAGTAGCTGTATCTCCTTCGTGCTCATAATACGAGCAATTACGCCGAGTGAGATGGACAGAGTTGATGCTGTTATTAGTTGATCTAACACGTACTACGTATAAGGTCGCTTGGACAAATCGTAGATGCGTCAACGAACGCTGGCAAGGTGACGCATTGTCACTAGGAATGTATTATTGTGATACTACCGATGCCAGATGCGTAACAGTATTGCTAGACCGTTGAAATTTTCATTTTATTCATAAACGTTACGGATACATACATGTAGGTAACCGGTTTCTATTGCTGATTAATTTAATCAAATGCGAAATATTGGTGCAAGTAAAATTGCAGCTCGTTACGTTTATAATGGTAAAGTCTTGTTATGGCTTCTCACAGATTGATACCACAGATTGTAAGCTATTTATAGTCAATATCTCTATTGTTTTTAATTTATTTGAACACCCATAACGACACCAAGGAAGGTGCACCAAGGTGTGAATTGTTTCCACTGCAGTGCTATCTAACTGCCAGGCATTGCATATATGAAAAATCCTACATAAGTACACATGGAATACTTTTGTTTTTTATAATAAGAAAAGATGAGCCTTTCCCCTCTCCTACAGCAGTCGATTATTCGCAGTTTGACTTCGTTAGAATCATAATTATTTTTGGTGTTGCAAGCAATTATTAAGTTCTGCGGCTTTGCTTAATAACATTTTGTGTATGTACATACATACACCTTGTATATATCTAATCTGTACATAAACCATTAACGGCTTGGAGTAGGGCGCTATTAAATTTAGTTCATTGGAGTAAAATGCAGAATGAAATTAATAAGTAACATTCATTTTTAAGGATATATCTGGTTAAATATTTTACTATTATAGGTACAATAATTGATTTATTGATATGATGCGGTGATTATTTTTTTATAAGTGACACTGATTATGTCTTGCTTCATTTTAATTTATTAAACACGATAATCTTTACTATGGCGACAATGTATGATGGTGTAACGGATCACGGATAAACTCCTTGAAACAAATGAGTAATGCATCTTTTTTGAAATAAAGACGTAACATCACCTAATTTAGAAGCTATGTGTCTATTTTATTTATGTTAAGAATGTTTATTCAATATGAAACAGTTTATGCAGAGTCCAAAGCTGAACACAGGCTTCCGCTTATTTTTGAGATCTTTTTGGAATGGGGCAAGACTTCGACGCGCTCTTCCAGTCTGACGCGACGACAACCATAAATACACGGACCGTTGGCCTCTCCTCGTGCTGAACACCTTGCTCGACGGGACATCTTCCCTTTTCCTTCCATGACCAAACCAGTGCGAGTTGACGAACTTTACACGAAATATTGTTTTTGGAACGAAGCTCCTTATCCGGACGTTACGAATTTGGCGTATGCTAGGTGAGAAAATGTGTAAGATTTTTCCGTCACGACCCCTTCTAACGTAGAGTAGACGGATTTGGCGGCTATAAGGAAGAGAGGTGGAATAATATCCATCTCCCTCGCACTTCTTCTTATCTTGCCATGAAAGACATATTATTTTATTTTAAATGGCGCTTTTAATAGAGGCTAGTAATTAATTTATTTGTATTTGTTAATCAATAATATAATATGTTTATCAATAATAATATACTACGAAAGGAACTTTGTTACAACCGAGTTTTCCACGACACTCACGCATGTTTTTTTAATTTCTTAGAAGTGCTGATTTCTTTATGATATTTTGCTTCACTGTCGATCACATGGTAAATCTATTCCGTCCATCCATTACAGCCTATAAAAGGCACTGCTCTCCTCTACCATAGATGGCCTCATAAGAAGGAGGGTTTTGCCAGGGGATTTGTCAACCGTAATTTTTTTATTATTTTAGGTTGTTATCGAGAAGATGCTGCTGCACATCTCTTGTTTTAGTTGCTCTCTGTCGCCTCTTACGCCACGCACGAGTCGATATATTTTTAAGTAAGCAGTCATAATTGTTGTAATTAACAATTTCATTGGCGCTGGTGAGAATCCAACTCTGTTTGTTAGCTTACTATAACGAAATTTTAACGCCACAAATACAATCATGAAACAGGGCAAATAAATGAAGATTTGGTTTATATTTAGAAGATTACTCCGTTTTTAAATATAAAAATGTGATCAAGTACATGATTTTACTTATTCCGAGGCCAAGTAATCTCAAACAAAATACTTACAATCACATGCAAAAGAAGTGATCGTGGAATGGACCACATAATATAATGTTTCAAAAATGTTTTAAAACTAGTTGTTATATATCTGATCACAGGAAAGTACTACTGTTTTGTCTAAAGCTAGAAAATTTGTTCCAAAAAGTTTAAGTAATTTTTAACATTTCATCATCATCATCATCATTATAGTTCTGTCAAGTCCTCACAAGTACACTACTGAACATAGGCCTTCCCCAAGGAATGCCAGAAAGCACAAATCCTTAGCCACGTGCATCCATTGACTTCCTGTATGTTGTCTTACCAGGTCGTCACGTTATCTTGGAGAGAGGAATGCCACCCTACACTTCGCGTACCGGTACGAGACTGCCACTCGAGAATCTTTCTTCCCCATCGGTGGTCGTTTCTTCGAGCTATATGGCCGGCCCCACTTCAACTTATTAATCCGTTGGGTTACTCGTTTACGTACTACGTCGGTTACTCTGGTTCTACTGCAGATATCCTCGTTTTAAGTCTATCACGCAGAGAAACACCGAGCGTTGCCATCTCCATAGCTCGCAAGAGTGACTTTGAGCTTCCTCATACAGACAACAGTGAAGGGCTACGTCTCAGATCTATGGATCTGAGACGTAGCCCTTCACTGTTCATAACTGGGAACACGTACTGGTTATACAATCTCGTATTCAAGTTTTGAGGTATACCTGACGAGAAGATGTGCCGAAATTTCTCGAACGCTGCCCAGCCCAGTTGAATCCATTGATTGACCTGTCGGTCGAAGTTGGACTTACTTAGTCGGACTATTTGTTTTAAATATACTACACATCTAAATATACTATTCATTGCACCTACGTACGACGTAAGATCTATTCATTGGGAGACACTACTGAGGTCATTGAGCACAGTGCTTAGGTCCTCCAGCGATTCTGCCATTACTACAGGACTATAATGTCGGTAAATCGAAAGTGAGTGATGTACACATGATTGATGTTAATACCGTATCCCTTCCAGTCTAGTAGTTTGAAAGCGTCTTCCAATACATTGGTGAAGAGTTTAGGGGACATAACGTCACCTTGTTTTACACCTCTCTGCGGAAGGTTATGTTTCGTACTCTGGTTTTGTACTCGGATCCCTACTCGTATCGTATCCCTACTATACAAACACTTCAGCGGCCCAAATTTCGACGAAATCAAAGGCTTACTCATAGTCCACATACGCAAGGCAAAGTGGTAGATTATACTCTTCGGTCTTATGTAAATTTGATGAAGAGTATGTATGAGGTCTATGGTATTAATGCTTTCTCGAAAACCGGCCTGTTCGGGAGGCTAGAAGTCGTTGAGTCTGCGAGCGAGACTATTCATTATTTGTTATTATTAAAAACTTTACAGTTATTATATCGCTTTATTCGGCCTGTTTAAATATTACTACCACGTTTGACGCCAACATCATACCAAGTTCTAATAACGCACAATGCCCGAGCATTGCGCGTAGGCCATTTTCTGCGTTACCATTGTCTCCTGTATCTCCGAATACAGACAAGTCAAGATTAAACTTATAACTTTTAACACTAATGTATACAGTCACTACGTTCAGTAATTGCTTAGATGCTAGCACATTATAAAAGGCATAGACATCACATATTGTCAGTTAATTGTTTTTCCAGTGACAATGTGTGATGATACAGACAATACGCCATTGGTACCGTTATCCAAATCCATGAAAACTCTACGGTGGGGTGTTTTTAGACTTAGCTGAAAAATTTGTTTTATGTTTGTTCTAATTCATCACCATGTAAATCTTTGCGTTACATTGATCTCTCCCGTGCGAAACAAGACTCGTGCCTCACATCTGGCATACACGAAATGGTTATAATATGTTATCTATGAGACACAAAGGTCATGAAATTTTTCTGTCTTTTCATTAGTCACCTATACGATACTTCCGCCATGAAATCGGGTTTCGAATTTATGCCAAGTCCTCCAATCCGGAACTAACTATAATTCAAGTTGAACTACTATGCTAATCAATATAGAGCTTTAAGAAAATATATCTCAGCAATAGAACAATATTTCTTACAATTACGTTTGCTTACCACTCAAATCCAACTTTAACGCATGCTGTTGTTAAATTTAAAACGCAATATTAACTTATCGGCATTGTTAAGTATTATGGAATGTTAGAAAATTAAATATATTTTAACATAATATATTGAACTCAGTTTTAATATTAATATTTTTATTTCTGGCAATCTTTGGTATGAAACCAATGTTTTCAAAAAATAAAGTACATGTCTTTATCTGTACACACATGTTACATAATTTATAGAGAGTATAATGATTCTTTCTCTTCGATGTTTTAGATACCAAGAAATGTAAAGAAGCATATCTAACATTTTTATTAACATTGGATAATAACTACTGGAAAATGTTAGTAATTCGTCTTTAGCAAGTTTTGAAAGCATTGAAAAACTTTTCAATAATGAAAAATATAAAAATAATTTAATGTTTATCAATCATTTTTATAAAAAAGCCGGCCAAGTGCGAGTCGGACTCGCGCATGGAGGGTTCCGCACCTTCGTACAACCGTTTCTAGTAGGGGAGTCCCCTTTAACTTTTAGTTTATTTTTATTTTTATTATTTTTTGTTATAGCGGCAACAGAAATACATATTCTGTGAAAATTTTAACTGACTACCTATTACGGATCATGAGATATAGCCCGCTGACAGACAGACAGACGGACGGACGGACGGACAACGGAGGCTTAGTAATAGGGTCCCGTTGGGTAACCCTTTGGGTACGAAACCCTAAAATATAATTTCTTATGTAGGTACCAAAACTACACGTTTGTCAGTTACACAACAAAATTATTAAAATAGTACTAACGAAGCAGTGGCTATCAAATTGTAACAAGACAAGTGCTTAAATAACTTTAAGTTGTAGGTTTTAATTTATGACAAACTGCAGTGGTTAGAGGCCTGTCGACAGGCGCTGTCAAATTAATAAAATGTTTGATAAAGTACCGCAATTCATGTTCAATTTTAAAAGTGATAATGTAAAAGGTACCATGAATGCTAATTTGATTTGATTACTTCCTTTTAATTGAAATATAATGGAAATTTGGATATTCTATATCTATACACCTTTTTATATATACCTTTATATACTTACACTTTAGTAAGTTGAAATTTAAGTAGAGATTTCCTTAAAAACTAGTTTAGTCCAAGTTGGGATATTAAACGTTAATGAGATAATTATGTTACAACAGTCTGAGTGATCAAAACGAGCTCTAATAACATTGATATAGCGTAATAGTGGTCCAAGCAAAAATTTTTGTGATAAATCATGAGCAAACCATATACTGTAGTAAAAACCTAAAACCGCGTACTTATGGCCACGGATATGTATATCAACAAAATATCAATTTATCAACTTGAAAAAATATAATTTGACTTTGCAAATCAGTATCGATGCGTGCCAAAAATTTGTATATTTTCTCATTATCCAAAATCAGCTTTTGATATTGATTTAGAACTTGGTGACACGACTCTTTTATAATATTATGCTAACGGATATCAGTAGGCGAACGCCTACGAACATCCGATCAAGTTGACTAAAATTGCTTGTAACTAAGACTGTACCTATGAGCATAGTCATACTAATATTATGTCTATAAATAATCGACTGTACAAAAATGATTTTTCTTATAGTATATTATAAACTTCACCTTTTAAAAATCTCTATTGAAAATAAAGCACGTAGACTTTAATAATACGTGACACAGACAATTTTCAATTTGCCGCCAAATCGTAAACAAATGACTAATTAATAAAATACATACACAATAATATTGGCAAAGAGTTCTATTTTCAAAATTTTAACTTATTTTTTATTATATTGTTCACAAGTGGCCAGTTCTAAAAACTTCCAATGTTGCCCTCGTATATTCCGAAATTAAACGCTTTTAGAAACAGTGTAAAAAATATCAAAGGTTTTATGACAATTTATTAACATTCGCTTGGCAATAATGGCGGTGATAATAACATTAAAAAAAAACTACAACATTTTTCACAAACTAAAACACAGTAAAATAGATGAGTTACATTCTATTTTTGATCAAGCGAGTTTACTTTTGTTTAGCTGAAATGGATATTGCGCAAAAGGAAAATCTCGATGGAAATTAATTAACAATTTTCATAATAATCGCAAAGTCCATAACTCTTCGATAGCATTGCCGTTGTCTTCTAGCAAACGTTCAGTCACAAGGCCACTGTTCGCGGCGAACAAGCCTGCGTGGGAAAAACAGAGATATCACTAGTTTAGTTTAAGACAAATAGCAGACTACGTACTCGTATTATACTCCGATAGCGCTGCTTACTGCTTTACAGATGCAGATATACCTCATTATTAATTAATACTTTTACATTGTCATACATTTTGCAGTTTTTTTTAATGAAATATAAAATTGTTTTAGGAAAAATAACGTTGATTATTTTTTATAGGGGGGAATATAAGGGCGGGAAATGAGCACACAGTTATTTAGTACCCTATGGTGGGTTTTGGCGGGAACTTGATCGGCGGCGGTATGCTGCTCCTGTATTATAGTTTAAATAATAGTTTGAAGTGGATTTTGATATGTAAAAGTGGTGCGATTTTATGTATTAACTGTCTACGCACGTGAACTATTAGTGGAAACAGTGAAACAAGTGCTCTGATGGTGATGGATTCTCAAGATAAGCTGTTTGTTGCATAGGCGCCTTTAGATACCATCGCCAACTGTCAGCTGCCTGCTGGCTCAAGTTGCCGTCAAAATCTCCCAAGGGCTGCACAATGTGACGCATCAACATATTGTGAAGCAGTGAACTATGAAGGATAATTATAAAGTAATGTTTTCGACTGAAGGTCCTCGCAACCATGGTCATGAATAAATTTAAAAAAAAGTACCCTATGGTTGTAATTATTGGGCGGGTCAACTTATGACATAGTGCAAAAAGAACCTCATAATGACAGACGCTCGCTTGATTTTCTAGAATATAATATGAGAACTTTAAACTGAAATAATAGTTGTTCCGTTTTAATTAAGTTATAATACGAGGTGAATAATCTTGAATACACCTCAGAGCGCAGATATTCTTATGGAAAGTGAAGTATGTTATAAATAGATTCTGACCTTTCGCTCGAATGATGCGTCAGCTAAAGTTACGTGATGTAACCGATTGTACCGACATGCACTCATGCAAACAACCAGTTCCTTATAAATGTGCTTATTATTTTCTATGTGTGCTGTTGATGTGAGCGTCACCACGGACAGTGACCATCGAAAGAGAAAGCGGTTAAATCTTAACGGTGCTTGATCAATGTTGGATAGTGATGTGTTAGAATTTATTTCTAATATTTTGAGTTAGAAGAATCTACACTTTAAAATCGTAGTAAGCTTTCATTATATTTTTTGTTTAAATTTTCCAAAACCTATCTCCACGCTTAAACACATCTTTCCCTGGCATTAATAACGTGGTGAAGTAATTAGAATTATTTGTAAACACTAAATATTTTAATCTTAAATATATCTATATTAACATGATCGGCGTATTTTGGACAGGTACTTCCAAGGAATGTTATGATTTGAAGTAAGTCAAATAATATAAATATATGTTGTAAGCTTGCAAGAATTCTTTGATCTTTTTCTTTGTCCTTAAATTAAGACATTTTATTCAATTCTTAAGTTTTATTTGTATTATAATCTATTGTATATTAAGATAATTGATAGAATCAGGCGTTACTTAATACGTATATACGTAATTTATAACAACCCCATTATTGTATATTAATCAAATAATCACATTCATACATACGATATGTACGATAAATCTTTATACATTAAACACATTAAAAAAATATCTATAGTTAAAGTTCAAGCGCATCACTAAAAGCGAATGATACCGTAACAAGTCCCACGGGACGTACCGTAGGTCGTAACTCACGTTTTACACCTGGTACCGTTGCGTCGCTACGTGCGCACACGCAGCCTAGACAGGCAATTACTCTCGCTTTCGATACCAAGCTTTTTATCTGCTTGCCGCTTGAACGCAGAGGTAATCTTTTAACTTTCTTTCGCCCACGCTTTTCACTGTCAAGCAATTCTAAAATATGCTTTATTTGCACAGATTATGCAGTCTGATTTTATTAGTTGTCTGTCTTCTTAAATGTGGTTGCGATAAAGAACAATTTATCTATATTTTTTTAATTATGTAAATCATAAGGAAGGAGGTATCTCAAGTAAAGCAAAAAAATACCCTGACAAATGTTTACAAAATTTTGCAAGGTAATTGTATAAAGAGAGACCGCGTCGCCTTTAAAAGCTCTCTCTCCCGCCAGTCAACGTCTGTCAGCCGGCAACAAAAACAAGATAAAATCGTGTGAAGCAAGCATTCAAACTTTTAAACCTTGACCACGGGTGGCTGACATTAAAAACGCACGCGCCTTTCACGGCTCCGTCAGGTGGACGTTGTATAACTCACTTTCCATTTTCTTTGACTCCCTACTTGTCTCTGGGGCGAAACATATTATAGGATTCCCAACTTTAATACCATGAAGTTAAAATATTAAAAGAAGGAAACTCACAAATATTATAATATTCAGAAAGCCCGAAAGTACAGCAAAAAAAAGTAAAAAGAAATATATTAATAATATATTTTAAGGCTACATCATCATTTACCACCATGTGGGTTTGTGGTCAAGCACTGGCGTAAAAATAGTTAAAGAAAAAATATTTTTCCAGGTATAGAATTTGAGATTGATATTATCAATTCTTACTTTTAGAATCAAATTATTCTTTTAAATAGGTTGCCCAAAATCTTAAACTGTATTATATCCTACTTATATCGATTACCTACTTTTAAACTGAAGTTACACTACATTCACATAGTAAAACATATGGCAAAAACCACAGGGTGAAGCAATTTTCCTCTTTAGCAGAGAAGAACCTTGACCTAGGAATTAAATTTCATTTCGTAATATTCGCTTTGATTTGCGTTACATACCTACTAGGTATATTAATTTGTGCCATGAGTAATCAGCCGTATTTTATCTCACCACGACTACGAATATTGGAATTTATTAACAAATATTGAAGTAACAGTTGAAATAACAAAATTATTTATTTTTGTATTTAGATAAATTAGTAAATAATTTGTACTGAAAATTAGTTTGATTTCTATTTACTTCCTTCTTTCTTTTTCTTTTATTTATTTATCATTTCAAAGTTAAATACAAAAGCATAGATAATTAAGTAAAATTGCATTCATAGGCAACAATGGTTTGTAAATAATGCTATCATCGATATCGATATTTCCATAACGTTTGATAAAGAAAAATAGAATATACGTAATATTACATTGATATGCAATTAGTTTAAAAATCAGGCTAAATTTATAGTTTTGATAACTTAGGTATTTAAATAACTAGATGCTTGATGAGTTCATTTCTAAGTGTCAATATCAGTGTTAAGTAGGAAGTAAGATTTTAATTTTGTTTTAATATTTTCTCGTGTAATGTTATTACGTAAATTAGCGGGTAAGTTGTTTTTTAATCGGGAAATAAATATGAAACTGAGCGTCTGCCGTAGATGTTATTAGCACGGGTTTTGTGCGACTGCTCGCGTGTATACGGAAAGGATTTTTCAGGAAGTTTTTATTAAAGAATTGTTCTTTGAGTAAGCTATTATGTATAAGACGGTAAAATTCTACAATTCTAAGATAATTTAACGTTATCGCTCTCAAATCTTTCCTTAATGATTGCAGGTACTATGTGTTTGAGAATTTTTAGTGGAAGCTTACATATTTGATTGTGATATGTTTTATATGTTCGCTCGTAACTACGAGTGAGTGACAATTCGACAGTACAGCCCAACCTCTCCGCGTTCAAGGTGTGCAATAACATGATTATTTACAATTAATACAAAAACAAAATAAAATTGATGCTATAAGTTGCCTCTTGTTTTGTTCGCGGCGTAGCAGTGGTAGCAGAGGGGCGCGCGCGCATGTTGCGCCACCTCAGGCGCTTTACGCAACACGGCCATTCACCCCGGAAGGTGTTTTCCTCGCGGTTTCTTTAGCAGTGTGTTACTGTGGTTGGATCGCGTGACTCGTTCGCGTGTTGAGTAAACACCAGCTCCCTCTAGCGGCCGGATCCGGATCACTCCGAACTGCATGCACCTAATTAGCTTATCGCATGAGACGACGTAACAGAAGCACTGATGTGTTCTTTAACAGAACTTACACGCTGTTTTCATAATCGCAGTTTCTTGATGTCCTCTTGTGTGTAAACAATAATATTATTAAACAAAAAAAATGCATACCAATTACTTACTATCAGTAATGAAAGCTAAAACGGGAGTATTTCTTTATTCCAACTTGAATGCTCCCTGATATTCCTTTTATTCAATTAAATCATTCCGCCATGTAAAAGTTATGTATCAAAATAATATCACTTTTATTTAAATTTGGAAATGATTTACTATTAAAAGTAAATTAATAAGAAAGATACTCATCATATGCTTTCAAAAGAAGGGAGGTGTCAGTCCAATTCGTCTCGACGTCCCTCGCATTTCAAGGAGCGCGGCGTATTTGTCACAAATATTTTCACGCAACGTATAAATTCTTGACTCAGCGTGTTTACGGCGGCGTATCGTTGCGTGGTGCAGTCCGGTGACAGACTGACCGAATTTCTAATAACTTCTGAACACACGATGCGTAATATTATTTCAAAAGCTAGGCCAACAAGTTGAACTTTATCTTTTTTTAAAGTTAGTTAAAGTTACAGCACATACATACACATGTACATCCTCTCACTTCTGAGAGGGTTTTAGGGCAAGGAAGTGTCCGCCACGCTGCCCCAATGTGTGTTGGCGGACTTCACATGGCTTCGAAATTTTTTATTTATTTCTCAGACAGGTTTTTCTTTCTCCGGTTTTCTCACGATGTTTTCGTTCACCGCCAAGCACGTGGTAAATGGTTATCTTTTGCTTATATAAATCTATAATATGTATGTATGTATATATTATATAATATGTAATATGTATTATTTTCTCATATAAGTTAAAACAAAAAAATACCCCTAAGGGAATAGGGAATGATGTTTTTAATGTAACTATTTAGTCGCCATTCTAGTTGTTTCCTAAAATATAAACAAAAATAAACAAATAAATAAAAAGAAAAATAAACAAACAAATAAATTATAAAATACCTTGAACTTGTGACATTCCTTAGTCCACTCTAAAGGGTCTAAAATAACTTTTAAATAAAAAGCAAAAGCCGACTTAACTAATAAACTTTAAAAAAAACATGCGTGAGTGGCGTGGAACACTCTGTTGGAACGAAGTTCCTTTCGTAGTATATTATTATTGATAAACGTATTATATTATTGAATAACAAATACAAATAAAAGAATTACTAGCGTCTATTAACATGAAGCGTCATTTAAAATAATATTTCTTTCACGGCAAGATAAGAAAAAGTGCGAGGGAGATGGATATTATTCCATTTCGCTCGCACTATAGAAAGGGGGGAATTATTGATATTACTTTGATTTTTACTTTTAAAAGAAAATACCGTGTGTTGTTTAGCAGTCAAAGTCTGTCATTTACATAACCACTGACATTGCCGCCCCGAATTACGCAAAGAAACATTGGCCCCTTGCGAAAGTGTATATCGCACCTATACCACTTTTTGACGTATGGTACGAGTTCTGGGCAAAGGCCTCCTCTCATCAAAAATCTGATCAAGATCTGTTTTATAGCAAAGAAGTGTCGACCGCACTGGCTCAATGCGTGCTGGGACATTTGGAATTTGTAGCGGGGTTAAATGGGATAATACTCAATGGGGTCATACAGCTCCAATTTCAATATTAGGGATAAACTTCTATGAAAAAAACCCAATAAAAAGATTTAAAAAACATGCGTGAGTGTCGTGGAACACTCGGTTGGAACGAAGTTCCTTTCGCAGTATATTATTATTGATAAACATATTATGTTATTGATTAACAAATACAAATAAATGAATTACTAGCGTCTGTTAAAGTGAAGCATCATTTAAAATAATATTTCTTTCATGGCAAGATAAGAAAAAGTGCGAGGGAGATGGATATTATTCCATCTTGCTCGCACAATAGAAAGAGGTTGTGACGGAAAAATCTTACACTTTTTCTCGCCTAGCCTCTATCCGTCAAATTCGTAATATAAGGATTTAATATAAGGAACTTCGTTCCAAAACGTATATTTTACATATATATATATTTTTTAATTTCTCATACATGCAGGTTACCTTAGGACGACTTTCCTTTAAATAAAAATTACAATTTAAAATTACAATAAACAATTTCGGCGGGGAGCGTTGAGCATAACCAGTTAGTACAATAATAAAATGAACAAACTTATTACAAGTTTTGAAGTTATCATGGTCGTGGTATTTGTTTTGGAAATATACCCAAATAAACTTAAATTAACATTTTTCAAATGAAAATGTATAACCTACCTAAATAACATTAACAGCCTTTCCTTGCTTAGGTAGTATTGAGAAAGGAATAAGAGATATCACCTGTTAATTCAATAGTTGATTATTCTGTTTTTATAAGAAATACATTGTATTTTTGTAAGCAAAATGATAGTTCAAACATCAGAAACTATATAAAAGTATTAAATACAGCAAACAGTTACAATCAATATTCCTTTATCGTTAGATCAAAGCAACATTTTTAACAACATGCCGCACCTTATAACGATCAAACTATGAAAGTCTTCGCGGTGACGAAACCGTAAAATAAACTGCAGTTCCAAGTCCAACCGACATCGAATCGCTAAAAGCGTATTGCTCAAAAACTAAAATTCTATTCAGAGATGATCAACAGATGACGATAATTCACTATCGCATTGTCCCCCATTGCTTAATCGAGTCGCAAGTGCTAATACTTGAAAATTAAAACATCTCTTTAATACAGCTGTCCCAAATAAACAAGGGTAAAGACCTTTTACGTAACTACGTGTTACGTAGGCTGGTGAGAGGCAATGTCAGACATAGCAATCACGCTATTATTTTGACAAGCAAGCAATTCGCTATCCGAAAACAATGCTTTTAGCATCGTTACGGCTACTGATTATAAAGTATCGTCACGATTTCACACACTAGAGTAGCATGTGCTTTGCTAATTATATCTGCAGGTAGGTACTTGCTATATAAAATAAATATTAAATCTTATAAAATTTCTAGACGCATTGTCATGAATACCGTAGTGTTCATACTTTAAATGCAAATCAATATTAAAAAATATACAATTTATTTACAGATAATATAGTGATTTTATGAAAAAATTAACATTATTCAAAGTAATGTTAATACTATAAATTTGAGACAACGGCTATGAAAAACTCACTCATATTATTATGATTATCATATTGTTTTGACTTCTATGTTAGAAAATATTTTTTTTTAATTACGCTCATCCGTGACACTATACTACTAACATTTTGCAGATCAAGGTTCCTCTAATGTCTCGAATGTCTTGTTTCACTAATGTACGTGCCAAAAAAGGTCAATGAACAGCCTCGATGTTTCTACAATAGCACCTTTAGATGATAAGGGCTTGTGTGCATAAAATTTGCTGTTTAATTTGCGCTATTATTAACCACTGATAAGATTCAAATTGCTAATCAAGCGTTGTTAATTCGAGACCTGCTTTAATCGTTATATAGTAAAACTACAAAATAAATTCTGCTGTAAGCTGTATTCATCGCTTCTAGAATTGTTTGCTTATGTTTTGAGCGAGTAGAGTCAAAATACTTTGGCAGTATTTGGTGGTTATGTCAGTTAGTGTTTATTTTCGCATCGGTAGCGACGGCCAAAATGATAGTTTGTTTATCGTTTGCGCGCGTTCTTGACAGCGAAAAAGTGAAAACGGCTTTGGCTGGTGTTGCGAAACTGGGCGGCTAGTGGCGACGCTACGCGGGCCCGCAATGATGCGGTACGAGCCCATAAGTTGCCGTCCATCACAAAGTACCATAATTATATAATTGGAAATATACTTTGCTTTACCTCCTAATGTGGCACAAATTTGCAAGGTCAATGACTTTTTTTCAGAAAATATATAGAATAGAATAGAATAGAATAATTTTTATTCAATATACATTACATGTGTAATTCTTATTGAAAGTCATTTTTTACTTTACCACTGGTTCGAAACTGTGTTGGGAGTGTGTTTTGGGAAGAACCAGCAAGAAACCCAGCGGGACATATAAAATCATATAAAATCGTGATACTCCACACTTTTAAAACAGCTTCATTTTATAATAACTTACAGTTTTAGCAATAATCGTTAAAACAGTTAAGTCAATAATAAAACATTTATGCAATATTGAAATTAATAATACCTTAAGTAAAAGTGAATCCATATTTAGGAGCCTTTTTAATTCACTGCTAGCTATAAGTCATTTTAAGAATGCGCCTAATAACATTTTTATAGAAATGTGAAGGTGACAACAAATACACAGTACACTTGATGGTAAGTGGATGCCGTGGCTTAAAGATAAAATTACATATATTATCTCGAAAATGTCTGGACCTATTTTGATGGAATGTTTTGTGTATGTTGGGTGGGTCCCTGGATGATGTAAATTCTAAACGATTCACAATTGGACCCGGTAGGTGGTGCTGTTGTCGAAATACAGAAATCACGCGTGCGAAGCCGTGGCAGATCGCTAGTATTCAATAAAAATCAAAACAGAGATGCGTAGTCACGCCTGAGGACTAAGAATACTAAGGATATAAAATACGTTGTCAGAAAAAAGGCTCTCCGGTTCTCGTTAGCCACCATATGAAACACAGCAATTATTTTGGTATTCTGTACTGGCATGATTCTTCCAAGCCGACCCATGTTTTGCGGCCATAATAAGCTGAAGCGTAGCTCTTTGACATATAACTTTAAAGATTGCATAATATGCATAACACTTAAGAAATTTTCCGTCGTTTAGTTTAGTGAGGGCAGAACCGACACCCTCGATCTGATAAAGCCCAATCATAATTCTGCTTTGTTAGTTTATGAACAGAATGCACTAAGTGCAGTTGAGGTTCGTACTTTGTCACACACATTTGTCACCCTCACTTCTATATAAAAAAGTATTTAAGTCGATTGCAGCAATGCTGAGATCTCTTGGCTTCATTGAGATAACGAAATATAGATTTTAAATAATATGTTTTTTTATAGGATAGGGTGACAATCGAGCACACAGTCCACCTGATGGTAAGTGGTTGCTGTGGCCCATAAACATCTACATTTATCCTCGTTTGCGAATCAAAATGCAGATGCGTTGTCACCCGTGAGGACTAAGATGGAATGCCTCTTTTCCAGTAAAAAGGGTCTCCGGTTCTCTACGCTCACCATACGAAACATAGCAGTGTTAAGGTGCTATTTGACGCTGGTATTCTGTGAGATCGTGGTCCTTCCCTGGTCGAGCCGACCCATTCGTGCTACAACTATACTACTAATATAGCTGCAGCATGGCTCTACCACGTTTAAAAATGTTATGTATATATTTAATCTAGATGACCCCCATCAACTTTGAGCAGCGTCAAAGTTGTAAAATGTATGTTACTTCAATCGTCAATCCACCTGTCAAGCTATAGATTATACAAAATACTTCCAAATATACGAGAGCCTTTGTGTCTAGCAATGGACACTTTGTGAGTCAAAGTAATATTTTTCTATATGTAGTTACGCCGCGTAGCGTATGAATATCCACTATCTCGTAGGTGTTGTCGTGGCTGTCGAAGTGGCGGCAGAGGGAAACAATCAGGAAATGTGCAGGGACGCCCTTCTAATAACAATTAGGAAATAAAAATTGTCAAAACGCCTACCAAATGTGAAACTAGGTATTCCCTTATGAGGCAATCTATGGAGAAGCCTATGGAGAAGTCTAGCAGTAAACTTTGATAGGCTGTCATGAATAAATAAATGAATGAGTAATAAAATTTAAAAGAGTCTATATTAAAAATCATGAAATATAATAAGATAAGGAATAAAGAATGAAATTTATGGATAAGATATAATGTTATGGATTCTAGTGATGTATCGCCTCAGTACAGATTAGTTTACGATTGGTTGGTATGAAGGAGCAAAATTAAAAAAAGTTAAAATTTTCCAATCTCTGTAAGTTTATAAAATGATAGGATCTTTTGGCAAAGGATCCATTTTATTGTTTGGTCCGCACAAAAATGTAACTGTTCAAAGGAGGTAATGTATGTCACTGACATCAAACAATTGTTTTATAATTAGGGGTGTTCCATTCTAGCCGATATACTATACTCATTAGTTATTTCCTGCTGTATTTACGGGACACCTACCTACATACCGTGTAATTTTTACAACCATAACGGGGTAGATTATTGCAAAATTATATATATCTAAAAGAAATATATTCTCGCTGGGTTCCTTAGAGTGGTAAATAAAATAAACAACTTACAATAATAATCTATCTATACAAATAAATCAAATTGAAGTGTCCACTTGTAATGTCAAAATAACTGCTTTTTACTAAATGCATATGAAAGTATATACGGTACTTATAACAGAGACCCAATTTTTTAAATTTTTATCTGTCTGTCTGTTCGTTCCGGCTAATCTCCGAAATGGCTGAACCAATTTTGACGGGATTTTCACTGGCAAAAGCTGATGTTATAAGGAGTAGCTTAGACAACTTTTATTTTAGATAATTTAATTATAAAAATTTTGTACAATAACCGACTTCAATATAAATTATTAAGAATAACTCAAAAACTATTGGTCAGACCTTGATCAAATTTGTATGGGACCACATGAGAAGCTCCAGCTTTCAAATAAAAAAGAATTATCGAAATAGGTTCATCTAGAAAAAAGTTATGATGTAACACACATAAAAAACATACAGTCGAATTGAATACCTCCTCCTTTTTGGAGTCGGTAGAAAAAGAATTATGGTTCCGCTAAAAAATATATAAACCCTAAATTACACGCGGGTGGAGTCGCGGGCAACAGCTAGTATTGAATAAAAAATTATACTAATCTATTAATTTATATCGGAAACCAAACATTCAGGCTGGAGACGTGGAGCAGAGTTACAGGGTGAGTGACGTCTGTTACTGTAATTGCCTATCCTTCTGCTAAGTAACATCTGACAACGGATTTGCTGCCGGACTGTATGAATTAACACATCTATTTATGAAGTAATCCACAGCAAATCTATATTTATCTTGCGTATTGTTTCACACAAATTGAAAATGTACAGTGTATAGTGTATAAGATACCGCACGCCTCAGACGTATTTATTGTCAACACCATTAGGGCTGACAAGGCTTTTTTTATTTATTTATTATTAGACATGCTTACAAGCTAACAGATGATAGCATCCAACACGCTTGTAACATTAGATACATTAAATTAACATTAAATCAATTTTAAGTCATAATCTTAATTAAATAAAACACATAACATTAAATTACAAAATAAATTACCTACATTAAACTGATATATATATATATATATATATATATATATATATATATATATATATATATATCCAACCTTAATAATTGAAATAACTGCCTCCAATTAAACAAATTAAAAAAATAAAATAAAACAAAATTAGTCAAATTAATATTACACATCATTAAATTAGTAAATAAAATAAAATCAATGTCTGGGTTAAAAATTATACAATGTTAGTTAGAATATATCTTAATTTACTAATAAGTTTCCTCAATCCATCAGCAAATAAGTCCAGATCATCGTACTGAGCAAGTATGTCACCAATCATTCGTAGTGCGCGGACAGTGGGCGCGCGCTCACCGCGCCTAGTGCGCGCGACAAAAGGTTATTCCACATTTTTCTGATATCGTAATATAATGATAAATGATAATATATATAATAAATATTATTAGCTTAATAATATTAGTATCATCTCTCTTGGCCTTTAACTTTACTTAACCATAATTACCAAATAATTTCCACACAGTAGCTTATACGTGGTAGAGCCACGCTGCAGCTATATTGGTACTATATTTGTAGCACGAATGGGTCGGCTCGGCCGGGGGAGTGGAGGGTGGGGGGGACCACGCTCTCACAGAATACAAGCGTAAAATGGCACCTTAACACTGCTGTGTTTCGTATGATGAGTGTAGAGAACCGCGGACCTTTGTTACTGAAAGGGAGGCATTCCATCTTAGTCTTCACGGGTGACAACGCATATGCATTTTGATTCTTTCTTGAGGATAGATGTAGATGTCTATGGATCACAGCAACCACCTAACATCAAGTGGACTGTGTACTCGTTTGTCACCCTATCCTATAAAACAATAAGTAGGTACATGTGCTGTGTATCGCCGGTGCTAATACATGGTGTATGGAAGAATTAAAGCCGACGACTTCAGAAGCCATTATGTGACTTTTATTTAAATTTTACCAAAGATACGCGAAGAATTTAGAACCCTTTCGTTTTTGAAATTCGGTTAGTAAAAAATAATTTCGTAAAATGCCGTGTATCATATATTTTATTTAATAAAAGGGGAACAAACAAGCATTCAGCTCACCTGATAAAAATTTATTTGAATTTCCTGCAATATGCAATGATGAATCTTATCTTAACTTTATTATAGATACATTTCCAAGAGTGTGCGCAGGAACTGCATGACTTAATACCTCACGTTTCCTTCCATCATCGGACAACCAGTTGTTCCGCCAGTCTTCACCCTTTATTGCCGATATACCACGCCGTCGAACCAAACGTTAAGACTCCGTCGTTCGTCATATGAACAGCAAAGAAGTGGAATTATTTGCCAGAATCTGCCTTTCCATCTGATTACAATGTGGGTTTTCAAGGCAACAGTGAATAGGCTTTTGTTAAGCCATATCAGTGTGTGCCCAGTAATTTTTGCCATCTGCAAATACATCATTACTCACCATCAGTTAGGAAAGTAATCAAGCACTGACTTATAATAGTTAAAAACAGACTCAAAACTTATCAAGGTGTGTTTTCTACCTAGAAGTCCGTATGGATTTTGGTAATCAACCACATATCTATATCTGCCGTCAAACAGCAGTATAACGTTAATGTTCCGGTTTGTAGGGTAAGACAGCCAGCTTAATTACAATCTGGGAAGCAATGCAACTGTATCCTACTTTGTTTGAAGGTTCAAGCACAGAAAGAAACATGAACCTTTACATTTTAAGAACAAATTAACTTCCCAGCTATGAAATCTGTCAAATATTACACCTCATTTTTATGTGGCGCTGCCCTGGTGGCAGAAAACATCTTGGACCTCATTGTCTGTAGTAGCTTCTTGTCATCAGGTAGACTGTTAATAAAAAAACAAAGTATTAATTTGCGCAAATTATTCCGAAGTAGCAATTTCTAGGTTTATAATAAAACTTATGCAAATTTAAACAAAGAATGCGAATTAAAAATAAACAAATCTGATGACTAGGTACATTGCGTGCGTGTGAATATTAGCCCGTCACTTATTGAGAACGGAAAAGTGGGCGATGCTATGCAGTAGTTTACATTTAGTACTTTGATCGCTTTTTGAGGTGTTTACAAATGGTCGCGGTCGTTCACACTTTTTATCGGCAAAATTTGAACTGCTTCGCTCGGTGACAAGTTACAAGTAGTAACGTCAATCGTCGAAGGTAAATGACGAAGCTAAACGTAAAAAACATTTCTATATGCTAAAACTGTTATATTTGAAATGTTTCATAGAATATTTCGAGGTTGTTCATACGTTTTACAAGGTTTGGATTGTGACAAAGTTCCAATTTATTATTTTTACCAAAAATATTAAGGGGTATATTATGTCATGTTATGGTCACTAAAGTATTCTAGTACAAAAAGTATTACAAGTATTGTTGTTGCGAATCTGTTGCTACAACCCAATTGTATCAGTTTTAATACTGACACTTTTTAACTTACTCTATTTACTTCATCGTCATCATCATTACAGCCATTCATAAGTCCACTGCTGAACATAGGCCTCCCCCAAGGAATGCCACAAAGCATATTTTCTTATAAAGAAAAAAATGATATTTGGTGTAAGCCTCATACTAAAACTATTTCAAGTTTAATATTAAATTATGTGAAAATTAATCACGGGCCAACTTAAAAAACAAACAAGGATATAAATAATATTTTTAGGCGTAAGTGATTTCCAATATTTCATAACAAAAGAGGTATAAAAGCCTACATGAATGTTCTACCTATTTATTTCGATAATTTAGTTTATCTTGATACCAAATGATATATTTTATAAGTTTAAATAAAACAACGTTTAATAGGAATACAAATTAAGACATTAAAGAGTATATTTTAGTGCTGATTTTCTCGCTGGGCGGGAAAGCATAATACTTTTTTCGTCAAAGTTCATTTACCTCTTACGTTTTGAAATGTTGGTATATTGGTTTTCCACTTACTTACCACTAATGTTTACTTTAATCTTAAAAATTAATTAAAATTTAAATATTAAAAATTAAATTATAATTAAAAAAACTTAAAAGAAACAAATAATTCATTAATTTAAACGCCAGTGCTGAACACAGGTCTCCCCAGTAGACTGACTCATAGGGGAGGATATTTACTATAGTTCCTACGCATTGCAGGCAGGAGTTTTTTATTATTTTGAGTTGTTACCAATAACAAATAAGTATAATATTAGAAAATATTATCATTTTTGGCTATACTGAAATGATCTTTGATAAGTTACTATCGACCGTAATCGTCAGTCCCCATATCGAAAAACGAACTTCCATTTTTAAAATTAATTATTTTCGCTAATCGCCATTATCAACTGCCACGTAAGCTAGTTCATTCAACTTAAACTAGATCGCGAGACCGTCTGAAGCGTGTGAAAAACATCCGCGACATCAGCACAATAACGATAGTTCACTGATAACGAGACTAGCCGCGATGGGAACTGCGGAGCATTACCTAATCTAATACTCATACAGTACTGTTGCTAAATAATTATGCTTAAATAAATTTACAACTTACGTTCTGTGCGGTCACCAATCCATCTAAACCAATGTGAAGTAGAGGTTTACCTCTGCGTTTCGCTTGGTGAGTGCAGGTGGCCGGAGGGCCCTTTTTACTGGAAATGAGGCATTCCATCTTAGTCCTCACGGGTGACAACGCATCTACATTTTGATTTGTAATAGAGGATTGATGTAGATGTCTATGGGCCGCAGCAACCACTTACCATCAGATGGACTGTGTGCTCGTTTGTCACCCTTATCCTATAAAAAAAAATCTGCCAGCAGCGTAGCGGTCAAAACTAATTTATCAACACCGGTAGAGGGTCATTTCCAACAGTGGACGGGTTGATAATAACGATTCTCATTTCTGAGAGGGCTATAGAACTATTAGTCTGCCAAGCTGTTCGTGTCATCATCATCATTCTCATTACATCCTATTAAAGATGATTGATGAACATAAGCCCCCATAGATTGCTTCATAAAGGGAATATTTAAAATAGTTACTACGCTTGTCAAGCGGGTTGGCTACCGTAGTACCGTATTTTGAATAATTTTGAATCGTTAGCGGGAAGATCCTGCTGCTCATTTCCTGTTTCATTTTCCCTCTTAAGACACATATGCATGCATAAACTTGCCTTTAGACATATTAATAGTAATTGGCCATCGCACATATCGTCATCCACCCTGTAACAGTTACAAAAAGAAATTGAAGGTATAAATTAATTATAAATGTTTAAGAAAAAATAAATAAAAGCAATTAACACTAAAGGTAAAGATACACGAAGATATTTACACTCGAACTGCTAATCCACGAGATAGTGTAAACATTCACTCGGTTTTTAAAAATTTGAGTAGTTAGTATTGTTTTTTATTCAGTTATTTGTTATTGAAATAAACTAATAACGTAATCAAGCAGAGTTTTATTTCAATTAATCAACAAAAAGTTTAAACAAAAGATAGTCCGATTAGCCATCCGGTCGGAATTTGATAACGGCCATACTGTCGTTTTTCTCTGTATAAAATACTTAACAGTTTATCAATTGCAACAATCACAGTATTAGGTGCCGAATTTCACATCTATTCTTATTGTGTCATTATTAGCTTATTTGATTATTCTTGATTGTCATAAATATTTAAATTTAAGATACAACTGCAATTTCGAAATTATTTATTTTATTTGAGGACAAAGGCCCATAATGTTATTAAAAAAAACTTTGTTTTCACTGTTACAAGGTGTTTGAAACAATCATGCTATTGCTAAACTTCTAAGGACATGTAGTTTTCATCAGTAAAGTATATAGCAGTAGTCTAATCTGTTCCATATCATCTCCAGGATACTTTTGAATACTGCACTCTACGTACAGCAAACCTCTTTCTCATGGTTACGCAGAAGCAGTAATAATACGTCGGGGAAAATGTGATACCCAAATATGGAGCTTTTTTGTGGTCATTCCTCAATTCCTCAGATATGTCGTAACTACTAATGTGCCGATCTTACTTCACTTTTTCAAAAATGGCATCTAGTTTATCCGTATGAGGGTGACCAGAGTGAATTGCATCTTTGACATCAAAATTCCCAGACTGAAAACGCTTGAAGCAACTTTGTGCTACTCTTACTGACACTGCATTTTTCGCAGCTTAAGTCGTCGCTGCAATGCATCGTGCAATTTTCCCCTTCTTTGTAATAAAACTTCAGAACGTATTGAATTTCTTCATTAGATTCACTCATTTTTTCGGACAGAAAAACAATTGAAAAAAGGCGGTAATGTGTTTTTTACTTTTTATTTTTCTTTTTCTTAATGTCCTTCCTTTTCTTAATTTTCTTAATGTGTATATGTATTGATATTAAATTCATACAGATACACACAGTACAACCAAAGAGATTTTTATTCAATTTTATGCAAACAAAATACGAAAAAACTTTTTCCCCGACGTATTATAATGAAATTTATGTAGCATTTCAATATATTACACAACTTAAAAATTTTATTTTAATTTTATTTTAACTTTTGTTTCCCTTTTTAGATAAAATTTATTGCTGTACAAAATTCTCGTATTGCTTCATTATAATCTTTTTCATTTACTCATTTATTACTTGTCAAAGTCCACTGCTGAACATAGGCCTCATCATAGATAGCTTCATAAGAGGGATATTTGCCACAGTTACCACGCACAGCAGGCGAACTGACAACCGTAGCTTTTTGTTTTCTAGTTGTGATTAGGAAACGTTGCTGCCCATGTAATGCTTGGTTTTTAATGTCTTCTTCAACACCCACGGCGTAATATGGTGTTCTTACACCGCCACTTCACACAGCATAATCTTTATTTATTCCTTAACTAAAAATATAAAAGTCCGACAATTATTTTATTTTAGAACCTTATCCGTTCCAAAATTATTTTTCAAAGAAAAATCTTTCCAATGAGCACAGATTGTCAACATGTTTTCCAGGAACAACCAAAAAGTTCAGGTTATTGCTAAATTCACTCGAAGAAAAATGTAACGCAGTGTCAAATAATTTACATGGATTTCCTGTTTTTGTGTTCAAATGAGGTTATTTGGTATCGCTTTCACCTCCTCTTAAGATAGGGCGACCGACACAGTGTCGATATTTCGACTGGTCGTGTTTTCTACAGGAGAATAGTTAACCCAGTTTCATTGGGCCGTGCTTGGCTAAATATACTACGCGCTACCTGACACATGGCGCATGCACACATACCGCCAACGGCTCCTCAGCAATTATCATTGTTATTAATATAAGCCTAAAGGCAGATCGAAATTATAATCTGACACATTTCTGTATGTTGTCTACAATTTTAATTTCTGAAAAAAATAAAAGGTCTGAACACGATATAAATAATAATATTTTCAACTATCTGCGACTGGCAAAAATCAAGTAATTTTTTTTAGTAAACATCCATTTGATAAAATAACCATAGTAGCTCTGGAAATAAATGCTCCCCTTATTTTATAGTACGCAAGTAACGAAATTAGAATCCGCACGTGCACAAAAAAAAATTAATTGCGATTTCAAATAGTATTTACCACGTGCTCGGTGATGAAGGAAAAGGTTATAATAAAATTTGCATGTATAAGAAGAAAAACAAAATATTTTCTAGGTTTTTCGAAATCCGACAACTTGCTTCTTCAATTGTCTCGCGGTAGACTTTTCTCTGCTCAAAGCCTTCTTAAAAGCGTGTGTAGCTCCCACTACCCGGGGAGCCTAAGCTCAGTAGTAGGACGTATAAAGATACAGACAGACTGGTCTTATTTAATTTTCTTTTAATTGAGACAAAGGGTTTGTTACGGAAATAAATACGACAGAATTAACATTTGAACACATGAATTTATTTTGTTCAATAGTAAATGTATAGTTCATTGTTAATGTAATGAATCAGTAATCTAGATAATTACAATTAATCGCCGATGCGAATGAACTCTGTTTTAATGTAATCTAACACCGAACTATGCCATCGGCCTGCCTCACCTCGCAGACAAAAACTGTAAAAAGTTTTAAGTAGGTTATTCTATTGTTATTATGATTATTTAAAGCAATGAAATGTTGAAATAGTTGTATACATAGACTGAATATTTTCCACCTGTTTTGTTAACGCTTAGTTTTGGGCAAAAATTTTATCGATCAATTTATATTTTTAAAATTGTTTTTTTTTTCAGCAAACAATATAGCGTGGTTTTTGATGCTATGAACTAAATGTTTATGAATAGATTTACTAAAATTTTTTTTAATTAATTTTAAGTTGCTAATATCGAGAGTACGCGAGCCTAGTCTAGAGTAATCGTCACGCGGTCATAAAGAACCGCGCGTGCGCATAAGACTGACCCACTTACGCGCTGGTGACTAGTTCCCCCCCAGCGTTCATACGCGCCAGTTTGCGTAGCTATCGCACCGCTGCAACCCATCCTAACACTGAAACGATACTAAATTTTAACGAAATCCCTTTCGACGGTTCATCGACCCGGCTATCGAAATCCGCACACTCACACGCGTGTCCTCGAATGAACCAATCAGATAAAAAAATGAAACAAAAAAAACTGTTTCTTATAACGGTGAATGAGTACAAGACAGAGATAAATATATTTTGGCAGTAAGCCCCACGAGCGTAAGGTCGACTACGAAAAACACTGACGCAATTTTTACAGCGTACGTAATTGAGCACTGACGAAGTCAAAGGTGTGTGCGTGAGCGCCGAGAGCGACGCCCGCGTCCGCCGAAACGGAGGCGGAATATTTAGGTGAAAGTGTTTCGAATTTCGACATTACGACATTCGCGCGCAGTCGTTATCGTGATTTTGCCGAATCGAGCGGTTTGGAGAGCGCGCAGGCACAAACTCACCGAACCCTCATGTGCTCGTATCATCCACAGGAAGTGCCCCACAGCCAGTGCGCTGACGGTGTCCAGTGCCTGCTTCGATAAACTATGCTAGGAGTTGGTGTGTCTAAAAATTTCCGAAGGCGTAAATTAAAAAGTGATCGGTGCAATTAAACAAACGTGGAACTTCGAGTGATGTGCAAGCTGCAACGCTAAACAAACTGTCGGAGGGCGACAAGCTGGGGCCCGAAGAGGCGCTGGACGCCTCCGCGCATGCACAAAATCTCCAGACGATGACCTCCACAATGGGTAAATATTTAAATACTTTTTTTTTTGAGACGATTACTTCATTTATCCCAAATAAAAAAAAACATTCCAGATGCTCTATCTATCGAAAATAATAATTATATTCCACAATTAATGACTCATACAATGACGCGAAATGTTATATTATTTAAAATTGTTATATTGTGTTACTAAATAATGGATTCTGTGGATTGTAAAGCTTAAATTAATATTTCGTAGACCAATACGTAGCTACATGCTACGGAGTGCTACGAACACAACACGCATAATTTTTAAACCATTGCTTGCATATTCGCTTTGTAAATGTATTGAATATTTTTTCCTCACTACATTTATAAATTATCTGTAAAATATTTTTTTATTTATAACTAACTACATAACTTTATTCTATGAATTAAAATAAATATTGTGCAAAAAACGTTATTTCGATTTCCATCTTTATTCCACTTTTGAACTGATACAAAGTAATGCAATTCAAGAATGGAATAAAGATGAAATTCGATATAAATAGTAATTTTATTAATAATTTTAAGTACTAATCTACAATTAAAATAATCACAATATTTGATAAAATGCTTCATACATTCGCAGTGTACTAATATAATTCGAAATTCGTATGGAGGTTTTTGTTTCGGTTAGTTGATAAAAAATCAAGATTAACTTTTTATTTCGGTAGATTTTAAATTATCGTAAAAGTTATGTAAAATAGAATCATAGATGATAATAGTTTAGTGCTGTTAACGCCTATTGACCAGTTACCTATTGCAGATACTAAATTTAGAAACTTAGCTAATGGTTTTAGTACTGATCATGACCTTCTTTCCGTTGATCAAAATATTTTATATCATGCATGATATTTAATTTCGAATCAAAATAATGAAAAACAGTCCCGCTGGTTTTCTTGCTGGTTCTTACCAAGACAGAGGTAGTTCCGAATCAGTGATAGATTAAACATAATATATATTTTTTAAATGACATTCAATAAGTATTAGTTATGATGTATATTAAATAAAGAAGTTTCTATTTCTATTAAATTAATCGCTAATGTATGAAATATATTTTATCTTATCATCGTTACTATCATCATTATAATAGCCCACAAGTCCACAGCTAAACATAAATCTTAAGGAACGCTAAAAAGCATGGACTTGCATCCATCGACTTCCTTCATTCCTTATTATCTCATAACAAAATATTTTTTTTTTATAAAAGTTAGCCTCTAAACGTCCCACTGTTGGGCGCAGGCCACTACTGGGCGCAGGCCTCCTCTAATTTTTTAAAGGATTTTAGGGCAAGGAAGTGTCCGCCGCGCTGCCGCAATGCGTGTTGGGGGACTTCACATGTCGTCGAAATATTTATTTCTTACTTCTTAGACATGCAGGTTTCCTCCCGATGTTTTTCTTCACCGCCGAGTACGTGATAGATCAACACTTAAAATTGCAATTAACAACTTCATTGGTGCTGGCGGGGTTCGAACCCGGCTTGGTCGCGTACTGTGAAATTTACTGCGAGCCCTAACCATCTGAGCTACCACGGCTCAAAATTTTATAAAGTTATTTTATTTAGAATAATATTTCTTTTATATCATGGAAAAAAATCATAACTTTGGCATTTTTATGTTATTTTTTTTGCATCGCAATGGATCAGAATATAATGACTAGATTGTATGTATATATGGAGCTTTAATTTTTTTTAATAAATCGTTTTAGAATAGACCACTTTTTTAAATTTAATACAATGTTCAATGACGTATTTCGCAAATTCAATTTGTTCTTTTTATTACTTGATTTTAATACTTGAGCCTGCTCAGCGATTACGCAAGACGACCAATAAGTTAAACTTTAACCATGACATGCCCAAAGCATAACATAAATAACGATCATGATTGCATTTGTTTAACTCCTAGACCGACACTTTTACTTTTATTACAATATGGCCGCCCTTTGTCTATGGTCTATGACTCGGCGGGGTCGACGTTCTCGCGCCATTTTGCCGTTGCCAAAATACGTTTTTTACGCTTACTTTCCAATGTGGTGAAAGTGAAAAGGTACTAAATGTCACTGCTTCCTTTCAAAGCATTATAGTGGGAGGATGTAGATGTTGAATTTAAATAATAATAGGATTGTAACTCTGGTTGTTCAGACTACGTATTGCACAAAGATTTCTGTGCTTAATCGTGACTGCATAGTAATCATTTTCGTTTAAAACTAAACTGACCGAGTTTAGATCCAGGCACTGACATTTAGTATATTAATGGGTTCAAAATGCTCACCACGGTAATAAATGAATACTAATAATAAAAATTGCAAAGTATTTATCATTATTGCATATCGTCAGTAGCCTAATGGCAGGGCGCGGACCGCGAACTCGAAAGGTCGTAGGTTCGAATCCGCCATCCGACTACTGTCGTGAACCACTTCTAACATAAGCACCTTAAGCTTACCCGAAGTGGTTAAAGGGAATATTAGTAATGTTTAATAGCATTACTAGTATTTAAAAAAATTGTATTTATCTTTTTATCGTAGATCTGCATTATTGCTTTATTTATATAATAAAATATTAACTGGAATTCATATAAATACATTAATGAGTGAAATTAATCTAAGTCGCTCAGCAAGTTCTAAAGAGAACAGAATTTTTTTATGTTAAAACCACACTTGCATCATAAGATGATGTTATTCTCCTGGCTAATGGCCTCAGCGAAAAAAACTTCTCTTGGAATATTTTGAAAGTTGTCAACTATAAGCACTAACACTGAGACACTGAACCCTCATAAATCTACTCGTGCCAAATATAACGTTTTTTTTAATATAGGTTAGGAGGAGATACGATTACTTGAGGAAAATTACAAATCAAACAATCACAAATAATCAATAAATTATGATGAAATCCTCTTCTATTTTGGGAGACCTGTGTTCAGCTGTGAAATCTTTATGGCCCCCTTATTCCATATATATTATGTTTAAAATCAGTTATAACCTTCAATTTTACTCAAGGTGCATAAATAAGTAAAATAATTTAAAATTAAAAATTTTGTACAGCCGACTTCAATATAGGTTATTTAAGAATAACTCAATAACCATTGGTCTGACCTTGATCAAATTCATATGGGACCACACGAGAACTATCAGCTTTCATATAAAAAAAGAATCATCGAAATCGGTTCGCCCAGTACAAAGTTATGAGGTAACACACATAAAAAAAAAAAAAAAAAACATACACCCGAATTGAGTACCGTCTCCTTTTTGGAAGTCGGCAGAAAAAAACACTCTCACATTGTGACATAAACGTAACGTGGACCATCGTAAACTTCAAATACCTTATCAGCCTTACTTGAAACCTACTTCTCTACGTCAATCAAAAAATGTTTTCAAAATGACTTCATATGATGAAACAGGAAGTAGGTAGATCGGAAGCGTTCAGATTTAAAATGGAATAGCTTAGCCTGTTCATGCGATGTTGAATGTCAAGGTACAGCTGACGAAGGCTGCGAGAGGCCTGCGTTGTTTGACGAAATACATGAAATTTTATACATCAGCAAAGCTTTATGGTAGATTGCATTACAATTCTAATCGAAAAGAATAGTTGAAATACTTTTTTAAATAGTCATGCCTCGAATTCTATCTAGAGCCAAGGTTTTATGTGAATCGACCATTTTAGCAAAGGTTGTTAACGTGTTTCTTCTATATCATATATAAATCATCATATCATAATAATAAAAGTTTGTAGATGTAATATATTCTGAACTTTAAATATTACTTACACGTCACTCATTATCAAAAAGTTGTAATTATAGTTCTACAAGGATACTACGCCACAAATAAGCAAAGATCATTCGGCTCAATGCGACCTCGTAGCGACACTGGCATTGCCACTGGAGCCTCTCCGTAACTTCCTGTAACTTGCTTTGATCACTTCAGAACACTTTAGCTTCTTGTTAGTATGCGTAAACATTTTTTTAATATGATCTGAATAATTGCATAGTTGTACTCAGTTTTATTTTAAAGAATATTTGATATTTGTAATTTGTATATTGAATTTATGTACATTTATCTTCCAATCCAATTGTCTATGACGTTGCTTTGTAAAACTGGTAAATGTTGTTTTATATTACTGTTTCAAAACGGTATAGGTTACGAATAACTCTTATATAACTCCAAAATGTATAAAATGATTATCAACTACTTTATAATTAACTACTACTTACTAACACTAATTTATAACTTTAACTAAAGTAGCGCTTAGAAAACGGAAAACGTTGTAAGTGGGTGGCCGTGGCGAAAGACACAGGAACTTCCGTCTGGACACGGCCTTCTAGTGACAAATTACTTAATTGTGTTGATATAGCCTAAAAAATAATCCAATTTTTTAGGCTACATTAACACATTTAAATCTATTAAAAAACCTATGATGTTTAAATATTCATAGCTTTACAAGAACTTTCATAATCATTTTATTTTAAAACATCATAAAAATTTAGGAGTTTCATTAATTTTCATATTAATTTTTTTAATTTATTTATGAGAATATTTAGAACGTTTTCTTTCCAGTCGTTCGTTCAGACTTAAAATCAATAGTATTGCTCTCGTGAACTAAAATTGTGCTGATGGAAATAGCTTCCTTGACCGACATGTGGGCCGGTGAACTCTATTAAGTTTAAAAGTAAGAAATGTAGTTTAGTACATTGTGAAGGTTACCTACTGTAAGGTTTTTCATAGGGAATTAAAAAGTTAAAAAACTTAAGAAACCCTCCATAGCTGACAGTTCCATCTTCCATTCGTAGATAATTGAAATTGAAAACTACGCAATAATATTCCTAAAGTACTTTAATTTTCTTTGGAAAGGTTTCACATACATCTGGTTTATTACTGAATTTTATTTTAAAGCAAAGCAACGATCTCACAATAAAAGCTCATCATATGCCTCTTTAACTGACTTAAAAAGCGAACAAGTTTAGTAATTTCACTCTTTTCTTAAATATATTATGTGTCGCGGTTTATCTACACGACTTCCTTGAGATGTTACACTTCGACTTGGTATACCCGTTGTCAAGTTCAAGGCAGTCGTCAATGGTTTATTTGTCTACACGTTTAATTATTTTCGATATAGATTTCATTCATTACAACATAGGCCTCCCCCAAAGCGTCACAAAGTGCCACAAAAGTGCTTACTTTTGTATGTTTCAAAGAAATAGCCATTTGCATATATTCAGGGCAGTGAATGATATTCTGCATTTAAATCTTCTGTATTTAAAAGTTTTAAGCAATAAAATAAGAATTAAGGTAGATTTAACTTTTTAAATTATTTTTTATAAAAAAGAACTTCACAGTGACAGTGTATATTTTTCGAGCGTCATATCATTAGCCATATTTGTATTATTAGTACTGCTTCAAAATGAGGTCTTTTATTCGTATATACTCGTAGTTTACCCTATTTCAAAAATACGTCGTAGAGCAACGCTACTGCGACAATGACTGCAGTACGAATGAATCAGCCAGACTGAGGTAGGACTACGCTCGCCCAGAATACTAAAGTAAAATAACAGTACAATGTGCTGCTGTGTAAAAATAATATACCTATATCTCGACGAGATCTGAAAACCCTTCTTACTGGTAACGAGGCTTTCCATCTCAGTCCACAGGATTGACAACGCATCTGCATTTTGATTTTTAATTGCAGATAATAGATATAGGTGTTTTTTTTATATGATAAGGATGACAAACGAGCACACAGTCCACCTGATGGTAAGAGGTTGCTGAGGCCCATAGACATTTACATCTATCTTCGATTACAAATTAAAATGCAAATGCGTTGTCAGCCGTGAGGACTAAGATGGAATGCCTCGTTTCCAGTAAAAAGGGTCTCCGGTTCTCTACACTCACCATACGAAACACAGCAGCGTTAAACTGCTATTTAACGCTGGTATTCTGCGAGAGCATGGTCCTTCTCCGGTAGAGCCGACCCATGAATGGCATGGCTCTAGCACGTATAAAAGGCAGCATCTACTTACCAACAGGTGCTTGTTTGTCAGACTTATTTGTATAAATAAAATTACTTATACTAGTAATTATTATTATTTCGCGAATAATCCAAAATAAAGAAATAAATACTGTCCCTGTATCTAGAAGATGTACGAGTAGGCAGGACTTGCCTTTTAGTCGTGGACTCGTGATTTTGTCATTACTCCCTTTTTTAAATTCTGGCAAAATAAATAACATTTTTTTTACCTTAGGTATTTTTTTTACTTTATTTTTAATTTCTTAAAGTTAACTTTTACAGTACGGACGTGCAGAGAAAATTTGATCATTGGCTTCAAACTGAACGGCAAGTTTAAAAACAATTAAATAAAAAAAATTAAAAAAAAAAGGAAATTTTAATATGTATAAAGTTTATAACCTATCAAAAGTCCCATAGATTGGATTATATGGAGGATTTTTGCCATAGTTACTACGGTTAGCAAGTGGGTTGGCAACAACAGTTTTTAATTTTGCGTTGTTATTAGGAAGATTTAGCTGCCCATTTCCTGTTTCATTTCTCTCTGAAGCCTCTTCCGACACCCACGGCATGAATATGTTTTTGGAGTAGCAAGCATCTTTCTCGGTACCTGAAAATTCACTGCCTTGGGGTAGTGGATTTTTTTACATCGCTATTATGCATGAATATAATATAATATATTTAAACTATATTAATAATGCAAATATAAGAAAAATAAAAATATTATTTCCTGCACTATGTGCGGAAATGAATAAAGTTCACGACCTCAATCAAGAAGCGTGTTTACGAAGAACGCGACGTTCTCAGCTCGCAAATTATTTTTTCGCGTCATATAAACACGACAGTATCAAGGTCTTTGACTCATTCGAGTTTATTTTGGAGTCGCACCATTTATATTGTTTCATTTGAATATAATGTTAAAACAACTACAATCACTTTACACAATTTTAGTCATATTAAATTATAAACATTATATGAATCGAATATAATGCTTCAGTTAATGTTTTTCCTTTAATTAAAAATGTAGGCTAGACTGTAATATTAAAAAAATATACCCAAAGAGAAAAATCTAAAAACAAGCTTCTTTCTATATATTAAGACTTCTTCTCGTCCGGTATCTCTCAAGACTTTTAAACAAAAAGCACAACTAGTACGCATTGCCAGTGAACGTATTTCACGAGACGTGGGCCCTTATTGCTGGCCGTATGAGGAAATTCCAAGTCACAGAGGACATTCAAAGCTAGAGTTTTGTGATTGATCCCACCACCAGATAAAATCATAGTAACAGACACAACCCAACTGTAAGCTGTCTTGGCAATAGGCGCACAAAAAGATGTGGTGTCATTATGAGGTGTCAATAAAGATTAAAAAACAGCAAATATAATATAGTAAACATTAAAATTATATAAGACATATATTATATCTTTCATTACATATATGTTATGAATTTTTGGATATACGCGGCATTCCTACGTACTTTTTGCGAAGTAGACTATTAACATTTAATTTTTTTTTAAATATATTTTACCTATTGATTGCTACAGAGATATTTCTCTGCGGGATAAAGTCAGAAAGAAGAACAAGTGTTACTAACATAGTCCAGCGAATCATTAAGCTGAAGTGGCAATGGGCAAGCCATATTGCTCTAAGAACCGACCACTGAGAAAGAAAGGTTATCGAGTTGCAGCCTCGTACTAGCAAGCGTGGGTAACCCCCACTAGATGTAGTGACGACCTGATGAAACACGCAGAGAGTCTATGGATGCAGGTGGTTCAGGACCGTACTTTGTGGTAATTTATAAGAAAGGTCAAAACCTGATTAATGCCTTAACTAACATACATAAAATTGTAACTAATTTCTATCGCCAAGCCTTAACGCAGTCATGTCTACATCAGCTACCGACAAGCGGCGATATTTACAATTCTCGCTTGGCTGTAAGATGTTTTTGCTTTTAATATTTATATTATAATTTAATATATTATGAGGCAGCTAAGTGAACAGATATCAAGGGCAAGGACTAATACTGCAACGTAGTTGTGTCCGTTATCAGCCGTTACGATGAACTCTACTTCCCCGTCACAGAATCGTTAAATGACGTTCAATGCATACCTAAATGGTGCATGTTGAAAAATCGTCACGTACCGTCTACGCAAACATTACACACTAGACTTTGTTACTAAGCTACCAATTATTTAAATTATAATAAAAAATAAATGGTATTGCCATATTCATGGTATATATTAGAGATATAAAATAGATAAATATTTAATAAAAGGATTTCGTTAACGATTGTGTTTAAGCTTTCCATAAAATACGGAAAGTATGGTGCTATCACTCTTTATTTAGGTAGAAAGGAAATATTACGTATTATCATTCTCATGCAAACTTAAAATTGGTGATCATTTAATTATTCTACTTATTTTAAAATTCTCTGTACCGGTTTTATATGATAAAATTGCCCTATTTTATCAAAATGAAAGAAGTTTGTATTCGATTTTGATAGAAGACTTCTTCCTTCGAAGCCATATAAATCTTCTTTGGTGTTTGCCACAGTATGAGCCAAGTAAGGCTTGTAACAATTCTTGATAAATTTTTCCGTCACCCGAGTAAAAATATTTCCTTTTATTTCCCCTAAAGTGGTATTGATTTTTTTTCTATTCTTTATTTATTCCAATAAACAACCATGGCAAAATTAGTAATATTACTTGTATTATGTTGTCTATATACTCTTATTCCGTAGTCTCTGCCTACCCCTCTGGGTGAGAGGTATGAGTGTATGTATGTTATTTTTTGTCTGACTTCCAAAAAATGTCACACAATTGTATGGTTTCTGCCCCCATAACCTCATTCACTAAAATCTTTTAAATAGTTAATTGCACTTACTCGTAAATTGCGTCGCAAAATATATCAGCTTGAGAAAAAACTCTATCGTATGAAAGCTGTTTCAATGATGTCCGGTACATTATCATACTTAAACCCATTAATTATGTGCAAACGTTAAAGGGTGTAAATGTCAGAGTAATTAGCAATCATTAAATGAATAGCATACCGCTCCCATCATACCGTATTGTGAACACAGAGAAAGTTGGACGCTTGGATGGACACGCTTTCTTTTAAGGCTTCCGCGCTCGATTTTTGCGGAATTGAAATTATATTAACAATTACGATATATGTCAAATAAATTCACGATAAATATAATATTACTATAGCCCTAAGAAACGAGATGTTTTTTTCCTGCTAATTTAAACTATAACGTTAACTTCTTAATGCTTTTAGACTCAACCGCACAGAACATTTACAGTACCGCAAGTGAATGATCTAACACATTCACTCGTTAATAATCTGTGGTTCGCATTAGATTTAGGAACCTGCAAATCAGTAATCAGGTACTTTGATAATCAAATCATTATTAATACAGGATATTACTGTAACATTTGTTAATTTAGTACCCTGCCATTTCATTTAAATAATAGCTAAGTTATATTATGTGAGCTGACGATTACTTTTGTATAAACTTTATTTTAACAACAAAAAGAAAAAGAAAAGGCGCATGTGTAGTGTGTACATGGCTGGTCAAAAAAGCATGTGACCGCGAAGGTACATGAAAAGCAATGCCGGCAAATTCCAATACGTTATCAGTTTTAAAAGGTCATTCATAGTTTAATGAATATCGCACGGGATCGAAGTAAAACTTGGTGTAATGCAGTGCGAAGTATAAAAGAACTAAATAATAATTAAAAATTAAAAATTTTGTGCAGCCGACTTCAATATAAGTTATTAAGAATAACTCAAAAACTATTGGTCTGACCTTAATAAAGTTAACATGGGACTAGACGAGCTGTACCAGCTTCCAAATAAAAAAATAATCATCGAAATCGGTTCACCCAGTACAAAGTTATGAGGTAACACACATAAAAAAAACATACGCGTCGAATTGACTACCGTCTTCTTTTTGGAAGTCGGCAGAGAACGATGCGTTTAGAAAGCCAGAAAGAACGTATGTTATCTAAATTCATATTGCATAAAAAGTTTAAGAGTCCTAATATGTAGGTATAGTTTTCGACTGTTTTTAAAAAAGTGATGCAAAATCGTATCCCACTAATCAGTGTTCAATATGTGACACAGAAACAAATCTGAAATGTCATCCGGTAAGTGATATGCCCAAAAAGTTAAAGTTGTTATTAGTTAGAAAAAATATTACTGTCCTCTGTATTTTGCACAATTTTCATAGCTGTATTAACGTGAACTTTATATAAACTAGCTGGTACCCGGCACATTGCTGCCGCGGAAGAAATAATTGTAGAAATATCTTTTTGAATTTGGAAGAGCTACCTATATTGTTCTATAATTGTTCTATAAATGTTCTATAATTAGGAATGATAATACCACAGATTACTGTATAATATACATTCATTGAAGTTGAATGATATATGACTTTCAAATAAATTTGTCCGTACGATACGAGCGCCACCTACTGTAAGTTAATTGTATTATAACTATAACCTTCGCGCAAGTGCAAGCAATAAGTTGACAATGCGTATGGCAATGCATAAAGTACGAACAAACAAACATTAAGTTTTATATATTAGAATTACACATAAAACAATTTTCTCTGTAGAAATTAAGTTGGTTGTTCTTTCACTATCTCTACAATTACGGTCTATGAAAAGTCCACATCTAAACAGTTGCCTCACCCATTGATTGTCACATAGGACATATATTTGCTATAGTTACCTCGCTTGGCAAGCGTGTTGGCAACTGCAGTTTTTTATGTTTTAGTCACACCTGGTTCAGTTTCTCTCTGTTGCTTCTTATGATACCAACGGGTAGTGGATATTCTTACACCGTCAGTCAGTACGTTGTCATAAAATTAGAACCCCAAGCATAATGTACCTATTAACCAAAGGCCAATTGAGAACTCCCAAACAAATTTTTGTTGACATTTTTTTTCTTGCGTCTGTAAATGAAAAATATGTAAAAATGTAGAGTTTGAAATCCTGAACAATTTTATTTAAGTCATACTACTGCAGGAAGTGAGGAATTAAAGATATTCCAGTTTGAGCAAAATTAATTGACAAATCGTTACAACAATAACAACTAGTCAATATAATTTTCAGTTATACTTATATAGAGTAATTAATAACATAGATGGAATTCTAAAATAATACATTAGTATATTGTAGAGAGTTTTGTGAATAAATACATATCAGACAAGGCTGTACGGCATAAGACCTTTGCCTGCCTTAATTAGCGAATAGTAATAATTTAAATAGTAATAAATACAATTACTAGTCAATTTATAGTTTCACATTATGTAGCTCTAATGATTTTTTTAGACTTCGATAGGTTACGCTTGATTAGATAAAACATAGCAAATTGTTTTATTGATATCTGTAACGGTGACATAAATAGACGCTTAATAATTCCATCAACAATTTTTTTCGCCATTGTTCTTTAAAATTAATTAATTTGACGTGTAACATCTTTCCTCTCACTTTCTTGCAATCTTTGGAAGTGATTTCGTGAAAAGGGACGGAAGTGTATCCCAAACAGGCGTGAGGCGCGCTTTTTGATTTGACCAATGAGTGCGCAGGTGGAAGCTGTGGAAGCGCGCGCTATTTGATTTGGCCAATGAGCGCGCGCAGGGAAGCGCGCGCTATTTGATTTGACCAATGAGCGCGTGCGGTGGTAGTAAAGTGTACTGTTATATAAACTAATTTATATATTATGTAAACTGTATTAATAAATGTATTAACTGTTGATAATAAGTGCCTGAAAAAAAGGCAGATCATTGTTAAAAAGTGCAAGTAAGTAATAATGTATAATTATTCGAATAATATTTCAGTATTAAGCTTTTATAGATTTTTAGGTTAATTTCTATCGCAGCTTAATCGATATTTTTAATTTTGATTTATTAAAAATCAAATAGTTTTTTTCAGAACATAATGTTAATTTTGCTTATCACCAAGGTGAGACGTCAGATGTTACACATCATATGCGACTAGTGTAACGCTCGCTCGTTTTTTTAATATTAAATTCATTTTTAATTAAGCTTTTGGGAAATATTTACAGCAGTAACACTATAAACTGAAAATTAACCTAAGTACAAAATAAAAGAGTTATCTATGGGTTGTTAGGGCTCCTTTTATGGCTAGAGGTCCGTCGGGATAGACACCGTCATCTTACCTATTTTATCGTCAAACAACTGCATTCACAGTTGTTAGCCGGTTTGAAGAGTAAGAAAATCATTATAATTACAGACTATGATGAATTCCATTTTAGCTCTCAGATGTGACAAAGTATCTATAGCCATCTATTTTAAAAGTTCCTGATGTTTTTAAGCTAACCGCTTGCTATTAGATGGACTGGAAAAAAACATATGCAATTAGTAATATCCACCGTATACTCGTATCTTCTATAAATAACGAGTATAATCGTAGGTGTAGGGAGTCATTTCAGAACGATTTGACCGATTACTTTCATGTTCACACAATATACCTAATCGTTTTGTCGGGTCGATCTGTCCCTGCAGTCAAGTTATTAACAAATTCTATATTAATGGAGTCATGAATCATATGTACGTCGCGCTTTAGTCGAGCTATTAATAAATTTTATATTAACACTGTATAAAGACCAGAATGAATTGAGTAATGCAAATCGCGGGTGCCCTACCTACCGGAAAAGACAGAAAAACGTCTACCGGGCCAGCTAGCTATCATATAAAACATGTCATTCTTAATTTTTCATTTGTTTGTCAACAGGAATAATGACACTCAGCCGCGGCCCGTGTGACCTCGACAACATGAGTCTGTTTCAAGACCTCAAACTAAAGAGGCGGAAAGTTGACTCCCGATGTAGTAGTGATGGTAAGTAAATATATTATAGTTAATATATTTTTAATAAAATAAATGTTATATAGGAAATATTCATAAAAATCATAAAACCGGTATTTGAATCATTGACAATAATACAGGGTCATTTTAGCCATAGCCAAATTTTAAACTTAAGTTCAAGTATATAAATAATAATATAGCGTTATTAAAGTTTTTGAAAATAAGAGTAAATAAGGCTTCTACTTTTATTTGAAATTATCCCAAATTAAATGTGATTTATGAGCAACAACGTTTTTACCTACCTATTGACCCTTACGAATGTGTGCGTGTGCAGTAAAATTAGTTAAAATAATGCATTACCACGCATTTTGAATTTAAGAGATATAAAGAACAAAATGTTTGAGATTTTTTTAGATTTATTTTTCTTCACCATTTGCCTATTTTACTTATTCTGAACCTTCTCTGCAAATTTGGTCGGTTATTGCAAGATAACCCTGTACTAAAGTTTCATTGCAGTTTTCAATGCTATTGTCATCGAACTCTAGTAAATAGTAATCAAACAAACGAGTGTTGCCTTACGTAAGGCCTTGAAATAAGTCTTACATTATCAGGCAGCAAGTTGACTTTAGAATACATTATAGAGGCTATTAACATAGAGTTATTTGGTATTCGTATTTCTCAATTCTCGAGTTGATATTACAATTTTTTTGTTAAATGACTTTTGTTGTTTTTAACATAAATGTTAAAAATTTACTTCTTTTTTATTAGTATTATTATATATTAACCAAGTCCTTCGTTCCAGGGTATATTTATAAGAAAGTCCATTGCTGAACATAGTTCACCCCATAGATTGTCTCATAAGGGGGGTTTTTGCCATGCCGTGCTTTGCGGGCGGGTTGACAACTGCAGTTTATTTATTTTCTAGTATATATTAGAAAGACACACAAGACGATATGCGGTAGTTGATGTTCATACACCGCCTCTACAATGTACCGAAGGAAGTATAATTTTAAGTAACTTAGCAATTTTGTTTTTTTAAAGTTAACAGTTGTACATACGAGTACGTAAGTAAAGGAGCACCGTCGCCGTAAGCTAGTTTTTTAATCGCTACAGTTTCTTCGCTTTTTTATTTATCGTTTTTCTATGATGACTCAGTAGCAAAAATTATTTATGTATTCATGTAAAATGTACTTAATGAGCATTCGGTAAAAAAATTGAAGGTAATCTGTTTAGAATTAGATTTGCATGACTGACTAACGGTATAAACATTGGCGGATATTTGACCGGGCCGTATAAATACGGAGAGCTTTACGATTTAGTGTTACTGGCCCAATGCCTAACAGGCCAATGTCGGTCGAAGAAAACCAACGGACATAAACCCTCTTTTAGAGAAATTTTATAATTTTTGTTTTATATATATATATATATATATATATATATATATATATATATATATATATATATATATATATATATATACTAACATAGTTTATGTATACAACACAATTACATACATACATATAATCACGCCCCTTTCCCGTAGGGGTAGGCAGAGACCACTGCTTTCCACTTGCCACGATCCTTACATACTTGTTTCGCTTCGTCCACTTTCATTATTCCCTTCATACATGCTCAACGGTTTAGGGTACTCTTGACCTGGCCTTTTTTCAAGACGTCCCTGATTTGATCTTGAAACGTCCGCCTAGGTCTACCCTTCCAACACTTTCAATCACACTCGCCTTATACACCTTTTTCCTCAAACGTTCTTTTTTCATTCTCTCGACATGGCCAAACCACCTCAGCATACCTTTCTCAATTTTTGTCACTACACTTTTCAGACAGATTTTTTTAAATAAAAAATACAACACAATTGCAGGTAATAAATTTCGTAATTCGTTTTGTATTTTATTTAACACTTGATTAATCATTAATTTGCTTACTACATATTATGTGATTTTTTTAAAGATATCGTTTACAACCAAAGTTAGTTCCTTTTATTGTCATTTTTATCTGAATTCGGTGAGGCCAGATGCAGATCGAAGTGTAATATTAAGAGTATAGTATAGAATTCGTTACAACCAGTTATAAATCAAAGTCGGTCTAACAGTGTAAGGTCAGGAACAGTGTCTATTGTTATTCGAGATGTGTTCACTATTGCCGTTCGACTCACGACACGCCTGTCACTTTCGAAAGCGATGGTGAATTCACGTCGTTATCCGTAATTTCATTTTCATTCGGACGTGATAATATTAAACAAGACGTTGGATTAGTTGAGTTCATAGCTTGTTTATATTTATAGGATGGCAGACGTTGGCATTAGTCGTAGTGGAAAGTTGCAGGGGTTGTTAACTCGCTAATTCAATCGGCAATCTCGTTATTTGTTTCAGTTATAATAATAATTTTAATAATTCTTTAATGAACACGAATTAATACAATTCATCGATGTTCTGACTCCTAAACTAGGTTACCCTGTATGTTAGAAGGCAATTATACTTTTTTAACAAATTTAAATTATTCTATTATCTGAAATAGGTATAGGGTATTTAATAAAAAAATTAAATCGGTTCACAATTGGCAAATATATTGTGTAAACTACATACAAAAAAGAACATACAATCAAATTCAAAACCTCTTCTTTTTATGTAGGCTATATGGTTTTGTTATTATCTAAAAGAAAATATTATATTCGCATCGGTTTTAAAACACTTGACCAAGAACAACAGATAGAGGAAACACATAAATAAACTATTAGATTATGTAAGACAAAGTTGAAACGCATAGGTATTCGATAACCGTTGTCATCAACCGAAAGTTAAATAATATTCAACACTTAGCATAACTTGACGCGAAAAACAGCAACAGGTTCGTTCCGAGAAATGCTCCAACTTTCACTTAAAACTGTATAAAACCTTCCAAAACGATGTCCGGTTTGGCGGGTCCGCAAGAGAAGCAAAGTCGCATCGTTTGTGAATAATATCGAACGCTTGTATTTTTTCTTCTTATATTTTACTTATAAATTATTATTATTATTGTCTTGTAATTAATTATATCACTGTAGCCATTTATTTATATCATTGTACCTAGTATAATTTCCACTGCTGGGCATTCCCTCTCCCTTCTTTTCTAGATTTACACAAACAATGACCAAAGCTACCGAGGATTTGATTGTTATTAGAATTAAAAGTGTGAATATTCGTTGCCAAAAATAGCTCTTTAGGCTTTAGATTGCGGACATGTTATGTTGTTAATCATTTTATATCGTACTTATGATAATACAAAGCAATCCAATGCAACTCCTACAGCTGGCCTTTATATATTAATTTAACAAGTTGAATAAATTTTACCTATCTCGTTAAAGTAAGTTCTCAAGTCACGTGTGTAGTCTAAAGAAACTGCTAAAATTTTTAGTCATCCAAATGCTAAATTACGTTTTTCAAAACGTTGAAGTTCAAATAATTTTGATTTAAATCTTATTCGATTTTTTTTAATGATTCCTAGTTAGTAGTAGAAAGTTTATTAATTATTTTTTGTTGAATGTTGAAAATATTAAGGATAAACTATATAATTAATACTTAAGATATCTTAATTAACGATTCGTTAACATTTTTAATATTTTATTTAATAACATAACTAAATAACTCTAAGTAACTTTTTTCAATTAGTTCAATAATCTTCGCAATATTTTAATAAAAAAGGTAGAGAAATTGGAAACTTTCTTACTTGGTATAAAGGTCTATTTTGAATATTATATAAATAGGAATTCGTGCTAATTTAAATAATATTCGTAGTTTCCCGTACAACTCAAAGATGAGTTAGTAATTTTTCATAAAGATACATTTTAAATAGTCCTAAGAAAAACGAATAATCTATATCTGTTTAAAGATCTAGTTGTAGAAATATTCATAACTTGGATAAATATATAATTATCACATATTACACGGAATATTAAATTAATACTTATTAAAACGATTAACAGAAATCATGTCGTATTGCAATAAAACTAATTTGTAATAACACTATTTGTTACATAAAGCCAACATATCTTATGCGAAGTCGTTTTGATGAAAAAGTTTACATAAAACAGACAAAGGTGAAAGTAATAAACACCGATGCCGTAATTATGTTATTATAGCTTCATGAATAAACCATGAGAGAAATAGAGCCACTTAAAATTTAAAGCTTAATATTTATAATATTTGGCGAATTTTATATCTACCTGACGCTAAGTTTTTATCAATTCCGAAGGGATAGAGTAAGGTGAATTTTTTACACGTTAAAGTCATATACAAACGATCTAACGAGCCACCTTATGGTAAGAAACCCACCAATACCTCAAACAAATTTAAAGCTTAATATGTATAATATTTTTGCAAATTTTTATATTCTAAAATTAAGTTTATACCAAATTCCAAGGGATAAAATAAAGCGCAATTTTTAACACGTTAAAGTCATTTACAAACAAACTAACAAGTCACTGATACCTAACTTGAAACAAAGAAGGTTACAGATGCGATGTCGCTGTGGTATAATCTCCTGTCCTGAGTAGTAATCTCTTTCAATCGAAGTAAAACAATGGATGCACTGTTATTTAGCGACAGAAACACTGCTTTCATAAGAGGAAGGCGCATCAAACCAAAAGATTTGTTTTTAAATTTTGTACTAAAAAATAATTAAATTTTAAACAATTTAATTTTTTTTTCATATTTCTATATTGCCATTCAACAATTCTGAGCTATGTTCGAAATTTCAAGTCTCTAGCTTATCGGGAAGTGCTCGAAATTCGAGTTACTAGATTCCACCCGGAAAGACAGACATACAGAAAAACAAGAAAGTGACTTAATAGAAATGTAGTAAAATGAGGAGGTTCTCAATTCGATCGTACGTTTTGCACGTATAACGCGATATCAATGCCAATTGTAAATCAATTTTAATGAGTCTGTTTTATTAATTTTAAACTTAAATTTTTAAAGAAATTTTTTCACATTATCCTAGATGATCCTTTTTACTCTATTTGTTTGTTGTTGAGAAAGCTCAAGGTTGCTCAGCGAGCTATGGAGTGAGCTATGCTCGGAGTTTCTCTGCGTGTTAAACTTAGAAATGAATATATCCGCAGTAGAACCAGAGTGACCGACATAGCCCAACGGATTAGTAAGCTGAAGTGGCAATGGGCCGGCCATATAGCTCGAAGAACCGACAACCGATGGGGGAAATAGGTTCTCGAGTGGTGACCTCGTATCGGCGGACGAAGCGTAGGGCGTCCCCCCACTAGATGGAGTGGCGACCTGATAAGACATGCAGGAAGTCGATGGATGCAGATGGCTCCGGACCGTGTTTTGTGGCATTCCTTGGGGGAGGCCTATGTTCAGCAGTGGACTTGTGAAGGGCTGTAATGATGACTCTATTTGTTTGTTATAATTACGTTGTGATAATACTCAGTCCACGCAAGAGATCAAAAAATTAAACTGCCAATAAAAGTAAAACGACTGCAAAGAACTTAATAGAATAACTATATTTTCTTATAATAATTTCTGTAGTCGGGGGTTTAAATCCTCGATACACTATTCTGTTCTGTGGAAATTATTTCGTTCTTTTAAGTGCTTCGAACTTACTTTTTACTTTTTTATTAAAAAGCTTATTTTTATGAAAGTGAATAGTGTGTATACTCCGTTACCGTTACAGCCTCTTAAAGTCCATTGCTAGGTGGCCTAATATGGGGGATATTTGCTATAGTTGCCAAGCTTGACAAACGGGTTAGCGACCGCAGTTTTAGTTTAGTCGTTACTAGGAAGACGCTGCTGCCCATCTTCTGCTTTCTTTCCGTCTGTCGCCTCTTACGACACCCACGGGACGATATGAGGTATTCCTACACCGCCAATATACGGTCCAACCAAGTGTGTATGCTCGCAACCATTGAAAAAGAGTTCATCGTCTAATATTAATAATGTCCTTCCAGACTGAATTCCAGTCAATGGAGACTAGACTCTGGGCAGGATATGATTGTAGTGTGCGCGTTATCTCACTCTCTAGTTCGTTGGGCCGGCTATCCAACACGACCAGAAAAAAATTTCGTGCAGGACCGACGGCTTTACTTGCTTGCCGAAGAACGGAGGTAAAACACCGCCAAATTCCTGACTCCGGGCTATAATTGAGAATTTCTTGACAAAAAACTAAATAACTGATTTGTGGCCAGATCCGGGATTTGAACCTGGGACCACATGCGGTTGGTCATCTGTCGCGTTTACGACCACTAGCAGTCGTTTAAAATTAATAGTGTTAAAAAGGCAAATCTTGAAATATTTTAGAATTAAATATTTTAAAAAAATAGCATTCAGTCTTAAAAATCAAGTTATAACATGATTTATTTAAAAAAAATATAGATTTACCTTTTTGTCTTAAAACGGCATGTTAGGTTAGATAACCACATGGCAGATAAACCCCTAGATAGAAAATAATCTCTACTATCTAGTAGATGATACAGATGCAGTCTTAAAAATTCGAAAATAGTTACAAAACATCCAACATAATTATAATAGAATTTGACATATTATCTTCCTGAAAGCGTATAATAAATAATGGCCGCCATAAAATAACCATCAGTGTGACTTCTTTGGGTGTCGTAAAAGGTGAAAACGACAAATTCCACATCTAGAAGAGAATGTCAGACACTCTTCTAGATGAGAAAGAAAGAGAATAGATGGAATAACCGCATTGTATAATGAATCGGACGTGAAATACCCTAACTAATAAATCAGTCGGTCAAATATGGTAATAGGAATAAATTCTTCTCGCAATGGGTATATGCATATAGCAGCGTCTTATCGGCTTAGTGCATAACTCGCAAATGGCCTAAACAGTTTGAAAAATAAAACAATTTACTAAATGATAGATTGCTAAAATTCCTAATTCCGAATAATTCGCAATTTTCACGTATAATGCATTAGAAACTTTCCAATCTTATATTGTATGCACGTAAAGGTAAGACTATCAAAACATTTATTACGTTGGTAGATGACGGAAAAAATAGTTTGCGCGATCCAATTATTTATAGATTCGCATGGATTTAGATAACGAATCGGCCATGACGTGAATGAAAGCCAGAAGGCGCGTTGGGGGTGTGACGCGACGTGTGACGCGCACCGAGCGCCCGGCGCGGCGTCTCTGTGACGCACCCCTCGCATGTTGCGATCTCTTCGACCTGTTCTTTAACTGCAGACATAAAATCAATTAAAATGTGTAACAATGCGTAATAAAGTTTTTATTTAGCTAGTCTTATTTTCTCAAACAAATAAAATTATATTTTTATCAAGTGGTAAAATTAAAAAAATATCTCGTTTGTCACGCCTCTCCTATAAAAAAAAAAACTACTGATCAGATCTTGATCAAATTTATAGGGGATCACATGAGTGACATGACACAAGAATCATCAAAATCAGTTCACCTAGAAAAAAGTTCTGAGGTAACATACAGTCTAATTGAGTATGTACCCCCTCCTTTTTTTGAAGTTCGATGAAAAAGATTGTATCAGTTGGTACTGAAATGGCATTCTGCCGTAAAACAGAAAATTAATCATATTATACTCTGCCTGAAAAAAGGAGATGAAAGTTAAGTCATTGATTTCATCATAATATATACGTTTGGAAAATAACTAAATACGCATTTATTAACACTTCCACTGTCCGGTTTGCAGACACAATAGTAAGACAATAGCAATGACCTATATGTAGTGCACGGGACAGCGAAAGGGTTAATTTATTTTCGCTTATCGGTAGCGTTCCTTTTATGTCTTTCTAGACATTCGCATTCGCATGAACTTCTGTTCATCAGGGTTTTCTGTTGCCGAATGGCAGCGTACACATACTGCTGTGTGTTGATTTGGAAGATATATTTCATCTTAGAGCCCAGGGCATATGTTAAATGTAAAATTGGTTTGCAGCCAGTGTTCATACGCTACGGTAGTCACTTTCACTCTAACATCTAAAATAAATAAAGAGAATGAAGCTTTTAAAATAAAGCCTAACGAAATAACTAATATACTACTCTTTCAACTTATTTATTAATTCGATAAATATTCAAACGTATTTATTGCGTTAAGAGTAAATGCACTTCCTTTAGATTATTTACGACAATGTTTCCAATCGAATTGATTTTAACTACAACATAGAATAATAATTATTTGACAAAATTTAAACATTTTATTTCGATGATTTTAACGTTAAGCTAAGCGTTAAGTTAAGCGAGATAGAATTTAGTTAAAGTTATTTCGATTATAAAAACCAAGTCAGGTAATAGGCAACAATTTAAAAGTCGACGCATTCATACTGCCGAAGGTTCTTCGATAGCGAGTGGCCATGAGTAAACTACTACGCAGCTCGGAACGTAAATAGTTATTCCCAAAGTACTTATTAACATACTAAAGTAGATATTGTATACATACTAACTGCGATTTATTTATCATTAGACAACTGATTTTATATTCTTGTGTCTACAAAACCGTACTTTCTATAATTTAATTTTCCATACTCTGATATTAAATAGATATCACTTTTAGAATTTCTCCTTTATAAGTTAAGTGGATTCACGTCACGTAACACGTCATTATCTCATAGCTATTAATATAAAAATAATTGTACAGTTACAACGGCAATTTTTACAATCAAGATTTCAACACCAGTTGTTTCGAATTATGGTTGCCAGAAAGTATAATGTTTGTTTTATTGATAGTATTTCGGTATATTTCATTTTAAAGAAGTTGAAATGAAAAAATGAAATACATTAAAAGTGTGTATTAACAGATAACGAAAAAGCTACAGTATAAAACAACCTTTTTTATAGATACTCAATCGGTCAATAGTTTTCGATATGTTTAGGGAGGTTTAGCAGCCCTGCTCTACAGTGATTGAGCTGGGACGCAGCGTCACGTGGCGCCGTAGGGCTGAACGCCTCCTTACGGGGTAGGGGTGTGACCTACTTACCGTCGTGTCAATGACCGCTAGCGACCTTCGAGTATGCATTTAACAAAAAAGCAATTCGAATTCATTCACTGGCCTATTTCATGTTGTGTAATTAGTTTTACTGTTGTAAATTGTTGTATTTGTGCTCCGAGCTTTTTGACATACATCGATTTCGTATCATAAACAAAACGTTTATTTTCATAAATTATAGACCTCATTTGCACCAATGAAATGGTGCCTTTTGTATCCAACAATCGCCATCGACAGAGTAATAGGCAATCAAAACAGTGTATTTATCTAGCGAAGCAAGCCAACTTAGGACCACGGGTAGATTGCATCACGCGGCTAGAAAGATCGGTCCCCACCAATGATGTGGCAAAGGACGCAAAGTGAAATAGAGATCGTCCTCGAAGCGAGAGCGGTGCACGCGTTGCACTAGTCATTGTGTGGTTGCAGTTTGCACGCACGGCCGTCTAAGTGACCTAATAGTGGCTGGAGGGAGGGACCGGGAAACGTAGCGCGGGGAGCGCGCCGCTCGTGCGGTAGGTCGCGCTCACTGCGCGCCCGCCGCCCGCCGCGCTGCCGTACGCCGCTGGAAAACTTTCTTCGCCACTTTTCCCCGCGTAAACAAAACCGCGAAAAAATTACGGATAATTCGCGCCCCTTCTTCAATCAGCTCGCGCTACCACGTTCGCGCCCTACGAATTACGTTAGGCACTTCACTTAATTTGTACTGAAAGTTTATAGCGCAGGCTGTGTACTATGTGATCATATCGAACCGTTCGAGGTTCTTTCTTCCTAAGTCTAAAGTTTGATCGGACTGTGAACAATTATGTGATGGTCGTATACGACAGTTTCTCAATATCAAAGAACTGACTGTGTTTAACTATGTAATCCTCTTTACGGCAGAGGCTAAAGATACCGCATATGGATTTAGTATTAAAAAGTCGGTAATTTTCTGATATTTTGTTTATATTGTTTTTAATATTTAACCGGCGAGCTATGAATAACATTTAGCTTTTCGTAAGTGCATAATTTAATATTTAATTTATTATATATATTTTTTTGTAATTAATAATCAATTGTGACGTAATTACGGTAAAATGAAAAAAAATCAAATATATTAAATATTAGACTGTTAATTTTACGTAGTACCCTTTGTGATGTTAGCACGCAGGCGCATGCTTCCGGGCGCCGCATCTGCGCGCGCGCCGCTTTCACTTTCTCCTCGCGTACCGCGCGGCATCTCGCGTTAACCGCCGCGACCTGTGGCTACGCTTCCTGCATTTTCCATATATTTTTCACATTTTTCTTACTCCGTATTAGTGTGTAATATACAAATTGTTATACTTAGTTGCAAATAGCGTTATAATCCGTTGTTCTCAACTTTCGTGGCTATTATATATTAGTCTTAATTGTGATACTATTATCTTCTGTGCGTATATTCATAATAGATTAGTTTTCTATGTGTTCGGGGCCGCTCACATCGTGACGCAACCAGCTAATCTAGTCGGCGGCGGCGGGAAGTGCAGTGTCGCGTCCCTGCGTCGCGTCCCGCGCGCTCTAACTTCGACCACGCCGCGCGGTCGTTGACATTTCACCTAGTTTCTATTTGTCGGTTCTTAAAGTCCACGGTGCTCTTTTCCTTACTCGTGAAGACGAAAGGTCGTCAGTGGCTATTGTTGACCGCGTCCCGTATGCCCACAGGCGAATCAGCAGCTGACACCAGCACGTCGTCGCCGGACCCGGGCCCGCCGTCGCCGCGCATGGCCGAGACGGGCTGCAGCACGCCGCCGCATCCGCCGCCTGTGTTCGACGGTGGGGGCTCGCCGACGCCGTCCCCCGCCTGTCATCCCACCGTCATCCGATCGGCACCACCCTACTCCGTTATCAAGTTCGAAGGAGCGGCCGCTAATGTGAAAGCGGAAAGTTCTCCAGCGAACAATAAACCAGATACACTGTCGCCGTCCCAACTATCATCCGTGAAGCTGGAAAGCCCGCCGCAAGATCTGCCTCAATTGTACAGGCCCAGAGTACTGGGTCCGCCACCTACTAGCACTCATTCACCACTATCACCGGGCCACTGGCCACCCTCCGCATGTATCAACGGTGTCAAACCGGAATTAATCGGCGGACACTTCCCACCGCAACCCCTAGAACCCAAAGCTGGTATGAGAGGTCCTGCTCAATGGCGAGGGTCTCCTGCCGTCATTATGGGTGAATCTGGTGGTGTACGGACGATGTTTTGGACGTTACCAGCACCAACTTCAAATAATGAACCGGCAGCGAGTGCGTCGCATACACCAGCACCGCCTACGCCTGATCCAACTACGTGTACTGAAGAATCGGCAGCACGATTACTACTTAATCTTGGAGGTGATTTAAGAAGACCGAGGGGACCTCCATTAAATATGGAGCTACTTTGGGCTGGAGACGTTTCGCAATTACCAGCTAACCAACAGATGCACGCTTTAAATCTAAGCGCAGCAGCAGGCAGTGTGTCAGGGACGTCAGCTATCGCAAGCGCTAGTGCACTTTCAATTCCACGGCCCGAGCTTCGGGCATACGCTCCTGAAAATGACCGCGATGAAGACGAACAACCAATGATTTGCATGATATGTGAAGATAAGGCAACAGGATTGCACTATGGAATTATCACATGTGAAGGCTGTAAGGGATTCTTTAAACGGACTGTTCAAAACAGACGGGTTTATACATGCGTTGCAGATGGTGGCTGTGAGATCACAAAAGCGCAACGTAATAGATGCCAATATTGCCGGTTTAAAAAATGTATTGAACAAGGAATGGTATTACAAGGTTGGTATACGTCTTTCTCATTATATAATTTACCGTTAAAAGAAGTGTAGATGGGTGTCTAATATTCTCTTTTTTACAACAGCTGTCAGAGAAGATCGCATGCCAGGAGGCCGAAACAGCGGCGCCGTCTACAACATGTATAAGGTTAAATATAAGAAACATAAAAAAGCAAACACAAAAGCAGTGACAACAACGAGTCGAGCATCACCACCCGAAAAACCTAAGGATCCCTTGCCACCACTCCCACCACATCTTGTAAATGGGACCATACTTAAGACTGCACTCACTAACCCAAGCGAGGTAAGACGCTCCACGCTCCAAATGAAATAGAAAAGTGTCGTAGTTTAAGAATAAACTAAATCGTTAATCTAAAATTAATTTCTTTTAGGTGGTTCACTTGCGAGCGAGACTAGAAAGCGCCGTGTCGTCGTCACGAGATCGGGCAGTTCCCTTGGAGAGGGCGCTGCATATGATACGAGCTCTAATCGACTGTGATGCCATGGAAGATATTGCCACCGTCCGCCATCTACCAGACCTACTCCATGACACCTCGGAGATAGGTGACAAACTTTGTAAGATCGGAGACTCCATCGTCCATAAAATGGTCGCCTGGACGAAAAAGCTGCCATTCATAATGGAGATCCCGATGGAAATTCATTCAAAATTATTAATGGAGAAATGGCACGAGATCTCAGTTCTAACAACCGCTGCCTATCAAGCGATGCACGGCAAACTTGCTCATGCACCACCTTCATCGGACCATGAACATGATTTTATGCAAGAGGTAAGCATTAACTTCATTATACTAAAAAATAAATATGTACTGTTGTGAAAGTATATTCTTCCTTTGAACAATTTAAGACAATAATTAGATATCATCATTTCTTGATAGTATCACATCTTGCAACTAAATACATAACACTGCAGTCATTAATCTTCTTTTTTTTTAACGTAGAGACCGTTAAGCCATTTTTTCAAGCTCTTTGTTTCAATACATCACCTTCTCATTAGATCTATGAACCCTAGAACACGACACCAGCGGGTCAAATTCGCTCCAAAGCTCCACTTCCGCCACATGCGCCGGAGTGCAGTTACGTGATCTGCATCGACGTTTGCGTAATCACGATAGAAAGTCACCGGCAAACTAGCTGCACTCGGATGGTCGCATATACGATACAGAACTTGTTCCATTAGAATCGGGCAATGACGCAATATATTCGATATTTTTAATGTCTTTCAATTATTTAACGCTTTAATACAGCAAATAAAGGAACCCTTTCTTTCCTGAAACATTTAGTTTACTTTATGTGTTGTTCAATACTTTGCACACTTTGTTTTAAGAAAATATAAAATTAAACACACTTTTTAAATCGTGAGCATAGAATGGTTGCATTGGTTACGTAAACTGAACATTAGCGGTAACGCAACTAAGAAGGAAATGCACTAGACAATGAAAATAGTCTTTGTGTAACTACCGACAAAGACTATTTTCATTGTCTAGTGCATTTCCTTCTTAGTAACGTGTGTGATGTTACGTAAGAATTTTTTAATTAAATTGCATTAATCGTAATAAATTTTATGTGCATGTACACAAGGGTTTATTTATTTAACATTTTTTGATGAAAACAAAAAATGTGAACACTTAATTTTTAAAACCACTTTCTTAGTATTTGTTATTTGTGGATAGAGTATTAAGTATAACACTTTTTACAGAACAATCACATCAAATTAAGTCATATAGTGCCAGTTGTCAAAGAACTATATTGTACATTTGTAAAAATAAACTTTTCTATATTTTTTTTTATTTTCTATTATCTAAATGTACATTTGTCTAACAAAAATGCCTTTCTTTTTACAAGGTGAACGCAAACCTGCGGACGCTACAGAACTGTCTGACGTCGCTGATGGGGCGCCCCATCACGCTAGAACAGCTGCGGCTAGATGTGGGTCTTGTTGTGGAGAAGATGACGCAGATCACGTGCGTGTTCCGTCGTATACAGCTACGCATGGAGGAGTACGTCTGCCTTAAAGTCTATATATTGTTAAATCAAGGTACGTGTACTTCATTGTCACCATTATAAAATCAGCTGTGTACTTACATAAATCGTAATAATGGTATTTGATGTGTGATGACTACCCAAGAGTCCCATATCACCCCATTCCGTCCCGTGTGTGTAGTAAGAGGCGATTATAGAGTGAAAGATCTAAAAGGCAGCCAGATGGCGTTATTATCTTCTTGTTAACGCCAGACGTAAATACCCGAACCCGCAACGAGCATTTGCGTTAAAAGTGCTAGCGATTTCATGCAATCGCTTTGCTCAAGATTCAGTCAAACCTGAATTTTTTACTTTTTGATTAAGAAGACGAAATAACAATTATAGTTTTAAGTGACCGATATCAACCACCGATAGTATTAAAAATATAACTGCACAGGACCTGTGCAGATTTAAACAATTGCTATGACATTATATGTCTGACTGATAATATCTACTACAGTGACCACGTCCGAATAAATTGGAAATATTCAACTGCGTAAATTATTTTGAAACGATTGTTACAAGTGTTACTCGCTAAGATAAAATTATTTTACTCGTGCCCAAATTCATATTATGCATTAAGATCGACGGATCTTGAAAACCGTTTATTCTTTGTAAATTTGACTAGGTGGTAGGCCTCCTATTCGGCCTAGGAGTCTGTGTGGTTATGTCTGTCTATTATTGCGGTAAAATAGCAATAACACTGCTTGCAGTGCTGTATTTCGGTATAAAGGGTATAACTTTTTTACGTGGTGGAACCATGCTGCGGCTGTATTGGTAGTCGCCTCGGCCGGGGAAGAACCACGCTCACACAGAATATCAGCGTAAAATAGCAGCTCAACACTGTTGTGCTTCGTATGGTGAGTGTAGAGAACCGGAGATCCTTTTTACTGGAAAAGAGGCATTCCATGTTGGTCCTCACGGGTGACAACGCATCTGCATTTTGATTCTTTATTGAGGATAGTTGTGAATGTCTATGGGTCACGGCAACCAGTTACCATCAGGTGGACTGTGTGCTCGTTTGTCACCCTATCCTATAAAAAAAAAAACCAGTCAGTCCATTTTATTCGGAGGTAACTTCAAATGTGTAGTCCTCTATGTTTGAAGTTGGATGCAGGTGTTCATGGGTTGCCATAGCCACTTACCATTAAGTAGTCTGTTAAAACGTTTGTCACTTCAATTCAAAAAACACACTACACTTATTATGGCTGCATCACGAATGGGTCTACTCGACTGGTGAAGGAACATCTGTGAGAGCATGATGTGGTGTGTGGAGCGCGGCATAAAATAGCAACATAATGCTGATTTGATTAGTATGGTCAGTTGAGGACTGGAATTTTTTAACTGTTAACGAGGTTTTCCATCTTAATCAAAAATGACAAATTAAAATCTATATGATTTAAGGCTTAGTATATGTTAAATGTCCACCACCATTCACTTACTATCAGTTCGACTGTGTGTACGTTTTTCATCCAATTTCTATTAAAACTCAGTGTTGTGATCATCGCTAAATTAACATTAATAACAATAATTTTAAATTAACACAAGAGTAAAAATTCTAAAATTGTATACAGACACGTCTATTTTTATTTTTGGTATAGTTGACTATAAAATTTTGATCCCAACGTTTCGCCTTATATCACCAGCGATGCTAGATGAAAATAAACCAAAAGTTGTTCAAATAAAGTTTTTACAATAAACAGTTTCGCTCAGAATATAGAAAATAACTATTGACTATTATCGATACCTATATATATATATGTATTAAAATTTAGCACAATAAATTTTACAATAAAAATTACATTAAGAGTAGTTAAATTATGTGTTTTAAGCTATTACTATTAAAACTTAAAAATTCATACTTTATTTACAGTTAAAGTTAGGTTACAAAAAAAACAGTTACAGTTATACCATCGAAGCACCTACCGTAATAATATTTTAATATTTTTAATAAATGTTGTAATATATTAATACATTCTCCTGTCATTAAATATATCATTCACATTTGCAGAATTATATAAAAGCATATCTAAACATTACGTCATTTAATTCCGCATATTTCATTAATTCCGTTTCTTGCTACAAAATATAACTCGTATAAAAAAAACACTTTTAATATACATTGTATTTGGGCTAAATATAATATTAACATGAATACAATTTTAAATAAACAAAAGTTTTTGTGTTAATTGCAGTTTATTTTAGCAACTTCAAACGGATATTTCATATCGAAATAGTGTTTTTTTGATAAAGTCTAACCTTTCACCGCCTGACTTGTTATTAAGGACGTTGTTAATAAGACTAAATAAATAAGTGCGCAAAATCATTTCCCAGTTATACAAATATGGAGCAAATCTTAAATCCGTATTCTTTAAGACGCATAATATTTTATTTGCAAATTTTTGGGTGTCGAGTGTTTTTAGAGCAGCATACCTTACTACTGTGTTGGTTATGCCAGCTCAATTCCAAGGTGAAGCCAAATTGTGAAACACGAAATTTAAAGATTTTAACGAGCTAGAGCCACACTAGCCATCTCGTAATTGCAGCACGAATGGGTCGACTCGATCGGGGAAGAACCAAGTTGATTTTTATGATGAGAAACTTTTTTCACTGGTAAAGGACATTCGCTCTTATTCCTCATGATGACAACGCATCATGAAAAAATATGTTGTTATTTTTGAATCAGGATGGCCAGGATTAAATCATTTTTTTTCTGGAGAGTATTAACGTTATAAACGTTAAAAAACTTGACAAAATCGGTTAAATTAGTTTTGTTCAATGTGTAATGTTCGCGTTACTATAATAAATCATTTTGAAGAAGAAATGTTTAAAACAAACCCTACTTTAAAAAACCCGACTGCGTAAAAAAGTTTACTTTAAAAGAGAAAATTTTTGGACTATAGGGTCCAAAAAATTTCTCTTTTAAAGTAAACTTTTTTTAACACTAATAAAAACAAAATATAGACATGCATACACACAAACACTCAAAAACATTACCCTCCTTTTGTGGTAGTCAGATTAAAATTATTTCTTAATAAAAAGAATAATAAACAACTTTCTCCTACCCTGTTATTTATAACGAAAATTTTGTCATATACGGACATTTATATAGTAACATTGTTCGAAATGTTATAAAAAGACACGTCTAATTTTTTTTAATTTTTTTTAAACGTTACCCCCACTAACGTTTACTAGTCCCACACTAGGATTTTCTCCTGTATCGTGAAGGCAGTTTACAAACATAAATTGCACAAGGACAAACATCCAGACCCGGAACAATTATTTGTAGGCCATACAAATACTTGTTCCGTGCGGGATACGAACCCGCGCCCCCCAGCGCAAGCAACTCATTGCTAAGCCGCTGCGCCACGGAGCCGTCAAAGCCGTTTTTAGTAAAGTTATTATAGTTATAAAAAAGATTACTACGATTTACCGTTAAATATATATTTAATAATATTAATATATTAATAAAGCAAATTGGATTTAATTTTTACGTTTGTTTACGTTTATTATCTTTTGTTTCTGCCTAACATTTGCTATGAAAATTATTCTTTGGTTCATACACAACATAACTCCATAAGTACCTACTTAAAATATCGGTACGAAATGAACACTGCTTTTTGATTTCATAAACGAATTTTACTTTCATCACATTATCACAAATTATTCTATTACACAAATTATAAAATCTAGCGGGCAAAGTCGCAATCTAGATTGTGATTCGATATGCAAATGGCAAATGTGCACGTGTCGCTTTTCCCTACGCAACTCAATGTACAAATGTAACGACCGTGTAGTTGCATCGCGACTTAGGCTGTAATCCAGTTATAGACTACTCCAGCGGGGGTGCATCGCCCCAAGATTCATGTAGGTCAGTTACAATAATGCGTGTTATGTATCCTGCACAATGACGTACCGACTGACTCATAAGTCATAACACTGCTCGTTTTACACGCGCTTGGGTTTTCCGTAAAGGTTGTACATATTTTACGATATTACAAACTGTAACAGTAAAATATAGGACTTATTCTGAAACGCTGGGTATGTATATGATAGTGGGCCATTTAATAAACATATGTTTTAATTGATTATATCTCTAAAATATACTAACCTTAGTTTTCAGTTCTCTTCTAACCAAATAATTCTGTATATACATACAGAAAAAGGTCCGAAACAAATATTTGTTTATTTATATTAAACATAATATAACTTGTACAAATATAACTTACAGCTATAGGGACAGCTTTTGAAAATGACTTTAACATTTGCAATAATTTAACGACTCATGAAATATCAATATTAAATCATCATCATTACAGTCCGTCACAATTCCACTACTGAACATAGGTCTTACCCAAGGAGTGTTACAAAGCACGGTCCTAAGCCACCTGCATCCATCGTCGACAATATTATATATTAGGTGCCATTAAATTAAACCTTAAGGAACTTTAAAACACAGACTATGAGAGAAAGGGACGATTTAACTATGATAGACAGCCTATTTAAAAATAATTGATACTAAAATCTATACAGTTGTATCGAGTGCGACCATTACTTGATGCGCTGAGACAGCTATATTACAAGACGGTGCAAAGTGTGCTCGTTAATATTATTATGATTTATGGTACATGTAACCCAGTTCCGAGGCGAGAGTCGGCTCGCTTGCAAAATTGATTAGTTATGGACATCGGGACATTTCTGTTATATTTCATTTACAATACATTCACATGAAATGAATGTAGCAACCAGGAAATTTCTTTAAAATATAATAATGTTAACTATTCCGAACTATATTTATTCAGATAATGATTTCTTATATTTATACGAATATTGAATAAGGCAATTTTTAAAAATAGTTTCATTCAATATATTTATTCAATTTTATGATCAAGGATGTTACATTATATATTACTTAGCCATTAATACATAATACGAATATTTTCATATAGCTACCTTCCTAATATTTTAATATCAATTGTGCGTTATATAACATGTACTTTACAAAATTAAAAAGTATACATTGTCATCATCTTTCTATATCTAACGAAATCTCATTAAAAGTAATTATATACGTGACATTAGAAATATATATTATATTTGGTCAATGAAGAAAAGTGTAAACTTTTCGTCAAAATCAATTATAATAAAAAAAATTAAGAGATTTCAAAGAAAGAATAAAGATAAATTATAAAACATAAAACTAAGTAGTACTCTTTTCCTTCATTGTTATTTATTTACTTTAAACTTTACTTTTCTTTAAAGTATAACACACGCGATCATCAGATGCCATATTATTCACTTGATTAAAAAATATTTTTACGCGTAGTATATATGTAGCTACGTAGATCATAGTACAAACAATTAAAGTTAACCTCGGTTCATTCGAGAGCGCTATTCCTGCGGTAGGGAAACTGTGACATCCTGCATTATCGGTCCGCAATAAGTAGGTCGCACACTTGTGCGTTTGAAAATTATTTTCACCGTGCAGCTCACATTATATTGCGCCGTTTATGAAACACTCCGCTACGCACATATACGTTTAGAGCTCGTTCTGCACAATAACAGCACTGAACTACTGAGTAATCATGTCGCTACATTGTAATATGAAATTACAGATTTGTTCCAAACTACGTTTACGTTAATTGATGAAGACCGGCCAGATAGAGAAAATCTTACAAAATAGGAGAGCCCGTACTTCTAATAACGGAGAAACTATTACTTAAAAAAAACTCATTCCATTTAGAACGATGGATCAGGAGTGAATAGTGGACTTCTACATCAGCACATAAAAGTTCACTGCTGTATATGAGCTTATCTCGAGCTACAGCGGAATTGCCTTAACCGTGACTTGTACATGTCTCTTTCATTGTAATAGCGCAGACTTGCAAGTTTTCCCGCGAATTTTACTGCCTGTTTCTTAAAGGAATTGACGTAGGAAAAACTTGGTAAAAAAAATTTGCAATCAAATGTTAATAATTTGGGCTTTTACTTTTTATTAAAAGTTCTTTCTTTATATGTCTATGTATGTGTAATTCTTCTGTCCGTGTGTATGTGACTGAACCCCTCTTAAACGACTGGACCCATTCTGATGAAATTTTGTGTGTTTGATTTAGTTAAGACTAAACAAACTTGAGCGTATTTAAAATCTGGCTATTAGGTTCATATTTGTCTTGCGCAAATATGACCTTGTCTCCGAATTCCGTTTAAAGCTCAAGTAGTTACCCATGCGCCTTCGCCGGAACCTACAAATTGTTTCTTTTCTGTACTGTGTATTATTCGATCAAATGACTCCTAGCTATCTAAAGGAAAACTTTAAGTTTCTTGTACTGTGTATTATTCGATCCAGTGACTCCTAGCTATCTGAAGGAAAACTTTAAGTTTCTTGGTCATGACAGACCGGATAGAGTTCTACGGTCAGCCGGAGAATTTATACTCGCGCCACATTCATATCGAACTAAATACTTTAAAAACTCCTTCACAGTCAAGGCCATCTGCTTACGGAATGATCTTCCTTCACAAATTCGTCGTGCGAAAACACTAGAAAAGTTAAAACTGACGTCAAAAATTACTACCTAACAATGCATAACTACTGGTCATCATTTGCGACATGTATTTTTTGTATCCTGTCTGTATTTATTTATGTAATTTTTATGTATATATGCCTATTGAATCTTATGTATGTCTATTATGTTTTGAATGTATATATTAGTGTATTTAATTTTTTTTATTAACTTTACTATAATATACACCACCTCCCACTGTCCAATAGAACAACTTTCTCCTAATCTTAAGGTTGTCTGGAAGAGATCGCTTATTAGCGATAAGACCGCCTTATTGTACCTACGTCTTAAGTTTTACTCCATGTAATTTGTTCTTTTTTTATCGTTTTTTGTGGTGTACAATAAAGTATAAATAATAATAATAATAATAAGATTTTTCGAGAATGGTTTAGATTCAAATTGGACCCGATAGGTGGCGCTGTTGTACCAGAAATCACCCCTGCGAAGACGGGGCCGATCATTATAAAAAAACATCAGATAGCATCAGTTGTGTTCTTGATATGAATCCATTTCAAATTCTCCTGTTGTTAACCTACATATGCAGTTATTGAAGTAAAGGACCTACGCCAAGACTAACGCATTAACCGTTATGGCTTATGGCAATGTCTAGATGCATCTTCCATCTTCATAATAGTTTATTGCGACGCATTACAAAATATATTATATATACTTCGTAAAGTGAAACAGCAGAAAGACATAACGTACATTTTAATTATTGATACTTATATTCAGCGTTTACTATATTAGTATCAATAATTATAATAATGGTACTATATGAAGCGTTTTATATAGAATCTCAGCATATATAAATAACACACTCTCGGCGCTATCGCATCCGAGTTGTGCAATTAATATTAGTTTAACTCGAGGCCTAATTTATTGAGTTGGAGATCAATCATTAAAAATCCACACAAACAAATCACAAACAAGGCAAGTGTGCGCCGCGGTGAAATGGAAAGCGTTTGCGCAATCGGTCCTCGTCTAGGTGGGCGGTCCCTGTTATTTAAATTACGATGTGACTTTTCTGTTTGCGAGTGTGCGTGTGTGTGTGTGACAGACACATTCTACTGCAGAACATATTGATAAACTTCTTACAACTGAAGAATATTATGGTTACAGCACAAATGGGTTCGACCGGGGTAAGACCACGCTCTCACAGAATACAAGCGTAAAATAGCAGCTTAATGCTGCCGTGTTTCGTATAATGAGTTTAGAGAACCGGAGACCCTCTTGACTGGAAACGAGGCATTCCATCTTAGCCCTCAGGGGTAATAACGCATCTGCATTTTTATTCTTAATCGATAATATATGTATATGTCTATGGGCCACAGAATCTACTTATCATCAGGTAGACTGTGTGTACTTTTGTCACCCTTATTCTATAAAAAAATCTCCATAATCTCCAAGCTTGGCAAACGGATTCACAATTGCAGTACCAAGCTCCTTGCATCTTACACGAAGCTTCCATCGACGCTCTGGCTATTTTAGTTAAAAGTGTTACTAAACAATTTCCGAATAAGATATTATTAATATTGAAGCATCAAATACCAATGTATGTACCTACACATACATCAATTTTAATTAAATAATATTTACTGAGAATTGCTTTATAGCATGTGTATATATGTATACCTTACTTTAAAGGGTTATTCTTGACTTGCCTAAAGAGCATTTGCAATAGTGTCACTTAAGAACTGCCGGCGCAAAATTATCACCGTAACAAAATAGAAGTGTCGCGCTACAGCACAATGCATATAATAGCCAAGTTACGTCAGCTGTAACGGGACAGCATTTCACTCTCGCAGCGAAAAGCGCGATGCGGAAGCTAACTTTCTCTTTTGCGCCGCGCCGAGCGCAGCAGCAGCGACGGTCAAAAAACGCCCATTAGCCGTTCGCAAACCGCTCGTCTTGTACATTTACATAACATCCCACATCGTGCATTCATAATATTTTTTCCATGCTCCGCCGTTTTATAATTTTTTACATTTTGATTGTAAAGACTTGCATAAATTTAACAGAATTCGTGTTTCGAGTTTTAAACACAATTTACAATTTTAATTTAAAAATATTTTCTTTTAAAAATGAAATCGATTGCACTTTTCCGTTTTAAAACATTCGGTGATATAATTATTGCTTAGAATCGCAATACTGGCTGTTTTTATTTATTGCATTACTCGCAAACAAAGTTGTTATGAAATATACTCTGCTTTAGGTATATTATGATGTGTGTATTTTGTACTTCTTACAACACGATAAACATTAATTTAATTTTGACAAAAACGCTATATTTTAAATATAAATCCAACAAAATGCTTTATTGGGCTATCATTCATTAATTTAGATCTGTGAACAAAAAGATCAATTAAATATAACTGCACTCGACGAGTAAAACATTCGCGCGTACAATACGTTGGAAAAGCGCGCGGGAAAGAGATAGCGATAGCGAGTGAGGACGCGAGCGAACTCAAGCGGAGGTCAACGGCTAGCCGCGGTCGTTGCCCTGCTATCGGAGTGACCTACTGAGCGCGTGACGTCACCACAGCACCGCGCGCCTCGTGGCATTGGTTCAGACTTGCCTTGCAGCGCCATCTAGAGGCGAGTAGGGTGTCACATCATTATACTTCTCAAATTATATTGGAAATAGCAAACGATCATGATGTGCTACGTCACATCCATAATTCTTCTATGCGTTCTATAAGATACGATTCGAAAAAATTTGTCGTCACGATCATATCAGTCTGGAATTATGTTCAACTTCCTGACGTATTTTCCTCGAAGATCTATATTGTAGATAACTTAATTACACACAATTTTTTTTCCTTTAGAATATAGATTATAATTAAGTTTAAATAAATCTACTATCTACTGTATACAAGGCTAAACAGAATTTTTATTTACAGAAGTGGAATTGGAGGGCATTCAAGACCGGTATGTCCAAGTTCTTCGCAGCTACTTGGAGCATGCAGCACCCCATCATCCGGGGAGGTTGCAGGAACTGTTTGCGCGAATACCAGAGGTAAATTCTACCATCTTTTAGTATGCAATTAAAAAAGGGTTGTATAGTTCTCATTTTAGCTTTCATTTTAATTTTAAAGTCGATCTTTTCTTATTCTTGATATTTTATTTCATATATATGGTGGGTGCCCCTAATACCAGCCCTGCATCTAATAGCAGCCTTTTCATATTTTACCTTCATTATTGTCTTGTCCTTGTTAAATAGTTCGAATATTTTTTTATATTTATTCGAAAGTAATTCTTTACCACATTTTGCGATTTAAATGTTTTTTTTGTTAGATAAGGATTCCTCAGGGGGGTCCTATATTTGGTAGTTTGGTCATGATCTGATGATGGGATCTATGTGAAAATCGATTTCGATAATTATATTTCTTTTTAGTTCGTTAATGTCAGTTTTACTTTTTAAAAGCTTAATCTAGTTTTCTATATTTGATTATCATTATTTTTTATTTCACTATTTAGTTTAAAAATAGTACTGATGTAAGCAAATACAATATTTATTAAAAAATTACTACAAACCACTTTCTAATGGATATAACATTATTGTAGAGCAAATCGCGTGAAACATTTATTAACAATATAATTCGCACCGATATACCGTCCCGTCGCGAACACGAACGGTAGAAAGTAGCCGATCGCAATTGAAATGGAAAGCTTTTGATTCCACAATGCTCATTCGTCCTTTCTCCTGTGCACTTTCAGATACAAGCGGCGGCGAACCTGCTGCTAGAGAGCAAGATGTTTTACGTGCCGTTCGTACTGAACTCCGCGGAGATCAGATAGTACATGGCCCAGCAGGGCGTGTAGTTCTCGATGTACGAGACGAGCGCCCCGCGTCCGCGCCGCGCCGCTGTCTTATGATCGCCGAGCGAAACAACTCGGATCCAGCACGACAACTGATACCCATGTACCGACCCACGACCGGCCTTCGAAGTAAACTGTCGCAGAGGCCGAACTCTGCTCTCACCGAAACCAAAAACTAAAGCTACGGACACATGCGCGCGTGACGCGGTGTTACCTGCCAACATGAACTAACAGTTCGTAAACAGTGATGTTCACGAGTGCGAGAACAGTGCGGTATGTCATTACCTTTGTTGAACGATGTGTGTATTGGTTTATTTGTTTATTAGAGGAATTAAAACGTCCCAATCGACAGACTGATTTATAATTAAAATTAGTTATTATTTAATATATAACCAGGGACTTGAATGCGTGTTTTATACGTGGTAGTGTACACTACTTAGTGTTAAATAGATTTAAATATATAAATATGTTACTATTTAATTTTTTTTTGTGTGAGCCGGAGAATCGCATAATATTTTATTTCTGTAAATATAGTATATATTTACGAGTTAGTATAGAGTTTAGGACGTTGTTTTTAGACAGAATTGTTTCTTGTAAAATGAAATATTGCTGTTTTAGTTTGCATTTTATATCGTCTAGTGTTATATTGTTAAGCTAATTGCTGAGTGTGTAATGTTGAGAATTTTTTTTTCTAATTTAATTTTATACGACTTTGCTCTTAACGTAAGTAGCGCTAAGTACCTACTCTCAGTGTTTACCAAGACTGCTTGTATACAACTCTACTGTTTATACACTAACTTAAATTTGCGCGGTTTCAACGCGTTTTCTATATAGTCACAACTTTTGCATTTTTATTGCCAATATTTCTCGTACTTGCGCATGTACCGTGCTCAAAGCGATCCAATTCTTTACTTTCTGGTCTAACTAGATATAAGTGCTGGTGGAGGACGTGGCGGACTGGCCACCGTAATGCCTTTCACGCTGAAGAAGGTTCTCTATGCTTAAATGCATAAGATATTCACTGACATTAATGTCGCTTCCTTTGATGTGTTCAAATATCACTTATGCTCAAACCCTAGAACTATGGATCAGTTGTATGTTTCGTTATCATTCAGTGCATTATTTAAAGTTCATTCATCATTCACATTTCGACTTACATGTACGTACATTTTTTACCTTAAATTTTAAGCTTTTATTATTATTTTTCAGCTTAATTAAAACCTAACAGTGGACTACAAACACAGTCACAACATTATTTAGATAAATATCAATTTTCATTAGTTGCGTACACTATTTGACATCTTAGTACGTTTAATACTATTTTATTACAAAAAAAAGTTTCTAATGATATTTCTATTGTTTTTCTACTTGTCCTGTTTTTTAAAGGTAACGTGAATGGATATTACTGTAACCGCAGCATATGGCAATTAAATTTTATAAGTTAAATGTAAATTTCGAATAATATTAATTGTGAATTAAACGTAATTAAATAATAAATAATATACAACATCTATGTAAAGAGTAAATGGTCACTGCCATGGATGCCATATGCCATTTATTCATGTAATAATTCATGAAAATATTGATCAATATCTGTGTCAGTTTATTCAAGTCAAAAGCATTGTTAGACAAATCTGTTGTGCGTGGATCCATTGTGTCACTGCTGATACATCGTTGATGCCGATTTCAGAAGTCATTCATTAAATAAACGTAGGTAATTGAATTATTTTTGCATTCCTTTTCATTTTTCAGTATCATAGTTTTTACTCACTTTAGATTAACAATTGGGCGGCTTAAAGTGGATCCCCACTTTAAGCCGCCCAATTGAGAGCCCAATAAGAGTCAATTAAATTCTGTAGACCACACAAAAACTTTTTCTTAAAAAATATAACGTTTTCAATAAAACAAACTTCGTGAGTTATGGAGCTAGGAAATACGAGCTTATTTAAATTATCAATGCCATGTTATATTTGACAAAAATATTAATTAATATCTGTGTAAATTTATATATTAAACCTCTTTCTGTGGCCCCAGATCATCATTAATAATCACTTCACGGACATCGCTTGCTATTTAATATCATATGGACAAATCACGCATTAACTTTTCACATTTAGTCGTAGTTATTAAAAGAAATAAAGTAAGATTTCATTCTTTTCAATAATATCATTAAATAGTGTCATTTTCCCAAACACTATTAGAGACCACTGTCTGTAATATTTAATTTTATTTGCCGTTATCGTTAATAACAATCGTATTACTCGTTAATGTTATGAAATTGTAATAAACGTTCCAGCAACGGTGAACAGTTACCACTAGCTATAGGATAGGCGATGTAAGCCGCATTAAAGTTAAGTGAAGACAACCAAAAAAGTTCGTTCTAGGGACTTAGGTTCTAGGTGTTTTTCCGCTTCGTATTTCCTGTCAGAGTAATTAAACTGCCGAATTTTTAATATTTTATTGAAGTTATTTTGTACGATTTAAAGCTACTACTATCTCTCTAATACGAACCATATTTTTGTTACTTAACATATTTTTTTTTACTTTTATGCAGTTTAACATGTTTTTTGTATTTAAAGGTTCCATTAAAGTGAAAGTATATTCATGATAACGTAAATAAAAAAAACATTTCATGTTTATGCAATTCGTTTAATTATCTTACTCCGAATTAATGATTCAAGGTAATTAGTATGTATAGTCACACCAATAACCAATAATATAAGTTTGAATTTAGTCCTTATATAAGGTATATAAAACTGAAAGCACATTCTAATGCAAAACGCCTGTTGTATTTGTTATAAATATGGTTCATTTCCGTAGTCGGGTTAACAGCATAAAGTTCCATAAACTAACTGAACAATCGATGTTACAAATATTATGTAATTAGAGAATCGTGTTACCTGAACGAGCGACATGCGTCCGTTCCTCGATGTGTTACCATTAGTTAAGTATTAGCTGATATGTGTTTTGTACATTGTTGTTATAATTAGACTTTAAATTCAACCAGAAACGATACTGCCATCAAATGCCTAAATAGATTTCAAGTAGTTTTGTTATATACTTTAATTATTTTTTTTAAATTAAGTTATAGACATTCGCGAAATTATTAGTTAAATGTGATAATGGAACAGTGATAATACATTGGATTACATGCGCGATATGATTCAGACTGAAGTGCGCATGCGTTTTCACTGCCGCGGCGTAACGCGCTCGGTATATGCTCGCGTGACGTTGTAGTTTACAAAAGAACGGTCCCTTAAATTGGGTAACTACATATATTTATTTATTCATTTTAACTAACTTAAATTATAATTAATTATATAATAACACCATCAGATCGACGGTGGTAAATCTAAAGTCTGAGGTAAAGATGCCTTCATAGATTTTTAAACATGTAATGACGAAATTCGTAAAATAACTATAGTCGCAAATCGTGCACCGTTCTACTGAATATGTTAGCGGTGTATGTAAGTAATATTGACACTTATTTTGTTAGTAACATAGTGTAATTTTAAGAGGAAACTAACGGCAGTGTATCAAAGGGATTTAGATTTGTAAGGATATTATTGGCGTTGTACAAAGGATAGTATTGTTAATAAATAAACAATGAAATTGGCGCATTACTGTCGAGTACCTAATTAGATTAGTACACGAGCCCATTGAGGCTATACATTTATCGATGTGAATGTAAATACAAAATTATATACGGTATTTAACATGGCCATTCTCTTTCATTGCTCTCCTAAGTTGTTCTAGGCTACGTTCCTTTCACCAGTTTTACATAAACTACTTACTCGGACTACAGTAACTAAAATAATATAACGAGCTTCTCTAATAAATTCTCACATAAACCAAACGGAACTCATTTTCCTGTTTAATTTTTCGCTTCTAAAGTCCATTTAGATAGAAGTCGTCGGTGCAAGACGCGATACTGCAGCTCTATTTATAAGAACTGCCGACACAGTTTTCGAATTTATTCATAAAATATATAGTGTAAAATACAACATTTGTATCATCAAATAGTTTTAACGGTCATAGCAAACATTGTATAAACAATACTTACTTATAATTCAGAACGAACCCTTAAAGTAAATAATAAAGCATTAAACTTACACAACATATTGTTGTGCAGTCGGCTAAGTGTAAGATCTAAACAATACGACAGAAATATTTTGACTGATATAAATAAATAGTAATGTAATCGTAATGGTGTTAATATATTTATAAGAATGTAACAGAAAAACTTAATGCATTTCTCACTTTCTTTACAGTCCATAAGAGAATAAATTAACTACTTCTAAGATAATATTGTGACGAAATATTTTCACATTCATAAGTAAGCTAAGGTTTGTTGTGTATAATAATATCGTTTCGTGTACTTTTGGATAAAAGAAAGTTTGAAAATTGTGTACATTAGACACTGTATTAAATTAGTTATGATGTAACGTGTGTAAAGCTCTGAGAGAATATATATTTGAAAACGTTGATGAGTGTTTGTTGTATGTAACTACATGTCACAGATGGGTATTTGAACTCTAAGTACATTATATACCTACCTATATTAGATATATATTATACGAGTTATATTACATAATTTATTCAAATAACAATAATCGTGTTTTCTGTTACGGTTACACAAGCAAACACGTTTCGCTTTTAAATATTTTTTTTGTCCATTAAAAGTCCCTTTTATTATGTAAGCCATTTTCAACTGTAATAGAATAACTAATAAGCATGACTTATACTTCAGTCTCACAGAAAGTGCCTCTGGGAAAACGCACGTATTTCAACTAGCTGCCATTGTTTTTTAATAAGAGTTCGATGTGGTTGAGTGTGCTGTATTTCACGTATTTATATATTTGGGCTCGCTCAATTTCAAGACTTGTCGCTTTCAGACGTAGCTAGTACATTTAAGTATTACAATACCTTAGGGTTCTATGTTAACACGTAGCATGTCACATTAGTTGCTGATGTACTGTTCTCGATGGATAAAAGGCTGTTGTTAATAAATTCGACCAAGTTAAGATTCATAATGACTGTTAAAAGTATTCCGAAGAATGTGCAACGTTTCTCGTTCGAGTGGTGCGCCGGGCGTTAGTCAAACGATTGTGTACTGGTTTGCCAAGAGGAGTTACCTACAGTTGTGTTTAGTTGGCGATGCATAACGTGTTTGTACTTTAATTTGTTTTTTAGTTGTACTCTTGGAAATCAATGGTTAATAACTTAAGGAAATAAAATGTATGTGAAATATGTGTTTGGTTTTAATTCGTTTTCCTTGATTTTAGTAAACAAAGAAGAACCTTAAAGAATAGGATATGTATGGATGAGTTTCGGAAAAATGAATTTAATGAAGTGAATGCACATGCACCTTAGAATATACATAAGCAAACAATGCTTACAAAGGGCGACACTAAAATTTCTTAGAAAACAAAAACTGAACAAACTAGCAAGTTATTAGTTTTTCAAAATAGTGTCCATTTACATCAATACATAGCTGTATCCGATGGAACCACTGAGAAAAACACTGCCCACTCATCCTTAGTACGAAAATTTTCTTGCGTTAAATTCGTGCTGACGTGACACAGATAATTTTCAATTTGCAGCCAAAGGTAAACAAATGACAAATTATAAAAATACATACACAATAATATTGGCAAAGAATTTCATTTTCAAAATTTGAACTTATTTTTTATTATACCGCTTACAAGTGGCCAGTTCTAAAAACTTTCAGCGTCGCCCTCGTATGTATATTTTTAGACACTGTAAGATTACCCTGTGATTTTCCAAAAACAGCGTAATATCTATCTTTAACGTCATAAGAGAATCACAAGTTAGAATGCTGGGCACAGGCCTGATTTCTAAAAGGCTTATGAAGTAGGAGAGCCAAGACTTTCGGAAGCGAACGTGCAAGGTGTGAACTGAACGTGGACAATATCTGCTGAGGGCCAATGCAGCGAAATCGTCATGTATTTAAACTTTCATTAATTAGCCCTTATGCTCCCGACAGAATCGAGTTCTGAATCAATTGAATTTATACGAATTCAATAATAATTTCGTACTCTCAAAACCATAGCTAGCGCAAAACCGAATGTTGGTTCAAATGAGAAATATTAGAATGTAAGTCTCCAACTGTGTGCTAGGTGGTGCTCGCGAAGCAAGCGACGAGGATACTTTTTCTTGATAAGTTTGACCTCTGTTTCTATATACTAAGCGTAATATACTGAGAGGCCAAAGTTTATATATTATTTATTGCGTAAAAATTTTATCTGAGAGACTACTTCGGATTTAGGTTGTTGCAAAATAAACGTCCTCAATCGTTACATTTGTTTAAGAAACAGATTATGGAACATTATTTGTCTCTATAACTCCTCTCTTTTCCTCCTTTCATTTATGATCATTGTATCACAGATCTATCGCCTAAAGTCTGTTGCCTTTGAGTGCTTAAGTTAGTTCATTGCTGTTTAAAAACATGCTGCAGAACTATGTTTACTGCCTAGTTTATATATATATATGGGAGTCCCACTGAATCTTTGCGTCAACTGTAATTGCGATAAAAACAGTGGATTTAGTAAGACTCAGCGCCTCCCAATTGTATTCACCTCTTTAACATTTGGTGTCGTGAATTTAATACATTTCGTTTTATTACTAGTAGTTAAATCAGTGTACTAATTTTCTACCGACTTCAAAAAGGAGCCGGTACTCAATTCGACTGTATGTTTTTTTTGTTTGTTACCTCATAACTTCTTACTGGGTGAACCGATTTCAATTATTCTTTCTTTATTTGAAAGCTGGTGGTTCCCATGTAATCCCATATAAATTTTATCAAGTTCGGACTAATAGTTTTTGAGTTATTCTTAATAATTTATATTCAAGTCGGTTGTACAAAATTTTTAATTTTAAAATATGATATAGCATTATTTACTTCGTCATATTTAACAATTGATGTTTTATCCTGAAAATCAACATAGCAAATGAAACTGTATAATAGATATTCTCTACCAGGTAAGGTAAGGCATCAATATAAACTAAGAACAGGAAGGGTCCAAGAATTGAGCCCTAAGGTAGAATGGAACCCATAGATGCTATCGACCCGAAAGAACTACCACCATTGATATCTGTTTGGGTTTCATTATTTAAATATGTTGTATTATGTTTAAACGCTATGTTTTTTACACCATAATGATGTAGTTAGAATTAATGTTTCATGGTGAACACAGTCTAAAACCTTGGAAAGGTCACACACAATAATATAATCACGGCGGTCAGTCTCAACGTAGACTAGCCATCGGCGTAGGACAGAATTATAGTGCCCAAGTGTATGCGCAAGCACAGATGCACTCTCTATTCCCTCACACTCATAGTCCGATGGGACGGTAAACCGACACGACCGGAGAGAGATCTGGCGCAGGACCAACGGCTTTACGTGCTTTCCGAGGCGCGGGGATGAGACACCACCAATTTCCCGACTTCGGACAGCTATTGAGAATTTCTTGATGGGAAAACTCAATAACTGATTGTTTTTGGCCCGAGCCGGGACCGGGACCGGGACTTCATTATCAGCAGTCGCACTACTACAACCACTAGACCAACGAGACTGTCACAATACATTCCTAAAGTATCCTTCAAGTTCTCCTATACACAGAAATTAAGTTTAATTAGCTCTATTTCAGAAGTTCAACACCGGTGTCGCAAGTAGCAACTCTTTGTAAAACCAAACTGATTTTTATGAAGTAATTTATTTCCACATTTAAAAAAATACCTTTATAAACTTATTAAAAAAATATCTCCGGATAAAAATATCTAGATGTGCCTAACGGTGCCGATAACGCTTGACCAATCGATCGTGTTTCTCGATTCGTAATTGCCCGTGAGAGATTCGCAATAATATCAAGTTTAATCGAAAACCCAATCGAATTCGAAATTTTAACTAATTTCTTACGCGGTAAAGCCATAAGTTTTAGCGCAATCCGATGAACGGCATGGTAGCGCATAAAATACATACATTTTGGTAGAGTCATACTGCAGCTCTATTACTGGTATAGTTGTAGCACGAATGGGTCGGCTCGACCGGGGAAGGACCACGATCTCATAGAATACCAGTGTAAAATGGCAGCTTGACTCTGCTGTGTTTCGTATGGTGAGTGTAGAGAACCGGAGACCCATTTTACTGGAAAAGAGGCATTCCATCATAGTCATCACGGATGACGACGCATCTGCATTTTGATTCCTTATTGAGGAGAAATGTAGATGTCTATGGGTCACAGCAACCACTTACCATCAGGTGTACTGTCTGCTTGTTTGTCACTCTATTCTATAAAAAAAATTCAAACGGTTTCAATACTCAATGCTTTCAAATTATCTCAAAACCACATCATCTATTGGTGTTCTGGTCTCTTTTTGGCACCAGGGTAGTGTAGTAAATCACGATAGTAATCGGAACACTAATTCTCCTTTTTGTGCGAGTGGCTCGCAGGTCAGTCAAGACCAGTATTACTATGACCAGTAGGTATATCTTTTGGGATAGCTGCTATAGCAATAGTACCCGGCTAAGCCCGCGAAAGCTAATATATTTAATGAAACACTACTCTTACATTTAGGATACGTTTTGTTTCAGAGGTTGGAACAGTTTACAGAACAGTTAAATTTATTCATGTGGTTAAACCCAGACTACATTCAAGGTTATCTCTTTAGGAATATTCAGTGGCAGATTCAGCCTTTAATACGGAAGCCAAACAACGGCTTCTATAACAACAGACCTGGCCAAGTAGTGCGAATCATAAGTTACTATTATAACATTATCTGTCAACTTTGAAAACAAAAGTTTTTAATTTGTTTACAGTGAAAAATATATTCATACTTTAGTATATCTGGTTAATGCTGTGATCGGCTGTTATTAGTTACCTACAATTACCTATCTTCGTACTATAAAACGTGTTCAATATGTAATCATTATTTTAAGGTCTGTTAGTAATCATAATAAATAATGAGAGAACTCTGAACGATCAATAAACCTATCATTCACTCTTGCTCCATAAACCAATTTACGAGCGTTGCTACATTTTCCCGCATGCGATAATTATAAGCCCCTTCTAATGAAGCTGAAACTTCATATTGTTATAGTCCAGTCACTTTAGCATAAAAAGGGATCAACCTCGAAATGAGAGATAATAAGCTGGAATTTTCGTATATTGATTTCTTTATCTTGGCATTCTGAAAGTTGTCTCAAAAGTCTCTTAAAATTTCATGTCTGCGTCGTAAGTTATTTAAGGTCTAAGGTAAAAAAAAACAGTATTTCCCGCATTGAGTTACATGTACTACGTACTAGAGAAGCCATTCCGAACATTGACTATGTTCAACTGAACTGTAGTGCAATCCATACAAACAAAATTTTGCGTAAATTGAAGATTTGTTAATTCCATAAAATAATTATTATAACATTTTATTTAGAAATATGTTTGTTTAGATTAAATTAAGATATTTTATATTAAATCCTTATATTCATTTTATATTAATATCTTATTTTATATCAAATTAATGTCTTCGCGCATGCGCGACTACTACTTCCGCGCATGCGCGAATACATAGAGTAGGACACAATTTTTGTTTGGAATGGCTTCTCTAGTATGTAGTACATATAACTCAATGATTTCGCGATTATCTATCTCAAAATTGTAGAGCATAAAATTTGCGAAATTTTTTATTTGAAATATTTTTTCATGCGCTTAACCGTTTTTGCGATAGAGTATTGAATTTTGAATAATTTGTAGTATTTAATTAGTTAATACATTGTATTTAATAACATTTTACATATTTTAATATAAGTCCATTTAATAATACTTACCTAATTTGTGTAATTAAAAATTTGTTAAATGAAATACTTATTGTAAGTATATTTTAATTTATTGAGGGTAAATTTTAAGTAAAAAACTAATTAAGTATTTTATGTTTAAAATGAGTACGTATTTTAAATACTTACTTATTTTTCTATCATGATTATAACTGGGAAGACGGACCCCTGTAATACGACCTTTTTATATCATTGTGTTATTATGTACTACGTACTAGAGGTTACACTGCACTAAGTTGCGCTGTTCCATCCAACTGCGACAATGTCACCGCACTTTAATCAGGCTTGCTACATATATATTTATCTATGAGTCGCTCGCTCGGCGCTTGTAGAGCTGTCACGTATTGTGTAGATTTAAAAAAAATATTTTGATAAAATATGCCGGGGTGTGTTCTTAGATATTGCACAAAAAATTCACGAAATGTTAGTAAAAACCAAGAAATCACTTTTCATCGGTAAGTAAGATACTTAAATAATAAAATACATTATAGATTAATAATTAAAAAGTTATTTCTTTGGCGCCAACTTGTGTCATGGAATATAGATTATGAAATTAATTTGTTCAGATACGACATTTCTGTGAGCAAGTGTAAGACGATTATATTATGCACAAATTTTTTTGTAGAAATAAATAGAACCTATTTATAATCAGCCTAAATTTCTTACCTTTATATTTGCTGATTATTCTTTTATTTTATTTTTAGGTTTCCACGTCCAAGCCACGAAAACCGAGAAAAGTAGATTAAATTCGTCCAAAATAATCGTAGAGAAGATATGTGGTTACCAACAAATCAAACATACATTTGTTCCTTGCATTTTAAGGAAGAGGATAAATATAGTACGAAGAAGGCAAAAATTAACAAGACTTATATTGTTTAAAGGCACTTAATTAAATTCCTAATACATATTTTTACAATAAAATTTATACATTTTATTAATTGAAATTAATTTTCAGCAAAAAACAACAAATAAGTGTATATACGTATAATTCATGTGTAAACAGAAATGGTAGAAGTATTTAAAGTTTTGCTACGAAGAAGGCAAACATTAAAAAAACTTATATTGTTTAAAGGCACTTAATTAAATTCCTAATACATATTTTTACAATAACATTTACACATTTTATTAATTGAAATTAATTTTCAGCAAAAAACAACAAATAAGTGTATATACGTATAATTCATGTGTAAACAGAAATGGTAGAAGTTTTTAAAGTTTTGCTATGTTTTCTGACAGTAATTCATAAGGTATAATATAAAAAGTATCAGCTCTGTGACCATGCCTCACGCGAACTTAGGTTAGTGCTTTTGGGGACCCAGCTCTAGATTTAAAGAAATGTATTTCATTAGCTTCGATTCCAATTTATATAGTGGAATTAATTATATTAATATTAATTTATTAGTTTTAATAAATTAATTAACAATATATGTACTCTAAATAAACAATAATTAAATACCTACTGATCATTCTACCTACGCATAATCTATTATGATAAAAAACCGCGCATGCGCAGTAAGACTGTTTACGGCACATGCGCAACGACATAGAGTAGCGCACAGTTTTTGTTTGAAATAGCTGTTCTAGTACGTAAATACATTATACTTCAATGTTTTATATGACGTTTGTACCTGAAATTACAATTCCGTAATACGACTTTCTTCATATTGTTAGTTCAAAAGAAAAGATCTTCAAACGATGTTGGTCCACGAACTTTATTAAGTAGTAGACGTAAGTAAAAACATTCTGCGTTTTTTGGATGAACCGTATATATTCGACCAATAAAGTGTTCTTGCAAACGGATCATTTCTACACAATTCTGCCACATTACAAAAGACACATGTCTCTGAAAACGGGGAAGACGTTGTAGCCTGTAACACAGTTATCAACTACCACGGGCACGGGCAGAGTTTCAATATGGTTTACGTATGTATAAGTTATGTGAGAAACAATAAATATTATTATTATTCAAAAAACGCTGTCAAGGTTGTATTCAAGGGTTGCTTTGCAACTTTTTCTGCCGTTTGACAGGTAAAATATACTCGTTGTCTATACTTGGGATGAACTGCTAAATGGAACACTGCTGTGTATCTGTCATGAATTGGAAAAGCTAAGATACGCCAAACTGCTTCATTACTATTGATGTAAAATAGTATCCATTTACATCAATACCCACTCGTCCTTAAGGGTCTCTACGACGGCATTTTGAAACGCAGCCACTGCTTTCTCGGCGTCCATAGAACGTTTTCCCCGAAGTTTTTCTTTTATTTTCGGAGATAAATAAAAATCGCAAGGTGCTATCGTGGTCGGGGCTATAGGGCGGGTGACCCAGTAATTCCACGTCTGACGTCGCCAAGTAGTCGATTGTTTGCTTGGCAGTGTGCGAAGAGGCATAGTCCTGGTCAAGAAGGACCCTACTGCGAAGTCGTTTCTCCCGAACTTTTTCCAAGACAAGTGGCAAACAATTGTTAGTGTAACACTCTGCAGTAACTGTTTTTCGATGCTCTAAAACAATTGTTGCGTAATGAACGAGGCCACCATCTTTTTTCCCATGCGTCGACCTTTCTTCAGTTTACTTGGCAACTCTTCGGAAGGAAACACCCAGACAGCAGACTGTCTCTTAGTTTCAGGATCATAACAATAAATCCAGCTTTCGTCACCCGTAAGTATGCCGAACACAGCATTTGAGTCACCTTCATTAAATCTTTGAACCATTTCACGACACCAATCAACACGACGGAGTTTTTGGGCCTCTGTCAAATTATGAGGTATCCACCGGTGGAGGATTTATCCACTTAACTCATGCCTAAGCTTGTCCAAATCTGCTGATATGTTGCTCTTTTGTCAGTCTCTCTCATATGCCGCACAACACTGATGTTATATTCAGTCGTCGCCGTAGAAGGCCGTCCCTCACGCAGATCGTCGGTGAGATTAGTGCGACCACGTTTAAACTCATTAAACCATTTGTAAACAGTGGCACGAGATGAGGCTTCATCATGAAAGGCCAATTGAAGTCTATCATAACTTTCTTGTTGACTTAAATGACATTGAAAGTCATAAAAAATCATTGTACGAACGTGACGTGACACAGACAATTTCCAATTTGCCGCCAAATCGTAAACAAATGACAAATTAATAAATTACATACACAATAATATTGGCAAAGAGCTCCATTTTAAAAATTTGAACTTATTTTTTTATTATATCGTTTACAAGAGACCAGTTCTAAAAACTTTAAGTGCCGCCCTCAAATGATGCTGACGTGGAAAGCTAGTGCTAACTCTACCGTAGAATGAGTATCATCAGCTTTCAGAATCGCCTTTAATTCGTCATGTCGACTACAGTTTTCGGACGACCGCGGAGTTCATTTTTCAGGTCGAAATTTCCAGTACGGAAGCGGACAAACCAATAACAGTTGGTGCGTTAGTTGAGTGATGACGTTAGATGTTGAGTGCCGCGTTGCTGCTCATATTACATAATTACACGAATTTTTAACGCATCCATAATAACGAAAAAAATGAAACATAACGCTTATCAATAAACAAATGATTAATTTTTTTTTTTATAGGATAAGGGTGACAAACGAGCACACAGTCCACCTGATGGTAAGTGATTGCTGCTGCGGCCCATAGACATCTACATCTATCCTCTATTACAAATCGAAATGTAGACCCGCGAGGACTAAGATCGAATGCCTCATTTCAATAAAAAGGGCCTCCGGCCACCTGCACTCACCATGCGAAACGCAGAGGTAAACCTGTACTTAACGCTGGTTTTCTGTGAGGCCGTGGTACCACCCCTGTTCGAGCCGGCCCATCCGTGCGACAGCAAAAGCTGCCGCGTGGCTCTACCACTGTTAAAAATGTTGTAAAATAACAGTAATTGGAAATTAGACTTCTTAGCCAAACAAAAATTATTTTGATTTGGAATGGCCAATCCTGCAGAACGGTAATTTCATAAGTAAAGACCTATTATTTGTACAGCTCTCTGTATTTTTGTAACTATTCCAATAATGGTTGCCAATGGTGAACGCAGTTTTAGCGACCTTAGGCTAATTAAAACGTAGCTGAGTTCGACTATTGCAGAAGATAAGCTTTCAGATCTAGCCTTGCTGTCAATTGAAAATGATATAGCTCAGACATTATCGTATGAGGAGGTCATAAAAAAAATTGCAAATGCAAAAGTGCGTACGCAGTGATTTAATTAAAATTTTGTCTCCATTTAAATAGTTTATTATTAACCCATTGAGTGTTTTAAGTACATACAGGTGTCCTAATTGCTATTGTTATGCTATTTTTTTAATTTTTCCTACAATCGATAGGTTAATTATACTTATTATTATTATTAGGATCATGTAGGCTAAACCTCGAAATCCGACAAGTTTGTTTTTAATAAGCACTGTTACATTATATGTACCAGTTCTAATAGGGTGACAAACGAGCACACAGTCCACCTGATGGTAAGTGGTTGCTGTGGCCGATAGACATCTACATCTATCCTCGTTTGCGAATCAAAATGCAGATGCGTTCTCACCCGTGAGGACTAAGATGGAATGCCTCTTTCCCACTAAAAAGGGTAGAGAACTACACTCACTCACCACCATACGAAACACAGCAGTGTTAAGTTGCTATTTTATGCCGGTATTCTGTGAGAGCGTGGTCGCTCCCCGGTCGAGCCGACCCATTCGTGCTACAACTATACTACTAATATAGCTGCAGAATGGTTCTACCACGTATAAATGTACACGTGCTTATGTTTTGTTGTCTATTGTTGTTATGACTTATTTAAATAAATGTACCTTAATTCCTATTTCTTCGTAAAATGTGCGGCGTTACCATGGCCGACCGAAAGCGAAACGAAGAGATTCGCAATATGGCAGACAGATTGAAAGATGACCTTATCACAAAAATTGATAAGGGCGTGCTACGATGGTTTGGGCACGTTGAGCGAATGAGTGAAGACCGAATGGTGAAGAAAATATATAGCGTGAAAGTTAATATTAAAAGTTGTCGAGGTAGACCGAGACTAACTTTCGAAGACCATGTGAGCAAATTGCTCGAAGAGGGGAGGGTCATGAGTACTTGGATACCTAGACGTGCATGTATGAAGAAATTAATAAATCTGAAAGAAGCGAAATAGGTATGTAAGGATCGTGACACTTGGCGATCTGTTCTCTCTGGCTACCCCGTCGGGGATCGTGCGTGAAGATTTAAAAAAAAAATCCTATTTAATTTTGTTTTTCATTCTACATCAACTGTTCCTATATATACCGTAAGGAGTGCAGTGCCTAAAATCCCACGAACTTGGCTGTTTTCAATCGACAAATTAGACATAGACTTAAGATGTTGTTGAGATCTTTCCAGTTCCATGCTTGCACGTGCACGCACAACTGGTATATATTAAGGGCAAGCAAGGGGGGCACCATAATTGGATCTTGCTCCATCCTAAAACTTGCCTCGGGCCGGCACTGAACCGGAGAGCCTTTTTACTGGAAACGAAGTATTCCATTTTAGTCCTCAGGGGTGACTTTGCGTCTACATTTTTATTCTTTATTGAAGATAAACGTAGATGTCTATGAATCACGGCATCCACATACCATCAGTTGTACTGTGTGCTCGTTTGTCACGTCGTCGTGTGTCGAATATGTACGCGTGCGTGCGTTCTTACTATAACATATACATGATATTAACTTGGTTTCGGCGTCACTTAAATAACAACGTTCTTTCTATTTACCTATTCATCTAATTTAAACGTTAAATGTTTACTTTTTATGGTCATAAAGTAATACCAAGCTAAATATTGTATCCTTGAACGAATTATCATACTTAATAGTTTTTTCTTTAAAAGCGTTTCCGTTCTTTGTTTGTAGATATTGGTTATCAATGTATTGAAGAGACTTTTTATGTGGAATCAATTCTTTAATATAATTTTTATATGTACAATTTATTAATACAAATATACAATCTAAGGATAATATAATAAAATACTGTGACTATTTAACTGACAGACAATGCACAGTCAAAACCGGTTGACCTCGAAATTTGAAATTTGGAGGAAATGTCTTGTTTTCACTCCAATTTCTTGCGAGATCTTCGTTCCATTTTTTTACAGCATTAGATTGGATTTTATATTGGCACTGAGGTAATTTTCTTCATTGCTTAAAACAAAACAAATCTCAACTTAAGAACCTTTGAGTACACGCGAGCGAGAGCGAGCATGAACAGTAAGCACGGGTACGAACAGTATCGAAATAAAAAAAAAACGAAAATTAAAATACTATCATCATCATTACAGCCCTTCACAAGTCCACTGCTGAACGTAGGCCTCCCCCAAAGAATGCCACAAAGCACGGTCCTGAGCCACCTGCATCCATCGACTTCCTGCATATCTTACCAGGTCGTCACTCCATCTAGTGGGGGGACGCCCTACACTTCGCCTGCCAGTACGAGGCTGCCACTCGAGAACCTTTCTTCCCCATCGGTTGTCGGTTCTTCGAGCTATATGGCCGGCCCATTGCCACTTCAGCTTACTAATCCGTTGGGCTATGTCGGTCACTCTGGTTCTACTGCGGATATCCTCATTTCTGAGTTTATCACGCAGAGAAAATCCGAGCATAGCCCTCTCCATAGCTCGCTGAGCGATCTTGAGCTTCCTCATCCGGCCAGCAGTGAAGGACCACGTCTCAGTTCCGTATGTCATCACTGGCAACAAGCACTGGGTGTACAGTCTCGTTTTCAAGTTTTGAGATATACCTGACGAGAAGATGTGCCGTAATTTCCCGAACGCCCGAGTTGAATCCGTCGATTGACCTCTCGGTCGAAATTGGACTTACCTAGTCGGACTATTTGTCCCAGGTAAACATACTCGTCAACAACTTCGAGCTTAGTGTTCCCAACAACTACCGGCATAGGTGTGACATGGATATTAAACATGATCTTTGTTTTGTCCATGTTCATCTTAAGACCTATCCGTTGGGAAACACTATTAAGGTCATTGAGCATAGTGCTTAGGTCCTCCAGCGATTCTGCCATTAAGATTATATCGATATTATATCGTCGGCAAATCGAATGTGAGTGATGTACTCGCCATTGATGTTGATACCGTATCATTTCCAGTCCAGAAGCTTGAAAACGTCTTCCAATGCAGCGGTGAAGAGTTTCGGGGATATGACGTCACCCTGTCTTACACCTCTCTGCAGTTGGATAGGTTTCGTACTCTGGTTCTGTACTCGGATAGCCATTGTAGCTCTACTGTACAAACACTTCAGCACCTCGATATACCGACAGTCAACTTGGCACCGCTGAAGGGACTGCAGCACCGCCCAAATTTCGACGGAATCAAAGGCTTTCTCATAGTCCACATACGCCAGACATAGTCGCAAATTGTACTCCTCGGACTTCTGTACAATTTACCGAAGGGTATGTATGTGGTCTATGGTGCTAAAGCCCTATCGGAAACCGGATTGTTCGGGAGGCTGGAAGTCGTCAAGTATGCGTGCGAGACGATTCGTAATGACTCTCGAAAACAGTACGTAGACGCGGCTCAGAAGAGAAATCGGTCTGTAGTTCTGCAAGAGAGCGTTGTCACCTTTCTTGAAGAACAAGACCACCGCACTTCTGCTCCACGCCTCCGGTGTAATGCCACCATGGAGGACGGAGTTAAAGAGCTTCTGAAGGACTTCAAGTACCGGTCTTCCACCCGTTTTCAGAAGCTCCGCTGTAATTCCATCCTCGCCTGGAGCCTTGCCGTTTTGAAGGTGCTGGAGAGACATTCTAATCTCGCTCAGACTGACATCCGGGATATCTTCGGAATAGTGTCCGATGAGAATCGCTCTTGGATCGTTACTCACACTTGCGTGTGGCTCCAACGATGACGTGTACAGCTGCCCATAGAACCTCTCAATCTCACTCAAAATCTCAGGTGTCCCGGAAACGATGCTGCCACACTCTGTCTTCAGCTTTGACAATTGGCTCTTTCTGGCAGACAGATCTCTGGCAAAGACTTTGGAGCCTTGGTTCCGCTCGATCGCTTCTTCAATACGAGCTGTATTGAAGTTGCGTAAGTCCCGCCGCATGCATTTGGAGATCTGTCTGTTCAGTTGCCTGTATGCTGTCAAGTCTGTTAAAGAATGTAGCTTCATCTTCCGTCTAACAGCCATGAGATTAAGAGTGTACTTGCAGAACTTAGCTCCGACCGCATGGACAGTTTCCACGAGCTTGTCATTCATATCGTCCACTTCATTGCAGTCTTCTAGGCACTGAAAACGGTTTTGTAACTCGAGCTGAAAGGTTTCGGGACTTTGGAACAGAGCACGAGGGGGACGGAGCGTTGACTTCATTAGAGGAGATCTCTCCAACTTAACGTTTAGGTTCGGTGTGCCTCTAACCATTCGGTGATCGCTACCAGTTTTCACCCTCGCGATCACGGAGACATCACTGAACAGTTGTCGTCTGGTCGTCATAATGAAGTCAATCTCATTTTTTGTCGAACCGTCGGGGCTCGACCAGGTCCACTTCCTGTGGGGCCGCTTCTGGAAGAAAGAGTTCATCATAAAGAGCCCCTCTTTCTCCATGAAGTCGGCCAGATGTTGGCCCCTTGGGTTCCGTTGCCCTATTCCAAATTTCCCTACTTTCAGCTCACCGTTCTCTCTTGTGCCTAGTTTTGCATTGAAGTCTCCCATTAACATAATACTATCGATAAAGCTAAATTAGTTGGTGCATGTACATCACTAGCATGTGCAAAATATTAAAAAAAAAACATACCACTGGGACATTATTTTGTGTATTTATAGAATTATGTATTTGAAACGGAACTTCTCAATTATAATACTTATGACACTATGTAACGAAAAACTTCACCTCAGTCCTAACTAGCGATTTCTGGTGAACGGAAAATTATTAGCCCTCATTCAAAATTGCAATATATATGGTTTTACACTTAAATTTTATCATTATCTCTTAGGAATAAATGACCTAGAACTTAAAATAAATACTACAATGTTTTTGGAAAAAAAATCTTTTAGCATTTAAAAAGCTAAAAATGGGTCCTCCTTTTGTTGTCATTGATATTGTATATCAGCACAGTGTGTGATATACAACGTGACGCAGCTGAACACGATATATTTTCAATTGTTAAAATAAAGTTTTAGCTAAACAATAAGATTTCGATGGTTTTTACTTTACCGCATGAACCACAAACTAATAGCACTTCGCTAGCGTAGCACTAACTGACATGTTTTACACCAAACAGTATAGTAACCTTATCTATGATGGTTATACAGAAAACCTTTGAGTTGAAGATATATCGCAGCATTACACTGCGTAAATCGTATATTATACTAAACGTAGTGATTATATTCTCTTTATATTATATGATTTACACCATAGACTTGAATATACCTACTGGCGTATAGACGACCTGACAGCCCGAAAACGCGTGACAAATTTTGATTTGTCATTGTGTGCATTAGCTAGTGATGAGTGATGTACATTTTACTTACAAGGACTATCCATAAATGATTGTTAAGGATGCGCTAGAAACATTTAAAAAATTGTCAAGGGCACAAAATTGAATAACTTCAAAAATTTACTGAATTTTACCATACCATGATAGTTCTAAAATAATTAATAAATATTCATATAACCTGTTCCTGGTAATAAGCTAAACCTACCTGTCTTTTGTTGGATCTTAAATAAAATGTATAAAATTCCAGGTGACTTTACCGATAAACTTAAAAAACTCCCCAAGAATCAGATCGGAAAGTTGTTTTGTTTTTTATTTCTCTTTTAATGAAAATATTTACTGCCGTGGGCTGTTTCCCCAGAATTTCTTTTTTAACATATTATTAGCATGAATAGATAGATATTTAACTAAGTTTATATTATATACCTACATATATTTTATAAAATGTTTTGATGGGGAAATAAAAAACGGGACACGGAGTACATAATGACTTCTTTATTTTTCATATAAGTATTACTTTTGATAATTACAAACATTCAATAATTAATAATTAAATACATTATAAAAGCAGATGTACTCTCTATTCTCTCAATCTCGGTATGTTAAGAAAATGATCACTCATTCATGGACTGACCGCGACAAGTGCAACTTTATCTCGCAGATCTATTGATCCGCGCAGCTATTACTTAACCAGGAGTTTCTCTTCTCTACGACTAACGCTGTAGGGGTAACGCTGTATGAACATGTATGTACAACTGTATGTCGTCATAAGAATCAGGCATCAGGCCTTGTGAGTATCAAATACTATGGAATTTATACTATCGCTTCTCATGCGCGAGCGTCTAGTGGCGATTCGGGAGCATTACTAAATATCTATACCTAACTACGCTAAAAGTTTAATTATTGTGACTTGGAAATATAATCCGAAGTGCCGAAGCTCCGCTCAACCCCTTGGGAAAAACAGCGCGATGTTATGAATATTGTACTAGTGTGACCGTGAGGCTGTGCGATTAGTTAAGTAAGGTTATACATTTTCGTTTTCGTTGATAAATAGATACTTAGTTGGGTTCATAATGGCTTAAAGAGGATAATCTCAAGATTGTTTTATCTTTAATGTACTATAGTTTTATAATGTATAAAAATCTGTCTTTATATTTATCTAAAGTTTTGAAAGTAACATTTTTGAAGTCTTATTATAACAATATTTTATTTACTGGTACAAATAATGTAGAAATGATTCATTTTAATAAATAAAAAAATTCTACTGTTTCTTTTATAATTCTCAAGAAAATGTTTGCTGCATATTGTTGAGCTCTTATTTGTATTCCAACTACCCCGTCCAATTATCCTTAACCGTTTTTTCTAATTATAGAATCCGGAGGGAATCTGTTTAACAAACGGCAAAATAAAATTACATTTTAGAACGCAAGCCGAGGATTTATTTTGTTTTTGTGTGGGTAAGTCTATCAATTCATTATAAACATTCAAGATGAATATCGATATTAATTTTGATTTAGTTGAGGCAATCCCTAGCGTACATGTAGAGTATTTTGTATAAAAATGTATTTACCAAATTCATGCAAATTATCAACAACGTGACTTTTTTCTTTGCAAAATATCAAAACTAAAAAAACAATTGAAATCATTCTTTATTTTAAACAGTATATAAAATAAATTTTAACTAAAATAAACGCTTCGTAACATAGACAACGTTTTCAAAATTTACCTGTGAAATGTGCAATTATCAGGATTATTTCTATTATTAACACCACAATCACTCACAGAACAAGTAATCATTTTGGAAAAAAGTTACTTAGTAAAAATAACCACAATTACACTCAAAAAATTACAAAATATCTATGAGCTACTTCTTGCGTGCCGATTTGTGCCGACCTGTCATTCAAACTCGGTTACAGAGTTGCACACAATGTTGGTCTATATGCCAGTATATTCTAAGTCTATGATTTACACAGTGTAGTGTTGCCATACATATGACGTCGCTGCGACTGACAAGTTCCATATGTGATATTTGTAAGGTTTTGGGAAACAACAAAAAACGTGTTATTGAATAAACAATCAGAAACACTGCCAAATTATTAATACGATACAATAGACATTTATTTGAAAGATGAAAAATCCGTAAATATTTCTTATTTAAGGAGCTAGAATTTTTTTAACCAAAAAGTGCACATAACTGGCTTAGAACCGTTTAAAATAATGCAGTATGTGCGTTATTGCACATGAAAGTTTTGGCAATGTGACACTTTTTGATATTAGGTTTATCGTTATGTGATCTTTAGATCTACTTATGTTACAAAATACTTAGATAATAAAATTGTTAGAAACTACTAGAACTGATGACAAACAAAAATATATGGAGAGATATATAATAGTGACTTAGTACTTCATTTACTAAATTCAACCATTCTTTGACAGAATGTGATTTAATAACTTTCGAAACAGGGTTTAATTATGGAATGGCTACGAAAACACGCTGCTAATATAGACTGAAGAAATAAAACAAAAGCTTTTACTGTTGATGAAAAAATAGCAATGTTTAATTCACTTCTTGTTGAATTCTATGATGCACATGCTCCTATTCGACCAAATAGAGTACGTCATCTCCCAGTCTCATGGTTTACTGAAGATCTTAAAAGATTGATAGACGTAAAGTTAAGATACAGGTGAAATTCAAAGAGTACAGGATTCAGGAGAAGTACCGACTCCTGTGGAATAAATGCGACAAAATGTGTAGAGATTAACGACGCCGGTACATCCATAAATTAGTACAGAAGCAAAATCCATGTCTTAAGGTCCATAAGAGTGCTCTATACCAAATAACGTTGATTTAAATTTGCTTTATCAGCATTACTCTTCTGCTTGCTTGGATAATATTGCAAAATCAACAACAATGATTCAATTTTCATCGTTTCCCACTCCTGAATTTTTTCCATTTGTATTTAAGCAATTTGCAGATTGTGATGTTAGGAGACATATACCCACTATCCATTCTGAATCTGTCGGAAGTGATGACGTCGGTTATAAAATGATCATTCCTTTGTTAGACTTTTTAACACCTATTATTACCTTTATCTTAAATTTTTCCATATCCTCATCTTTTCCTTCCCAATGGAGGGCGCCCAAATCATATCTAATTACACAAAAAGCAAATTCTGCAAGTTTTATCAAATATCGTCCTATTTCAATTCTTCTCTTCCTTTCCAAAGTCATAGAACGCCTTGTCCAACAACACATTAATTCCTTTTGTTTAGTAAAAAGCTTCCTCAATCCTCTCCAATTTGGCTTTAGATCTGGTAACGACTACGGCGTTATTAAAAATCACGGACGACATTCGGTACGGTATGGAGAATCATCAAATCATAGTATTAGTGTTGCTGGATTTCGGCAATGCATACTGTTGATCATGATATTCTGCTAGGGATACTGCGTTCTCTTAACATATCTCCAACTGCAATTTTCTATTTTCACAGTTATTTGTGTGGGCGTCGGCAACTAATTAGTGTCCAAGATAGATAGATTCGCCCGCGTGTAATTTTGTTTTAATTTGTTTTTGCTAGCTAGCTTTGCTAGCTATCTTCCAGTGAAAGACCCATCAAAATCGGTCCAGCCGTTTCGGAGATTAGCCTGAACAAACAGACAGACAGACAGACAAAAAACCATTTATACCATACATAATTAGTACCATATATAATTTCATATACATTGAGTAAAAAGCTGTAATTTTGACGTTACAAAAAGACATTTCAATTTTATTTATTTGTATATGTTACCGCACGCGCTTCGGTCTTCAAATGAAATCTTAATTAATGATTTAATGCATTGTTACCTAGTGATATTTGTAATTTAATTATTTCATGTAAAATAAATACTAGTGAAATAGTTATTACATTATTTTAAAAGCTCAATTATAAATATATTAAATTTAGTTGTTTTGACTATCCTGTAATCATAATTGCATTCGAGTTTCATCTGAGTAATAATTGTTTAATAATTAGCAATCATTGTGTTCTAATCATAAGAAATTCTGTCTGTAATTATTAGTAACTACAGGTTTACTATGAGTTCATACAATAAACTCTTTATACTTCGATTTGACGACACTGTGTAGTGGCGGTTAAGAATATCCACTACCCCATATCATCCCGTGGGTGTCGTAAAAGGCGACAATGGGAAACAGGCAGGAGATGGGCAGCAGCGTCTTCCTGATAACAGCAATATCCCAATAAAAAAAACTACGGTTGTCAACCCGCTCGCCAAGCGTGGCAACTTTGGCAATATACTCCCCAATAAAAAAGGTTATGAAAAGACGACCCGCAGTCCCCGACGGCCCCGCTATTCAAAAGAAGGTCATACAGGTTACATACACGCACAAACCTCGGCACATCCCGATGAGGAGGTGGAGGAAATGTATGAGGATATCTCTAGAGCCATGCATTCCTCCAAAACCCACTATACGGTGTTAATTGAAGATTTCAATGCAAAACTAGGCACAAGAGAGAACGGTGCGCTGAAAGTAGGGAAATTTGGAATAGGGAAACGGAACCCAAGGGGCCAGCAGCAGCCGACTTCATGGAGAAAGAAGGACTCTTTATGATGAACTCACTCTTCCAGAAGCGGCCCCACAAGAGGTGGACCTGGTCGGGCCCCGACAGTTCAACAAAAAATGAGATTGTCTTCATTATGACGACCAAACGACAACTGTTCAGTGATGTCTCCGTGATCGCGAGGGTGAAAACTAGTAGCGATCACCGAATGGTTAGAGGCACACTGAACCTAAAGGTTAAGTTGGAGAGGTCTAGTCTAATGAAGTCAACGCTCCGTCCCCCTCGTGCTCTGTTCCAAAGTCCCGAGACCTTTCAGCTCGAGTTACAAAACCGTTTTCAATGCCTAAAAGACTGCAATGAAGTGGACGATATGAATGACAAGCTTGTGGAAACTGTCCATGCGGTCGGAGCTAAGTTCTGCAAGACCCGCCACAGAAGAGCACAAAAACTCTCCGATCACACTCTTAAACTCATGGCTGTTAGACGGGAGATGAAGCTACATTCTTCAACAGATTTGACAGCATACAGGCAACTGAACAGACAGATCTCCAAATGCATGCAGCGGGACTTCGCAACTTCATTACAGCCTGTATTGAAGAAGCGATCGAGCGGAACCAAGGCTCCAAAGTCTTTGCCAGAAATCTGTCTGCCAGAAAGAACCAACTGTCGAAGCTGAAGACCGAGTACGGCAGCGTCGTTTCCGGGCCACCTGAGATTCTGAGTGAGATTGAGAGATTCTATGGGCAGCTGTACACGTCATCGTTGGAGCCATACGCAAGTGTGAGTAACGATCCAAGAGCGAGTCTTATCCGACACTATTACGATAATATCCTGGATGTCAGTCTGAGCGAGATTAGAATGGCTCTCCAGCACCTTAAAAACGCAGGGCCCCAGGTGAGGATGGAATTACAGCGGAGCTTTTGAAAGCGGGTGGAAAACCGGTACTTGAAGTCCTTTAGAAGCTTTTTAATTCCGTCCCCCATGGTGGCACTACTTCGGAGGCGTAGAGCAGAAGTGCGGTGGTCTTGTTCTTCAAGAAAGTCGACAACGCTCTCTTGAAGAACTACAGACCGATTTCCCTTCTAAGCCGCGTCTACGTGCTGTTTTCGAGAGTCTCAGACTTGACGACTTCCAGCCTCCCGAACAAGCCGGTTTCCGAAAAGGCTTTAGTACCATGGACCACATACACACTCTTCGGCAAATTGTACAGAAAACAGAGGAGTATAATCTGCCACTTTGCCTTGCGTATGTGGACTATGAGAAAGCCTTTATTCCGTCGAAATTTGGGCGGTGCTGCAGTCCCTTCAGCGATGCCAAGTTGACTGTCGGTACATCGAAGTGCTGAAGTGTATGTACAGTAGACCTACGATGGCTATCCGAGTACATAATCAGAGTACGAAACCTATCGAGCTGCAGAGGTGTAAGACAGGGTGACATTATATCCCTGAAACTCTTCACCGCTCCATTCGAAGACGTTTTCAAGGTACTGGACTGGAAAGGATGCGGTATTAACATCAATGGCGAGTACATCACTCACCTTCGATTTTTCGACGATACAGTCCTTATGGTAGAATTGCTGAAGGACCTAAGCACTATGCATGTGTATGTATGTCAATGACCTCAATAGTGTCTCCCAACGGATAGGTCTTAAGATGAACATGGGCAAAACAAAAATCATGTTTAACGTCCATGTCGGTAGTTGTTGGGAGCACTAAGCTCGAAGTTGTTGACGAGTATGTTTACCTGGAACAAATAGTCCGACTAGGTAAGTCCAACTTCGACCGAGAGGTCGATCGACGGATTCAACTCGGCTGGGCAGCGTTCGGGAAATTAAGACACATTTTCTCGTTAGACATACCTCAAAACCTGAAAACGAAATTGTACAACCAGTGCGTGTTGCCAGTGATAACTTACGGATCTGAGACGTGGTCCTTCACGGTTGGCCGTATGAGGAAGCTCAAGGTCGCTCAGCGAGGTATGGAGAGGGCTATGCTCGGGGTTTCTCTGTGTAATAAACTTAGAAATGAGGATATGCGCAGTAGAACCAGAGTAACCAACATAGCTCAACGGATTAGTAAGCTGAAATGGCAGTGGGCCGGCCATATAGCTCGAAGAACTGACAACCGATGGGGAAGAAAGGTTCTCGAGTGGCAGCCTCGTACCAGTAGGCGAGGTGTAGGGCGGCCCCCCACTAGATGGAGTGATGACCTGGTAAGACATGCAGGAAGTTGATGGATGTAGGTGGCTCAGGACCGTGCTTTGTGGCATTCCTTGGGGGACGCCTATGTTCAGCAGTCTGAAGGCTCGCGCAACCCCATTGGCCCGCGCATCTTTACGACCTGACCGCTTCATCTACATATACAACAAGAAGCGACTTTGGCTGCCATCAGACTCATGACTTTAAATCTTTGGAGTAAAAATAGTGTCCCTCATACAGGCATATTTGATAGAATTCACACAAAAATTCCTATCTTACAAGCCAAGTACGATAAGAGTCCTAAACAATTTGTATTCGATAAGAAGTACAAGATACAATTAAATGAAACCAGTCAGCCGAATAGATTAAGCCCAAAAGAGCTTAGGGTTTTCACCGATGGTTATAAAACAAATAAAGGTGTAGTATCTGGAACTTTCTCTGAAGACCTCAATATCCACATATGCACACCGCTGGGTACCTATAACACAGTCTTTCAGGCGGAATGTATGGGCATCTTTCAAGCGGCTATAGAAATAGAATAGATAGAATTGGAAGGTTAATGACTTCTCCAGCAGAATACTGAGCGACAGTAGGGCGGTACTACAAGCTCTGAGTTGCAATGTAGTTCCCTCGGGACTAATACATGAATGTCATCAACGATTAAATTAGGTGTGTAAAAACAACAATATGACTCTGCAATGGATAAAGGGACACAGTGGATCCAGAGGCAACGATGCAGCAGACGAACTGGCCAGAAGAGGATCGGCTCTGGCCACTATAAGGCCGGAACCAATCATACCGATCCTTTTTGGTAACGTTCGTTCACTGGTACGTAGACACTTCACTAATCAACACGCTTAGCTTTGGAAAAATCTAGTAGACTGCAGACAAGATAGGGAGGCCCTGCCTGAAATAAACAGTCGTTTAACCAAAGTTGTAATGAGACTGAAAAGGCCGCAGATCAGGATAGTAACAAGTGCTATCACAGGACACGGAATCTTTAACAAACATTTATTTACCATAGGTGTTACAGATTCCCTGTGCAGGACATCTATGGGGAAAGAAGAAACGGCGGCCCACGTGTTGCTGAAATGTACGGATGTCGCTATATATAGGGCTAAACAGCTCGGTACGCCGGGATCACTCCCCAAAGTTGCATGCAACATCAAAGGACTGTCGAACTTATTCAGGGAGATCTCATGGCACGAATAATTACATTATTCCTGCCCAGTTGAAGAAAACAGCCGGTCGTAAGCTAAACTATGGTTATAGCATGAATGTGTCGGCTCAGGAGACGCTTTCACAGAATACCAGTATAATAGAACAGTTGTTGTGTTTCGTATTGTGCAACTACATCCATTAAAACTCCGTTTAGTGGTACTGCAACGGAACCAAGTCCGGACATCGTTTCTCTTAGTAGTAATTCGGCAGCTGTTCCAGGTACATCTAATCATGTGCCTCGTACTAAAATCTAGGTGGTGGTGCCAAGCTGCATCTAAATTTTATAGTATAGATGTAGCACGAATGGGTCGGCTCGACCGGAAAGGACCACGCTCCCATAGAATACCAGCGCAAAATAGCAGCTTAATGCTGCTGTGTTTCGTATGGTGAGTGTAGAGAACCGGAGAGCCTTTACTGTAAAAGAGTCATTCCATCTTAGTCGTCAAGGCTGACTATAATATATAATATCCCATTTGCCATTTAGTGTCTGTAAAATTAACAATAATGATGATCGTGCGCCATAAAGGGTTAATATTTGTTTATTTGCACAATAAAAACCACTCGGGTGGCTCAGGACCGTGCTTTATGGCATTCCTTGGGGGAGGCCTAAGTTCAGCAGTAGATTTGTGAGGGGCTGTAATGATTATTACACAATAAAGAGTATTGTGTTGTATTGTCCTAATTCATGTCTTGATTTCTCGCCTGTTTCATCACATTTGCTCTTTCTGCCTGTATTTTTTGCAAGATACCCTCTGTACTTTACTGAACTCCCTTTGTTTTCTATTTATTTACACGTTACTATTCGCAAACTCAGTTTTAAATATACTATCGTTGCCTTCGTATATGCTAACCGTATTATTATTTCGCTCTGGTATACTTATCTTTTCATCGAAGAAGTAATTATCTTTATTGTACTTGAAAAAATCAAGTAATTCCGTATCCACTCTTAACTGGCCAGTGATTTCTGAACACAGTAAAAGTGGTAAGTTTATATGGTAATTTATCACTCTATACTTACAACTTATTCTGTTTTGACTCTTAAAATTATTTTTATAGTGTCGTTTACACAACATCCCTTATATCGCTAACGCCATTTTCGGGCGACTGATGACGGAACGAAAATCCTTTCTGTGCTTTTCTGCACATACTAATTTTTCTAAACGGTCAAAACACATATGGAATTTGTTAGGATCGTTTCTAGTTCAAATATCTCAAAAATAACTTTATAAAAAACATGATCCCCTTTTCGTTCTCTATGTATTACATAGAGAACGAAAAGGGGATCATGTTTTTTATAAAGTTATTTTTGAGATATTTGAACTAGAAACGATCCTAACAAATTCCATATGTGTTTTGACCGTTTAGAAAAATTAGTATGTGCAGAAAAGCACAGAAAGGATTTTCGTTCCGTCATCAGTCGCCCGAAAATGGCGTTAGCGATATAAGGGATGTTGTGTAAACGACACTATAAAAATAATTTTAAGAGTCAAAACAGAATAAGTTGTAAGTATAGAGTGATAAATTACCATATAAACTTACCACTTTTACTGTGTTCAGAAATCACTGGCCAGTTAAGAGTGGATACGGAATTACTTGATTTTTTCAAGTACAATAAAGATAATTACTTCTTCGATGAAAAGATAAGTATACCAGAGCGAAATAATAATACGGTTAGCATATACGAAGGCAACGATAGTATATTTAAAACTGAGTTTGCGAATAGTAACGTGTAAATAAATAGAAAACAAAGGGAGTTCAGTAAAGTACAGAGGGTATCTTGCAAAAAATACAGGCAGAAAGAGCAAATGTGATGAAACAGGCGAGAAATCAAGACATGAATTAGGACAATACAACACAATACTCTTTATTGTGTAATAATCATTACAGCCCCTCACAAATCTACTGCTGAACTTAGGCCTCCCCCAAGGAATGCCATAAAGCACGGTCCTGAGCCACCCGAGTGGTTTTTATTGTGCAAATAAACAAATATTAACCCTTTATGGCGCACGATCATCATTATTGTTAATTTTACAGACACTAAATGGCAAATGGGATATTATATATTATAGTCAGCCTTGACGACTAAGATGGAATGACTCTTTTACAGTAAAGGCTCTCCGGTTCTCTACACTCACCATACGAAACACAGCAGCATTAAGCTGCTATTTTGCGCTGGTATTCTATGGGAGCGTGGTCCTTTCCGGTCGAGCCGACCCATTCGTGCTACATCTATACTATAAAATTTAGATGCAGCTTGGCACCACCACCTAGATTTTAGTACGAGGCACATGATTAGATGTACCTGGAACAGCTGCCGAATTACTACTAAGAGAAACGATGTCCGGACTTGGTTCCGTTGCAGTACCACTAAACGGAGTTTTAATGGATGTAGTTGCACAATACGAAACACAACAACTGTTCTATTATACTGGTATTCTGTGAAAGCGTCTCCTGAGCCGACACATTCATGCTATAACCATAGTTTAGCTTACGACCGGCTGTTTTCTTCAACTGGGCAGGAATAATGTAATTATTCGTGCCATGAGATCTCCCTGAATAAGTTCGACAGTCCTTTGATGTTGCATGCAACTTTGGGGAGTGATCCCGGCGTACCGAGCTGTTTAGCCCTATATATAGCGACATCCGTACATTTCAGCAACACGTGGGCCGCCGTTTCTTCTTTCCCCATAGATGTCCTGCACAGGGAATCTGTAACACCTATGGTAAATAAATGTTTGTTAAAGATTCCGTGTCCTGTGATAGCACTTGTTACTATCCTGATCTGCGGCCTTTTCAGTCTCATTACAACTTTGGTTAAACGACTGTTTATTTCAGGCAGGGCCTCCCTATCTTGTCTGCAGTCTACTAGATTTTTCCAAAGCTAAGCGTGTTGATTAGTGAAGTGTCTACGTACCAGTGAACGAACGTTACCAAAAAGGATCGGTATGATTGGTTCCGGCCTTATAGTGGCCAGAGCCGATCCTCTTCTGGCCAGTTCGTCTGCTGCATCGTTGCCTCTGGATCCACTGTGTCCCTTTATCCATTGCAGAGTCATATTGTTGTTTTTACACACCTAATTTAATCGTTGATGACATTCATGTATTAGTCCCGAGGGAACTACATTGCAACTCAGAGCTTGTAGTACCGCCCTACTGTCGCTCAGTATTCTGCTGGAGAAGTCATTAACCTTCCAATTCTATCTATTCTATTTCTATAGCCGCTTGAAAGATGCCCATACATTCCGCCTGAAAGACTGTGTTATAGGTACCCAGCGGTGTGCATATGTGGATATTGAGGTCTTCAGAGAAAGTTCCAGATACTACACCTTTATTTGTTTTATAACCATCGGTGAAAACCCTAAGCTCTTTTGGGCTTAATCTATTCGGCTGACTGGTTTCATTTAATTGTATCTTGTACTTCTTATCGAATACAAATTGTTTAGGACTCTTATCGTACTTGGCTTGTAAGATAGGAATTTTTGTGTGAATTCTATCAAATATGCCTGTATGAGGGACACTATTTTTACTCCAAAGATTTAAAGTCATGAGTCTGATGGCAGCCAAAGTCGCTTCTTGTTGTATATGTAGATGAAGCGGTCAGGTCGTAAAGATGCGCGGGCCAATGGGGTTGCGCGAGCCTTCAGACTGCTGAACATAGGCGTCCCCCAAGGAATGCCACAAAGCACGGTCCTGAGCCACCTACATCCATCAACTTCCTGCATGTCTTACCAGGTCATCACTCCATCTAGTGGGGGGCCGCCCTACACCTCGCCTACTGGTACGAGGCTGCCACTCGAGAACCTTTCTTCCCCATCGGTTGTCAGTTCTTCGAGCTATATGGCCGGCCCACTGCCATTTCAGCTTACTAATCCGTTGAGCTATGTTGGTTACTCTGGTTCTACTGCGCATATCCTCATTTCTAAGTTTATTACACAGAGAAACCCCGAGCATAGCCCTCTCCATACCTCGCTGAGCGACCTTGAGCTTCCTCATACGGCCAACCGTGAAGGACCACGTCTCAGATCCGTAAGTTATCACTGGCAACACGCACTGGTTGTACAATTTCGTTTTCAGGTTTTGAGGTATGTCTAACGAGAAAATGTGTCTTAATTTCCCGAACGCTGCCCAGCCGAGTTGAATCCGTCGATCGACCTCTCGGTCGAAGTTGGACTTACCTAGTCGGACTATTTGTTCCAGGTAAACATACTCGTCAACAACTTCGAGCTTAGTGCTCCCAACAACTACCGACATGGACGTTAAACATGATTTTTGTTTTGCCCATGTTCATCTTAAGACCTATCCGTTGGGAGACACTATTGAGGTCATTGACATACATACACATGCATAGTGCTTAGGTCCTTCAGCAATTCTACCATAAGGACTGTATCGTCGAAAAATCGAAGGTGAGTGATGTACTCGCCATTGATGTTAATACCGCATCCTTTCCAGTCCAGTACCTTGAAAACGTCTTCGAATGGAGCGGTGAAGAGTTTCAGGGATATAATGTCACCCTGTCTTACACCTCTGCAGCTCGATAGGTTTCGTACTCTGATTATGTACTCGGATAGCCATCGTAGGTCTACTGTACATACACTTCAGCACTTCGATGTACCGACAGTCAACTTGGCATCGCTGAAGGGACTGCAGCACCGCCCAAATTTCGACGGAATAAAGGCTTTCTCATAGTCCACATACGCAAGGCAAAGTGGCAGATTATACTCCTCTGTTTTCTGTACAATTTGCCGAAGAGTGTGTATGTGGTCCATGGTACTAAAGCCTTTTCGGAAACCGGCTTGTTCGGGAGGCTGGAAGTCGTCAAGTCTGAGACTCTCGAAAACAGCACGTAGACGCGGCTTAGAAGGGAAATCGGTCTGTAGTTCTTCAAGAGAGCGTTGTCGACTTTCTTGAAGAACAAGACCACCGCACTTCTGCTCTACGCCTCCGAAGTAGTGCCACCATGGGGGACGGAATTAAAAAGCTTCTAAAGGACTTCAAGTACCGGTTTTCCACCCGCTTTCAAAAGCTCCGCTGTAATTCCATCCTCACCTGGGGCCCTGCGTTTTTAAGGTGCTGGAGAGCCATTCTAATCTCGCTCAGACTGACATCCAGGATATTATCGTAATAGTGTCGGATAAGACTCGCTCTTGGATCGTTAATATTTGTTTATTTGCACAATAAAAACCACTCGGGTGGCTCAGGACCGTGCTTTATGGCATTCCTTGGGGGAGGCCTAAGTTCAGCAGTAGATTTGTGAGGGGCTGTAATGATTATTACACAATAAAGAGTATTGTGTTGTATTGTCCTAATTCATGTCTTGATTTCTCGCCTGTTTCATCACATTTGCTCTTTCTGCCTGTATTTTTTGCAAGATACCCTCTGTACTTTACTGAACTCCCTTTGTTTTCTATTTATTTACACGTTACTATTCGCAAACTCAGTTTTAAATATACTATCGTTGCCTTCGTATATGCTAACCGTATTATTATTTCGCTCTGGTATACTTATCTTTTCATCGAAGAAGTAATTATCTTTATTGTACTTGAAAAAATCAAGTAATTCCGTATCCACTCTTAACTGGCCAGTGATTTCTGAACACAGTAAAAGTGGTAAGTTTATATGGTAATTTATCACTCTATACTTACAACTTATTCTGTTTTGACTCTTAAAATTATTTTTATAGTGTCGTTTACACAACATCCCTTATATCGCTAACGCCATTTTCGGGCGACTGATGACGGAACGAAAATCCTTTCTGTGCTTTTCTGCACATACTAATTTTTCTAAACGGTCAAAACACATATGGAATTTGTTAGGATCGTTTCTAGTTCAAATATCTCAAAAATAACTTTATAAAAAACATGATCCCCTTTTCGTTCTCTATGTATTAACATAGAGAACGAAAAGGGGATCATGTTTTTTTTTATAGGATAAGGGTGACAAACGAGCACACAGTCCACCTGATGGTAAGTGGTTGCTGCGGCCCATAGACATCTACATCTATCCTCTATTACAAATCAAAATGTAGATGCGTTGTCACCCGTGAGGATTAAGATAGAATGCCTCATTTCCAGCAAAAAGGGCCTCCGGCCACCTGCACTCACCAGGCGAAACGCAGAGGTAAACCTCTACTTCACGCTGGTTTTCTGTGAGGTCGTGGTACCACCTCGGTTCGAGCCGGCCCATCCGTGCGATAGCTAAAGCTGCCGCGTGGCTCTACCACTGTTAAAAAAACACATGTTTAGCACAAAAAACAAAAAAAAATGAAAAAATACTCATATGGAATTTGGCAGTCGCAGCAATGATAAGCTATCTCTTTTATTCGTACCTCCGTAGCTCCGTGTATATACAAAGACACATGATCACTATTTTGCTATATTCTATATATTATCATAGACGTTAATGTAATGTTAATGACTTAATATGTGATTTGGAACCAGTTCCAAGCAATTTAAATTAGAAAATGAGACAATAGAGGTAATCTCTAGCAGTTATAATAATTTAAATAATTTAGAATGTAGCTTACAAATCCTTAATTGTATGACTCCACAGAGTGATAATAAAAATTGTTTACACCTGGTGCATCAAAATATCCAAGGCATGATCTAGCAAAGAGCTAGAAATTGAATTGTTCTTAAATAGCAACAATATTCATAATTTATGTATTACTAAACATTGGTTAAAAGCTTATAACTTAATGTTTAACTTCAGTAATCATCTTACAATCACTTCTTTCAATAGAGAAACAGATACTAGAATTATTTTGTCTGTGCAGTTTGGGTCATAAATCATCGCAGTATTTCGCTCTCTCTCCCACTCACGAGCCTTAGGGGCGAGCATAGTGACGCGTATTATTGTTGTCGATAAGCGTTATCGATAGTGTATTTAGTTTTGTCATTATGTGGGTTGGTGATAAAAATGAAAAAAAAAATAGATAAAACAAAGTAATTATTAAAATAAGAGTAATAATGATTTAAATAAATTATTAATTGAGTATCTATGTAGTAAAAAGCTATAAGTACAAATGTTTGAAATGTAACAAATTATACTAAATATAAATATAAAGATAATAACTTATATCTAAAATTAAATCAAAAACTATTTACATTAAAATTCTACATCAGAATCACTAGAGTCATCGTCATCCACATGAATTACGATATCTTCTGCCAGATGAGATTTCTTTAAGTCTTCCTCTTGGAGTTTTTCTGCATGCTTCACACAATCTTCCCCCTGTTATCGATAATGACGTTGCGTCCGCGCAACTTGCTCGCCCTAGCCGGGCTGAGGTCGAGCTATGATTTATGACCCCAACTAAACGGAGAAAATAATTTTACTATAGTTATTATTAGCTAGTAAATTATTATAATGTAAAGAACGTAAAGATATTGTAAGCCTCTCTATTGAACGAACTGTAGAAATGGCTTGTATTGAGTTTGAGCACCTCATTGTTATGAGCTTCTACAGAACCCCATGTTCTTTATACGATATTTGTGAAAAAATTATGGAGGAAGTTCTTGTTAAGCTTAATAAACAGAATAAATCTGTTGTAATATATGGAGACTTTCATATCAATCTCCTAGAAGATTCCTCCACCAACATTAAATTTAGATCATTGTTTAAATTATATAGTTTTTTTAATTTATTCTTAGAGCCAGCGCGTATTGCTCCATCTAGTGCAACATGTATAAATAACATTTTTACAATTGTTAAGCAGTTGCATAAATGTATAATTCAGAGAGTAAGTTCTGATCACTGTGGACAGTTAGTTTCGTTACCTTATATTCACAAAAAGCAATTAGATGAGAAAGTTGTGTTTATTCCAGTAAATACACATCGCTTGGAGAAGTTTAGAAATAACACAATGAAAAAACTTCTATTACTTTCATACCAAAATGATCCTAATTTTTTGTATGGAACATTGTTTAAGCTTATTTGCAATGAATTTAATAATACTCTTACTTCTAAAACATTCTCATTGAACAGTTGGAAGGCATTCAATGATTGGGCGGCAGTAGGAGTCCATAAGAACAGACAAAGGTTATATGATCTTTACCATGAAAGGTCATAATATAATCCTACCGTCGAATTCAGGGAATATTTAAAAAAAATATTCAAAAATATTTGAAAGAGGCCTCCACAACCAAGTCTCTGCATTTGAGCAACAAAATTAAGACGGCTTCTAATAAAATTAAAATAATATAGAGTATAATTAATAACAAAACTGGTAAGATCAACTCTCACAATTCAAACTACCAGTTAAGTTTTAACAACAAATTAACTGAATCAGACCAGGACGTTGCAATAGTTTTAGAGAAATATCTTACTGATATTCCGATCTTAACCACTAAGTCACTGAATTCTTCTCCTGCCGTAAATAATAATAATAAAAAGCAAAATATAAAGGCGTGTAAAAAGAATTTTACATTTCATAAAGTATCTTCAAAAGATATTGTAAAATATTTTAAAACTATTGATATTAAGAAAACTGCAGATCTGTGGGGGATTTCCGTTAAAATTTTTGCGTTTATAATAGATACAATTACGCCTCAGCTAGATATTATTATTAATACTAGTATCAGTTCTGGTGTGTTTCCTGATTTAATGAAGCATAGTAAAGTAATACATTTATTTGTATCTAATAGTACATTAGATCCTGCCAATTTTAGACCTATTTCTGTACTACCAGCACTCAGTAAGATTGAAAAAATTATTCTTGATCAAATCTTAAATTTTTTTAATATAAATAATTTACTTCATAAAAATCAATTTGGTTTCACAAGGGGTCACTCGACAACTTATGCCGGTGTTAAGGTGATTAAATATATCTTTAATACATGTGAGAATTCACAGGATGCTTTGAGTATATTCTTTGACCTATCTAAAGCCTTCGATTGTGTTCACCATGAAACATTAATCAAGAAACTTCAACACTACTAGAAAAAAATCCGAGTGTGGGGGTAACGTTTCTTAAAAAAAAACTACGGTATAAGAAGTATTCTTAAATTAATTATTTTATATTTAAGTAACAGAATGCAAAAAGTTGTCGTTAACAATATGAGTTCTTCCGGGCTGATGGTACAAATGGGCGTACCTCAAGGCACTTCTCGGCCCCTTTCCATTTCTTGTATACATTAATGACTTAACTTACATAGTAGGGGATAACCATTGATTGGATATTTACTGATGACACTTCTTTAATTTACAAATTAAAACTACAATTACTAAAATATGACTAAGTAAACGAAGTGCTATATCTAATTTAATAAATTGGAGCAATGTTAACTGCTCAAAGTTCAAAAACTTTATTAAACTAAGTTTGTATTAAAAGAGTTATTATAATATTAAGGAATTTATGGATGATAATAATCCCTGGAAATGAGGTGATCGCTACCAAGTCATTTATAATTTGTTTTGTGTTGTTAATTGTGTAACATACATGATTGTAAGCTGTTATTTAAAAAAAACGTCGCGCTGGGTTTCGTGCTGGTTCTTCCCAGGACAGAAGTTTTTTTTCGAACCAGTGGTAATTAAACAAAAGAGTGACTTTCAATAAGTATTATTTAATAAAAGGAGAAGGAGACATCTCTATACATTTTTGGACCCAGATGTTAACAAGATGAAAGTCAGACCATTTGAAAGCTTATATACAACGTGTCCCAAAATTCAACGATAAGCCAACACCGGAGGATAGACCTGCCCCGGACTAATCGGGGAAAGAAAGAAAAAAATATATATCCCAATTATATTTTAAGTTATATAAAAAAAATGAAATTCTTCAGAAATTGAGACCGTTTATGATATTTTTCACTACCATGACCACAATTTTTGAAATATTTTTTCTTTTTTTTTTATAGGCAACCTGAATAGTACTCCTATCTACCACAATTCTTAAAAACTCCAGAATAACTCTTGTTTTATCACGAAAATTAATGAAACTTATTTTATTCCCTAAATTTTTTGAAGACTTTTACTTTTAACCAAATTTAACTTATCGTGGTGTAAAAAAAAAGTATGAACACTAGTATGGCAAGTTTTTTTAAAAATTGACGCAACTAACCAACATTCCAAAATGGTATAATAAGGAAAACAAGTTATAAAAAAATATGGGCCTATTATTTCTTAACAGGGGCCAAATGACGGTCGGGTGTAATAAAAGTATTAGTTCTAGAAAAATGTTTAATATTTCAAAACAAATGGTACAAACAGTTTCACGTGTAATTTATTAAGTTATTAACATTATAGCAAATGTTCGAACTGTTTGCCACCAGCATTAATACATGCACGACATCGCCTTAAAAATGATCGTTTTATTTGTCTTGCATATCTTCTGCTATTAATGTAATCAGCAGCCTGAGTGATATTTCGACGAAGCTCGTCCAATGTCACAATGGGTTTTGAGTAGACCCTGTTTTTAAGACAACCCCAATAGAAGAAGTCCAGGGGGTTCAAATCGGGTGAACGGGGTGGCCATAAGATAGGATCAAGTCGCCCGATCCAACGCCCTGGATAGGTACTCTTGATTTAAATATTCTCGCACAGGATGGGCATAATGTGCTGGGCAACCATCATTTTGGAACCACATGTTTTGAAGATCACTTAAGGGCACGTCGTTTAACAATTCTTGCAAGTCATTTTGTAAAAAGTTTAAATAACTATTGCCATCTAAATTTCCTTGTAACTCAAAGGGCCCAATTACTTTTCCATTTAATATGCCGGTCCATAGGTTAACCTTGAATTGATATTGGGATTTGTCTTGTCTCATCAAGTGTGGATTTTCATTACTCCAACTATGTAGGTTGTGAAGATTTAAATACCCATCTTTCTTGCACGTTTGTCTAGGAAGTGGGGATCTTCACTGTGCCTTTGCAGCATTACACGGCAAAATGTGACCCGTAGCGGATAGTCCTGCGGTAATAACGTCTGCACACGCCTGTAGTGATATGGGTGAAGCTTGTGACGTTTTAATATTCGATGTGCAGAACTTTTCGGGATTCCTGTAGCTTCTTCTATGGCACGTACCGAAGTAGTCGAGTAATTTTCTATCTCATTGAGAACTTCTTCATCACGATCCAATCTAGGTCTTCCAGGGCTTCTCCTATTGGATGGCATACGACCCTCCGAAAACGCTTGATGCACATTAATAAACACTCGATAATCAGGATATTTTTGAGCATTTGGGTATCTTTCTCGATACAGTCTGCTAGCAGCGTTAGCATTACATCGGCATTCTCCATAGATTAAATGCATATTAGCGTATTCCTGTGGTGTGTACGGTTGCGGCATGTTAAACGCCAAACAGTCCAAAATGCGCCAGAACTCTAAATCACAAAACACACAGTCGTAGTCCAAGATAATGCCAGGTCAGTTCAGTTTGCAGATCACTTCCAGTCCAAATAATGCCAGGTCAGTTAAGTTTGCAGGTCGATTCCAGTCCAAAAAGCCAAGCCAAAAGTCGATAGTATGTACGAGGGCCACGTAAGTTGAATTGGGGACGGTGCGCAGTAAACAAAGGAGCAGAGCGTACTGAACCGACTTGCTGAGAATAATAACAGCTTCTCTACCTGCCCTGTTGTTGTCTCTTTTTAACGTAAATATCTCTATCTATTTATCTCTCTCTAACATCTAAGGTATTAATGCCCCATTCGAATTCCTAGAAATTGTAACAGGAACCCATTTTGGGCATGTAGTAAAAGTGATTACTGACAATTACAATTTAAGGAATTTGGCCCCTGTTTAGAAATAATAGGCCCATATTTTTTTATAACTTGTTTTCCTAGAGTATTATACCATTTTGGAATGTTGGTTAGTTGCGTCAATTTTTAAAAAAACTTGCCATATTAATGTACATACTTTTTTTTTACACCACGATAAGTTAAATTTGGTTAAAAGTAAAAGTCTTCAAAATATTTAGGGAATAAAATAAGTTTCATTAATTTTCGTGATAAAACAAGAGTTATTCTGGAGTTTTTAAGAATTGTGGTAGATAACAGTACTATTCAGCTTGCCTATAAAAAAAAGAAAAAATATTTAAAAAATTGTGGTAGTGAAAAATATCATAAATGGTCTCAATTTCTGAAGAATTTCATTTTTTTTATATACCTTAAAATTTAATTGGGATACATTTTTTTCCCCGATTAGTCCGGGGCAGGTCTATCCTCCGGTGTTGGCTTATCGTTGAATTTTGGGATACGTTGTATAAACAATTCATACCTGAAAATCTGGCTAGATTTGTCAATCTAGGAGCTGAGTTATTGAAGAATAAAAAAAAGTGATTTTATGTATTACCTACACTGTAACAGGCGATTTTTCACTGTAATAAAACTGTAACAGGTTATTTTTCACTATAATTACTTAAAGATATAAAAGCCGGATCAGTATAAAATGACCAAAGAAAAGTTGTGGTTATCTAGGAAACAAAATAGTGAAACGATTAACGAAAATTAAAACAACAACAACTAATTGAAATGAATATTGGAAATATGCATTTGAGATCGATTACTTGAATTATTGTTGTTACTGTTATTTGTTGGCATGTCGATACTTTGTATTTTTTCATATTATTTTGTAGATATGTTTTTTTATCTGCCTAGTTAACACAGATAAATAATTAAAAATATATATTAAAAGCTGGATTTAATCGAGAATCGATTATATTGCACTCGTTTCAAATCAAATCGAAAATTGGTCTTTTTCTTTTTTCTTTTAAGTGAATAGTTTTGAAGTTTGAACTGTCAAAACAAACTAATAGAAATTACTAGTGGTAGGTAGTGTACAAAAAAGAGAATTTCATTAGTGTATGCTTTATGGTAATCGATTTATTTCCATAAAATGTTTATTTCTTTTTTCCTTATGCGAATAATAATATACTTTATTTCCAAATAAATATATCATATCAATATATCAGCTTTATCATTTATTTTTTTTGGATCCGAATAAATATAAAACCGATTGCATCAATACAATCGATTTTCTAACTTATTTATTTATTTTATTGTGTTTTGAAATCTAGATTGTAAAATGAGCTAGTTTTTTGTATTTAACTTTAGAAAAATATAGCCAATTTTTTAAAGTTTAAACCAAGTAGTTAACTTCAGGCCCAAATATCCCATTCTCCTTTAAAAAAAATGTATAAATTGAATAAAAAAGTTTGTTTCTGTTTTAGAAACCTATTTTCTTTGCATATGTTCTTTGTTTACTCTAAATTACTATTTTCTATGCTTGATGATACTTTCTTTCATTGACATTGACAAAAGTTTTGGTGGGAACTTGAACGGTGGAGGATTGCTGCTCTTATATTACTGTTTAAATAATGGTTTGAAGTGGATTTTGATATGTAAAAGTGGTACGATTTTGTGTATTAAGTGTCTGCACATGTGAACTATAATTAGTGAAAACGGTGAAATGGTTTCAGCTGTCTGCTGACTCAAGTTGCCCTCAAAATCTCCCAAGGGCTGCACAATGTGACTAAACGTAGTGATTATATTGTCTTTAATGTGACGCATCAACATATTGTGAAACAGAGTACTATGAAGCATAAAATTATACATTGTAACTTCAGGCTCAGAAGGGGTAGAACCCAGAGCCGTAAAGCCAGTTATTAAAATATTACATTGACAATTGAATTGACATTTCTTTCTGTCAAATTACTTCCGCAACCGCCACATGTCACATTTTAGATTTTGGTGATTTTTCTGTATTTAGTCCTATAAATAACTTAAAAAATGGTAAGTGCATATACCTTTAGTCGTTTTATGCTAGAATTGAATGTATCATATCCACAATGTTTCAAAAAAAGACAAAGCCAATAAGAAATGAATATGCCTACAATGCACCTTATTCTTGAATTTTCAGAAACCGCTTATGCTACAAGGACATGAACGTGCAATCACACAGATTAAGTATAACCGCGAAGGGGACTTACTATTTTCTGCTGCAAAGGATGCTAAGCCCAACGTCTGGTGGTCTTTAAATGGTGAACGTTTGGGTACATTCAATGGTCATGGTGGTGTCGTGTGGTGTCTTGATGTAGACTGGCAAACCATCAATCTTATTACTGGCGGTGGTGACAGTTCTTGCAGGTATATTTACATGTTGTTATATCAAAATTGTTACACACTTCATTAGTTGATAAATGATAATATTTTTATTCATCCAATTTGATTGTATCTTACAATTAAACTGGTGTTGATTGCAGTATATACAATTTGCTGTTCCGAGTTGTATATCAATAGTAAATATAGGTGTAGTAAATAGTGAACATTATTTTCTTTATTATGATTTAAAGAAAATCAGTGATAAACCAACATTAGTAATACTTAGTTAAAAGAAGTGAAAAATTGTTATTAATGAAGTATTGCAGGTGTGTTTTTGATTTCATAACATTATAATAAATATTTACATTTTCCATCCATTTTCACCTAAAATCAGCAAAACAAACAAGCTGATACCAATAAGGAAAGAGTTGTCGGTATTTAAGATAAAATAGCCTAAAGACAGACAAATTTCCAAATTATTATGACCTAACTATATTACCACAGCCATAATATATTAAATAAAAACAATTCTCATGACTAGTGGTAATAGTTAGTGATGCAACAAATACTACTTTTATGAATATGAATATCAAACCTACTATTCTGTGAATACGAATATCTCGCCATGGTAATAAAAAACTAATTGATTGAATGATTTTCTATTGTTGTAATAATTAAAATTTACAATAATAATAATAATAATAACCTTTATTTCAGACAGTATTTCATTTACAGTATCTATCCGGATTATTCTATATCTAACACTGGATTATATATTATATATTTTTACACTCTTAATGCTTAACTATTGTACATCGACAACCCTGTCTGTATGCCACTTATTGACAATGGCCTCCTCCAACCTTTTCCATTCCTCTCTATCTTTAGCAGTTCTCGTCCATATGCCTCCTGCTATGGCTTTAATGTCATCCTCCCATCTTCTACATGGTCCACCCCTTTTCCTTTTCATATGATCTGTAAATCAATTCATTATCGATTTGGACCATTTCTCCTTTCCTCTAATTATATGGCCTGAACATTTCCATTTTAACTTTTTTATTATTATTGTGACATCTTTTGTTTTTGTTTGTTTCTTTATGGTTTTGATTCTTATTCTATCGGATAATCTTTTTCCCATCATACTCCTTTCCATAGAGTTTTGGCAAGTTTCTAACTTTTTAATGTGTGATTTAGTGAGTGCCCAGGTTTGGCAGCCATAAGTGAGTATAGGTAGTATACTGGTACCAAAGAGTTTCCGTTTGATGGTTATGTTAGTATCATTATTTTTCATTATTTCTTTTAGGCTCCAAAATTGTTTTCAAACATTTCCAATGCGTCTGTCAATTTCTTTTGAGGTTAGATTTACAGGAGAGATTATCTGGCCCAAATAGATGTATTCATTATCATATTCAATCGGGTTATTATTGATTAGAATTTTATTCTTCCTTGCCATTGGTCATAGCCTTGGTCTTTAATGTGTTCATGACCAATCCTACATTGTCACTTTCTCTAACCCAGGTCATTCAGCATCGCCTGCAGTCCGCCACTCGATGACGAGAGGATTATCAAATCATCGGCAAATCCCAAATGTGACAGGTTTTCACCGTTAATGGACAGTCCACATTTCTCCCAGTATAATTGACGAAAGACTTCTTCCAAAACGGCTGTGAAGAGTTTCGGCGATAGCGGATCACCCTGACGTACGCCTCTTCCTATTATAATATCTTTACCTTCATTCTCTAGTTTTATTTTAGCCTTGCTGTTATTGTAGATATTTTTTAGTATTCTGATGTATTTATTTTCAATACCTTGGTTTTGAGTGCTTGCCAAATTTTTTCATGTTCTATTGTATCGAAAGCTTACTGTAATCCACAAAGCAGCAGTAAAATGTTATGTTGTATTCATTGGCTTTTTTGAATAGTTGCTTGATGACATGAATGTGGTCTAAAGTTGAATATACGCTCCTGAAACCCGCCTGCTCTCTTGGTTAATTTTCATCCAACGTGCTAGTTATTCTATAGAGTATAACTTTTGTGAATATTTTATATATATTCGACAATAGACTTATAAGTCTATAATTATTAATGTTATTTTTATCTCCTTTTTTGTGTAGAAGTACTATTGATGACGTTGTCCATTGGTAAGGTATTATCTCGCTTTGTAAGACTTCATTGAAAAAATGTTTGAGAATTGGTATCAGGTGGTTTTTATTTAGGATGAGGAACTCGTTACTTATGCCATCTAATCCTGGAGCTTTATCTGCTTTTTGAGTTCTCACAGCTTTTTCTATTTCTTCGTGTATTATTTCCGGTACTTCACTTCCTCCTGTTAGGATTGCTGTCTGTGCAGTATGTTTCCTTGAATACAATTCTTCAAAAAATTGAGTGGCTATTGATATAATTTCAGGGCGTCGCTTCTCACATTTATGATTTTTATTTATTAAATTTGGTATCCAATCTCGTTTTTCCAATAGTAGTTTAGCTGCTTTTTTAGTGCCTCCGGTTCTTTGTATGCATTTTTCCAGTTGTTCCAATCTATATCTCTGACGGTCTTTTCTCATGTGTGTTTTTATTTTATTACTTAAGTTAGCTATGTCTTTTCTTATAGTTTTTGTCTTTTCAGGGTTAGATATAAGGTCTGCTCTACTTCTTATCAGTTCTTTAGTTTTGTTTGTTATCCATTTTGTCCTGTTGTTTCTACTTTCCATTTTGCCTTTTTTAGTAGTATAGAGGAGTTCTTCGAATTTATTATATGTCTAAATCCTTTGTTTTTTCTATGAATTGTTCTAGCTTTCCTTTTAGTGAATTGGTACTTTCTAGTGTTAAGCTGTTGGTTTGTTTTACTTTAAAGGGTCTATCTTTATTGAGTGTGTTTATTTGTAACTTAGCTCTTAGCATCCTGTGGTTGCTGTTGAAATTAATATTGTTTAAAACTCTACAGTCCTGAAAGTCTTTACTTTTGTCTGTTAGTATGTGATCTATCTCGTTTTTGTGGTGACCATCTGGAGATCTCCATGTCCATCTGGTGTTCTCCCGTTTTGTGTATAGAGTGTTTAGTACTTTTAAGTTGTTTTCATATGCCAGTTGGACAAGTTTCTCCCCATTTCTTGTTCTTTTGCCTGAACAATACGGACCCAACATCATTTGTTGTCCGTCTCCTCTTGCCCCTGTTCTTGCATTAAAATCTCTCATCACTACTAAATTGTTGTGCGAGTGTTTGATTATCGTGTCTTGTAACATGGAGTAGAAGGTGTCGATTTCTGTTCTACTTGATTGTTCAGTTGGAGAGTAAACTTACACAATCGACCACCGATCGTTTTTCGGAGGTAGTTTTATATTAAGTACAACAATACGCTCTGAGACGCCAATGAACTCGTCAGTAAATGGTTTTAATTCATTTTTTATTAAGAATCCTGTTCCATATAAGCCTGGTGTTTCTCCTTTATAATAAAATATAAAATGCCCATGGTCTTCTATACTCTCCCCTAGTCGTCGGACTTCACTCAAACCCAGTATTGACCACTATACATTTTCTAGAGCTAGTTTTAGTTCCGTTAGACTCTCATTGGTTCTTAAATACAATATATTGTATGTCACAATGTGTATTTTATTTGCCATTTGGCGATGTTTTTTAGGAAGAATGTGTAATTGGATATTAGTTGGAGGGTAATAGTCTTCTTCCCCCACGGTGACTGGCCGGATTGGTGTGCCTTTAGAAAAAGTTTGTTTTATTGATGTTGTGTTGTCTCGGTTCCGGGTGTCGATGTCATTTACAGGTTTTTTGGTATTTCTGACATCGAAGCTGATCTTCCTCTTTCCACATATTTGAGCATGTTAGGTCTTATAGTGTCTTTTCCTACAGTTTTGGGCGCTGAGTTGATTTGTGTCTTGAAAACAGTAGTGGTAGCTTTCTTTTGATTTGAATTGTTTGGCGAGCCTGACTCTTCTCTTTTTCTCTTTTCTGGGTAGTTATCTCTGTTTTTCTTTACTACTAATTTATTGTATCTTATGAATGCTACATCTCCTTTTTTCTTTTCTTTTTCAACCTGTAACTATAGTTGCTTGCGTTTTTCTAGCACTTCTTTAGAATAATCTTCCTTAATGTATATTCCTTGCGGAAGTTTGTACTTATTTCCCAATTTCAAATGCTTTTTCCATATCGTAGTAATAGTGACTACGACCGGGAGGTTTTCGTTGTCAACCTGTTTCCCAATTCTGTATATTTTACTGATTTCGTTACTATCGAAGTGTATTTCCAAGTCCATTATGACGTCCTTGATGTAATCCATAAGCTCACATTCGGTTTTTCTTATTTCTTCTATTCCAAAAAATACTAAATTGTTTTTCCTTTTTTCATCTTTCAAAAACTTTACTTCCATTTCTAATTTGTTTTGAGGGTACTATTTTCTTCCATAATAAATTTCATCTTTTCATCAAGCGCCTCCATTACATTTTTCGTCACTGAAGTTGTTATAAGAAGAGCTTGATTATTGAGTTTCTTATCTAGTATTGATATTAGCTTTTCCATATATTTTTCCTCCATTTTTAGGGAAATTTCACTGTTATGGAAACACTGTATTTTAGTTGGCAGCCCAAGATTCTGTTTGCAACACTAGGTTCCGTTAAGTAACACTGAATGCTGGTAGGCAACACTTTTGTTAATGTCACTTCTTGAAAGTTGTTTATGGTGTGTTGTTCACTTCCCTTCAATGATTTTGCAATTTTAGGTTATGTTTCAATAATGTTTGTTGTACAATTTTTCACCTTAATGTTGGTTTCCACTGTTTTTTGTTCTTGATATTCCTCGTTTGTGTTTTGTTCAGCAGTCTTGGTTAAAATACGGTTGATTACACTTGTTTTTACACAAAACTCGAGTAAATATTCGCGGAGAACGTTGACGTACGTCTAATCAGTTCGATGACCGGAACCGGAAGTTAGTGATGCAACGAATACTACTTTTATGAATACGAATATCAAACCTACTATTCGGCGAATACGAATACGAATATCTCGCCATGGTAATAAAAAACTAATTTATTTGATGATTTTCTATTGTTCTAATAATTTAAATTTACAATAGGCATATGTTTATTTAAAAAACATAACATTTGTAGATTTTCTGGTTTTAGGTAATTTTTTTTCAGTTTGGATGTTCCTAGCCATTGAAAAAAGTCTTTCCAAGGCGACTGTACATAGTTTCAGTGAAAAATATTTTTGGGAGTCCCCTGTCGTTGAGGCTACGGGCCACAACACACGTATTTTTTACGCGCCGACGATGCGCGTTATCCAAGACCGCCAGTAATAAGAGTTGCGTACAAAAATATTAGTTTTTAAATATTCGTGATCAGTATTCGCCGAATACGAATATTCGGTATATGTCTACTATCCGGCAAATACGAATATTCGTATTCGTATTCGTTGCATCACTAGTAATAGTATATTTTAGCTGAGTCATCTGATGTTTATTGTGTGGCAACTATTATAAAACTGGAAAATTTCGTGGTAACCAGTAGATTGTGGAATAATTCTATTTGAAAATTGCCATATCTAAAAATAATAATCTGTCTTTGGTACAACATTTAATATCCTAATTGGCTAATATTCTTGCAATTGCCAACTGTCTCTTTTTAATAGAAGTGTGTAATAAACAGTATGTGAGTAATGCATGTTTAATCTCTACAGATACCCATATCATAGTTAATTATAATTTGAATGCATAAAATGCCTGTCAGCCAGAGAGAGGGGTTGGCAGAGACTATAGACTTCTATTTGACACAATCTTGACACACCTCTCTCGCTTCCTTTTTAGATCCATGTAGCTACGCATACATGCCCATCGGTTAAAGGTACTCTTAATCTAGCCTAACTTCTATATTTCGTGAATTTGGTTGATAAAATTTGGTCTGTGGCATCCCTTACCAACTCTTCCATTTACTTCTGCAACTAAATTTGCTTTGTCACTCTTTTCTCGTTCATTCTTTCTACATGCCCTAACCACCGAAGTATTCCTTTCTCCTTTCACCAAATCATTCTTAATCCTGGTCACAACATAATTTTGTAAACCACACTTTGCTCTTATCACATTTTCTCACCCTGTCATTCAGATTCAGCCCTAACATACTCCTTAATGACCGCATTTCTACAGAATTTATTTTACTCTCATGCTTCTTCTGCCACACCCAACTTTCAATACCATACATTAGGGTAGTAGGGACTAATACAGCATTGTATATTGCCATGTGTGCTTGTTTTGACACACTGACTTCCCACAATAAAGTGAAGAGCCCCATTTAATCTATTTCCTGCGTTCACTTGTAGTTCTATATCCTTATCATATCCACCATCCCTAAAAACACATCCCAAATACAAAAACTCATCGACTTGCTCAACCAGCTCCCCTTCTATTCTTAATTCACATATTGTTTTACTTTCTTTTACTTTAAAAACCATCATCATTACAGCCTTTCATAAGTCCACTGCTGAACATAGGCCTCCCCCAGGGAATGCCACAAAGCACGGTCCTGTGCCACATGCATCCATCGACTTCCTGCATGTCTTACCAGGTCGTCACTCCATCTCGTGGGGGGTCGCCCTACACCTCGCCTACCGGTACGAGGCTGCCACTCAAGAACCTTTCTTCCCCGTTGGTTGTCGGTTCTTCGAGCTATATGGCCGGCCCACTGCCACTTCAGCTTACTAATCCGTTGGGCTATGTCGGTTACTCTGGTTCTACTGCGGATATCCTCCTTCCTAAGTTTATCACGCAGAGAAACTCCGAGCATAGCCCTCTCCATAGCTCGCTGAGCGACCTTGAGCTTCCTCATACGGCCAGCAGTGAAGGACCACGTCTCAGATCCGTAAGTCATCACTGGCAACACGCACTGGTTGTACAATTTCGTTTTAAGGTTTTGAGGTATGTCTGACGAGAAGATGTGTCGTAGCTTCCCGAACGCTGCCCAGCCGAGTTGAATCCGTCGATTGACCTCCGGCCGAAGTTGGACTTACCTAGTCGGACTATTTGTCCCAGGTAAACATACTCGTCAACAACTTCGAGCTTAGTGCTCCCAACAACTACTGGCATAGGTGTGACATGGACATTAAACATAATCTTTGTTTTGTCCATGTTCATTTTAAGACCTATCTAAGACACTATTGAGGTCATTGAGCATAGTGCTTAGGTCCTCCAGCGATTCTGCCATAAGGACTATATCGTCGGCAAATCGAAGGTGAGTGATGTACTCGCCATTGATGTTAATACCGTATCCTTTCCAGTCCAGAAGGTTGAAAACGTTTTCCAATGCAGCGGTGAAGAGTTTCGGGGATATAACGTCACCCTGTCTTACACCTCTCTGCAATTGGATAGGTTTCGTACTCTGGTTCTGTACTCGGATAGCCATCATAGCCCTACTGTACAAGCACTTCAGCACTTCGATATACCGACAGTCAACTTGGCACCGCAAAAACAAAAACCATCACTTAGTTTTTTTTTATTTATTTAAGGGACTTTCGTTATTATTAACATGTCAGTCACATTGTACCTAATAGCCAAATAGCACAAAAAATTTATTAAATTCCTTATACAATACTTAATAAATGATAAACCATTTGAATAGCATACTTTGTCTTACTTGCGTTCAATTTCATTCCCCTTTCTTTTAATAACCTGTTCATTAATATAACCATCATTTATAATTCGGCCCTCCACTACGCAAATATGATTGATCATTGGCATTTGACGGTTAACTCACCCATTATTAACCCACATTCTTCAAATTTCAAAGTTTCCAAACAGCTGTCCATAAATAGTGTGTCTACTAGTGGTAGAGCCACGCGGCAGCTTTCGCTGTCGCACGGATGGGCCGGCTCGAACCGGGGTGGTACCACGACCTCACAGAAAACCAGCGTGAAGTACAGGTTCACCTCTGCGTTTCGCTTGGTGAGTGTAGGTAGCCGGAGGCCCTTTTTACTGGAAATGAGGCATTCCATCTTAGTCCTCACGGGTGATAACGCATCTACATTTTGAATTGTAATAGAGGATAGATGTAGATGTCTATGGGCTGCAGCAACCACTTACCATCAGGTGGACTGTGTGCTCGTTTGTCACCCTTATCCTATAAAAAAAAATAGTTTAAACAACCACAGGGCAAGCAAACCACACAGCCTACCTCTATTAATGCCAAACCAGTCCAAGTAGGCCTCTTTGATCCTGACACAAGCACTAAAGTCCCTATAGTGAGACTAATGCCTGTATCAATCCAGCGCTCAAACCAAATGAGTTCAGTGTTCGCCATTACACATCCCTGTCTACTCGTCATAAGCCCTTTCCAAGTCTATGAACGCACAAAAAACTTATGGTTTTTGGCCAGAAACTTTCTCACAATCATGAGCATGGAAAAGACTTGATCTGTACACATAATTCCCACTCTTTAAATTAATACCTTATCATACAGTTTTCCCACAATGCTAAGCAAATTGATACCACGTTAGTTTTTACAGTCCTTTTTTCCTTATATATTGGGACTCTAGTGGCTTTAAACCAGTCTCCCGTTACCTGCTTCAGTTCCCGACATAAATTGAATCTTAAACTTTTATCTTAAACATCTGATTGATCACCTAACTACGAAACAAAGGGAATCAAACCCCAAAATATGCGGTATCTCGTATTATTTAGACTTTGTAACTCAAACAAAATGTTATTTCATTGCAAGGTATTGATAGCATATATTTATACTCTACCGAGTGACAATGAAGTTATCACGTTAAATGAAAAGACGTATCGTACACAAAGTTCTTTAAACATACACAACTTAAAAAAATATAACAATTAACATTCTAGTCGCGGTAGAATTTTTTTACTTTTAATATTAAACAACAGCATGTAATTTGCATACAGATATCACCTGATGAATACTAGAAGGTCAAAGATCCATGGTCGGTGAAGGCGAAGATACCTAGTTCAAACGTTGCCAATCCGAATTACTCAAATAAAGTAAAAAATCAAGCAAAAAATGTACTTACGGCTAACAATTTAAGGCATAATTCTTATGCGCGAAATTAAAAACAAATCGACCGCGCGCTGCGGGTGTGTGAAAACAAATACAAGCAAAAAAAATTACTTAACGTAGACGACCTAAGGCATAATTCTCTATGCACGAAATGACAAGAAATGGGACGAGGTGTCGGGAGGTTGCGTGTTGTCGAAATTCATATTTCTCTGGGCGCGTGCGACGATAACTATGAAAGTAAGTCAGTCTGACGCCAGCGTCCTTGGGGATGGTTTATGAGCCCATAGATAATATACTATATAATATATATTACATCTCACACTATAAATATTTTTTCGATCGACCGAGCGATATTTTCATATTATATTTCGCCCCCTGTACCCCGCACACCGTTGGGCACCGCCGCAGAACCGTGTGCGGGGTACAGGGGGTAATTCTATAACGAACGCACACTGGTTAAAAGATATATCTCACAATGTGAAGGACAATCGCGGGATATAATATATATTTCGGGATATAATATATATTATATCCCATAGTGAAAAGCTAGCCTTATTGTATCCATAATATTCTTATTTATTTGAAAGAACTGTCAACCTAATGTATTTTATATGTGTCAACCAAAACTGCCATACATTTAGGTTTTCATGGGCTTTGGATTCTGGGGTTTTGGCCTAATTAACGCCATCTCTACAACGCTGAAGAAAACTAGCCTACAAGTTTATGTACCTAGTTTACTAGAGGGCAGAACTTTCAATGCATTTTTTATTCTTGTAAATTTGTACTATTGCAGTTTCATCACCATAGATAATCTTCTTTATATATAAAAAATACGTGTCACGTTGTTTGTCCGCGATGAACTCCTATACTACTGAACTGATTTCAATGAAGTTTTGCACACTCTGTGCAGTTTGGTCCAACTTGAGAGATAGGATAGTTTTTATCCTGATAAGTGACGCTGAATATTTTTTTATTGCGAATTTAAGGATTCTTTATATGAAGGGTCGTCGAAAAGGGCAGAACAACGTCTGCCTGGCCAACTAGTATACTATATAGGTAGGGCTGCCATCTCCAAAACCTGCCTCCCAGGACCGGAAGCGTACGTTCCCCGGATCTTGGAGCTTTCACTCCGGACATTTCAATACTTTTTACATCTTGATTAAAATATTTTTATTCCGTACTTATCAAGTAGAACAACTTTAATTTTAAGCATCTCTTGTTGCATGAAATAGTGTGTTTAATCGTTCGTGTGACGACAAGTCAGTAATTTTGCTTTATTTTTTAACCTTCTTAGGTATTAAATAAAAGATAAACAAACCTAATATTACCTGCATGACTGAATACTAAAAAATACCGGTGAAATACCTAACCTAGCTTTTATATACATAAATTATGGGAACGGGATCTGATCGAAAATCCGTACTTTTATTGTAGTCCGGGTGCAACCCGGACTACAATTTAAACCCCGCCCGGACGCTCCCCGGACGTCTTCCAAACGAGGACAAATCCGGGGAAACCCGGACGAATGGCAGCCCTATATATAGGGTATAGATGAGTCACTCTGACAAATTATTAGGTGACGAAAAGAGGGAAGTCCCTTTAGCGCTCTTATAGATGGCGTTGGGATTATAAATTACTGAAAAATTACACTAGAGGGCGCTATCAACTAGGTTCAGTATTATTTCGTACATATTTCAATAAAATTAAAAGGAAATGTATTTAATTACTAACTAATTTGTTTTAAATAACTTTATTTAGTTTATTTTAGATGAGCATGGTTTGAATTTATTCCTTTATTCTTTATTTTTCTGTATTTTAAAACTTCGATAGCATGATTTAGGCTTCGGTAAAAATAATGAATACCAGCGGTGGCGCCTTCTTATAATAAAATGTGTAAAACTATTGGGGAAAATAGTACTTTGGATGACTATGAGATTGCGCTAGTATCAACGTAAAAGCAAGCTACTGAGAACTTTCATACCTCTGTTCCAGTGGCGTAGCGTGCCTTCGAGGGGCCCTGTATCAAAATTTGTTGGGGGGCCCCAATGAAGAGTAAAGATTTCATAAAAGGAACAAAAACGCTTGCATTGAATTCAAATTATTATATATTGATTTTAAGTTATTCATCATCATCGTTACAGCCCTTCATAAGTCCAAGGAATGAAAAAACGAATAAAGGAATAAAAAACATATACATAAAAATGGTCTTCAGTTCTCTATGTACACATAAATTATCGTCAATTATCACGACAACGGCAAAAGTACTAATTCCACTAGTTCATCATCATCATCATCATCATAACAGCCCTTCATAAGTCCATTAAAGAGCATAGGCCTCACCCAAGGAATGCCACAAAGCACGGTCCTGAACCACCTGCATCCATCGACTTCCTGCATGTCTTACCAGGTCGTCACTCCATATAGTGGGGGGACGCCCTACACTTCATCCGCCGGTACGAGGCCGCCACTCGAGAACCTTTTTCCCTATCGGTTGCCGGTTCTTCGAGCTATATGTCCGGCCCATGGCCACTTCAGCTTACTAATTCGTTGGGCCATGTCGGTGACTCTGGTTCTACTGCGCATATCCTCATTTCTAAGTTTATCACGCAGAGAAACTCCGAGCATAGCCCTCTCCATAGCTCGCTGAGCAACCTTGAGCTTCCTCATCCGGCCAGCAGTGAAGGACCACGTCTCAGTTCCGTATGTCATCACTGGCAACACGCACTGGTTGCACAATTTCGTTTTCAAGTTTTGAGGTATACCTGACTAGAAGATGTGCCGTTATTTCCCGAACGCTACCCAGTCGAGTCGAATCCCTCGATTGACCTCTCGGTCGAAGTTGGACTTACTTAGTCGGACTATTTGTCCCAGGTAAACATAAACGTCAACAACTTCGAGCTTAGAGCTACCAACAACTACCGACATAGGTGTGACATGGACATTAAACATGATCTTTGTTTTGTCCATGTTCATCTTAAGACCTATCCGTTGGGAAAAACTATTGAGGTCATTAAGCATAGTGCTTAGGTCCTCCAGCGATTCTGCCATAAGGACTATATCGTCGGCAAATCGAAGGTGAGTGATGTACTCGCCATTGATGTTAACACCGTATCCTTACCAGTCCAGAAGCTTGAAAACGTCTTCCAATGCAGCGGTGAAGAGTATCGGGGATATAACGTCACCCTGTCTTGCACCTCTCTGCAATTGGATAGGTTTCGTACTCTGGTTCTGTACTCGGATAGCCATCGTAGCCCTACTGTACAAGCACTTCAGCACTTCGATATACCGACAGTCAACTTGGCATCGCTGAAGGGACTGCAGCACCGCCCGAATTTCGACGTAATTTTGATTGAAAGTCTTTGGGCTTTCTCATAGTCCACATACGCCAGAAATAGTGGTAAATTGTACTCCTCGGACTTCTGTACAATTTGCCGAAGGGTATGTATGTGGTATATGGTGCTAAAGCCTTTTTGGAAACCGGCTTGTTCGGGAGTAATGACTCTCGAAAACAGCATGTAGACGCGGCTCAAAAGGGAACTCGGTCTGTAGTTCTTCAAGAGAGCGTTGTCACCTTTCCGGAGTAGTGCCACCATGGAGGACGGAATTAAAGAGCTTCTGAAGGACATCAAGTATCGGTTTTCCACCCGCTTTCAGAAGCTCCACTGTAATTCCATCCAGCCTGGGATCTTGCCGTTTTTAAGATGCTGGAGAGCCATTCTAATCTCGCTCAGACTGACGTCCGAGATATCATCGGAATAGTGTCGGATAAGACTCGCTCTTGGATCGTTACTCACACTTACGTGTGGCTCCAACGATGATGTGTACAGCTGCCAATAGAACCTCTCAATCTCACTCAAAACCTCAGGTGTCCCGGAAACGACGCTGCCATACTCGGTCTTCAGCTTCGACAGTTGGCTCTTTCTGGCAGACAGATCTCTTGCAAAGACTTGGGAGCCCTGGTTCTGCTCGATCTTTTCTTTAATACGAGCAGAATTAAAGTTGCACAAGTCCCGCCGCATGCATTTGGAGATCTGTATGTTCAGTTGCCTGTACGCTGTCAAATCTACTGAAGACTGCAGCTATATACCCCGTCTAAAAGCCATTGAGATTAGAGTGTGATCGGAGACTTTTTGTTTCTTCTGCGGCGGGTCTTGCAAAACTTAGCTCAGACCGCATGGACAGTTTCCACGAGCTTGTCATTCATATCGTCCATTGTATTGCAATCTTCTAGGCACTGAAAACGGTTTCGTAGCTCGAGCTGAAAGGTTTCTGGACTTTGGATTAGAGCACGAGAAGGACGGAGCGTTGACTTCATTAGACGTGACTTCTCCAACTTAACGTTTAGGTTCAGTGTGCCTCTCACCATTCGGTGATCGCTGCCGGTTTTCACCCTCGCGATCACTGAGACATCACTGAATAGTTGTCGTCTGGTCGTCATAATAAAGTTAATCTCATTTTTTGTCGAACCGTCGTGGCTCGACCAGGTCCACTTCCTGTGGGGCCGCTTCTGGAAGAAAGAGTTCATCATAAAGAGTCCTTCTTTCTCCATGAAGTTCGCCAGCTGCTGGCCCTTTGGGTTCCGTTGCCCTATTCCGAATTTCCCTACTTTCAGCTCACCGTTCTCTCTTGTGCCTAGTTTTGCGTTGAAGTCTCCCATTAACACCGTATAGTGGGTTTTGGAGGAATGCATTGTTCTAGAGATATCCTCATACATTTCTTCCACCTCCTCATCGGCGTGTACCGAGGTTGATGCGTAAACCTGTATAACCTTCAGCGATTACCGTTCGGTGATTCTGAGTATAAGGTCCGCAACCCTCGTCGACACACTCCCAATCTTTACAACGTTGTTAACGAGAGACTTGTGGACGATAAATCCGACACCTCCTTGGGACAGATGGTCGCCCTCCTGGTGATAGAACAAATTGCCGGATTCGAGGATTACCGTGACCTCCCCCTCTCTTCAGACTTCGGATAATCCTATGACATTCCAGTGCAACTTGTCTATCTCTTCTTCTAGCTCCAGGACCTTCTCGTCAGTCCTCAGGGTGCGTGCGTTATAAGTTGCCATGTCGAGTCGTCGTAGGTGGCAACAGAACCTCCACCGGAGACTCTTAGCACCCCCTGCCTCGCTGTTACCATGGTCGCCACCTTAGCCAGGAATAGCGGGGCTGCCGGGGACTGGGGGCCATCTCTTCGTTACTTTCATGGGGGTATATTGCCATAGTTGCCACGCTTGGCGAGCGGGTTGGCAAGCGCAGTTTTTTTATTGTTGTTTTGCTGTTATCAGAAAGATGCTGCTGCCCATCCTCTGCCTCAGTTTCCGTCTGTCGCCTTTTACGACACCCACGGGAAGATATGGGGTTGTGAGTATTCTTACCCGCCACTACACGGGCTTATGAGTTATTACTTACAATAAATACTCCTAGGAACTAAGCTAGCCAAACAATTTAATTTTCGTGCCTTTTGTTCGGCGAACATAGCTGAAGACGATTTCAGTTTTACTAAATTCTTTACTTCTTTAGAGAATAGTGATAGCCTTTCCTGTCCCATTAGAAGTCCTTGGAGTTTTTGCTTACACACGTTGGGGGCCCCTGTAGCCCGGGGGCCCCGTATCATTGATACGGCTGATACGGCGGTAGCTACGCCCCTGCTCTGTTCATCTCCCTGACATGAGTCGCTTGACCTAACCCCGGTCACTCACATTCGCACGAATACGCAAACCCACAAGTGTGGGACGACATTTGCAAATGATTATGCAAAGTTTTGGCTGCATTCGCGGTTTTCCAAGCTGTGTCGGTTTTTAACGGACATCAAAGCGCACGAACCTCGATCCTTCGCGTACTCTCCCACACATTCGTGCGACCAGTTGCGCACACGATTGCGAAGGTAACGGACATTTCGCCATTTTCATAGTTCGTGACGTCTACTGTGTAGCGTATTCAAATAACTTTATCATGGATTGGAACAACACCAATCATTCATTCAAGCGTTCATTGAACTCCTGCAGAGTGAACCGACCATATGGGATACTCAAAAAATCCCATAAAAACAAAATGGCCGTTAAGGACGTCTGGGAAAGAATTAAAAATTCATTTTATGTATATATAGTATATGTACTTAGGTAAAACAGTCCAACCGCGCTAATAAAATCATTTTCATTGTCCATGATTCACAAAATCGCAAGCAAGACTGAGACATTCGTAAACAAGTGTAGGAGGGAGTGAAAACGGGTTAGCAAATTGAGTATGCGAATCATTTGCATATCCGCTATGTTTGCGAATGAATTTCTGACGGCCCTTCACATGCATGCAAACATTCGTACAATGTACGAATGTTTGCGCGCATGTGAGTGACCCGCATAAGTCCTAATTTTCGTATTTCGCGTACAAGTCCTTTGAGTTTTAATTGTTAGTTTTTTTCGTTTTGTGGACATTTTGATAAGTTTCTTAATTTGTTTGTGATAGGACACGTTAATACGATAATAATAATTGTGATAAAGTTTTAAGATGCCTTGTATCAATTTCACGTCGTCGGAATACACCGACATGATTTTGATTTACGGAGAATGCCACCAAAACGCGACCCTGGCATTACGAACATACCGAGAGAGGTATAATACCACACGTGTATATCCTACAGACTCACGGAATTTTATATGGGCAGTCCAAAGGTTACATGACGGCCAACATTTGATCCCGCGTCAGGATGAAATTCCTCGGCGAATCGCCGTGGCTCGGGAAGAACAAATATTAACTTATTTCGCTCGTAATCCAACGTCAAGTCTCCGTAGAGCAGCTCGCCAATTCCGTGTACACAAGTCTGTTCACAAAATATTAAAAAAAAAACAAGCAACGGCCGTTCAAATACGTAAAGGTACAAGCTTTATTAGATAGCAATAGTAGCAGTCAGGAAAGCCTACTGCGAATGGCTTCTGAGCAAAGTAGCTAATGACTAACTTTTTAGCAAACATAATGTGGACTGACGAGAGCACATTCACGCGCAACGGAATATGGCATCGCCAGAACCTACGATACTGGAGTCAAGAAAATCCGCAACTATGTCGAGAGTCTGTGCACCAATACAGATTTGCCGTTAATGTTTGGGCTGGAATATACGGAGATCAAATAATTGGTCCCGTATTTATCGAAGGCAACCTAAATGGGCCTAAATTTTTGGAACTGCTTGACGGCCCAGTGGTGGATTACATTGATGGACTATCATTGGGGGCCAATAGCCGATTATATGGTATCAGTTTGATGGAGCACCTGCTTATTCAGTGGTGGCTGCCAGGCAGCTGTTCTATTTAACGTGATAACCTAAGTGCCACCCAGTATAATTCATATTTCCAAAAGGTTCTGACATTTGAAGTTAGTAAAATGTCTTACTTAAAATTCCCCGAACTCATATGTGGTTTAAGGTATTTATTTCTCAAAAGAATTATAATTCACTTACATGAGAAATGAAAAAATATTGCTTCTATTTATGTATTTAATTTATTGCTTCTGTTCTATTGTGTGTATTTTGCACCCGTGCAATAAATAAATACATGTTTTAAAAAATAGCTTATGTTTTTTTATGTTTGAGAAAAATTCAAAATTCATGTTAAATCGAAGTTTCATTCATTTCCCTAGAAGATTTTTTTTAAAGATTGGCATACAAATGAGCACAGTCGACCTGAGGGTAAGTGGTTGCTGTGGCCCATATACATGTACATCTATCCTCGATTTGGAATCAAAATGCTCATGCATTGTCACCCATGAGGACTGAGATGGAATGCCTCTTTTCCACTAAAAAGGGTCTCCGGTTTTCTACACTCACCACACAATATACAGCAGCGTTATGCTGCTATTTTACGCTTGTATTCTGTTAGAGCGTGGTCCTTCCCCGTTCACGCCGACCCATTCGTGCTACAACTATACCAGTAATATAGCTGCAGCATGGCTCTATCACGAAAAACAGTTTTTTTTTATAGGATAAGGGTGACAAACGAGCACACAGTCCACCTGATTGTAAGTGGTTGCTGTGGCCCATAGACATCTACATCTATCCTCTATTACAATTCAAAATGTAGATGCGTTGTCACCCGTGAGGGCTAAGATGGAATGCCTCATTTCCAGTAAAAAGGGCCTCCGGCCACCTACACTCACCAAGCGAAACGCAGAGGTGAAGCTGTACTTCACGCTGGTTTTCTGTGAGGTCGTGGTACCACCCCGGTTCGAGCCGGCCCATCCGTGCGACAGCAAAAGCTGCCGCGTGGCTCTACCACTGTTAGTTAGTTAGTTATTGAAATTCTACTCTGACTGCTGTTTTTTAAGCTACTGCTTATGCAAACTGACAAATCCTTCCTTTTTGGGAGGCATATGATGATTTTTTTAAATTCTTTATAAAATTATATTCATAGAGGTTCAGATTGCAAACCATTAAAAGGTATCAGATCATCACTGTTAATTAGTATTGTATTTGATCATTAAAGACTAAATATTTTTTTTTAGGTTGTGGGACTTGGAGACTGGTAAAAACATTGCAACAATAAAAACCAATTCTTCAGTAAGAACATGCAACTTCAGTTATAGTGCATATCAAGCTGCCTACACAACCGACAAAGCGATGCGTCATCCTTGTGAGGTAACCTTTTTTTTTAAATTACAGACATCTACGCTACTACTAACTACTCTACACAAGTCTTATTTATGCCAACTTTTACATTTGCACAATGTGCACTGCAAAATCCAAACACACAAAGCTTCTGCTCCCACCATCCGACAACTTGATGCTTTGTAGGACTGCATTTATTTGTTGTTAAAACAACCTGAACCGACAATTGATTTTTCCACAAATATTAACCCTGGCTGAAATTTATGTTTTATCAAAAAAGTTGGTTTGTGTTAAGATTCAAACCTGGGATCCGCAACATAGTAGCAGCATTCTCTGATCACTAAGCAAATATGTGGTTTTAGCAAGTTCTTTATTAAATAGATGCTTATGATAATTATTGTTCTACAGGTATTTATAATTGACACAAGAACTGTTGATGACTCCATCTCAAGTCAATCCCCCATACTGAAGTGGGAAATCACAGACTCCAAGGTTACTTCTATGGTTTGGGGAACATTAGATGAGACTATTATCACTGGTCATGAAGCTGGTGACCTGATTCAATGGGATCTAAGGGTATGTATAAATATGAAATCCAAAATTTTGAAATGTGTTTATTACTAGGTAGTTCATACTGCCTGTTCTGATTTAGATTGCTGTATGTTCCTTAGAGTCCTTAAATAGCAGAACTTAGCTGCAGTATAACATATACTAGGTTACTAAGGACGCCCTATCTTCTTTTTCTACCAAGAGTCCGTTTAGATAGATCGGTCCCATAATTTTACCCATTACTACTATCACCCAGCAGTGTGTCCAGTGTTGTATTATTACATCGAGTCTTGTGAGTCTTTGAATACACTGGGTAGTTGTTGTTGAATGTATTTTATAATTTCAATGTTTTATTCATTATAATCTTTCAAACGTCCACAGCTGAACATAGGCTTAACCCAGAGGTAGCATTAAATAACCTCCAAATTTACGTGGGCGGAAGTGTCACTACGAACATGAGCTCGTTGGCGTTCGATGTCACGGACGCATGACACGGGACGAAAGTTTACTTTTAAATGTCTTTACATTTATCTGAACAGTTTGTAGTCCATAGGTAGATGAAACCTTTTCAATAATTTCCCTTAGAAATCCAAAGTGGACAAAAGTATTTTTTTTTTGTACAAGCTGCATTTAATTAGTTGTAAAATATCATTTAACCACTTTTCATCACTCTGTATTTTATCTTTACAGACTGGCAAAAAAATACATTCAGTCAAGGAACACAATCATCAGATTAATGACATGCAGCTTTCTCGTGATGGTACTATGTTCATCACCGCCTCGAAAGACCAGACAGCCAAGCTGTTTGACACCAGCTCCCTGGAACTACTCAAAGAATATAAAACTGAGCGACCAGTGAACTCGGCAGCTCTTAGCCCCATCCTTGACCATGTAGTCTTAGGTGGAGGACAGGATGCTATGGAAGTGACAACAACATCTACCAGACAGGGCAAATTTGACGCCCGTTTCTTCCATTTAGTGTTTGAAGAGGAATTCGGTCGTGTCAAAGGGCACTTTGGTCCCATCAACAGTTTAGCATTCCATCCTGATGGCAAAAGTTATGCGTCTGGTGGTGAAGATGGTTATGTACGTGTACAGAGTTTCGATCAATCTTACTTTGACTATACATTCGATTATAACAGAGATTAAATACTAAGTAGAAAAACATTTTAGTATATTGTAATTTCTATTGTCATAAATTTGCTACTAACAGGAAATTTTTATTTTGCTACCTTCATATCTGATAAAATTAAGTAAAAATCATACAGAAACCTAAAATAACAAAATAAAAAGAGTAATTGAATATTGGTCTTCTTATTTGTTAATTATATTTATAATAATTATTGTCTCCATGATCAATACAAATCCAAAAAGTATGAAAAAATATCAACCATCAATAAAATGTCTCGTAACACAACTACGAATGATTAGTTTTATTTTCAAACTGCTATTACATTATGATTTATGGTCTTCATAGATTTTTTTTAATATGTCAATATCTCTCATCAGTCTATGATAGCTATTAGTCATAATATACATAATATTACACCTGGTATTACGTTGTATGATCACCTATAAATCTTCATATTACATGGACGACGATATAGTTGTTTATACAGCCGCTTTGGCCACCGTTATCATTATTGCTTAACCGGTTCAGTGCGTATGACACGACAGGCGTGCCATCGATTACTTTTGTATGGCGTATGACACACGAGTCGTGTCTTTTTAAAAATCGTTATAACTCGCTCAAATTGCGTTTTTGGAAAATTTATCCAGAACAAAATATTTATTATTTTACAAGTAGTTCATGCCTGCAGCTTCGTTTCTGGATATTTTGAAAATTTAAATTTTTAGGGGTTGACAACCTTTTTTTAACTTGTACATGGGTACTCTTTTTACTTTGTGGGTTTTCAATCACGTTGTGGAAAAATAGTCTAATAAGTAACAAATAATAGCACTCATTGCGATCGCTCACAAACTCAAGTTGTAAATAAATTTCTGGAAAACAAGTCTACTGTTAAAAAAAAAACTTTGTCTTATTGTTTAATTTTGCTTAAAATGGTTGAACTGCCGTCTTATTACTATCATATGGCCGAATAGACCTACGAAGTACCATGTGCTCTTGTGATATGGTATAAGGTTTATTTTTGCTTGAAACAGTTTGAAACCGTTCATGCATAAAAAAAGTCTTTTGTCAATCCGCCGCCGTATAGCGCCGGCGTTTGTTTCCTTTTGAAAATACTTGTTTTGCTATTCTTACTAATTAGACGTTTTCAAATCGACTTTACTTTTACATTTGTATAACATTAAATAATATTTAACATTTGTAAATATTAATGGATCATAAACCTTATTTTATTCCAAATTAAGGTTCTTGGTTGTTTGATATTTACAAATATTATTATTAGGTGAAAATTTAATTTAATATAAACCAAGGTTTTCCGGGGTGATTTAGCTGTACCTACTTATATAAATGATTTTTTTATAAAACAAAATATAGTAAAAAATGTTCGTAATCTCTCCATAACAAAAGTCACTTACTCTCAATTTCAAAGAAAACACGTAGAAAAACACGTAGGTAGTTACCCACTAAAAACAAGTGTCCTTCCGTTTGTAACTGATGTTTGATGTCAACTAAACTTAATTAGGTCTTAACAAGTGAATAAAGCATAAAATAGACATTGAGTTATATGTACTACGTACTAGAGGAGACACCTGTTTGTAACACGCGTTAGAGTGCGCGCTCTCAAACTCACTTAGTCTGTGTCAAGCGGTTGCTGCAACGTGAGAAGTTTGAGTGAAGAATTATTTTTAAATTAATTAATATGCGTTCGTGTGCATTGAGATACTGTTCAAACAATTCGAGAAATATAAGTAAAAGTCAAGGAGTGACTTTTCACCAGTAAGTTCAACATATTATTATCTTTAAAACACGCTTAATTTAATTATATTTTATCAACTGCAACGTATACGGGAATGTCAAAGAGTAAAACATTTTTATGCGCTGACTTAACACAATTGACGTATAATGTTAAGTAATTATGGACCGTAAATATTAATATATAATCACGGTAGGAAATGTTAATGCATTAGAATTCATAGTTTTTATTATTATTTGGATTTAAAGGTTTCCTGAATCAAAAAAAAAGAAAGAGAAGCATGGATCAAATTTGTTCAGAAGAATGAATGAATGAATATACTTTTATTGTACACCACGAACAAATATACAAATGTCATAACAAAAATCAGATTATAATATGTACAATTTGGCGGCCTTATCGCTACATAGCGATCTCTTCCAGGCAACCAAAGGTGTAAAGTAATACAAACAATGAATAGGTAGGTGGTAGGTGGTGCAATATAAATATACAAATAATAAATGCAAAAAAAAAGATATAAATAACTAAGTAATACATGAAATAATATAAATTACTAACACATAATAAAAGATAAAGTAAAACATATAATATATACATATACACAGTCAGGTCATAAGTATTGTCACACAGTAAAAACTTTTCTTTTAGAATGCTGGCCACAAAAAAAAGTTTATTGAATTCGAATTTCGAATTGTTCATGAAAATAAAACTGTATACTTTTTAGAATTTTACTCATATTTATATATGGAGTGGACGCTTAAAGAAGACCGTTCGCAGTTATTGCGGTGCATCGTTGCGGTTACGCGCCAATTCAAATTTTTGACATACTGAAAAATTTGAATATAACCAAAAGATTCGTTTATCCTACCATCAAACGATACAATGAAGACTCTAGTGTAGATGACAGGTCAAGAAGTGGTCGCCCTCGGTCTGTTAGGACTCCAGCAGGGATAAAAGCTGTGAAGGCGCGAATTCAAAGAAATCCCAAACGTAAGTAGAAACTGTTGGCTCTTCAGATGGAGTTAAGCAGAACCACGGTGAAAAGGATGTTAAATGAAGACTTAGGGCTTCGGGCATATCGAAGAAAAACAGGAAATCGTTTGAATGCTCGTCTAATGGACCTGAGACTGAAGAGATGCCGCGCTTTATTGAAGCGGTACGCGGGAAAAAAATATCGGGAAATTCTTTTTTTCGGATGAAAAAATTTTTACCGTAGAAGAGAGCTACAACAAACAAAATGATAAGGTGTACGTACACAGCTGTGAAGAAGCGAGCAACCGTATTCCGTGTGTCCAACGAGGTCATTTTCCATCCTTGCTCATGGTATGGTTGGAAGTTTCTTATTGGGACTTAACAGAGGTACATTTTTGTGAGAAAGGTGGAAAAACGAATGCAGTTGTGTATCAAAATACAGTCCTGACGAACCTTATGGAACCTGTTTCTCATACCATGTTCAATAACAGGCTCTGAATAGTCCATCAAGATTCGGCGCCAGCTCATAGAGCGAAGAACACACAAGACTGGCTGGCGGCGCGTGAAATCGACTTCATCCGGCACGAAGACTTGCCCTCCTCCAGTCCAGATTTGAATCCGTTAGATTACAAGATATTACAACACTTGGAGGAAAAGGCGTGCTCAAAGCCTCATCCCAATTTGGAGTCACTCAAGACATCCTTGATTAAGGCAGCCGCCGATATTGACATGGACCTCGTTCGTGCTGCGATAGACGACTGGCCGCGCAGATTGAAGGACTGTATTCAAAATCACGGAGGTCATTTGGAATAAACTTTAGTGTCATAGGAATCTATGTTTTATTAAATTCATTTTGGTATATAAATGGTTACATAATGAATAAACTTGTTTCAATTATTTTATATTAAACATGTGACAGAATTTATGACCTGACTAGGTACATACACATATACATACATACATATATAAAGATACATATACATACATATACACATATATATATAAACATATATACATAAATATACACAAAACATATATATCAATATACGTATATATACAACATTCCTCAAACAATAATATAAAGCTGATAGATATAATAAATACATAATCACACAGTCTATTCGAACGGTGTCCGAACGATTGAGACAAGTAATGCTCTTTAAGTAATCGCTTAAAGATAACAATAGTTTGTGCCTCACGTATATGCAAAGGTAGGGCATTCCAGAGTTTAATAGACTGGACAGTAAAAGATTTATTGAAAACTTTAAATTGAACACTTAAAATGAATTTTCTAGGAGAGCGTAAAGGTTCCCGGAAGCCCCACGAAATTAAACTTCTCCTTTAGATAGGGAGGAGTAGAAGGGTGAAATAATACACAGTACAGAATAGAAAGTATATGCATGTTCCGGCGAAGTCGGATAGGTAACCACTTGAGACGTGAGCGAAATTGGGAAAGAAATATTGTCAAATTTGCGCAATCCAAATATGAACCGAATACTAGTATTTTGAAGTCTCTCAAGCTTATTTAGCTGGTCCTCAGTTATTTCTACATAGCTTGCGTCAGCATAGTCGAGAATTGGAAGGAGAAGAGACTGTGCGAGCATAATTTTTGTAGGAATGGGAAGAAATGATCGAAGGCGACGCAGTGAACAAAGAGCGACAAAAGTTTTCTTACTTACCTCATTCAGTTGGCGTATCCAATTTAAGGAATTATCAATATAAATACCAAGATTTTTGACATTGTCAAAGTAAGGGATAACAACTCCATCGAATACGATAGGTGATACAGAGAACCAGTCAATTCTTGAGATAAAGCTCTGGCTACCAATAATGATAGCCTGAGACTTTTTAGAATTGACATTTAGGCCATATGATTTACTCCACTCGTGAATAAAATTTAGATCCTTATTTAATGTAGCGATTGCATTCGGCAAATTCTCAAGAGTTGACTGGTTGTAAATATGGACATCATCCGCATACATGTGGTAGAGAGAAGGTATTTTATGAGTGATTGAATTAATGAAAATGGAAAAGAGTAAAGGTGACAACACGCCGCCCTGCGGCACGCCTGCAGTAATATCACACCAAGATGAGTGAGTCTCATCGACACGAATACACTGCAGACGGTCACAGAGATAACTTTGAAACCAGTCAATTACTGATGGAGATATGTTAAGGGAACACAACAGACTCAACAGTATATCGAAGTCAACAGCATTGAACGCATTACTGAAATCCAGCAAGGTCATGACTGTGAGTTGTTTATTATCCATACCCCACCGTATATCATCAGTAACTTTGATTAAGGCAGTAGCCATACTATGACCAGGACGGAAACCGGATTGTAAGGAATTCAATAAATTGTGCTTATTAAGGAAAAGGGTCAGCTGTTGGCAAATAAGTTTTTCAAGGACTTTAGAAAGGAAAGGTAAGATCGAGATGGGACGGAAATCAGAGAGGTTGACGGGATTAGATCTCTTTGGAAGGGGTATAATATGAGCACTCTTCCAGGCTTGAGGGAATTTAGAGGAAGAGACACAAGCATTTAGTAAATAAGTGATAATGGGAGTAATAACATCTAGGAGAGGAACAATCATATTACGGCTAATGTTGTCGCTACCAGCATTTGAGGAGATGGATAATATGGTCTTCTTAACATCACATTCAGTAAACTGACTAAAAACGAACGGAGGATAATTAGGAGTCGGAGTTACAGAAAGCGAACGAAGTGTTTGCAGTTTATGTTCGCTATCAAAAGAGTTAGAAGGATTAGAAAAATGTTGATTTAATAGTTCAAAATCAACACTAGGAGGTGAAGCATTTAGGGATGTTCTACCAACTCCAACTGTTTTGAGAAACTTCCACACCCTAGATGAGTCGCCGTTCTCGACTGATGTGTGAATATGGCGTCGTTGCGCATCTCTACATAATGTGTTGTATCGATTCCTGATTTTGGTGTATTTCCTTACGTTTTCCTCTGTTTTATTCCTCTTAAGCTTTGATAATGCCGCATTCTTCTGCAAAATAGGCTTTTTCAGATCATCAGGGAGCCATGGAGCAGGTAGGTGTTTAAGTCTCACATAATGCATTGGCACGTGAACGTCATACAACTGAGTGAGAAGAGAACAGAACAGTTCCACTTTATTGTCAATGCATGGTGCTCTCTCGATCACTGACCAGTTAATATTATAAGCATCTTCACAAAGTTGTTCAATATCAAAAGAATCGCAGCGAAGAAACGTGGTTACCGTCAGATTATTCACGCATATGTTCCGTACATTTCAAAGAAAACAACTAATACTTCACTAAAACAGGAAAAGTATACTACTAATCTGTAGTACCATTCGATAACGTAATTATATTATTATATAATATTGCTGGGATTTTTGTTTTATTTTATGATTAGATGACGAACGAATTTTTGTAATGTGTAAATTCAGTATATTTACGGGACTTAGAGAGGCGGTACCCTCGGCACGCATGTCGTACTAGTATATAGCGGGTTTTTAATACTGTAACGCTAGAATTTTTACAGGCTTCCAAGGTAACTAGTACCTTTTTTTTCAGCCAACAAAATGTGGTGAACAAGAAGTATTAGAACCGTTGTCAGTATCTAGTTATCAGTAAGCAGTTTAAATTCAATTTTTGATAGTCCGACAAAATTTGTACTCAAAAATAAATTACGCAAGCTGCAGCTAGAAAGAAAATTACTGAGAAATCTAAGAAAATACAAAGAGAAAATATTTATTTACTGATAAATGTGATTCTTACGAATATGAAAATAAATAATATAATATAAATGTATATTTTTATATTTTACATGTTTACCTTTTAAAATATCATTAAAATATAATTGTAACATAATATTATGTAATATAAATTAACACAAATGCAAAATAAATATAGCAATAAAAGAATTGTACTCGATATAATTAACAATACAATATAAATAAACAATTATTACATACTGATCATTCTACCTTCGCAACTTATCTGTGAACTGACAGCTGCGGCAAAATTGTGAACTACAGCCGCCATTTAATCAAATGTCACTCGATACGTGATTGTTTTGAGAGTTTATAGAAAAATAAAAAATGCCGAAAACCATTGAAAGTGATGCCCGAAACATTATTTTAAAAATATTAAACTTTTGTGAGCAAGAAGCTCGAGGGCAAGCACCGATGATGCCTTTCAATTAGGTCTATAAAATACTATCAGCTACTAGAGATCAGTATTGCTATGTTTTGTTCCATCCTTCCGTATTTCCGATAAATGGATTGCTTAATGCAATTCATTTCTTTTTTAGATGTAAGTCAAGGATTCATTTCCAAAATAGTTAAAGAACCGGAAACCGCATAAACCACAGGAACGCAAATTACAACTCCCGGTAAACAAGGCATAAAGGCATATTATTTAATTAAAGTTTAATTTGTTCAATTATGATATTTTTGTTTCTTCTTGTTCTTGGACATATATCTGTTAAATCTGTGTTCTAGTCTTTTTATTCCGTGACTAATTTATTACCCTAGTAAGTGGACTCTATCTAGGAATATAAGACCCTTAGATGGGAATATTCCCGAACTGGCAACACTTCAGCGCTGAAGCGCCAAGCTGTCAGTTCACAGATAAGTTAGTGGCACTATATACCTAATCTATGATTACAAAAACTGACCGCGCAGGCGCAACGCGCTTATATCAACTGCGCATGCGCGACTACTATCTCCCGCGCATGCGCGAAGACATAGAGTAGCGCACAGTTTTTGTTTGGAATAGCTCGTAGTCTCTAGTACGTAGTACATATAACTCAATGAAAATAGATAATTATTTTTACACATGGCTGATGGCACAATAGGCGTGTCATCAAATCTAGTCTATGGCTGTTGACACGACAGGCGTATCATGAAATAGTTGTTCGCCCCCACATCTAAAAATTGGTGCCGCAACGAATCGGCATAGTATAAAGACAGGGAAGTAGGCTGTCTCCGGCCCAATCCGCGATATAATTGCCTACTGTCTCAGGGTTGTCATTGTAACCAAATCATTAGTTTAAAGCCCGGCCCTTGCCAAAAATAATACATCTCTGTATAACTAATTCAGTGATCATTAGTCGATAAAGTTCAACAATGGTTTTCCTAACAAATACAGAAATGTATTAAGATTCAGAGCAGTATTATTTATAAAAAAAGGGATAAACTAAACCGGCGGGGCGGTGTGTGAGCTCGTGTTTAAATTATTTACTTAGTATATTCTAGTTATTTTTTATTTTTAATAGGCATAATATAGTATTTGCACACATAAAGGACCATATTAATTTTTATTTTTAATTAATACAAGCATATATATATATTGAATCACACATTTATTACAAAATTACAAATTAGCTACAGAAAAATACTTTCTTCGGTTTCGACTATTACGAAACGACTTGTTATTAAACTTTAATGTGTAATATATCCGCATCCTTATAAATAACTTTTGCAAATATAATTAATTACGATTTTATAACCGTAAGTAGGTACTTAGTTACTATTCTTCCTCTGTCTGATAGACAACTAATACAACAAAAATATGTAAATGTATGTAAAAAAGCCGTAACGCGCGAACCTCGTGCGGTGTTAGCCCAGACTGGCGTAGTGAGAAACATTCCGAGATTGTGTTTAAGTGTGCGTGCGGCGCCTCATAGATACTATGGCGCACACATACAAGCCGCGCGCAGTGCGTTTGTTTGAAGATACTTCCCTGTCTTTATACTATGGAATCGGTATAAAAAAGAAAACAAAAGAGTGTAAGAGGACGTTTTTGAACTTTGACATTTACAAATTATTATAACACATCTCCAAATGGATGGACATCAATTATAATTTAACAAAATTGATGGCATATATTTCAAAGCATAGAGGTTATTCAACAATTTTGTCTCTTCAGTGTTCCGCTCAAACACTGTTTTTAACCAAAATCGTATAGCGCTTGTTGTAATGTTTTATATTGAAAATTATAATATAACTAGCTGACCAGGCAGACGTTGTTCTGCCCTTTCCGGCGACCATAAGTCCTAAAAAAAATCATTAAATTCACAATAAAAACTTGAGGGTCACTTATCGGGAGTTCATCGCGGACAAACAACGTGACACGTAATTTTTATATATAAAGATAATTAAGAATAAAGACATTTTTAGTCTCGCAGCATTTTCGACGTTAATTACAATAAAACATAAATTATTTATGAAAAACTAACAGGGATTTTTTTATAGTATAGGGTGACAAACGAGCACACAAGCCACCTGATGGTAAGTGGTAGCTGTGGCCCATAGACATCTACATTCATCCTCATTTGCGAATCAAAATGCAGATACGTTGTCACCCGTGACGACTAAGATGGAATGCCTCTTTTCCAGTAAAAAGGGTCTCCGGTTCTCTACACTCACCATACGAAACACAGCAGTGTTAAGCTGCTATTTTACGCTGATGTTCTGTGAGAGCATGGTCTTTCCCCGGTCGAGCGGACCCATTCGTGCTACAACTATATTACTAACATAGCTGCAGCATGGCTCTACCGCGTCTATGATGAATGTCACAAATCACGGTCCAATGCATGCATCGACTTCCTGGATGTTTGTAAAGGTTCTCCAGTGACGGCCTCCTATTCTAGATGGAGCTGAAGAGAAGTTAGAAGTGAGGATGCCAAACTTATATGTGATGATGGTCAGTGGATGTTGTGGTCAATTGACACATCTACCTTGGAATAACTGGTTACCAGTAAAAAAAGGCCTCCGGTTCTAGTCACAATTTCTTGCTGATATTCTATACGAGAGTCGACCCATTAGTGCTGTAGCGTGGTTGAATTACTTATAAAATGTACGCAGTTAATAAGCACGTAGCGATCTTTCCTGATCTTCAGCCTTCTGGGAAATGGCCGGAGCCCAGAAGTTGAATGTAAGTCACATTAGAATAAAATATAAAAACCTATTATGTAGGTATTAATATTTGGTCACTTTATATATTTCCAACATAGAATGATTACCCACTAGAAACGCAGTCTAGTACAAAACTCGAGCGTTAAAGTGACGCAAGGTCATTATGTTAGAGGGCGCGAGTCGAATGTGACTACGCTCGTCACACGCACACATACACGCCATTCAGTGATACCAGTTTCTGACGTTTGCAATCAAATTGTGCAAATCACTATTTTATTGATTAATTTTAAATAATCGATATAATAAAGATTGCGTACGTACGAAGACATTTTATGAGAATCATAATATAGAATATAAAATGGATTAAAATAAACACGATAATGATGGTACGAATATAACTTTATTATACATAATTTAAGCTATCCTACTCTTTCCTGGAGGGGGGGGGGGGGCGAAATTCCACTCAAGATTAATACTGCTCGTGGCAAGTACAGCAATAAGACAAAGATGACATCTGCCACGCTATCCGTGAATTTCTACAACATCAGGGGATTTCATTCGAACGTTAACGAAGTCCGCTATGTACCACTCTTTCTAACTGAGGCGTAGGTGTCCTCTCCGGTCGATATTTCTCACCTATCCGGGGTACAAATTGGCCCTGAGGCCCAGAGGCCCTGGGCGTCGTCGGCCACCTTAAGTTGTCGGACGACGCCTACCAAAACGCCAGGGACCTCCTCGCTGGAAGGTACGCCAACGTCCGGCGGATTGCTGACGAGCACGTTCGGAGTATGCTGAACCTCCCGCTGCTGAAGGACCGGACCACAGACTACGTGAGGACATCGCGAATCCAGTCGTGGTGGCTTGCAACTCGTTGCGGCGGCTGGATTTACCGGTGGACGAGTGGTCTTTTTTGTTACTCCATATCGTGCTGTCCCGCCTGCCCCTCGACCTTCGGCTCCATTTTGAGGAGAGGTACGGCGGGGATGGCGCCTCGTATATTCCCCCCTTTAGGGACCTGCTGCGGTTCCTGGTGGAGCAGTGTAGGCAGTTAGAGAACGCAGCAGGCGCCGTCGAGGGCCCCCTGGCTGTCGCCCGAGCGGTGCCCAGGGAGAGGCGGAATCCGACGGCCAAGAGGTCGCCAACCCCCCTGAGGCCGAGCGGAGCCCCCGCGGGAGGGCGAAACTGGCGAGACTGGAACGCCGGCCGCCCCCCTTTGGTCGGTGCCGGTATTACCGGGTTCCGGAGACCGCGTATCGGTCCCGGGCCTTGGACCCGAGGATCCCCGAATTTCCCCAGGTCAGCCCGTTCTGGGAATTCCAGCCGAGGATCATCGAGATGCCGTGGGAGTGCCGCTCTCGGGGCCCCCGGTTCGGGTGCCGGTCTGACAGAGGCAGCTCCAGATAGGAGGCTTCCGCCCTAGCTCCCGCCACGGCCGCCTCCACTGAGCCTTTGAGCCGTCAGCAGTCCACCTGTCAAACTGTTCTATTGCCGACGGCCTCAGTGAAGGTGTACAACCCGAGCGGCGACCGCTTAACGGTTCGAGCTCTATTGGATTCGGGTTCCCAACGTAGTGTGGCCTCCACTTGTTTGGTGAGAAGACTGGGGCTCCCCTGGAGCTCTGAATCACGTCCGATGGTAGGTATCGGAGGTGCCGAGCCTCCTGCTCCTAGGGGACAAGCGGAGTTGGTGTTCAGCCCTGCCAGCGAACACTTTCGCATTTTAGTCAAGGTAAATGTCCTCGATGACATTGTAGGGTTTTTCCCTAACGTTCGTATAAATGACAGCGCGGTCCGCTGTGCGTCGGATTTGAGACCGGCAGACCCTCGGTGGTCCCAACCTGGGCCTATAGATTTGTTACTGGTGGCCGACGCGCTGTGGTTCATCTTGTTAGGTGAGATACGAGCTCTACAGCCCGATGGCCTGTCAGCCATGTCTACGATATTTGGGCTCAGCTTCTTTGGACCGGTTATGTGGTCTGCTCCCCCTCCGACGGGCGACCCGCTCTACATTGTGGGCGTGTCCCTTTCGGACGCCGTCCAGCGGTTCTGGGAAATTGAGGAACCACCACATGCAGCTCGAATCAACCCTCTGGACCGTGAGTGCGAGTTGTTCTACCAGAACAATACCGGCCGTCGTGTCGACGGTCGTTTCGTCACTCGCTTACCCTTTCTGGACTCACGTCCCTCCTTGGGTTAATCTCGTGCACTAGCCGAGAAGAGGTTGCTTTCCATGGAGCGCCGCATGCGGCGCGACACAGCCTTTCGCGACAAATATGCCGAGTTCATGCGCGAGTATCAAGAGCTGGGTCACATGTCACCGTCCAACATCGAATGGCGTTCACAGGAGCACTACTTCCTCCCTCACCATGCGGTCTTAAGGACGCTTGAGAGTAAGATTCGGGTAGTTTTTGACTGCTCCGCCCCCACATCAAATGGTGTGTCCCTGAACCAGTGTCTTCACTCTGGTCCTAAACTGATCAAGGACATATCCGACAATCTTGACCCAATTCCGTCGACACCAAGTGGTTTTTGTAGCGGACATTCGGATGATGTTTCGACAATCAGTGGTCCATCGTGACGACCGTCAATATCAGCTGATTTTGTGGCGCGAGAAACCCAGCAATCCTATACAGGTGTTTGAGTTGAACACCACCACCTATGGACTCCGGTCCAGCCCGTATATCGCCATGCGAACCCTCCTTGAACTCGCTGAGAGAGAGCGCCTAAGATACGCTCGGGGAGCTTCTATTTTGGAGATTTCAGTCTACATGGACGATATTTGTACGGGCGCCTCCACCGTCGAGGAGGCTCTTGTCTTGCGAGACGAACTAATTGCAATCCTGAAGTCCGGAGGTTATGAGTTGCGCAAGTGGTTGTCGAACTCCCCTCATATTTTGAAAGACCTCCCAGAAAAGGATCAACAAGACCCTCATCTGTTCGAGCACCCTGAAAATCCTAATTTGTTGACTGTGCTGGGCATTCAATATCAGCCTGTTCAGGACACCTTCACGTATCGAGTAAAACTTGATCCCCCTCCCAAAGTATGGACCAAGCGCTCCGTGCTGTCTACCGTAGCTCGCACCTTCGATCCTAATGGATGGATCACCCCGGTCATTTTTTCGGCTAAGTGCTTTCTTCAGAAGCTCTGGATGTCCGGGTTGGGTTGGGACGAGCCTATTAGCGGAGCCCTCTTGCGAGAGTGGCTCTCCATGGTCTCCTCCCTTCCGGACAGCAACCGGGTCTCCATGCCAAGGTGCTTCCTTCCTCCAGGGAAGTGCCGGGCTACCCTACATGGGTTTTGCGACGCCTCTGAGAAAGGCTATGTTGCTGTCGTATATTTGCGAACTGTGAGCTCTTCTGGTCACACTGCAGTCCATCTCGTACTTGTTAAAAGCAAGGTTGCTCCCATTAGGTCCCGCTTAACTATCCCTAAATTGGAACTGTCCGGAGCCGCTCTTCTCACGCGACTTCTCAACCACGTTCACTC